>JAOTON010002065.1:0-600000 GCA_034440635.1 Lepas anatifera | reverse complement strand
AAACCTATAAGAAGAAAAAATTGACTGATTTTCGAAATTCTTTCACCAGGCGGCGCACCGTTGGATTCTCTCAAATGTAACCAAGTAGCATTTTCCTGCTGCAAACAGTTCTCCAGCCAGTTAGGATAAATAGGTGGGATGGGGGGGGCTTGGAGGTCCCTTTCCAGTGCGCTTTTTATAGCTACTCAGGTGACTAAGGCTGTCTTCAGTTGGTAGTATCTCGACTAATATAAATTCATTTGCAATTTTTATTTGCATGTTTCATGCGTCCTGTAAATATCCTTAATGCGATGCAAGCTAAAATCTAGTTTGATGGGCCTCTATCAGGTCCGTGGCCTATGGCTCAAACGATTCATATCGATTTAACTTGCGTCTACAAATCGATATCGATTGGAAGCCCTTTCTTCAGTATCTTGCCACTACTTTTGCTGGCAGCCGCTGGTGCACCGCAGCAGGCAGCGGATTCAACTGTCTGCCACTGGAAGGATTAGCGTCACGAATACTGACGTCTTTTACTTTTTATTTGGATTTGCATTTTGCAAGGTTTGAGTTTCAGCGTACCGTTGTTGAAGATGGGTCAAACCCGGTGTGTTGAATCGTTGCGTGGTGACTGGTCGTATAGGACGCGGTCCGTGACTCGTGGTCGTTGCTGGTGTCGTCAGACAGGTCAGCGGGAATACTGGCATTGCTTAAAGGTCACGAACAGTATTTGAGGTGAAACTCCAAAAAAAAGATATCATTCTAGGACAGATCTTTTTAAGAGACTTACGTTATTCTATGAAATAAGCAATCACAGTTCAGGTGCTTCAATGCAAAGGTCAAGGTCATAATTCGATGCATTTCCCGCCCAACAGTTGCTGTAGTACAGGGTGACCAAAAAAAAAAAAACGGGCCCCAACGTTCCAAAGGCCATCAAATCAATGCTTTGCGTCGGATTTTAATGAAACTTTGGGCATAAATACGCTTTTGTGTGTTAATTCAGATGCCAAAATATCATATTAATAGAACTAAAACTCTCTATTCCATATCAAATATTCTAGACATCCAATTTTCTTAATCTGTGCATTTTTGTGCATTGTACTTACAAAGTTTAAACGCTCCGCAAATTAAATATAAAAATTGCAGGACTTTTTCGATAAACATGCAGCCTAAGAGAACCTCAATGCAGATAATGAAACCAATCCAAGTCACTTGGGATGCCCAGAGAAGTGCATAGTTGAGCTTGAAGAGAACTTCAGGGGTTGAGGGCTACCTTGCCTGAGAAATCTGGTGCGTGGGGTAAAACAGTCCCTCTTTACCTCCCCTGAAAACCCTTTAAATATGTTATTTTCGGACTGCAAAAAGGACTGTGTGTAGCCAAAGAGTCCAGGATCACTCCTGTGCTAAAGAAATGCAGCCCTGGGAAATATCCAGGACACTACACCGATCACTTATCATGACTTTTCGTCGATTTTTGAGAATGCACGGATACAGAAAATAGGATGTCTAGAACATGTATTATGGAACAAAATGTTTATATCCTATTGTTTTGATATTTTGGTATCTTACTCAACACACAACAACGCATTTATGCTCAAAGTTTTATTTAAATCCGACGTAAAATATTGACGTTATGGCTATATGAATGTCGGGGCCCGTTTTTTTGGGTCACCCTGTACTAGTTATAGCGTACATTATAGATCATTATACATTATACGTTATATATATATATATATATATATATATATATATATATATATATACGTATTGCGAAGGAATTAGTCAATGACCTGGAATAACCCTGACCCCAAAATTTCAGAAATTTTGTTGGGACCTTCCCTTTATGAGACTAGTCCTATTCTAGTATACTTTCGCCTTTTTTCGCATAGTTATGACGTTTCCCAATAGGTTCCCAGCGCTGTTAAAAGTTGACCTTTATAATCTTGTTTGACATTAAAGATTTTAATCTAGGCCAATGCAGATTGGCTGTAATTTAGATTACTATAGCCCCCACACATCTCCAAACGGTCATTTTCTAAGTCTCTTAAGTTTTTAGATCTCAGGGCGGGGCAGGAAGGGGGGGCCTCCAGTGCGCTCTAATACTAGGTCGCTCTTCAGTGCGTTGTTACGAACGAACGATGTGGGATGGCCAAGACATGAGAAGATCCAAGGAGAGCCAAAGGGGCCATGTACTCCCCCTAGAATGTCATGACTTTCTTCAAATTTTCTTCATTTGAAACACCATATTTTTTAATATTTGGGCAATTGGACCCCTCCTCACAACCTAGTCTACGTTCGCCAATGGACCAAGTGGAAACAGCATTAAGGCAGATAACATAAACACGATACGTGTCCACGTATCCCCGTCTAGCTCGAGCAAAGGTAGGTAGTTCTGGTGTTTATGCCTCACCTGATCATTTCAACACGTTTAAATATGACAAAACCCGATATTACTCCGCATGTAAAGATATTTCCTGTTCAGTATTGGCAATTATTTCCCAGGAAGGTGCAAGCATTAAATTATCCCCTACAGCGGAGCTAATTTCCAGCTTGTCGGCATGTTTCGAAGGAATACATCGCAGACACAGCAGCAGCCTGGAATACAATCGTCCTCTCACCGAAATTTCCACCAAAATGGTTGGGTTTTTATAAGAGGTCCCGCAGCTCCTTAGCTAGTAGTCTATCCAGTGAGTTATGTGTTCACACAAGGAATGCAGAATTTCGCCCAACGAAAATAAGGGATATATCGCTTATCCTCCGTACTGTGGACACCCCAGTGTGCGTGAAAGCGATAAGCCGTTGCATACAGATGAACTGCCACTTGTTCTGTGAGTGAGTTGTATGGTCCTCAAGCTCTCAGTCTAACCGTTTTGGTGTATTGTTAGTATGTCGTGTTCTCAGTCCCAGTGATCGTCACTCATCCATGCATCCTTGTTTTTTTCTTGTGTCTATTGGCTTCAGTATGTGCAATGACGGGGAGGGACCTATCACAGCTTTCAATGTCATCAGCCTAACGTGTATCAGCTTCGAAAGTAATTAATGTGTAAGTCTGCGGTTGCAAGACGTCTTTGATGGGTTTCTCATTTGTATTCTGGAAGACGGTGTTGGTATGCACCGCTGTGCTGGTAATGTGTGCACATTGCAATAAGCAGGTCAGCTGAGGCGCGGCCCCCTGCTGGTAGACCGATACGCTCCATCATACTGATATGGTTGATATGTTGATGTTATAAGACGTGAACATGTTCCTCTGATCAATGGTTACTGGGCATGGTACGCATACGTTTATCTGTTACTTATCGTTAGAATTGAAAACTCGCCCCCACGTGTGGCTTATTTTAGTATAGTGAACCATCTTTGGTATTACCGGCCGCATCCCTGTTCAGCCCTTACCATGTAGGGACCTTTTGACCTGGGAGCTCAATGAGCATTCTCCAACACATTCGAGCGAAGATAAAACAAAATCAATCCATACGACATAGTTTTAAAACTTTTCCAAAGCAGAATAAGTTGTTGATACAATGCTTTGCTTTCATTTCTTGTTGAAATATCGTTGTTTTTGCCAGTTCTGATCCTTGAATCTCCCTTATCTGTTATCATGTTTCAGTGCGTTGAAGCGATCATTGCCATCAAGATTGCTGGCAGTGCTGGGATTCGAACTGGAAACAATATTGCCGTTGAATATCCCTAGCCTGTCAAATGATTTAGTGCGGTAAAGCTTTTTTCCTCTTTGTTTTCGTAAAATTCTTATTTTCTGATTTTGTCCGAGAAATATGACAGCGTGAACTCTGACTGTTGTTCCTGTAACTGCATCATTTCTGTACATACGCATTGTGTGAATTTCTGCGTTGCATTATCATACGTAATAAACTGCCAGATGGTCTGTATATTATTCGTGAACCACAAAATAAAGCGGTCTGTCTCTGAAAGGTAAAACATTGGAGCCATATCAGCAGCATAACCAATTTTTGAAAAGAAATAGTGGAGTTTTCTGTTGGATTTAATATCTTTGCAAGTCTTCGTTTTTTCAAAGTGGAGAAGTCCATTTCATAGTAAATCCAGCATGCCCAATTGGTATGTTAATAACGAAGAGCTATTTGTGATTAAAACTTGAACAGCATTACAGTCTGCTTTATATCCCACACCCTTTGCTGGTCCATGCTGCAAGTTTGGACCTGTAACCTCTGAGAGGTCATGTGGGACTACTTAACCCTCACCCCACCGGGGCCATCGATGCCCCCTAAGTTTTTTGGGATAGCAGAAAAACGACGAGGCGCAGCACCACGTTTGAGGACTCTACCTCTCACCCCATCATTTTCCCACCATCCCTGAAATTTTTTATCCCGGGTCACCCAAGGTCAGGTCACCAGGCGAGGTCAACCAAAGTCACCCCTTTTCAACTTTTGACCTCTATAAGAGCTACATTTCATAGTCGATCAATTTGAAACTTCCTACACTTCATAACCCCTCCAGTTTCTACAAAAATGTATATCCGGTATTTTTCGATTTCGTGACCTGAGGTCAGGTCATGAGGTGACCTCTCCCATTGAAAAAGCATGGGGAAAGCTGTCTTATGATCTAAAAGTCACAAAAACGATTGCAAATGCTCAGCTTGCTCAGAAAAGCGTTCTTGGACACCCTTTTACGGATCACAGTGGCCATACTTTCCCTTTGACCTCTCCAAGGTCATCCAAGATCATCAGGGGTCAAAAACAGTATTTTGATAATAACTTCTGACCTGATTAAGCTAGATCACTGATTCAAACGTCATCGTGTATGACTCGTCACTGGCTTTCATTTGATGCACGGCAAGGTCACTTTCTGATCTTTCGTGATCTCAGGTCATATTAGGTCACGAGGTTACCTCAGGAGGTTAAACCACTGGTGGGAGGTCACTACGTTCCCATAGTGGAAAAAGGTCTGACATTTTCCTATCAAATGTACTTGACCAGATCTCAATAGCTCTAATGGAATAAGATTTATGCCCAGTTTGCCTAAGCATTGCATATTTGAGTTAAAATAGCCTATCTTGACATAAATTGACCTCTGGAGGTCAAGCCATTGAACTGAGCGCTTGAATATGTGGAGTAATTTCTTACTGAGTTCACGCGAGCTTTTTAATGCACTTTGCAGATTTGCGCTAACTCCCATATTTCCGGAGTTAGAGGGAGGGGGCATCGATGGCCGCGGTGGGACGAAGGTGGCGCATGGCCCCCGGTGGGGTGCGGGTTAGGCAGGTTTTCAGACTTGGGTCAATTACTTGGTGGAAAATGATGATAAAACCTTTAGTTTGATATCATTATGTTTGAATTATTATTTCGAGCCGATTGATATGCATATTGAGTATGCCAGGTCATATGGTGACCATGACCTAACCCTAGGACATGTTATTTTTATGTTTTGGCCTAGCATAGTCATCCTCAGTGTCCAATGTTCGGTATCTGCAGTTTTGAGATTATTAAGATATTCTTGCACGGCAGCTTTGCAATAGGAAAAAGGTTTGAGTCTAAAACTTAAGGCTATCAACCGAATGAGACAAAACATATCATACATGGATTCTGAAGAAGTGTGTCGCTTGTAACGCTTGCTCGGGGTCGCAGAAAGCTGGTGTAGATTGTCCGGTTTTTCCTTTTTCTGACAGAGTGCCATAACACTCAAATATAAGCCATCTATGTGCAAAATATCCAACTTATATGATAAGGTATTCGTCTAAAGGTAAAGCTTAAAGCTGTGACCGTTCTTTCTGAGCCACCCATAATATAAACATATGCACCGGTATATCAGGATTCACTGCACAGTGCTACATAAAAAGTGGAAGCGTACGGTCTAGATCCAGGTGCTGCTCTATAAACTACTGGCACAGTTCTACAAGCCTACTTAACTGAACCAGGCTGGCCAACGTCTGTTTTTCAGACAGTGTTGTGCCAAAGTCTACACTTGCCGCTGTCAACTTTACGCTTAGTTTGAACAGTGACTGGGAGCAGGCACAAACCCCAGAAGCTTTGTCGGTGAAGTGAAGTGAAATCGTCCAGGGCAGACACCACGGCGGGGTTCTTGTCAGGAATTAAGTTTATCGCCAACAAGTAAACTATCGTCGTTTACTCCCTCAGCATTGCCGTGCAGTGACCACAAGATTCCGGGGAATTTCGAGATCATAGTGAGAAACATTGCAAGTCTCCACAAAAGCTTCTTTGCCTATTTGGGTAACACGATTATGATCAAAATCCGAAATGAATTATTATGTCGGGCTGAAGTTTGGGGAGAAGTTCTTTAGCCGGCATTACTGGGAGTCACACACTGTCGCTCATGTGCGCATTACTAGCATTTTGAATTGTGATATATTTGATTGGGACTTTTCCTGAATATAGTTTAGTTGCACATTGAGCCCCAGTTCTAGTAGATACCCATAATGCAGCTTCCTTATTTCGTGCTCTCGTACGAAATTATTTCGTGCTCTCGTGCTCTTGCACATTGGTGGCACGAGGTATTATACCAATTCCACTTCGCGTTGTCCGGCTATCCTTCTCGGATGGTTAAGGTCCGGCCATCACAGAGCTAACCAGCTGGGAACAGTGAGTTTTACAGCGGTCACCCAACGCAGTGGGAGCACGTGGAGCATCTGCTTTATATTCTTAAAGAGTGATAACACTTGTGCTATTATTTGCTTCTATCTGGCTTGCCACTCTGTTCGAAACCCAACAAAATTTCAAGCATATATGTGCAATATTTCGTTTTGAACATCTCGTGGGAGACCTGAGTACACGTCTTCAGCGGAGGTACGGAGATACACTATTTTTACGTACACTCTATGTCCTATGCATACATATTTGTGCAGATATATCTAATAATAAACAAAATGTATACAGAAGTACGTATAGTTTCCAAGCCCTGGCATGATTTATCTGACTGGAGAGACCACAGGAACAGAGGCTACGGCAAGGCCTTTAAATGTATATGTAAAGCCGCTTAAAAGGCTAAACGCCATAAGGCTTGTTGCTCTAACCTATTGTAACAATAGTGTAATTAGTAATTATTGCCTAGTGTACTGACACTTTTATGTAAAGTAAGCCGCTTACAAAGGCTTAACACCCTAAAGCTTGTTCTAAGCGACTGGAACAAGATTCTAACTTGCATATTACCGTCCCCCGCTGTATTATTCTAAATATGTACAGTGCCGGAACTCAATGGTTTGCTTTTGTGGCGAGAGGAATAAAGAATACTTTGGTAAGGAATTGCTAAGATTGTCGTGAAAAATTCACCGGGTTCCTAAAAAGTGCTGCCTTTTCAATATCAGGAAAAACGAAGCCGGTAGCAAAGAATCTAAGAGCCCTGAGGCAAAGAGTTGAAGAACCCAATTGTTATTTTCATATGGGGACAGTAAGAATGCACACACTTCTTAACCCTTGCCCCGGTGGCGGGTACGAGCCACCTTCGCCCTGGTGGGGGGCTAAAAAAGACCCCCCACGATCTCAAAAACTAAGAGAGCTAGAAAAAAGCGCAAAACGGCAATCGAAAGCTCTTCGAAAATGATATCGAAAATACTTCGGTCATTTTTCTTGTTAGGTCAATATCAAGGTCACCAGAGGTCAAAATAGGTCAAAATCGCTAATATGAGGTGTACTAAGAAAACCTCCTATATCTCAGAAACTATGATAGCTAGAAACATTTTTCTAACACCATTGGAAAGCTCTTGAGATGCGCTTTCATTGCGGTGGCATTCATTTTCGTGTCAGGTCAAAGCCTAGGGAGCTACAGGTCACTAAATATTGGGCATATTCTTGGGAATGTCCATAGCCACCCATGCATAAGGGCGTTTACTTTTTCGCTAATAGCTTCCAAACCAAACAAGATACAGCCATAGTTTATGCACCATTGCAATCCTCTCGTCAATACAAATCGAATGATATATGATATTGCTATGCCAAGTCAAATTTAAGAATTTGACCTGACCCAGGTCAACGGTCTGACCCAACTTGACCTGTTATAGTCATGATGTATATCATTTGACTTCCAGTGACTATACAAACACTTTGGTGATAAAATAAAAGCTCTATCTTAGTTTATTCAAAATTTATAGAGAAAAACACCAAAAAATGCTTATTTGACCTAAGGTGACCTTTTAAAGGTCACAAGTCAAAAATCTTGGTATCAGCTTCAGAAATGGGCTAAGAGCAAGTCGCAACCGATGTTTTAAGTTGATTCCATCCATACTTACTGAGAAAAGCTCATTTCGTGATTTTCCCCATGCATTGTCAATGGGGAGATCATGCTCTGCACATGACCTTAGGTCACCAATATCAAAAATCCCGGAACAAATGTTGTAGCTCCTGGTGGGCCCAAGATGTGGTATGAGTTTCAACTTGATCGATTAACCCTTCTTTTAGTTATGCCGTCCTAAGTATTTTTTGAGGTGGGGTCACTTCACCTGACCTGGTGACCTGACCTGATATGACCTTGAGCCAAAATTTTCAGGAAATATGTAAAAATGATGAAGGAACAGCTAGACCAAGTTTGGCGGCGCTGCGCGCCGCCGTGTTTTGGTCACTTCGGAAAAACCCGAGGGGGGGTCTAAAAAGACCCCCCCACCCGGGCGAAGGTTAAAGAACCCCTTGGCTTCTTCGTCGTTTTTCAACAGGCTTTTGTTTTTAGACCTTGTTTTTAGACCTGGCTGCAAAAGATTCACTGGGTTCTTAAAAAGTGCTGTCTTTCTTAATAGGGAAAACAAGAACCGTAGAAACCTTAAAGATAAAACCCGAGAACCAAGAACCCTGAAGCAAATAATCAAAGAAACCGGGTTAAAGAATCTAAGAACCCCCTTGAAGAACCCAGCTGCAAAGAACCCGGACGTTTCTCAAAAAGTGCTGGCTTTTTATAGGGACTACGAGAATGCACACAGTTCTTCAAGAGCCCCTTGGGCTCTTCGCTGTTTTTCAGTGAAGAGGTAGAACACTCCGCTCTCAAAAAATGGCAACCTCTGTTTCTAGAGACTTTTACGTTTGTGACGTCAGCGATTGCTCTCGAGGTGCAGCCGCCCATTCGTTCAACGTAAATCGGCTTCGGGTCGTGGGATGTTCGTACGGTTTCAATATGCATCTGGCGAGGGGCTCACCCAGGATTAATTACCCCACGTCCACAAAAAACAACATTATTGCCCCTACCACGAAACCTATCTGCTAAGCCCCGTCTTCTACAATACACAGCGACTATGCGTCAAGATACCTTTACTTAAACGGCCCCCGCCCCGGGAGGAATTCCTTCACTATTGAGTCGTATGTTAAACTGCTGCTAATGGCACCTCCCCTTGCAAATTTGTGAGAATACACGATAATTAAGTTTCTCCCGAATGCAATGAATAAGCGTTTCATTTTCATTCTGGTCCTTTTTGCAAAAAATTGGATATTTAATCATTTAATTTTCCCATGTTATATGCTACGATGTGTGACGTCACATCCGGTGGTCTGTGCTTGCTGTTGGAGGGGGGCTGGCAATGCGTTGCTAAGCATTTCTAGGCGATCGCTGACGTCATCGCCATGGCGAATGCCAGGTTTGCGGTTGTCATTTTTGGCCTATGCTAAAAAGCCGGAGCGCACCCCCTTGGGCCGTGGCGACTCTAGATAAACGGCCAGATGAGAACCACCTCTGGATGTAATGTTACGTTGCGCTTGTAACATTAAGTCATGTGTTATCATTTATATAGGACAGAACAGTTGAAATCAGTGATTTGAGTTTTAAGCTTTGCTCATTCAATTCTTTGTTATTCCTGAAGTAGGATCATGACATCAATTTGACCCACTAGCATGCTTTCAGTTGATGGAATGATTTGACGTCGATTTGATTTTTTCTTAATTTGTTTAGCTACACTATTCCAGATGGCATGAATTAGACACATCATAAAAATGGAATTTGAGGTTGTACTTCCTTGTGCAAACAGTTAACTCCAAGCACATTGCTCAGCACCCCAAAGCCTCTTCCATGCTGGTGTGCGTTCGATATATGTAATCGTATATAAAGTAATTTCTGCACATCATCTTCATACTACCCAAAACCGTATTTGCTTACGACAATATTACGCAACATCTTTCTTGTTCTAATCATCCCCCACAATCGAATCGAGATATTTGTCGAGGGCATCTCCTTCCAAGCTACAGGTGGTGAAGCGGCGCGATGTTGCCGGTTCTTTGCGCAATGATGCTGATGGTTGCGGACAGTAGATGCATGACCGAACTGACAGACGTTTGGACAAGGACTGTCCCACCGGGGTCACAGCTTGTTCAGGCGAGCAATACTGGAGCAGGGCAGAAACAGGACGAGAAGAGCGGCAAGGCACTGGCTTTGGGAGGTTCTGCCACTGGCCGTCTATTTCCAAGCCTTCCAATACCTTTCCAGCCATTCGTCGACTTCTACAGGACTTTCCCGACTTCAGTGTCTCCCATGAAGATCACAGGGGTAAGTTGGTATATTTTCTTCTTTCCTGAAGGTTATTCAACAGGTAAAATGATTTAAGTAACAAAGAGATACACCGGGGAAGCCGTACTAATTTGGACCGCTCAATTCAGATCTAAATTAAATTTTCACCCTATGATGATGATGATTGGTGTTTTAGGGCACGCCAGCTTCTTTGGCTGTATGTGCCAGGCATTGTCAGGTTAGGTCAGTTCAAAACTATATAGGTTAGCTAAGAATTGTCTATGTCGGAGGTGAACCGCTAAAAAGCGCTGTGAGGGCTATAAACGATGTCAAACTGTATTTCTTTCAGGCAAGATAAAATGTGTTTGATGTCTACGACGGGATCGTTTCCCAGACACTGCTCCAAAGAGGCAGGTGGGAAGAATCGACGCATTTGCCTTTTGATATGGTCACAGCAGTCTACCTCGGATAAAACATGTTGAACAGTAAGGCGGTTGCCACAATGTAAACAGAGGTTGGGAGCAGAGCTATTCAGGTGGTAGGCATGGGTAGCATAACAGTGTCCCATGCGGAGTCTAGAGAGGGCCACCTCCTCTTTTCCGCTCCTTCTGTTGCTCGACTCCCAGTTCTCAATGGAAGTACGCAGACATTTCAGAAAGCACTCAGGTTCTGCAGCCCACCTTGACTGCCATTCGGCGTTCTGCAGTGTTCTGAATGATGCTTTGAGGTCTGAAGCCGGAATCCTAAACTGCCGCGAAGGGGGTAGTACGGACGCCTCTTTCGCAACCTTATCAACTTTTTCATTTCCTGAAATTTCAACATAGCTCGGCACCCCAAATTTTCACTCACACAGTGTTTTATATATCATTCGAATTTCAGTGTTTTGACGTTCATGATTAGACCGAAATAGTTGGAATAACTTGTTCAGTTGAAATTTTATATTTGTAGGAACAT
Organism: Lepas anatifera; assembly: GCA_034440635.1. NCBI lineage: Eukaryota > Metazoa > Arthropoda > Thecostraca > Lepadidae > Lepas > Lepas anatifera. Next base: position 588,663 of record JAOTON010002065.1, on the reverse strand, counting down.
TCAGAGAAGTGATACTTGATGACCACTACTGATAGTCTTATATTGACCGACGTCAAACTCGTAAATAACCTGGCAATTATTATTGTCGGGAGCTTTCAGATAATGTCCAGAAATGCGGCTTAGTTGCTGCGGAGGCGAGCTAAAACCAGTTTAACCTGCCTGGTGTACAACAAGAAATGATTGATTGAGTTTCATAACGCACCAACTGTGAGGGGATTTTTAGCGTTGCTAACATTCAATATATTGGGAAGTTTTAGGATCAGGTCAGGTCGTTTTAGGGATCAGCTTACGTTTTATCAGAGATGTCCCAGCCCTTCTTATCAGTTCTTCCAACCTTTCGCATGTCTGCCCAATGGGGTCACATACCCTGTTGTGCCGAAATATTTAGTGCAGTTCACACGCTTTTAATCGGCGCAGATAAACCATACTACAAAAAGGGCAATCGGCATCCCTTCTGTTCGTTCCGTATATTCACATCATCCCAAACAAGGCGAGGTTTTCCATGAATGCACGTCAAAATAAAAGGTTAAAATACGTAAGTAAAAGGGCTAAGATACAATCATAGAAGTCATGCTAAAACCAATGATCACTGGCCTGTCTGCAAGTGGCATCTCAGGGCACGCTTGAACGCGACTCGGCTAACAGTATCGCACACCTCAGGTGGCAGTGCGTTATACCTATCGGTCTCCACACTGGCCAATCCACGCCTGCCTCCACAGGCTCTAGTTCGTACAGGTCTTAATTGGTGGCTATATATCGTGTCGTACGAATGGTCTGCGCTCACAAACATGTATCTCAAGTCGGACGGCTCGTTGGTAGTCAGCACGTTACGGACGAAACATAGCTGATGGTATGCGACGAGTTCAGGTATCGTGGGAAGATCCAGACTTTTTGAATTCTGTGAACTTTAGTTACGCCACAAGTACCGTATACGGACACACAGTAGCAGATCGATGAAATTCCTAATGAATTAATGACTTGTTTGAGAACCGAGTGGGGGATGACATGTCTTAGGTGAAAAAGCCCCATCAGCGTGCCAGTAGATTTTGCGACTAGATGATCAACGTGAAGTCGAAAGGTTAGGTGCCTACCCATGCAAATGTCCATATTTTTGACTGATCTATTTTCGGTGATGGCGGTGTTGGCTACTCAGATGCTGACAGGCTGGAAGTCCCTTTACATTGTCGAAGTTTCGAAAACGATAAGTTGGGCTCTGGATGCACTCAAATTCAGTGAATTTTGTGAAAACCAGTCAAACAAATGTAAAAGTTCATCTTCTGGATCGTTCATTATGTCGGATATACTATTTTTTATTTAGACATCAATATTTGAGCATCATCCGCGAATTGCACGACTCCAGTCTTTTCCGTGTAGAGATTACAGGACTAATATTTTGAAACAAGCCTATAAGCTACTTAACCTGATTTAATCTTCAAAAGTCCCCCAAAATGTCAAACTCTTACGAAAAACCCTATCTTATTTAGGTTTTTTACTTTGCTTGCACGTGGCGATGGCTCTATTGGCGAGCAAGTTCAATAGGTAAGGAAACTGACTAAAATGCTCATACAGCTTCTGACTGTAGAAAAATGGGTAAATAATGTGCTCTTAATGCCCGGCATATGATTGTATTATAAAGATTTAAGCCTACGTGTATACTAATCGATAGAGTTTTTGTCCTCAAGGTGGGGAGCTGTTTAACCTGTTCCATGCCTTCATGCCCCTTTGCTGAAAGCAAGCCTTGGTTGTGATATTTCACAAGTGGCTATCTATTGGCATAATTTTAACTGGTATCGTTGGGAAATGCCGGACAATATGAAATGCGTGCATACATTTTTTACCTGGACACCTGCCACGAAAAAAGCCACTAATAATGTGTTGGAGCGCCATGCCATTGGTGTGAGTCTCTTCTTCTGGTAGATGTTGATAACATTCACGTGGTACCTGCATCCTTTCCAAATTATTCAAAATTGACAGATCATTTTTCTAGAAAGGTCCATCACTCCATTTTAAAAGGCAACCAGGTGTGCCCCCACCCGAGTCACAACGACAACAGCACCCTTGCGTGAACACCAGAATCATAAAATTAAATGAGCCACTGCATGTTCTGCTGGGAAATGAAGCAAAACATAAAGAAGCAAGCACTGCGTTGCTATATTTGTAATTGCTATTAGAAAAGGCTGCTCAGAGTAGGCTTCTATACGGTTTACAAAGCCTCGACCATTAACCCACCATTTATAAATAGAGGGACTGGTCACATTTGATCAATAGTGTGCCGAGAAATCCCAAAACCTCGCAATGACGAACATGATATTAATTTTAGGTATGTGCAAAATGTTTATGCTCACCTAAGATGTCTTCATGGGATGTGAGTTTATTTCGGCGGTGTCTATTTCTGCAGCTTTTCATCGTTTATTTTTCCAATTGCGGAGCATTGACGCCTGTGCTATTAACATATTCTGCAATTCTGGACGACCCCATAAAATACTTGGGATCACATAAAACTAAAATAAATACCAGCATTCATGAACTGTTAAGTGTTCGTAAGAACAAAAAAATCGCAAAGTAGAGCTTCAGCACTCAAATAAAAAGTCACCTGTGTCTGCTCCCCTCGGCCACAACGGCAGGTCTTCAGGTGCGGACCTGGATCCGCCCCTGCTATCAGCAACCCCGGGGGCACGCGGAATTAACAGCAGCTCATGCAGCGCGCGATCGCTGCAAACGACGGCGCCGGCGTGCACAAGTCCAGCGGCCATTGGCAACAGAGGCTGCAGCTATCTCCGGCGTCACATCTCTGTTCCAGCCGGCACAACTAGGCCGGCCTCAGTCCCAACAGCGGCTGACCGTAAAGGGACGGGCCGGCCGGGCACAGCTCCGCCTGTCCGTGACCAGCTCCGGCGCTGCTCCTCACCGCCGCTTACGCACTGTGACCGGCCGACCACGGCCTGCTCAGAGCGGCAGCTGCAGTTGTCAGTGAGCCAGAGCGAGAGCAGGACGGCGGCCACTGTCCTTCTCGTGCCTCACCGCGGACGCACAGCGAGGACCGTCAGTGCCGCATCGGAACTCAACAAAACGGATGAAAAGGCCTTAGTGACCGGCATCCCGAGAGCAAGTGGCGTGCTGGCTCGTCTAGTGTTGCTGTAGAAGTCATTACCTTCACAAGCGAGTTGAAAACATTCGGACCTTTCGCTTTCTTCAAAACACAAATCAAGAAAGGCATCGTAAACCACGTGGTATAATCCGGGAGAGTATTTGAAACAAGCATACTTAATACTTCAACTTCAAGCAGTCGATACTTCTTCGTTCTACGCAGCCCATCTAAGGCGCAATGGATGTGATGATTTTGGTGCTGCTGCAGATGGTGATGCTGCCGTTGATATCCGGAGGCCCTCTGGCCAGCCAGACCAAATTCCCACAGCTGGACAATGCCAGAAGTGATGAACTGACAGATCAGCACGCCACGAGGATTGGTGCTGGGGGAACGGAAGTCGGCAGGACTGAGCGAACGCAATATTTGGAAGCTGCGAGCAGCGGTCGAAATTTTCCGGGCCTTCCTCTTCCTCTGCAGCCATTTATTGACTTTTACGAGACGCATCCTGATCCAGAAGTATTTTATCCGTTGACAGGGGTAAGTCTGATATTCCAGTGGTACTAGTATCTTTCTACGTATATATTCATAGCTATGTATAGCTACATATATACCCTCGAAACATACTGATCATGATTATAGTATGCAAAAAACTGATTGTCGCTCATGATGATTCAAAGTAATCAAAAGGCCCAAAAAAGTATATTATTATCTTTCACCGCCGTGTCTTCGCCAGATAAATTTTTGAATTTGCAATTCAAAACGTTATCTTCAAAACTACAATTCTTCAACTTCAACAACTTCAAAACTACAATTCAAAACTTTCTTTGACATGGCGTTGAAATATGATAACATACTCTTTCGGTCTTTTTGATTACTTTGGATTACTATGAGGGATTATCGGTTAATTTTGTATACTATGCATACTATTATCATGACTAGCATGCTCAGAACCACGCTTCAAACCATCAAAACATGCTAAGACATGATACTTGAAGTAATGTCCGATTCTAAGGCTTAGCTTATCACCTGGTAGGTGCTATGCTAGATTGTGCTCCATAATACTCGTGAAATGTTGGATGATGTATTCAAAATGTATTTGTTTAGAGAAAGAATACGCAAAAACAGAAAACAAAGAGGGTGAAAAACCGAATATAGCGGTCATTCTAGATGTATGTCGCGCGCCCGAATTACAATTATCGGAATTTTTAACATAAGGGAGAAGCGCAGGGAAATTATAGCCTTTGGGAGGAATATCCCAACCAATAAGAACAACGAAATTGAAATTCTGGATTTAACTATAGAAATAAAGACGCTAGTAAATATAATAGAGAGAAAATATGCTTGGGAATAGAAAATAGTGAGTAGATTTTAGAGTGCTGCATCGAGGCGTATGATTGTAATTAGCATAGGCGTAGGAACCGGGGGAGCTAGCCTGGACGGCCCTGCACAGTTATAGGGCCCTGAGCCGTGCTGGGGCAGGAACTTAAATTGGCCTCCTTGAGCTGTTTTGAGACCATATTTAAGCCGATCTGGGGGCCCCTGGGTTGCGCCGGGCCCCTGAGATAATCTAGGGCCCCTGTGCTGAACTGAGGACCCGAGGTAGTCTGGGACCCACTGAAATGCTTTAGAGTCGCTGAGCTTGGAACCGTGAGCTTCAACGGGTCTCTCGAGTTTTTCTTATACCCTATGTCAGACGGTCTGGGGGCCCTGAGCTGAGCTAGGCCCCAAAGCTAATTTTGGCTCTAAGCTAACCTTAGGCCCTGTGTGCTAAACTGGGCAGCCCCTGAGCTGGTCTGGGGCCCCTGCACAGATACAGGCCCCCTGAGCTGAGCTGGGGACCATGAGCTTGAATGGCCCCTTGAGTTTTCCTGAGACCCTATATTAGCCTGGGGCCCCCATATGAGGTCCTGAGCTAATCTGGCCCCATGAGCTTTGCTGGGTGCTCCCGTGTTTAACTGCGGCTTCGGCACTGGCCTGGGACCCCTGGACCGTTCTAGAGTGTCTGAGCTAAGCAGAATGCCGTGAGCTTGAATGGGATTCTTGAGCTAATTTGAGACCCTATATCAGTCGACCTGAGGGCCCCTGAGCTAAGCGAGACTCCGAAAGCTAATCTGGGCCCCTGCACTAATCTGGTACCCCCTGTGCTGAACTGGAGGCCCTGAGCTAGTCTCGGGGGCCCTGCAAAGCTATAGAACCTTGGACTGGGCTGGGGGCCGTGAGCTTGAGATGTATCTTAGAGCTGTTCTGAGATCTCAGGGGGTCTGATTGAGCTGAGCCGGGCTCCCAAGCTAATCTGGTCATCTGAGCTAATCTGGGTCCCCCCCTGTGCAGAACTGGGGGCATCTGAGATGGTCTGGGATCCTCTGAACCGCTTCAAAGTTACTAATATGGGATATTCGAGCTTGAACGGGCCCGTGAGCTTTTCTGAGACCCTATATAAGCTGACCTGGGGCTCCTGAGCTGAGCCGGAACCCTAAGTTAATCTGGCCCCTGTGCTGAGCTAGGGGCACTTTGCTTATGTGTGATCACTTAACCTTCGCCCGGGTGGGAGGTCTTTTTAGACCCCCCTCGGGTTTTTCCGAAGTGACCAAAAAACGGCGGCACGCAGCGCCGCCAAACCTGGTGTAGCTGTTCCTTCATCATTTTTACATCGTTCCTGAAAATTTTGGCTCAAAGTCATATCAGGTCAGGTCACCAGGCCAGGTAAAGTGACCTCACCTCAAAAAATAATTAGGACCACATAACTAATAGAAGGGTTAATCGATCAAGTTGAAACTCATACCACATATTGGGCCCACCAGGAGCTACAACATTTGTTCCGGGATTTTCGATATTGGTGACCTAAGATCATGTGCAGAGCATGACCTCCCCATTATCAATACATGGGAAAAATCACGAAATGAGCTTTTCTCAGTAAGTATGGATGAAATCAACTTCAAACATCGGTTGCGACTTGCTCTTAGCCCATTTCTGGAGCTGATGCCACAATTTTTGACTTGTGACCTTTAAAAGGTCACCTTAGGTCAAATAATCTTTTTTTGTGTTTTTCTCTATAAATTTTGAATAAAATAAGATAGAGCTTTTATTTTGTCACCAAAGTGTTTGTATAGTCACTGAAAGTCAAATGATATACATCATGACTATACCAGGTCAAGTTGGGTCAGACCGTTGACCTGGGTCAGGTCAAATTCTTAAATTTGACCTGGCATAGCAATATAATATATCATTCGATTTGTATTGACGAGAGGATTGCAATGGTGCATAAACTATGGCTGTATCTTGTTTGGTTTGGAAGCTATTAGCGAAAAAGTAAACGCCCTTATGCATGGGTGGCTATGGACATTCCCAAGAATATGCCCAATATTTAGTGACCTGTAGCTCCCTAGGCTTTGACCTGGCACGAAAATAAATTCCACTGCAATGAAAGCACATCTCAAGAGCTTTCGAATGGTGTTAGAAAAATATTTCTAGCTATCATAGTTTCTGAGATATATGAGGTTTTCTTAGTACACCTCATATTAGCGATTTTGACCTATTTTGACCTCTGGTGACCTTGATATTGACCTGACAAGAAAAATGACTGAAGTATTTTCGATATCATTTTCGAAGAGCTTTCGATTTGCGTTTTGTGCTTTTTTCTAGCTCTCTTAGTTTTTGAGATCGTGGGGGGTCTTTTTTAGCCCCCCCACCAGGGCGAAGGTGGCTCGTACCCGCCACCGGGGCAAGGGTTAACAGGCACAGTGGAGGGAAAGGGGTACTAAAGTGCCCCCACCTAATTTTCTAAGGTGGTCGGGGAACCGCTCATCACCGGAAAACGCTACCAAGCCACATTTGAGAGAATATATGAGCGCGTTGCATGGTGAAATTTTTTTTTAAATCAATTGGTAATGTTTTTACTTATAGGATTTTGAAGTCAGAGATGTATTTTGAGACCGTCGTAATCGTGCGGTCGCACCATTTCGCCTACGCTGTAGACCGAGTGGTGACGTCATAACATCATATAATCAAGTTTTATGTCAGTCAGCCCACATGAAGGTCAAGGTCAAATGTCACAAGTTAAGGTCATTGACCCCAGTATTCCGGTGAGATGGCATTATTCAGGATGACTTATGCTGTGCTATGACTTCATGGTTAAGGCTACTCAAGGTCAAGGTCAGACAAAAGGTCTTTTTCAAGGTCAAACCCTCAATTCCCGCCCAAAGACTGCTATAGTGACAGTTACCTTCCATTTATGACTAGCCCGTTTTTGTGTACTTCTGGTTTTCTTTAGCATAATCCGTCATTTCCCAATAGGTCCAGAACGGCTCAGATTTGACATTTACGACCTTGTTTGACCTTGAAGATGTTGACCGAGGTGAATGAGACTTACCCATAAGGTAGATCATCATTGCCCCCACACCCCCAAACGAGATTTTTAGAACCCTCTTACTTTCTGAGATTTCAGGGGGGTACCTTAAGACCCCCCACTGCGCGTTGACGCCAGACCCCTCTGCATTGCTCGGGTTAATAAGCTGGTCTCGGGGTCCATGGCTTGCTCTAGACCCCCGAGCCGGCTGGTGTGGGTTCCTGAGCCATGGTCTGGGTACTGGAGGACCTCTAAGATGATTCGGTGACCCCGGAGTGGCATAGGCTTAGGGACGGGGGGAGGTCAGGGGAACCACTCGTTCCCACATTTCTGTGTTGGGCCCTCGCAATGCATGTAAAAATATCAGCAGCTACGATATAAAACAGGAAACCCAAGCAGGCCCGGTCGCTTGTCTAGGAAATTTCCAGCTCTGTATTATGGCCTGTTCCTGGACGAGGAGCGCCTCGTGAAGAAGGTCACGGCACCTTCTACCCGGGTGCTTCCAGATGGGCCCCGAAAACCGGACCCAATCAAACCCCAGCCCAGACTTCTCCCAACACAGAGAATTAATTGGGACATACGACTCGCAACAAATGCCGAGCAAAAGCCGTCCCTCAGACATCGACAGGTGTGACGAGACCGGCCGACTCCCACTACGAGATGAAAAAAACGCCACGGAGCTATGCAATGAAAGGAAACAACGGGGAGGAACGTAATAAGCCATGCATGGAAATACCTAGCATAGGCCGGTGTAGACACCTGCCATATGAGCGGTTTTAAAACTGTTCAAAATTATGGCTCCCTTGGGGTGGGGCCTCCTCTGAGCTTGCCCCCCTTCCCCGACTTTTCATGCCGTTCCTACGCCCTTTTGCTTATCGTACAGTTAAGTAGTTAAGCTGTTAATTGATCTTTTCCATAGAACATTGGATGCATCATAAAATAATCACAGATATCACATATACATTCGGGCAATGTTTGTCCTTGGGATCTTCATGAACACAATTGATGATCAGAAAAGTTATTATAGTGTGAGACATCGAGGTATCAGCTCTCACCATGGCCAATAACTTCTCTGATCATGAATTGCCTTCATGAAGATTCTAAGAAATAACTTTTCTCGAATATATAATCACTATGAATTTTCTATATTTTGCATTCACAATTAACATGAAAATGTCAATCTGCAGTTTATCTACAGAGAATATGAAAATATTTATATACTACAGCTTGAAAAGGGCAGCTCTTGATTTTTCTTATTTGGGAAGTACCAGCTTTACCCATAAACATTTTACTTTTAAATGTTCAAGCTTTCATGGTAGGTTTTGGGGGGGGGGTGGGGAGGGAGGTAACTCGGTAGAGGGACATGATATAAAAAGTATTTGCATCGTCACATTTTAGAGTCCAGTGAGAAGTCTCGATAGTTTTTTTCGGCTACTACAGGCTTTATTCGAGGAAAAGGTATCGTCGCCGGTTATACTGAGTAATTGCGTATTTTGAACAGTTGTAAAATGCCTACTCAAATTGTTTTGTATAAAACCTGTGCTTCATGAACGTCTATGTGTAAAAGCTCGTTAACTGTATTCACTGTACGTCTGAGGACTCCTGGTCATTGACCGATGAAACGAACGTAAATTCGAAAACAACAATGCTGTTTTTCCTATCCCTGTTCACAATTTGGGTGCCATTGTTGAACACCAAAATTGTCTCATCTGTTGACGCCCAAATTCTCTATTTGGGAGTCGTGCACTTTCAATCACTTTTCCTTATCCTTTCCGAGCTCACCATCGCCTGTAATATTTTGGAGTCAGATTAACCTGGGGGTCATCTTTAACACCCGCACTGGAGGAGGGTTTGGCACTAACGCGCACTGGAGGGGGCCTGGTAGGCCCCCCTAAGATCTCGGAAACTAAGAGGGTTAGAAAAACGCCACTTGGCAGGTGGGTGGGGGCTATGGTGATCTACATGATGACCAATTTTAATTGACTTAGGTCAATATCTTCAAGGTCAAACGAGGTCGTAAAGGTCAAATATTGGCCATGCTGGGATCGATTGGTAAATGCTGTGATTATGCAGGAAAATGGCGGGAATAAGCTAAAGGCGGACAAGGTTCATAGAGAAGAGGTCTCAAAGAGGCTTCTCCACAACTTTTTGGTCAAGGTCATTCAAGGTCATTGACCTTTAAGGTCACCATATGGTATACTACTTATTATTTACACTTTGACTAACACTGTAGCCACTGTTTGGCGGGAAATGAGGATTGACCTTTCCCAATGGCCTTTGACCGTGACATTTGACCTTGACATTTGTATTGGGGTACCCTACCGATGACGTCATAGCATAATATATGTCAGACGGGGTAACGTCATTTGGCCGGACGCACAGTGGTCAGTGACCTTGAAAGTGCAGATATGACCTTGATCTGTGACCTTTGACCTTGACCTTGACTTTCATGTGAAGTGACCTTGACATATAGTCCCGCTTATATGACGTTATGACGTCACCACTCGGTCTTCAATGCAAGCTATCTGGTCCGACCGCGCGTTTACGGCGATCTCAAAATGCAGGTCTGACTTGAAAGCCTATAAGTCAAAAAATTTTCGGCCGATTTTCAAAAAATCTTCACCAATCGACGCACTATTAAATTCTGTTAAATGTGACCATGTTTTGTTTTTCGGCTACGAGCGGTTCTCCGGCCACCTTGGAAAAACAGGTGAGGGGGCCTCCGAGGCCCCCTCCAGTGCGCGTGTTAACCCCTCTCAAGCATCTATAAGACAAATGCTAAGAAGGAAAAATGGGAAAAGCGCTGAGACCGCCAAACCATTATGTACTCTTTTAGGGATCTCGGTGGCGCAACAGGTTAATGCGTGCAGTCGGCTCGGTCTATGGCATTCTGCAAGTGCAGGGTGAGGGAAGGAGTGCTAGGGCGCAGGCGGAGGCACTGACACTCGATGGCCGGTGGCTGCCCCTTTCCTCCCTCCCCATCTATCCACCTATAAGCCGATTGCTTGTGATTTTGTCTGCAGTGTCCCCTCTCCAGTACAGTATTTACATTTTTGGCTGTGGTTGACCTTATTATACGCGTGGTCATTGGTTAATGCCAGGTCTGCGCATTGGTGGCGGACGCAGGGGGGCCATTCCGGCCATGGCCCCCAAAAGCGCTGGAGGGGGGCCAAATTATCTTTTGGCCCCCCAAACGCCGGAAATTTTTTGAAAAAGTGTTTATACTAGGTCTGTAGAGCAAAAGAATATTCACTGAACTCACGTTTTCAATCCAGCTGAACTCAAGGCCTGACAAGCCCTGCCTAGGTTTGGACTGCAAGTTACATTGAGCTCATTGTAACGTGTTTTCCCTCAAGGCTCTATTTACAGCATACGAACTTACGCCGTCTTCAACAGTTTGACGCCCGCAACGTCAATTGGATGTAATCGCGGGCGTGTATGTAGCGCAATATTCGGTCTTAACGTTCCAAGAGACAACGCACGGTCCCTTACTCTCCTCTCACCACGTTTTTTTCGGGAGAGAATGCTGCGCATAGGAGCCTGTTTCCGATAATTTCGCAGGCTTGCAATGGTTTGCTGTGCAAGATGCTTACATTTAAGTTTTTAGTGAAACTAAGAACAATTTTAAGGCCGCTGCAAAACATATTTTAAGTAGCCTTGGCAGCTTTCTTAGTGGAGCGTGGTATGCACAGACCTCTTATTCTATCACCTGGTTAGTTACCCAACATTCATGCCCATTGAGGGTATTTGTCACTTAAAATATGTACATAAAATAAAAATATATGTATGGATGTATACATTACAATAGGTATTTTGCGCCTTTTATCAACTCTCTGATCAGTGGTTTCAAAACTTCAGCCAATTGCTTATTTCAGCTTAGTTCATCCTGTTGCTTAGTGGATGGCATAACATCTCCTAAGCCACTGGTCCTGGCTTCAAGTCCCGGCGGAGTCTCTGATGAAGTCGATCTGATCCTTCAAATCCCTCCTAACAGGTTGAGAGTCGGCGACGCAGTATTACCCTGGCAGTTGGTGCGTCGTTAAACCCCATCCCTTATTATTATGCATGTATGTATGCATTTGCATCAGAAGATCTTTCCGCACATAATGGGTTATTATATCCATATAGTATGTTTCAAACATACAGCACACGCGGCACACACACAAATGAAGCCCATTAACGGTCCACCCATATCTGCCCCCCGGCGCGGGGGCCCCTATATAACGCCGGGGGAGGGGGCGTTATTCTTGGGCCTTTGTCAAAACATAGTCAAATGTCAGTGCTCCGCCACATCGTCATGAGCTGAACATGATAACTACATGTTCTGAACATGATATGCTTATTGCTAAGTCAAAACAGAAATGGAAAACATGATATTATGTAACTATGAGCACGTAATTCATACGATCACCCCGCACAGCACATGATATTCTTTTGAAGAAACAATAGCTTGTTGCCTGAGGATTTCCTAGAAGTACACAAACATTGTTGTAAAACAATGTGACACGATAAATACAGATATATTTTCAATGATTTGATTTGTTCTCGACCTGGAGAGTGTCAAGTGCTCTGATTCTCTAGTCTCCCAATTCAAAACATCACAGTTGAAACATTCGATGCAAGTGATGAAGGCCAGCCTATCGTTCTCAACTTATACATCGTACAAATGTCAAAATATTCCATAAAATGCTGGGCATTAAGCCATCCCAGCTCTTGGATGAAATCCGAGATATGGTTGTGCTTCCTTCGACCTGATGTTCCTCTGGCAGCAAAGCTAAATATTTTCTGCATCCTGTTCTTTGATTCCGAATTTGTGCTTCCATATATCTAAGCGCAGTACCTAACATGTGAATACACTAGCGAGCCAATGATAGGAGGGAGTACTTCTGTGGGCAGAACATGTCTGGCATATTACAAAGCAACGAGTATACCAAAACAGCGATCCGATATACATTTGGCTTGACGAGATTTAGAAAGATTCGATCCATACATACCCCTAGATTTTTAACTACAGTTTTGCTTACAATTTGCTCATTCATAAACTGAATTTGTACAGGCTAGGATATGTGTTTTAGCTGCCTTTGGTCGCCACACAGGAGAATTTCCGTCTTGCTGGAATTGACCAGCATCATCTTTTGTTGATTCTATGTAATTATCACTTCCAGAATTTCTACCAAACAATTTTTCATTTAACCCGTGCCCCACCGGGGGGCCATCGATGCCCCCCTCTAACTCCGAAAATATGGGGTTTAGCGCAAATCTGCAAAGTGCATTAGAAAGCTCCCGTGAATTCAGTAATAAATTTCTTCGCATGTTTAAGCGCTCAGGTCAATAGCATGACCTCCAGAAGTCAAGTCAGGCCACGATAGGCTATTTTCACTCAAATATGCAATGCTTAAGAACACTGGGCATAACTCTTATGCCATTAGAGCTATTGAGATCTGGTAAACTACATTGGATAGAAAAATGCCAGATATTTATCCGCTATGTGAAACGTAATGACCTCCCGCCAGTGGTTTGACCTCCAGAGGTCAACTCGTGACCTCATATGACCTGAGGTCATTAAAGGTCAGAAAGTGACCTTGCCGTATATCAAATAAAAGCTAGTGATGAGACATACACGATGGTGTTTGATTCAATGCTCTAGCTTAATTAGGTCAAAAGTTATTGCCAAAATACTGTTTTTGACCCCTGGTGACCTTGGATAACCTTGGAGAGATCAAAGGGAAAATATGACCCCTGGGATCCGTAGAAGTGTGCCTAAAAACGCTTTTCTGAGCAAACCGAGCATTTTCAATCGTTTTTGTGGCTTTTAGATGATAAGACAAGTTTTTCCATGCTTTTTCAATGAGAGAGGTCACCTCGTGACCTGACATTAGGTCATAAAATCGAAAAATCCCGGATATACACCTTGTAGACCCTGGCGGGGCCATGAACTGTAGGTAGTTTAAAATCGATCGATTGAGAAACGTAGCTCTTATAGAGCTCAAAAGTTGAAGTGAGGTGACCTTGGTTGACCTGGCCTGGTGACCTGACCTTGGGTGACCCGGAATAAAAAATTTCAGGGATGTTGTGAAAATGATGTAGTCAGAGATAGAGCCCCTCACCGCGGTCCTGTGGTTCGTCGTTTTTCTGCTATCCTGAAAAACCTTAGGGGGGCCATCGATGGCCACCGGGGTGGGGCGAGGGTTAAGGTATACAACCACATGGGCCAGCGATTCCCAGCTGTATATCGTCTGCGTGCCTGATACAAATAACTCGAAAGCCATTACAATGTGATAGGATGTGACGTGTGAAATCATTACCCACGATATTTGTGAGCACTGGACCCGAACATCTGCCGTAAAAGTATCCATACTGATAGGCAGGGGCTTAAAGACTTTATCCCCAATTTGGACTCGCTGACATGTCCGTTAATATAACTCCGAGAGAAACCCGGATGAATTTGAAAAAAAAACTCTTATTTAGTCAGAAGCGATCCATGGTCAATGACATTAAAGAAACGAATCAAGTCAATGCGGGTAAGTAAAGTCACTTCTTAGCGGTCCATCCATTTTAAAATTTCATCGGTGATATCTGAAAGAGCAATGGTTGTACGGCACCCAGATCTAAAGCTATGCTGGTCGTCAGCCCGAAAGTGCTCCTAGTCGGTATTGACTTAGCTGGAGAAGCACCAATCTTTCAACAATTTTGCAAATGGTAGGAATGTTTGTCTTTGGTCTGAAATTTGCCCTAACCGTAGCCTCTCTTTACTTTCCGTGCCCAACTTTATTATCTACGCGACTGTTCAGCTAAAATCCCATGAAGCCATTATATTCCTTCGTATAATAAGATCATATCTTAAGCATACCATGCTGCCATTGCGAACCAGATTCTATGATGTTGTTTTGTACTGAAGAGTATTCCTCACTAGCGGAAACATGATATTAATGACTGTTTCCTTACTAAATAGTCTGGATTTTAGTGAAAGGCTCCTAAGTCGCAACATTTTTACTTGTAAAATATTGGCCACCCTCTCAAGGGGCACCAATATTTTTATTGGCACCCCTTGCATCCGCTAATTGTATGACCCCGTAGGTGGTGGTTAGGGAGGTGGCCATCCCCAACCTAGATTTCGTTCCAACTTCACTGCCAAATAATGACGAACCATCTATCCGAACCGAAGCGCAAGAGGTTTATTTAATGAAAAATCACGATGAATGGTCAAACGGCAAGGGCATTGGAACCATGTTCAGGCTGAAGGAGTCAATTTGGATCAAGCCAGTCTTCCAAGTTGGAGGGGAGCGGGGAGGAAACCGTTTTCAAGACTGGAATTATAAGTGATGCAAGAAACGTACGCTGCAGACTGATAAATGCCTTAGAAGCGTGAATTTGCAATAATCTAATTCACAGAAAGACTGTCGGGGAGGAAACATGACAAAAATGTGCAAAATGCACATTTTTTAAAGAAAACAGCCGACTGGATGTCAGATTTTAGGAGTGCAGTGAGGCCCCCATGGGTAGTTCTAGAGGCAGCTACCCCCGGCCTTTCAGTTTGCACGTCTGTGTCAAATGACCCAATAAGCTATCCTAGCCCACACGTACGGGGCACGTTAAACTGGGGGATGAGAATCTAAGCAAAATCACGTCTAATGGTAGCCCCCTCCCCCATTTAGACTATGTGAACTTTTTTCTTGCAACATTCCGATGATTTAGAAAAGGCAGCACTATACATTTAGTTTTCAGTATTCTACTGCCTTTGTTTTCACATTCATCTTTACTTCGACCTCTCTACTTGTCAAGACATCAGATGGCGGTTTGGGATCTGATGTTTTTCAGGCACCTGTGCGCTCTCTAAGAAATGAAAATGACATGTCAATGATTCAATGATTAACCAGATAGACTAAGGCACGATTTGCACCATCTCTTTAAGGTACCGGATTCACTTGGCTTCAGAGAATCGTGCTGTGATGACGTAACGAAGTCCCACCATATCTATCTCCCCACAGGCGCCAGCCACCGTTGCCTTCGTCGTTTTCTCCCTGCTGCTGTTGCTGGCGAATGCAGGGTTTCTACCAATCAACATCCAGGACAGAATAAACGACTACGACGACTATGAAGACCCGGGACCAATGGGACTGGCCGCTCTGGCCAGGCGTCAGGGCTCGGCTGCCGTTTCTCGATCCCAGCATCCGGTAGGAATTGCGGCAACACCAATACTGGAATGAGTGCGTTGCCTGTTGCGTCTATCTCGGGGGCAAAAGGTTATTTCATGTCCATGTCTATCACCTATCGGTTCTGGCAGATACGATAATAACATGATTACGATTTTCCGTTCATATAACGTTTCGAGGGTGTCGTGTATTGCTCATGTTTATACCAGTACAGTTCCGGCCCCAACCTGAATGCTGCAGCTCTCACATAGCATTGCTGAACACTGAGCTATAGAATTTCACCAACAGTTAAAACGAGAATACATATAAAATTTCACAGTCAAATAGATGTTTTTAACCGATTTTGACTCTCTCTGTAAAACTTTGGACTTAATTCTAAATTGCACCAGTTAATGCTAGATAAACCACAGAAAGCTTCCAGGTATCGAGCACTCCCCTCCTGCTTCAATCTCAGTTGAGTCAGAGTAAGGCTTCCATCACCAAGTTGCTAGCAATGAAGACTCAGACTCAAGACTCAATACTCAAGACTCAGATGTATTCGATTGTGGTTCACGGCAGCGAGGGGGTTTTCACACATTCAAAGACAAATGACTCGCACTCTGACAAACGCAAGCGTACCATGTAAAACCATAGCACGATGACTTGAAAGCTCAAATCACATCAGGCCAGGGATACAAGTGATTTCAGATTGGCCCTAAAATGAATGACTAGTTAGACAAGTAATATGAACCTGGACCGCAATCGAATCAGAGTCCCTTTGTCTACCTGTAACCCCACTTATAGATATTTGTGTTAGCTTAACCAGGGTTTGATAGTCCGAGGTAAAAAATAAAATGTTTTGCGGGATAGTAACTTTAAAATACCCTACAGTGTCCACTTTGTGCCTGCCGCGGTAGCTGCCAGGTAACCACTGTCCTCGCTCCTTGTACGGCAGTCCGGAGGGTTCAGGCAGTGTCTGCCGCTGGTCCTCTGCCCGCTGGAGCGCGCCACGGGACTGCATCTCTTCAACACTGGCTCAGCTGACATCGGGACCGGACAGCGACACAGGTCGAAAAGGTATGTTCTTGTGGACACGAGCCAGACCCGGAAACCTGGGGCGCACCAAAACCGGTCCCGCCAATCAAGAGACGGAACGATTACGCTCTACAGCTTCACAAACATGTCCCAGAACACCGTTATTCTATAGCTGCTACACCGTTTTACTAGCCTTTGCCCCGAGGGCGTCTTCGGCCGTTACGGTGAGGACGCCGCAAAATTTATCACAGACAGTTGTAGACTAACATTCTAGTTCACGCACAGATCCTGCCTTACTTTTGATGTCTGTGGAGTCGACTTTATTCCGTTGGAAGCAGGAAAGAAATATTTGATTCAAGGGAGTGTCCTACTTTTATCATGGGAATTGAACTGAGATAACAGTTTTGTAGAGCGTATGAGAGATTACTGTTGAAATTCTTAATTTCACCCAAAGCTCTCTGTACCAAATTTCCTCAAACGTTTAAGTTCAAAGTAAATGGTGTTATGTCCAGATTTTGAGAGCAGTACGACTTTTGCAACGTTACGTGCCGCAATTAGTCAGCTGAGCCGAGTTTCGTAATCACACGTGACGCTTAAGTCAACCCAGGGTTAGTAAAAAAGGCAACAATATTGTTATTTTGAGAAATTGGAAATGGAAACCGAATGTGATCCTCACAGCTGGCTTGCAGGCCTATTTTATCCATAAATAATACATTTTTAACAGTTGCGATAAAGTGGTGTATTGTCTTTATTGTACCCTCCGTTGCAGGTTGCAGCGAGGTCGAGAGATTCCTGCATACGATCAGAATAGTATCCTCGGCGGCGAGGCACAGAAGAGAAGATCTTGCAGACAATATGAGAATAGATGTTCAGTTCGCTGGCTCAAGTGGATGATGGGTATGTTCATTAGTGATGAATAATCGTGTTGATGTGATGTGTCTTGAAAAAGAACGAGAGCTTGAATGAACAAAGGCATAGAGCTTAGAATAATGATGAAGCGAAGATATTTTAAGTTACTAGTGTGAAGTGACGAATGTCCAGAACATGTTTGACCTTCACCGTGTGTTATTCGTACCTTGTAAAACGCTGAAATGCAAACTCCTAAGCATTTTGGTATTTACCTGAGGGTATGTTGTTGTGCGAATAGTGCAAATGCCTTCAACGAACTAACATGGTTGTGGTTGACATTGCAACAAATGTGCACCTCGCTTCTCCGCACGGGTCTGAAAGTTGCTAAAGCATACTCGAAGCTGAGTCCATGCGATCGCTTGAGTGTTCAGGCGTAAAAATAACCGTATTTGCTTGAATAGGTAGCGTGAAGTACGAATGCTGTGTAAATTTGCCTTTGCATAAAGGAAAAAGCAGTGGCCTTCACCACTCAGTACGAAGGCCACATCATGCCAACGCCACTGCGTGATCAGTTTTCTGTAAGAAAGAATGTCATTGGAAAGTCCCGCGATGGAAAATATAATTTTGGTAATGTTTGTAATACTTGGCAGGGGAATGATTCATGTATGCGAGTATTGATGGTGAGTGTTAGAATGATCCTTTAAATAACTACTCACGTTTTCATGTTTTACGTACTTGTGTTATGATGGACAAAGCGTCTAGGCATGTGCAGAGATAATAAAATATGCATTAAGAAGCAATGAAATAAAACACAATGCT
The DNA here is from genome assembly GCA_034440635.1 of Lepas anatifera. Taxonomy (NCBI): domain Eukaryota; kingdom Metazoa; phylum Arthropoda; class Thecostraca; family Lepadidae; genus Lepas; species Lepas anatifera. The sequence continues at coordinate 570,395 of JAOTON010002065.1, read as the reverse complement.
CTCAGCGCTGACATCGAAGCTGCATGGTCAACGCCATAATTTCCTTGGAATTTTGAATAATAGGCGATGAAGAGAAATCAACGTCTCGTTTTGGGATGTAAAAACCAGGTCAAACTTCTAAGCAGCCCACCTCGTCTATGCACACTCGTACTACATTCAAATTATGCAAGTATATTTACTTCACTGGGAAGCCCAATTTCAGGTGTTCTTTTTCTCACAAAATAACGTTATTCCTAAGTAATATCTAGCAACCTGAATTTGGAAATCGCTGTGATCATCTCAAGTGAACCAGAACTAGGGACCATAGTGGTTTCCGAATTACATCAATTTTTCCAAACCAACACTAGAAACAGTACAGTACAGTACTTTTGATAATTTTTAGAAATTGAAATTTGTTTAAGTTTGACCTCAGGGCACCCATCAAGGGATTTTATTAGGGCAGGGAGGCCGACCCCGGACTGGTGATAACGTGGGGAGACGAAGTTGAAATGTCTTTGAAGGCGCTGTCGATGCAAAATACCTGCCAATACCAGCCTAATCCATAAATGCTTGGTCATAAATAGTGTGAGCTGACACCTCAAATCGAACTGCGCACACTAAGACCAATAATCTTTGTGCTTATATATTGTACATTGTATCATGATAATTCTGATGAGGTGTTGTGCGCGAATATATAGCCCCAGTGTATTTTTTTCAATTTTGTACCCAGGATTCGAGGAGGAAGGTCATTAAATATCTACTTATAATCATGCTCTTCGGCTCCGCACTGCGAAATTTATGAGCAGAATCACTCACAGCAATCATAACCAGCTTGCCACCACTAGAATCCATCTTTCAAGTACAACTCGACACGAGAGGTATGCATGAGATGGGATCACGGCATGTTATCTCAGTTCACAGCTGGACATTTGGAATTGGAACACGCGGGAAGGTCCACGCGGTAATGGGGAAAAATGCAGAAATCTAGGACGAGTCCCAGATTTTGGCGGAAACGTCCCCCTCACTTTCGACCTCCATACAGACCTTCCATACTGAAGTGGTTCCTGTGCAGTAAGATTTTGAAAAGGGGCTGCTTGTTGACCGTCGTATCTTTGGTTTAAGCAGATTAAACTAGCATGCACGGCGTTGTCAGGCCTTGCTGACCTCGTCCCGCACAGTCAACAGTGACGACTGTCCAGCAACTGCTCCGGCGAGACCCCGAACCACACATCAGCGCGACAGCCAGCGCCTGGATTCCGCGGCGTGAAAGGTAACCCCGCGCCGACCCCTGCTAACGCACAGCCTGCTGATCGTATCACCAGCAGACGGGAATAGCAGTACTCTTTTTGTCCGACTTGGGCTGTGAGATGATATCGCGGGTGGAGGGAAGCTAATTACGAGACCCACGAACCCAGACACGGGCCCAACACGGGCCAAAAAACATCCGAGCTAGCTTAGATCAAGATTGTCTCTCGTTGAAGAGCAAGTACAGTGCACAAGTCCGTCCATGGGTATGATATTTGTTTCGTAGGTATCTCTTAACCCTTGCCCCGGTGGCGGGTACGAGCCACCTTCGCCCTGGTGGGGGGCTAAAAAAGACCCCCACGATCTCAAAAACTAAGAGAGCTAGAAAAATGCGCAAAACGGCAATCGAAAGCTCTTCGAAAATGATATCGAAAATACTTCAGTCATTTTTCTTGTCAGGTCAATATCAAGGTCACCAGAGGTCAAAACAGGTCAAAATCGCTAATATGAGGTGTACTAAGAAAACCTCATATATCTCAGAAGCTATGATAGCTAGAAACATTTTTCTAACACCATTCGAAAGCTCTTGAGATGCGCTTTCATTACAGTGGCATTCATTTTCGTGTCAGGTCAAAGCCTAGGGAGCTACAGGTCACTAAATATTGGGCATATTCTTGGGAATGTCCATAGCCACCCATGCATAAGGGCGTTTACTTTTTCGCTAATAGCTTCCAAACCAAACAAGATACAGCCATAGTTTATGCACCATTGCAATCCTCTCGTCAATAAAAATCGAATGATATATGATATTGCTATGCCAGGTCAAATTTAAGAATTTGACCTGAGCCAGGTCAACGTTCTGACCCAACTTGACCTGGTATAGTCATGATGTATATCATTTGACTTCCAGTGACTATACAAACACTTTGGTGACAAAATAAAAGCTCTATCTTAGTTTATTCAAAATTTATAGAGAAAAACACCAAAAATGTTTATTTGACCTAAGGTGACCTTTTAAAGGTCACAAGTCAAAAATTGTGGCATCAGCTTCAGAAATGGGCTAAGAGCAAGTCGCAACCGATGTTTGAAGTTGATTGCATCCATACTTACTGAGAAAAGCTCATTTCGTGATTTTCCCCATTTATTGACAATGGGGAGGTCATGCTCTGCACATGACCTTAGGTCACCAATATCAAAAATCCCGGAACAAATGTTGTAGCTCCTGGTGGGCCCAATATGTGGTATGAGTTTCAACTTGATCGATTAACCCTTCTTTTAGTTATGCGGTCCTAAGTATTTTTTGAGGTGAGGTCACTTCACCTGGCCTGGTGACCTGACCTGACATGACCTTGAGCCAAAATTTTCAGGAAAGATGTAAAAATGATGAAGGAACAGCTAGACCAAGTTTGGCGGCGCTGCGCGCCGCCGTTTTTTGGTCACTTCGGAAAAACCCGAGGGGGGTCTAAAAAGACCCCCACCCGGGCGAAGGTTAAGATAAAGGAAGCACAACACCACCTTATTGTTAATTATATATATATTTCGCCACAGAGCGATAAACGATAATCACATGTGGTTCCACTGCTACAGAGGCATCCACCCGGCTCAGTAGGGCCATGCCAGGGAACGGGGTGGGGCGGGGCCCCCGGGCCAGCCGGGGGGGCCCTGGCGTCACAGCGGGACACGGTAGAAAACGCTGGCAATGGCACCGGGTTTACAGAGGCAGGTACGAACACGCAGTGGCGCCAGCGGCGCGCACAGTCACACTGACGACACGCACCCCAGACACGCACAGTGAGGCTGATGGCACGCACCCCAGACACGCACAGTGAAGCTGATGGCACGCACCCCAGACATGCACTGTGGCGCTGGTGGCACGCACCCCAGACACGCACTGTGGCGCTGGTGGCACGCACCCCAGACACGCACTGTGGCGCTGGTGGCACGCACTCCAGACACGCGCAGTGGTGCAGGTGGCACGCACTCCAGACAGGCGCAGTGGTGCTTTCAGCACGCACTCCAGACACGCGCAGTGGCGCTGGTGGCACGCACAACATACATCCGCGCACATCAATGGAAGAATGCTCGCAGACCATCGTTTGAGGGGTAACATACACATAACGGTGCGGGTTTGGGCGTCTCAGCACACTCAGAGGTCTTTAGTATACAGCTGATGTAGTAATACTTCCTCCAAGCTCCTATGACCATGCCTTTATTTACTTATTTGTGAGAACACATTTGGCAGAGCGTCACTTTACAACAAGGCTTTCGCAAAATGGAAGTCATAGTTACGAGCAGACCTATTTCTTTCACTAACAGAGAACCTCATGTACAGTTAAATCCGAAGAACCAGTAAAGTACATCATGAACTAGATATCCGGGTGGATATCTGATTAGCTCCGCCCCATGGATAAGATTGAATCGAAATAGTCCAAAAATTTGAGAAGTATCGGATCTGATTAGCGACTTAGCCTCGATTTTTGTCAATTAATGGTATATTTGAGAAATGGATCGGATTTCGACTGTTAATCGTGGATTGCTACGCATAGCCCTGGATTTGTCGGGGAGCTCCGGACCTGGACTGGATCTGACAGAAGCTCCGGACCTGAACTGGATCCGAGAGGAACTGTGGACCTGGACTGAATCCGAGAGGAACTCCGGACCTGAACTGAATCCGAGAGGAACTGTGGACCTGAACTGAATCCGAGAGGAACTCCGGACCTGAACTGAATCCGAGAGGAACTCCGGACCTGAACTGGATCCGAGAGGAACTGTGGACCTGGATTGAATCTGACAAGAGCTCCGGGTCTGAACTGAACCCGAGAGTAACTCTGGACCTGGACTGAACTCGACAGAAACTCCGAATCTGGACTGGATCCGGGATAGATGCGGCCACGGACTTGCAAGTGGCGGAAGATAAATTAAGAATATATGAATTAAATTGTATGTTAATTTTCTTGGCCATTTCGTACTCACTACTCCGATACTTCATCTTTAAAAAAACGGCCCCTGGCCTTTTGAACAATTCGCGAACTAGACATGACTGACGTAGAATCTAACCAGATCTCACATGGAAGACCACGCCAAGAGAGGGCACCAAGCCATACAAACAAAGCACATAAAAATCAGAACGAGTAGCATGCTACCCAGCAGCAGCACAGCACCCTACCTAGCAGACCGACCTACAGTTTGCGAATACCCATTCAAGTTTGCACAACCAATCTTACTTTTGGGCATAGTTCACAGATTCACCGTCAGTTGGGGTGCAGACGCAAGTTTCGCAGGGTGTACGATTCGTAACTACAAACTTCAGGCTCGGCTCCCGCACTATCCAAGGCGCCCACTTTCTTCGGATAGCAGCGCGCACCAGATCGTCATAACTACCCGCATAAGTTTGGCTTTTATGCTGATCCACAAAGTGTTCTACCCAGATTTCCGATGAAACGGGCCCTTCTAACTTCCTGCTTGAACTCCAAACCATTTTACAATGACGCATTCGCCTCGGTTAGGTCAACCTCGAATTAGACATTGAGCGGGCGCACGCGTACCTACAGACCTCTTCGTTCCATCAAACGGGAACAGCCGTAGACGATATCACTAACAACAAACACGGGAGAACAACAGAGAGCAGCCAGAACCCAGCGTTTCCATCCACTCTTGGTTAGAGGTGACGGCTGGGGAAGAGTTAGTCGTTCTGAGCCGCGTCACTCGCCTATGGCCACACCGACACCGACCTAGTTATTCGTGGTGTGCGAACATGCGACTCACAGACCTATGACACTATTGCCAATAATGGAGGTCGGCCAGCGACGTATCCGCCTATAGTAACTACATTGAATGGCACATTGTATTTGAAAACGTGGTCAGAGAGCTAACGAATCCCAGCTTGCGCCAACATGACAAATTGTGTTTTGTAGCGTACATTTTACCCGGGCGAAAATCTGGTTATTGACACAGAATCCTAAACACCAATTGTTACTTTCACAAAAAGGTTCACGCATAGAATGATCTGGAAACGGGGCTGTGATTCTCCAGCAGGAGCAGTCACCAACAACGATGGTGTCGACAAAGCAAGAGTACGTTCCTGGAAGTGCAACCCTTCCACGTTATCTCTGAACCACGGTCAAACAATCTTCGCCTCTATTTTAGTCAAAGCCAACAGTACCCGATCGTTGTGAACATCAGAGCTGTTCATCTGGTTCCACACATACCGTTCCCCGACCGAGGTCAGGCAAGTCCGCTGATCTTTGCACTGGGAGTGCTCCTGTTTCGGTGCCCGCACCGGTGCGCCATCTACGCCTTTCCCACTACACACCCAGCCACGCGCAATTGTGCTCAAGCAGCACTCCAGTCAGAGGTTGCAGGGGTTGGTCAATGTCACGAGAGACCAGCTCATCGTGCACCGTCCCCTCTATCCCGCCGCCGCCACTTCACAGCCAAACCAGCCGCGCCCGTGCGCTGAGGTGTGCGCGCCAGTGAGCCCAGCTCGGTGGCGCGGAGGCCCGCTCTCGCGCGACCGGCGGTCGCGGCGGTGGCGCCGCGCCGCGGACAGGTACAGGAGACGTGGCGCGAGCGTGTTTGTGCATGCGGTTGCGTGCTGAATTGGCCGCGCAGACGTCCACACTGTGAGGTCAGAGGTCCCGGCCACGGAACTACATCGGCTCAGCTCCTGGCAGCAGTGCCCCATGCGTGCGTCTCTGCAGGTACCCGAAGATCAGTCGGACTTCTGTTGCCCGACAGTCCACTAGTTTGGCACGTAGGCTCGGTGTCGGGCCGAGACCGAGGCTGGCAGACCCCGCGATCTGCCGCTGCCGGTCAGTCGGCGCTCTCCACCTGAAGCAGCGGCGGGCTGGGCACCCCCGACACGGAGCGCCCGCTGCCACCTCGCGCGTCCTCCTCGTCATCGTCCGGACTGGAGTCGCCGATGCTCTCCTCGGCGATGTCCTCGGCGGCAGCCGGCTCGGCGCGACTCTCCGCCAGCTCCAGGTCGCACCAGTACTGATAGTTCTCCTCCAGAATGTCGATCAGCTCCGGGATGTCGATCAGATCTGACGCCACACGGTGCGGAGTGAGGCTAGAGGTGACAACGGGTGAGCCGGTGCCACTCGCCTACAGGTACTGAAGTACACACGGACACGGAATAAGACAAGTGCGTGGATCAATGAAAATATCGGTAGCGAAAAACCTTAAATAAAAAACCTATCAAGAAAAAAACGCGAGAGAATCCCAGCATGGACCAAAAACTCGTTCAGGTCCGTTTTCTTCCCATGGGAAGTGCTCCCTCCTATTTGGCCATCCAATTAATACCAGAAAATGATAGATCACTCGCACCGAAATCAGGGAAAATAGGCCGCATTGAACAGCACGATTGAAAATTGACAGCACGATTTGTATTTTTATCAGATTGACTTCACCTGTAACTGGGCACTACGTCCGTTGATGATTTGAACACAATAAACAAATAAACGAAAACGTTTCATTTCTATATATCTATATGATTGTGCGCCAGGTTGCAGCCCATGTCCTTTTCCCCATGACTTCATTTCCCAAGACTTCATTTCGGGGGGGAGGGGGGCTATAGGGCTTGAGTATCCCCCGTCATTGCCTCAGATCAGCCTCCGACTATGCATTTACAATAGACACTCTGACATTTGGGGGGAAGATTGAACCCCATGGCCCCCTTTGCATCCAACACTGGTTGCAGCACTATACGACACGACAAAAGCTTTGCACTGCCCGTATGTACGACTATGTACTATGTACGACTAAACATTCGGAAAAGAGGACGAGAACCTAACTTTCCAACACTGAACTCGGTCCCCGTTCCAAATTACATGGCCTCTTGCCCAAACTAATATGCCACAACCAATGTGCGCCGCGTCAGCATTTTCTCAATCAGTCTGATCTACTTCTTTGAAAACCATCGTTACAAAATGAATAATGAATGATGCCGTGTACAAACGGCATGAACCCACATTCAGAAGATGGAAGAAATCAACCCAAATTTAGATCCCATATCCCCTAATTTCCTAACAAATCCCATAACATCCCTCAACGGGATCCGTTCGGGCACACGAGCCATAACGCATTTTAACCACAAACAAATAGTGGTCCTCAGTCACCTGAAAATATCCGCAAATCCATTGCTCATATGCGCAATGCGCATACATCCGAGGGAGGTTGCAAAGAAAGTTAAGCACGGTCGAGTAGGTCACATTCGCGACACATTAAAAAGCTTCCCAGAACACTTACTGTCCCAGGCCTCGAACATATTGTTGATGAAGAACTCGATGAAGCCCTTCTGCGACTTGGGTATGGAGCAGGTGGCGCGGTCGAAGATCGGCATCACCACCGGCAGTTGCTTCTCCTTCTCCGAGTCCGTCTGGTGACAGCCACCAACTGTTACACCACCACCAGCGGTGCTCGGCTCAACAGCTGCTTACAACGCATCCCTCATCACCGTCGGCTTAAGGCTTAGATTAGCACCCTTTTGCTAGCACTTATTGCCGTAATGGAAGCGTAATTTAGTTAGATAGTACTTCGTCAGTGAGGTGGCAGGGCCGCAGGTAGTTGGTGAAGGATGGTAAACCCAACTCTCTGGCGTTTAATTGTACAAATACCAGACAACAAAATCCGTCAGCTTGCCTCTTTCTGCGATCTACCAAGCCATGTTTCATAACCACCAGGAATTTAGAGGAGAAGCACAGCAGAGACAATAAGGAAAGGACAGGACATATCTCATGTGCCTCCAAACGGTAAGTAAAACGCTCCCAGGAAACGTAAAGGGGAAATACAGACCCGGCACAGAGAGTAGAAAGGATGGAAAATGGTCCTCTGGGATCGCTCTGAGTTCCAATGACATTGCTGGAGGACCTATTGTGACAAAAATATACCCGTGAGGTATTTCAGGCGGAGAAAAAGGTTGTATACTGACACACGTTACCCTTAGCTTGTTCAAGTACATAAGTTCATGGAAGAAAAAGGACATTTGCAAGCGCAAAATTCCGCCGAAAAAGCATCTAGAATGTTCAAGATGGACCAGCAGAGCTCTTAAATATTATAAATTCAATCTAAGCAGTACATGAGGCTACTATGTAGCATTAATATCCTGGGCTCATAACGATACAGAATAGAAGCATAATAATAATCGGATCGGATACGGCGGCTAAGTTAGGTCAGGTTCTCAAACTAAAACATGCTAAATAGCTAAATCACGTTATTTACCAGCATTGTTTCTCCCCTACAAATAAAAGCAAGCAAATATTACTCGCAGATACAGAACCACACACATAACTACGTATAATGATCTTACCCAAGCTTCGTAATCACAGCTAGCCTTAAATGACACCAGCAAGCAGATTAGGTGAAATGTAACTTTACTTTGGTCTCGGGGTCAATACCATCAGAGTTCTTTGCGTGAGCAGAGCGCAGGCTAAAGCTGAATAGTCCAATCAGTGCGCCTTTTAAAGGCGCATTTCTAGGATAGCTACATTCCGAGTATCGACTTGTGCTGTTGGCTATCCGCAAATGGATTGAGCTTGTTTGAGTAAGTGGATTGAGTAAGTTTGTTCACATTTCCTTCTCCAGCGACTTTTCCAGGTTTGCAGACCACAGCAGTGGATGAGCTGTATACTCTGTCACTCAGACAAAGCACCACAAAACTCTGTAACTATTTCACGGACCTGTGCGAAGTACTCTTCGGCTATCCGCTTCGCCCACTCCACGCACATCTTCTGAGGCCTCAGCGGGTTGGAGACGTCGGCACACTTGATCAGCATCCGCTTGATCAGCACCACGTTATCCGGCGTGCACAGCTTCTCCATGTCGAGGTCCACCTCCTAAAAACGGACTGATGTTACGGTTGCGGACGAGGCAAGACGCCTCAAGTGTAGCTGAGAGCGCTGCGAATGCACAGGTGACGCCGAATCAAAAGTATGGGACTAAAATGTGGGCAAAAGCTAGTGCTGGCGCGCAGCCGGACACAGAGCGACTGGGATGGAATAGAACACTTTTGATCAGCAAAGTGACAGATTCACTGGATGATCATAACATTGTTATTTGAATGAAAATGACATTCAAGTGAGATTATATGCGTTCTAGTTCCTGCCAACTGTCTTTCAGTTTTGATGCGACCAAGCGAAGCGCTCTGAGAATCTCACCTCCTCGTCACCCACGGAGGGAGCACTGAACACGTTGACGAACTTGGAGAGGTGCTCGTAATGCTTGTTCATCTCCGTGGCGAGCACCATGTCGATGATGCTCTGGCGCATTCGCTTGTACGTGGCTTGGTCCAGATCTGTAGCGCCAGAATATTGTACTTTTAAAGAGTTTTACGTAAAAATAGATTCAAATACGATCGCGTTTACAGGTCTCTATCCTTACTGTAGCATACCTGTTTACTAAGGCAGGCTCTTTGTAAAGTCCTCGATGAACATTAAACTGGAAAGTGCTGTGAAGAGGAGTTCACAACATTCACGTTCTGATTGCCATGCCATAGATAGCTAAACTACATCATACCTGCCTGATGCTTCAAATATTCGAAATTAAACTTCACGTACTAGCAAAAAGTCGGCTCTCATACCACACAAAAAACAGCTTGACACAGAAAACCTCCACTCTCGAGGAACAACTAACTCGAGGACCAACTAACTTTTGAAGATGTTGACCCTTTCATCGGAGTGGGTGAGCTTGTAAGCAAAGGCGGCGTGGTGGGACTCCAGCACAGTGATGTCATTGTAGAGCAGGGCCAGCTCGTTGCGTGTGTTACACATGTACTGACTGTCGGCAGTAAAAGTCTCTATAAAACTTCTACCGTTAGAGGTTTATCTCCAAGCTAACCTCTAACTATTCGGTTTACAATAGTACGCAAGCAAATATGGAAAAAATGAAGAAGCACTGCAAAAACCGGTCGGCGAGAGCGAGTCGAATGATGCGTTCAATCGAAGAACAAAGAAATGAAAAGTGCACAATATACCACTCATGTAGAGTAAGAAACATAGTTTTAGTCTAGTTGCTGGAGTGTTATGATACAGTGGGCATTGGTTCTCAGGCTGAGCTTAACGATTAGGCTGTTGACTATCTCTCATGTGAACTGGATTCAGAACCCTATGGGCCGCTCAAATATTACGTAACGAAAATTGTGCTACTTAACACCCCTCCCAACCCTTCCAACGGAAAGGTTGGCGGCCATGACCTGGCAGTTGGTCGTGATAAGCCCAAAATTATTATAACACCCCCCCCTCACTCCTCTCCCAGGTAACGATTTTTAAAGTCCATGTGTAACGTTTGATAACGCTACGGGTGACTGCCCCGCCCCTTTTTTGCGTTCCGTAATTGGTGGAGGTCGCTCGTCAGCAGACTCCGCTCTTGCTCTTGCCTGTTCTTTCCTGGATGGTCGACGTCATGAACAGCTGAGGCAATCAGGCAGATGGCCTCGTCCACAGGGTCGAGCACGCTCTTCAGGCGCTCCCGCTCCAGGAAGTAGGCGGTGCACTGCAGCACGTCGCAGGCGTGCGTCGAGTTGTGGTAGGAGTTCTGCGAGTGGTAGTTGGCCTCTGGGGAGAACGCGTTGGACATTGACCATGCAAGTTGGGATAGAACACGGGGAACATGTTCCCTAAGCGTTCAAAATAGTTGTTTCACCACTTACCCACATAGTAGTGAAGCCTTCGAGAAAACCCTTTGTCCCCCACATCCTTCCATATTATGGATGTTTATACTCATATGCGATTTACTGTTCTGATGGAAGCAGCGGACACGCAATAAACTATCCCAGGTGCGCGGGAGCCATTAACGGCTGCGTTGCGTCTGAAAGGGCTCTGAGAAGTGATGGTAAGTGAAGAGAGTTATTGACCCCAAGCATCAATGAGTGGTAGCTCTAGATATTTCCCTATACTAAAGATAAATTTGCGCAATGTTCTTGGAAACAAAATCAATATATGTATATATATATATATATATATATATATATATATATATATATATATATATATATATATATATATATATATACCGTCAACGTCTCCGTATAAACATCTAACGTCACCAGAGGAAAATTCATATGAATTAAGCTCTTTTCACATAAACTTTCTTTTTCATGGTTCGTTGCAATAACTACTTATTTTATTAGAGCTACAATCCACCGGATTTTTGTTTCTTAACCTTACATTGATATGCACAACGAACAGGTGAATACCTGTTCTGCTAGCATTATGTAAGCATTTAATAATAATCTAATGTTAATACATTCTGCAAGCACCAATGAGATGCAGCTTAAAGGCTTCAGTTGGCATCTAGAAGTCCTAGTAATGACACCTGCCGCCCCCCTACAAGTGCGTTGTTATTGCAGTTCGATTGGAACCAGTGTCAACACCATATCCCTCAGCTGAAATACCCACCCAGCAGCGCTACAGAGCCCCCAAAACCTCTTACCGATCAAATTCAGCCAGTTCTCCACCGTGGCAATGTCCACGTTGAGCGTGTTTGGCACTTCGAACTTGAGGAAGATGTCCATGCCCATCCAGATGAGCGGTCTGGAGGAATACACTTGCTAAAACTATACAGGCTTCAGTTAAGCTATATTTCGTAGGCGCTGAGGTGTATGGATATTGCGGCTCACGTGCAGGTCTTAGATTACGCATATGATAGAAAAACATGTAATGACACAAGACCTCGTCTTGACATTTATGACCTGGTCTGACCTTAAAGATATTGACCTGGGTCAACAAAATTAGGAAATAATGTATACCACCATCGTTTGCACACTCCCCCAAAACTGGCGTTCTTAACCATATTGGTTTTTAACGTCTCAGGGGGGACACCTTAGGAGCCCTTCACTACGCGTTGACGTCAGACCCCTCTCTCCTGCACGTGTTCAACATACAAGCGATTAAAAATTGTGACACACACGCGTTATTTTCGTTAAGCTGATGTCATAACTCGTACACTTTCTCTTTCTGCTAAATCAGAATATAACATTCATGGTAAACCTCACAAGTATGATTCAAAATCGCAGAATGTAGTGGCTTTCAGGTTAAGCGCTGTTCCTGAGATGGTAAATACGGTAAGGGCGGGTAAGAGTACGCAGGAATAAGAGTACGCAGCAGCTGTTTTGGTTACTTAGCAACAACTGAGATGGTGGATACCCTGGTATAAAAAAGCAAGGTCAGTGCCTAGGCTGCACGCCAAAATTCAACGAAGTCCTGTTCTTCCCGCGGGATTACAGAGCAAAATAAGCTTGTGGGCACCCTTGAAGTAATATTTCTTAACTGAGTAAACTTGTAGACCATGCTTCTATTATCAAAACTATTGTATTACTGTCTGTCCTCAGCAAGAAAGCTGAGCTAGGAGTATGCTCCGAGACCGGAGCTCACGCTAAAACGCCTGCCAACATGTTTATGAAGACTTTCTTCCGAAGGGAGCATGTCCGGCAAGAGTACGCAGTAAACCATTGGGCAAGAGTGCGCATGCTTAAGAGATGGGAAAATTTAATTTTCGCTCGGGACAGAGTCCGCAATTCATATTTGGAAAACCAAACGTTGCAACATAGTTTTTGTATATTCAGAACGATATACAATCATACAATCGCCTTGTTTGGCGACAAAAAAACTTCGCAACATGGCCTATGCACCTAAAGCACAGCGGGGCATCAATGCGTACTCCAGCCGCCTCTCCTGCGTACTCTTACCGACCCAATCCGGCAAGAGTACGCACGTGACTTTTTATTTTTGATGGGCTCGTGGCGATTTCCTTTCAGAGACATCGAGTTGAAACATGGACCATACATAGACAATTATTCAGGCTAAACAAACACATACAAATTTTAGCTGTTAGACTTATAGAGAGAAAAGTGAAAGCCTTTAGAAAGTTAAGTGCGTACTCTTCCACGGACTTCCCCTACATGCTGTACACCGCCTCAAGAAATAGCCCGAGTGTTGTTGACAAGTAACGCCACCACCTCCTCTTCGCCGCATTTCAGCGCTAGCCACCTCACCGTTTTGCGGTGATGATCTCGAGCTGAAAGATGTCAAAGTCCCACTGCATGTCTCGCTGCAGCATGGTCTGGATGGCGGCGCAGTTGGTTTGGATGTTGGGTAGCGAGGGCCGCGAGCTGCGGTGCAGTCGGCCCGTGCCCTCGGACGAGCGCCGCGCCACCGTTGACTCCGCCGACGGCGACGGACCGTGCTGCCGATACAGACAGGACACGTGACACAATGTAGGACTGAGCGGCATCCGCCCAACCGGTCACGTGACGCAGAGCACAACAGATCGGCATGATCCGTATTTGAAATGAGAAAATGTCTTTGAAACCCCCAAATCGCAACACAGGCTTGTATTATGAATACGGAAAGAGTTAAAAAAATAGATGGAGACAATGCAGACGAAACGTCTATAAACATTAACAAAACATAAAGTGAAATGATTTTGGGAGTTTACCAACGCACAAACTACTGAAGTCATATGGCGTCGCAGGGGGAAGCGGAATGAGTTAAGCTTGAGCTACGGTAGGGCGTAAAATCCTGCCTCTGGCTAGGCTCGAACCCACGATCTTAGGTGGAAATCCGAGGAGTTGGTTGGGGGGGGTCAGGACCCGGCCTGAATTTTGTGTCTTCCATAGGCTTTGCATAGGGCTTGTATTTCCGTGCCAGGGTTAACCCACCCAGGACCATCAGGATCGAGAAGAGATCTCCAGCCATGCCCACGACACCCTGGACATACAAAATAGCATAGGCCGAGCCGAGCGCAGGCGCTAACCGACTGCGCCATCCAGCCCAGAAGCATATCCCCACAAAGTTCTGATGATGCAAATAGTAAAACTCTAAAAAATTGTACTTTAAACATAAAGACTTATGGTTGATCAGACCTGTGCCCTGTATATTCCATGCAGTAGACATACCGAGAGCAGGGCCCCGAGCAGATCGTTGGTGACTGGATCCTGCATTTTGGCAGTGATCTGGTCCTTCCCCGGTACGTTCAGCTGGGGCGAGTAGAGCTCTGTCGACTTGAGGATCTCCAAGCCCTGAGGCCCACGCATACAGCTAGTTAGTGCACCGGTTGTGGTGAATCGGGAAGATCAACAGCAACAGCCTTCAGTAACAAAACACATTTGAGCCCATACATAACCTGCACCTAACTATGCAAGTATTTCATTTAAAAATGGCATATGACACATCCATGAGACATAAACTGAGCTACCAGCTACGTGGGGTATAAAGAAAACCTGGTTTGATAGTTGGTTTCTTGAATGACTAACCTTTTACAGGGTAATTGCACTTCATGAGCGTGCTTCCTCACTCTACGACTCCTCTTTCCATTCCCCTATAGGGTGATACATATTTCGAGCGGGAGCCCGGTGGGGGTGAAGTCCGCTCTCAACACATTCCATTTCTTCCTCGGGGTGAGTTATATAGGGAGCATTCTAAACAAAGCGGAAACACGGGAAATTACATTTTGTTTCCACCTTCAATCGCTCAAAACAAAAATATTGTCTCTTGTCTTACCGCCCTGGGTTGACCACGGCCAATCCCGGGCGGGAAGACTGGGTGGAAACAAAATGTAATTTCCATCGCGTGTAATTGCGAATCTGGCTTCTTGTAGAAACTTACGGCATGTAATGTCGCGGCGGAGATGCCACTTTTTAGCATTTATCACGTGACATGCGCTTCCAGATGAAAGGGGATTCATTCATGGTTTTAAATAGCATAATAACCCCTTTATTTTGTACTTTAAGCGTTCAGAAATTCGATATGGAGAGCTTTGTGTGGAATGAAATGTGCCAACAGTGGCTTCTAGAGACGCTCTACGAAACTGCTATCTCAGTTCAAAATTCATTATAAAAGCGAGGCGCTCCCTTCAACGACGCGGCATTCCCTCTAAGCAGGGGGCAAACTGTCGCAATTTATCCCATCTAAATCACCAAATTTTCCTCTACTCAGCTAGTTGGAAAAGAGACAATCTCAAACATGTATGTACGTCTCCGTGCAGAAATATCTGGAGAATTTTGGTAGCAGCAGCTCAGTATGGAGGTAACGGCACATACATACATATGCGGCTCACCTTTTCCAGAGCCTGAGCCACGTGCATGGGGGCTGACTGCTGCGCCGCCGTGATGATGCTGATCACCTTTGTGATGGGCGCCTCTATGCCAGTGGGAACCTTAGCCAGACTGGCTCGCCGAACCACCACATGAGATCCTGCAAACGTGTTCGCACACAGAGTCAGACAAGATCGCACCAGGCAGATTAGAAGGAAAAGTGAGCAACACCTTGTTATGGTAATTTTACACTATTTTCCAGCTAAAATATATTTTGATCCCACAGTATCCTCCTAAATATTGTCGTAAGCAGTACTGTGCATATTCTACATATCTTTGGAAAACAAAAGACTAAATTTTAATTCAATCCCAAAATTAAAAAAAGTTCCTGCCGAACTTGTCCGGGAATAAGTAACCCAACGACTAGGATACCAGAATTACAACCCAGAGGTCCTGAGCTCAAACCTGCCAGGAGGATGCATTCGGCGCTGGCCGAAGGCGAGGAAAACCCAGGCCCAGTGAAACAACCAAAGACCCAAGCTCAGTGATACTGCCCGTGCCAGGACATTCGACATATCAATCTCCGCCTGCTTCTCTTCTGTTCCTACAACC
The DNA here is from genome assembly GCA_034440635.1 of Lepas anatifera. Taxonomy (NCBI): domain Eukaryota; kingdom Metazoa; phylum Arthropoda; class Thecostraca; family Lepadidae; genus Lepas; species Lepas anatifera. Next base: position 554,530 of record JAOTON010002065.1, on the reverse strand, counting down.
GTAACAGCAGCACTGCAGTGGACGGTAGTGAGTGTTTTCACACGAGTAACCCTGTCTTCATCTGGCCAAAACCAGGTCAATTTCAAAGGCGGGAGGCATCCTTTAACGAAACATGTAGTAAGTGTGACGCCATTTGGAGGTCTTATGGACATATTTGCTGTCATGGGAAATTATAAGATGTTTTGCACGAACATTCTTGGGTCCGTTGCAAATTAGATCAGTATCTATAAAATAACCCCGGAGATGCTGACACACATCGGAACCCGACCAAATACCCATCAGCTCCAGACCAGGCAAAAACTTTGTCCTACCTCTTACTCCCTGCTCCATACTTTCCGCTATAATGCCTCGTCATTATTCGCTTTTATTAGGCCCACTCCCAACAGGCACAATTTGCCAAATTACAGGAAGAACTCACCATAAAAGCCACCTTCACCTGCTGCAAGTGCCCCAGGTCCACCACCCGTGCATGTGTATAAATGTACTGTACATACATACATACCAAGTCACCGACACCAGAAGTGAAGCAGGAAAGTGATTGCACACCACTGTACCTGCAGACAGCTGATGACGCGCGCCAAACTTTCCCGCCAGACCCAGACTGCCGGTACGCTCTCGTTCGCGCACCGGCCCACTCGGGGAGGTCACACCACCGGTGGATGACGTCATCGATAGAATCCTCTCTAGTTCCGCCACTGAGCATGGCAGCAGGTAGCACATGCAGTAAAGGACAGAGTTAGAGGAAAAGAGAACGAGAGAGAGAGACAGAGAGAGAGAGAGAGAGAGAGAAGGTCCTGCACCAGGCACTGGCACGCTGACTAGCATCCTGGAAAGCGACATTGGCCCCTCTTTCAGTCGTATTCAACCCTAAAGCTAGCTACATATCTAATTAATTAAAGATAGCTAGTTCTATGGTCTGATGTGCGCTAAACTAAATATTTCACGAGTAAAACAATAGAGTTTTGTTGGAAGACAGAAAGTATTCGTACAGTCGACAAGTATAACAAGTACATTTGTTGAGATCAGGCAAGTTATAGGGTCCTTATTTGGCTCGCTGTATTCTGGGTATATAGTGCAAAGCCAAAAACGCGGGGATGGGGAGGATGAGGGACGGTCAAACTCAATCTCCCCCCGCCAAATAACCTTTCCTCCTCATTTTGCGACTTCAACTAGCCGTTCCCATCCAAGGGAGTACGTTTTGCAGGATTTATGTTTTGTTGCCCGAATTGGTCTGGTCATCTTCAATCTCGGTTCCAGAACATTTTGAAGTATACTGAAAGACTCTTAATCACATCCTTTAGGTAGCCAAACTTCACAGTAACCTGGGTCTCAGAAACTTCACATGTGGCTCTCTCCCAACTCTAGCGTAGCTCCAGCAACCCTGCTTAAAACCGTGTATCCTTAAGTAGAAATACTGATATGAATGAATGCTCCAGACTGGCCATTAACTGCAGATGACTGTCTGCGTGCCGTGTGCCTGGGGCGGACAAGCAAGGCTAGCTTCAGTGTGGAAACCAGAAGCATGCCCACGGCCCAACACCGGCACCATTCGGGTAAGTAAGCGCCGCTGCAGGCCTCCAGATGATCTGCCATTGAGTTTGTTTCTAAGTTTAGAGACACCAGTCTGACATCAGATCAAGTGTGTATCAGTACCGAGCAAAACTTTGTTCAACATCGATAGTTGTTTCCGGTCCGTTTTATGCACAACGTTGAAGAAAAGCACAGCTGATCTGGTCTATGTCATCTGAAAGCCTTCACGCGAACGATAGCAGTGTTTATGTATATACAGAAGAGTAAACATCAAGGGGCATGGCAGGGTAAGCTGTAGAACATTTACGAAAAAAGTTAGTCATTTGAAAGAAACAGCTCCGAATAGAGTCATCCTATTATCGCGTATTCATTGCAAACAAATATTCCCCTCGAAATAAGTTCAAAAGAGCTGAAGCTTTCCTCCAACGCTGATCGTTGACCTACATTCAATGAGAAAGATTGTTAGTTTTAAACAGACATACAAGAACAGATATCAACCGCAGATTTTTTAAAAATAGTCGGCACACAAAAAGCGGAAGAACAAGAGACGTTTACATGCAAATACAAGTAGGTCCTTAGTCAAGTAGTTAAGTATCCATAAATGCAAGCGAAAGGGCAGAAGCTCTTGATCTAGTTTCCATCTCCAGCTCAAGATGAAGTCTAAGCCCCGGCGATGGCTCACTTGGCCGCATCCCCAACGGTCAGGATGTCTCCAATCCGGCTTGGCCAGGGCACCCACCGTTGCTGGTTGTGCGCAGGTCGAAGGAGGGCTTGCGCAGAGAGCGCACGCTGGCGCGTGTGCGCGTGCGCGAGATAGGGGGCGGCCGATCCAACACGAACGCAGGGCACTCCTTCACGAATACGTGATGGTCGATAGTACTGTTGGACACAGATTTCACGTTACAATGATAGCCCTTCAAGAGAAGATGGTGATCTATGCTGCTCAACGGAGGTACCCGCAACACGTTCAAACTAAGCTCCGCTGCCCAAAAACAATCGAGGGTGCACTTTGTGCATGGGAGCAATGGCGGTCTCTTAATACACCAAATTATAAAATGCTGAGCAATATGAGCATCTGCAGGGACAGAATGCTTAAAAGAAAACAAAATGCAAATATTAGTGCATATGGCTATATTCTTCCCGTACAGCTGTATCACTGCACGTACTGGTCATTTAAAACGGCACTGGTTTTTTAAATGAAAACGGCACTGGTTTTTTAAATGACCCTTGCCGCCGCCACCAGATCGACTACCGGCGTGTTGGGTGTACTAAATCAGGCTCGCCTCGTTCTCACTGCTCCATTCAAGATAGATGGGGGCTGGCGACGCCAAATGGCCACGGCAATCGACGTAGCGTAAATCCCCCAGCCACCATGTATATCCACACGGTAGGGAGGACTCAGGCCAACGCGTGGGACGCCCACTTCGCTTCAGTTGGCCCCAACTTGTGGTCCAAAAAGCCTAACTGTGACACAATTTCGGTCCACCCGCTGCAATTGACGAAATGTCTTCGCTTCTCACAAAATCACTTACACATACAATTATAGCACTATAATTCCCTTTATTGCTTCTTACAGCTCTACCAAAACTTTGGTTGCATCTACTCGCATTGCCAGTGGCAGATCCAGGGGGGCTAATGGGCTCAAGCCCCCCTCTGAAATGTCCGAGAACCTATAGTTAATACATAGGCGAGGTACTACCCGAGGTACTAGCGGGTAATCCTCGAGTCTCCTAGCCCCTCCCCCCCCACCAATGAATTCCTGGATCCACCACTGCACATTGCGGTTGGGACGAAGACAGAATAACAACTCCGCACCCCTTCCACTCGCACCAAAGACTGGGCCCAGACGAGCGTTTAAGATTTCCAATTTCAAAACCCCTTAACGGGCTCATAGACGTAAGCCAAAATACACGAATGTTCAGGTGTAAGATATATGAACAAAACAGTATCCTGGCGTAAAACCTTTCACAGGACAGTTTGGCTGCTATCCAACATACATGTCTCCCTGTGACAAAATATGACAGAAGTAATAACAGTGAAACATTTATGTCAGAAACAGACATCAGACATTGATCTGCTAGGTGGACAGTTATAAGTACCGCTTTTGCAGTCAGTTTTGCCGGTTTTCATCTTTGTCCCGCAACTTATTGCTTATACGGCTCTGTGAATTCATATGGTGAAACTGAGACCAGCTCTTGATCTCACTTGATATGGAAATGGTCCAAAAAGATGGAGTTGAAGGTTCAGTGCTTCCCAAAGGAATACGTCAGAATGATACAAAGTTCATTGCAGTTTTGACCTTCAGTGAGAGGCCTGTACAGGAATCTCTTCAAGCGGAACGTAACTGAGGACGTGGATCAATGATTCCCTCCAACTCGAATTGCAAACTAGGCTCTTGACGTAAGCCAGGCATATGCAAATTATTAACCGAATTCTTACTCAGACTGAGCCCACTAAAACTAAAATGGAATACTCACATAAGCCAGTCAGGCAGGTAACACCCGCACTGGAGAGAGGTCTGGCACTAACGCGCACTGGAGGGGGCCTGGAAAGCCCCCTAAGATCTTAGAAACTGAGATATCAAGAAAAACGCCAGTGAGAGGGTGGGTGGGGGCTATAATGAACTACATCATGACCAATTTTCATTGACCTAGGTCAATATCTTCAAGGTCAAACGAGGTAATAAAGGTTAACCTTCGCCCGGGTGGGGGTCTTTTTAGACCCCCTCTGATTTTTCCAAAGTGACCAAAAAACGGGGGCGTGCAGCGCCGCTAAACTTAGTCTAGCTGTTTCTTCATCATTTTTACATATTTACTTAATTTTTTTCTCAAACTCATATCAGGTCAAGTCAACAGGCCAGGTAAAGTGACCTAACCTCAAAAAATGCTTAGGACTGCATAACTAAAACGAGGGTTACTAGATCAAGTTGAAACTCATACCACATATTGGGCCCACCAGGAGCTACAACATATGTACGTGATTTTTTTATATTGGTGACCTAAGGTCATGTGCAGAGCATTGTAAATACATGGGGAAAATCACGAAATGAGCTTTTCTCAGTAAGTACCTATGGATGGACTCAACTTCCAACATTGGTTACGACTTACTCTTAGCCCATTTCTGAATTTGATGGCAAAACGTTTGACTTGTGACCTTTGAAAGGTCATCTCAGGTCAAATAAGCATTTTTTGGTGTTTTACTCTATAAATTTTGAATAAACAAAGATCGAAATATTGTTTTGTCACTTAAGTGTTTGTATAGTCACCTCAAGTCAAATGATATACATCATGACTATACCAGGTCAAGTTGGATCAGACCATTGACCTGGGTCAGGCCAAGTTTTTAAATTTGACCTGGCCAAGCAATATTATATATCCCTCGCCCCACCGGGGGGCCATCGATGGCCCCCCTAAGGTTTTTTTCAGGATAGCAGAAAAACGACGAAACGCAGTGCTGCGGTTGAGTGCTCTATCTCTTACCCCATCATTTTAACACCATCCCTAAAATTTTTTACCCCCGGTCACCCAAGGTCAAGTCACCAGGTGAGGTCAACCAAGGTCACCTCACTTCAACTTTTGAGCTCTATAAGAGCTACGTTTCTCAGTCGATCGATTTGAAACGTCCTAAAGTGTATAGACCGACTAGGACCTACAAGGTGTATATCCGGGATTTCGTGACCTAAGGTCAGGTCACGAGGTGACCTCTCCCATTGAAAAAGCATGGGAAAAGCTGTCTTATGATCTAAAAGTCACAAAAACGATTGAAATGCTCAGCTTGCTCAGAAAAGCGTTCTTGGACACCCTTTTACGGATCGCAGGGGTCATATTTTTCCTTTGACCTCTCCAAGGTCATCCAAGGTCACCAGGGACCAAACACAGTATTTTGGCAATAACTTTTGACCTAATTAAGCTAGAGCGTTGAATCAAACCAAACACCAGCGTGTATGTCTTATCACTAGCTTTCATTTGATATACGGCAAGGTCACTTTCTGACCTTTGATGACCTAAGGTCATATGAGGTCACGAGGTGACCTCTGGAGGTCAAACCACTGGCGGGAAGTCATTACGTTTCACATACCTAAAAAAGGTATGACATTTTCCTATTCAATGTAGTTTACTAAATCTCAATAGCTCTAATGGCATAAGAGTTATGCCCAGTTTTCTTAAGCACTGCATATTTGAGTGAAAATAGCCCATCGTGACCTAACTTGACCTCTGGAGGTCAAACCATTGACCTGAGCGCTTAAACATGCAAAGTAATTTCTTACTGAATTCTTGCGAGCTTTCTAATGCAGTTTACAGATTTGCGCTAATTCCCATATTTTCGGAGTTACAGGGGGCCATCGATGGCCCGGTGGGGCGAAGTTGGCGCCGGACCCCCGGTGGGGTGCGGGGTATCATTCGATTTGTATGGACGAGACAATTGCAATGGTGCATCATCTATGGCTGCATCTTGCTTGGTTTGGAAGCTATTAGCGAAAAAGGAAACGCCCTTATGCATGGGTGGCTATGGACATTCCCAAGAAAATTTCCAATATTTATTGACCTGTAGCTCCCTAGGCTTTGATCTGACCCAAAAATCATTCGCACAGTAATGAAGAGCATCTCAAGAGCTTTCGAATGGTGTTAAAAAGTCTTTCTAGCTGTCATAGTTTCTGAGATATATGAGGTTTTCTTAGAACACCTCATATTAGGGAATTTGATCTATTTTGACCTCTCGTGACCTTAATATTGACCTGACGAAAAAAATGACCAAAGTATTTTGGATATCATTTTTGAAGAGCTTTCGATTCCCTTTTGCGATTTTTCTAACTCTCTTAGTTTTTGAGATCGTGAGAGTCTTTTTAGCCCCCCACCAGGGCGATGGTGGCTCGTACTCGCCACCGGGGCAAGGGTTAAGTCTTGGCTATGCTGGGGAGCTATTATGCGGGAAAAAGACGGGAATAAGCTAAAGACGGAACAGGGTCATAAAGGGAAGGTCACAAAGTATCTTTACTACAATTTTGAGGTCAAGGTCATTGAAGGTCATTGACCTAGGAGGTCACAGTATGGTTAACATACTACCTATAATGTACACTATGGCAAACACTATAACCAATTTTTGGCGGGAAATGGTGATTGACCTTTACCAATGATCTTTGACCTTGACCTTTGCCTAGAAATTCACATTGAGGTACCAATTATGACGTCAATTTCAATTTCAATTTATTTATTCAATCGTCGACGGGTATTCCCAATTATGGACGAAGTCATTGTGATAAAATTATATACATACATGCACGAATGATAGCAACACTTACAGAATAATAAAACATCATGCTCACATCGCTAAAGAGTGCGCCCTAAAACATATTGTATACATTTATAAAAAACAGCACATACGGAATAATAAAATCTAATACAACGCTAAAAATATCCTGTGGAGGTTTAAAACAGACCCTAAATCACAATGCTCTTAAATATTCAAAAACCTCTCTCCGAAACGTGCAATAATCGTCATGAAAGAAGTCAGACGTTGGGCGTTTTTGTAGAAAACTGTTGACTTCACGGGGCATCCTTACAAAAAGGCTGTTCTTAACAGTGTTCACTCTGGCACACGGAACTCTAAACAGCGACAAATTGCGATTGATTCTTAATGGAGTGGACAGTGAAAATGAGCTGACTAAAAAACAAGAGTCAATGCGTCCGCGATAAAGGTTTCTCTAGAACATAAGATCATAATAATTTCTACGAGATTTTAAAGATGATATGTGATAATGTTGGAGAAGGTCAGAATATGATAGGGTGTGGGACGCAGCACGATGTGGAGAGTGATGGTTGAGCCAAATCAAAAATTTATGTTGTACTCTCTCCAGTCTTTCTAAGTGTACCCTGGCTGCACCTGCCCAGACAACACATCCATATTCAAGTACTGAGCGGACATGCGCGTAGTAGGAAGTTCTCACGGAAGACGGGCTGAAGTGTCCTCTCGTTCTAAGTTTTTGGAAGGATCGAAATAAAACGCCTAGGGCCCTGTTTGCTTTTTTACTGTATTGTCAATGTGTGGGCCAAATGTTAATTTTTCGTCAAGAATGACACCTAGGTCCCGAATTGAATTGACATGTTCTAGAGCTGTGTTTTGAATAAAATATGTGGTTCTCAGTGGAATTTTCTTGAGGGTCATCCGAAATGATTTACATTTTGAAGGATTTAGGCGTAATTTCCAGGTTTGAGACCAAGTGCAAAGTCTGCAGAAGTCCTCTTGCAAGAGCGCCGAATCGTTTGGAGAGGTTATCGTTCTGAATATTTTGACATCATCTGCAAATATTAAACAATGTGACTTTATATTGGAAGGAAGATCGTTAATGAATAAGGCGAACAAGAGGGGAGACAACAGCCCACCTTCCGGTGTGCCAGACTTAACATGGGACCACTGTGAGCATTTACCATTAACAATAGTACGTTGCTGTCTGTCATAAAGATATGATTTCAGTAGTTTCAGGGCATAACGTCATAGCATAATGTACGTCAGACCGGGTAACACCATTTGACCGGAAGCACTGGGGTCAATGACCTTGAAAGTGCGGATATGACCTTGACCTGTGACTTTTGAACTTGAACTTGACCTTAATGTGAGGTAACCTTGACATATTACCCCGGTTATATGGCTTTATGACGTCACCACTCGGTTTCCAATGCCAGTGAACTGGCTCGACCGCGCAATTACGGTGATCTCGAAATGCAGGTCTGACTTTGAAAGCCTATAAGTAAAAACATTTTCGACCGATTTTCAAAACTTTTTCACCAATCGACGCGCTATTAAATTATGTTAAATGTGACTGGTATCGTTTTTCGTTTTTCGGCTACCAGCGGTTCTCTAGCCACCTCAGAAAAAACAGGTGGGAGGCCTCCGAGGCCCCTCTCCAGTGCGCGTGTTAAGGGAGCAATAAAAACAGCAAGCAGTTTATCAGGGAAAATCCATAGCTTAAAACTCTGCGGCGATACTACATCTGATCACGCAAAAAACTGCCGAGGACTTAAAGCACCGTTGTCTCTCACGACGTCGAAAGGAATCCAGACTCCGTGAACCTAATCGGTTGAGGCAGGTGGCGCGGCGCTTTCACTTCACGCCAGTAACTTGTTCGCCCGGTACAGAGTCTGCGCAAGGGCCTTACCCAGCCCCCTCTAAGCTCTTCCCAAACCTCGTCCAACCTCATCCTAAACGGACGTCATATTAAAGGAGGGGTGGATTTTCGGAGGACGTTGGAAACTGTTTGTTCTGCCGCACAAATGTCAGCTAGTACGCCGAAATGACATGTATTATGGCAAAAGGCACGTGGTGTGTGATTAGGAATTTTGAAGTGTGCTATTTTACCAGAAGTATGTAAACTTGGTCAGGCTTAGACTTCGACTATTTGACATATTTTAATGGTGACCACGCTGACATCGGAGCACATGTGTAGTACAGCTCTAGTACCACAAATAGCTGACATTGCCTTCAAACTTCCACATGGCTGTTTCAGAGGACACGGATTTCTGCACCTCCTACAACCTCATCCGGGCTTCCCACGTCCTTCCCGAGAGGAGGCGCTGAAACAGACTGGTAGGATTTGACTGGGAGACTTCACTGACCGGCTGTTGGCGCAGACCGGGAAGGCCTTGCAGGGCAGTAGCAGGCTGTTGCCGTTGCGACGGCGGCAGTTGAAGTGGCCGTCGTACTCGCGGCCCTTGGAGAGTGTGCTGATGATCTGGTCGGCCTGCTCGGGTCGCGTGATGTCCAGCTGATGTACCTTGAGCAGGTTATGGCCGTACATCTCGTCCCGACTCAGCCCGAATGCGTCCACACAAGTCCGGTTCACGTACTGCCGGTGAGAGTGAGTTGTAAGTGTGTGCGTCCCGACTAGGGCCAAATGCGTCCAAACAAGTTTCGTTTCTGTACTGCAGGTAAATGGGGGCGTAATTGGGGAGGATTGTAATACACATATGCACACTGTACAGCCCTCACCTTCGGGCTCAACGATGCATAGTTTTTCTCTGTGCAAGTATAGTTATACAAAGCCCCTGGTGTCCATGGTGTGTGAAGGGTACAACGAGAACCTTGAAGCTGTGAAAAAAAACTTCATCACTCGTGTATCAGGCTGTGAATTACATCTCTTTGCTAGCTTGTATCATGCAACTCACACAAGTCAGACTTTTAAATATTCAAAGCAGTTCTCTCTTGGTGTTGCATAAGGTCCTTTTCATTCTTGGAGTAAAGCTCCCGTTAAGTGAGCAAGTTTCTTTATGTCTATTTTATCTTCGTATCTTGATGTCAATTAGAAAATTTTGAGTCAGGCAGGACCCTGTCTGACACCATGAGCTGTGAATATTCATGCCCTGATACATTTCAGAAAAAGTCGAACGGACATCAAATAGTTCAATGGCAATCAGGGTCGGTCGAATGTAATATGATAAGTTCAATGATAGCTGTGCATTTTCATATAATAAAAATTAGCTCTCGGTAAGAAACAAATGCCTGAGCGCAAAAAGCAAACCATTCGACTCGAAAAAGTTATCTCCCGAAATATTTAGTAATGACAAGCTGTTGCTCTTGAAACTGACATTTCTGCTTTTGTTTTCACTTGCATAGCGTGACACAAAGCACATATACGTACAAGAACATTGTACTCGGCGTCGGTGATTTCGACTATCTGGTCTCGGGCCTCGTTGAGCGCCACGAAGAGGGCGTCGGTGGCCTGGAGTCGCGCGTGCAGCTCCACATCGCTCTGCGCCAGCAGCTGCAGCTCGTTGTAGCACTGCGCGTCGTTGGTGCTCTCTACCATCCACTGCAGCAGGGAGGAGGTCACAGAGCGCCGCCGGAGACGGCATTCAGATGGTGGCAGCTATAACGCTATAATTCTTGTAGTGTTAGAAAATAGTACTGATAATTTCCGGCAGGGAAATTTTCCATTTTCGAAACTGCTTTTTCGGAAACTGCAATGCTCCACTGAGGAGTAGCCACGCTATTATTCAGAGTCTGTAAGGAATGAATCTCATCCAAACTTCGAGGGATTGGAATGGAGTACCCCAAGCAAAAATTGCAACAAAAATAGTGGTTGAGAAAGTTTACCAAAATCTGCCAGGAGCTGGTAAAATGTGACCACAGGGGAGGGCGGAAGGGGGAGAGTTGGACACTCCTTGAGCCACCTCTGGAGTTTGTTCGCTAGTTTTGGTATCGCATAGCAAAAGACAGTGGCTAATAGTTGTGTCAGAAATAATCCCAGCTGTCGCACGCAGGCGGCTGCCGCAGATGGGAAATAATCCCAGTTGCTTGAATAGTCGACTGTCGTAGATGGGAGATAATCCCATATGTCGCACATAAGCGGCTGTCCTACTCTGAGAGAAAAATTGATTCCTTTTGGATAAACTGAGTCGGTGCTGAAAGCGAGTCTGGATTCTGGTGCAAAACTCGGTTTGAATCAGGCAGAATCAGGCTCATTGTATTCCCGTCGCAGACTCAATGTAATCTCTTGGACTAGATTGAGTCTTGCACGTAATGTTTTCAGAAGCTCATTAAATGATCACCGTAAGCTCGGGAATAAAATGTCTGATGACTGGCTTCAAATGATTCTTCGCTCGGTATAGAAAAACTCCATGGCATCAATTTATTCCATCAGCAAAATCGTCATGGAATCATTATAATCCAGCTCTCCACGAAACATGGATTAGAATAGTATGCCCCTCCACTCAACACGGCAACTGAATTCGATGCAAGCCTCAAACCAAACCACCTCTTTTGAGTCTGCATTTTGCGTAAAATTAGTCTAGTAGCAAAACTGATGCTGGGGGCATTCCAGGACAAAACGACCAAAAATATTTCAATTAACCACCATGTCTAGAAAAAGAAACTTTGTCTCCGGGGTAGTTTTGGGCCAGAAACACGCCTGTGAGAATCTTAGCCCCCCGACCAACGGACCGAGTTATAGCCCGAGGCATTTTCGGGAGGTCACGTTGTAGACTCATGTTGATGCTCATAACTCAACAACGCATTACCTGATTAACAAGTTTTTATATCATGAACTCGTCTTGAATTATAGTTTATTTTGAAAAAGAAAATGTTAAAATTGAAAATTTTGACTTTTAATTTGTTTGACCTTTCCTTTGACCCAGCTTGACCCTTTCCCAGTTGAAATTGCCCTTTAGACACCTCAAAAGTTTCTTCAAAAATATCTTCGATAGCAAAAATAAAAAAATGCGTTCTCTAAAGTCCGAATATTTAGCACCTAAGGTAGGATGTACACGGTTTTGACCATTGCGTGTGCAGCCTTATGTTTAACGCCCAAATAAGCGATTGCTTTGTAATCGGTCGCTGGAAATGATACCCATTGTCTTGACGAAATTTTAATCGTACAAGTATCCGAATTTAGACAATTAACACGCGCCCACCCAGGGGTGGGCAACCGGCCTCCTCAGGTCTCTACAGGTTGTAAAAAATACCTTCGCGCAGCGCCACCGTACTCCATCTACCTCTAACACAACATTTTGCAACTTCTGGAAAAATAATTTAGGTCAACTGGGAGGTGGTAGGTACCGCAAATGCTGAAGGCCAGCAGGCAACTCAGTGGTGAGGGGTCACCTGAGGTAGACGGTCGTCGTTATGCCTTGTGGGACTTTCAACTTGTTTCCTTGATTAACACTTTATCGTGGGAGTTGCTCGTTTGGGTGGTGGGGTCAGGGTCTCCGTAAAAGTCCCTTGATGACTCTAGTGAGACACCTACTCCTAAAACCGCCTCCTTGCCGCCCCGGTAGCTCAGTTGGTAGAGCGTTGGGCCCGCCCGCGGCTCAGAAGCATGCAGTGGCGTGCATGTCCAGGCTTGGGATCGGTTCCGCTGAGACGCTCCGGCGCCAATAGCTACCCGACGTACAGGTCGGCTGGCAACTGACTGGAGAGGGTACCTAGCGGGGTGGCCGTCCCTGTGCTGTGTGGGACGTTAAACGTTGGCTTCTAAAATCAACCCTTCAATGTGGAGTTGCTCGTCGATGGTGGGGTCGGGGTCTCCGGACAAGTCCATTGATGACTTTAGTGAGACCCCGACTCCAACAATCGAACTGAGAACAACTTGACAAAATGTATAAAAAACTGAACTGGCAACAACTTGGGCAATATTTATAAACAGAAAAACTGCAGCCATTAAAAGTGATAAAAGGATTCCTTGTTTCGAGGGAGACGAGGGCAAATGAACTTATTAATAAGAACATTTCAGCCTTAAACGAAAATTTACAAAGATGTCGCGACCTTATCAATAATTGAAACAAGTATAACTTATCCTATGAGCACCACTAACTCACACAATTACATCGTTCCCGGAGATGGAAATAGTATCGATGCAAGCTGATCCAGTGCAGCACAGCATATGTTTGAGAGGATTCATGCAATGTAAACAAACGTGTCTGAAAGGCTTTCATTCCCAAAAAGTAATTTGAATCTGCTCATATATTCGACAAAATGTCCTGAAATTGTAACGCATTCGACTTGGTCGCTGAACAGGTTGCCTCATGATATTTTACAAGGTGATCATTTCATAGCTGACACGGATCCGAGAATCCCAGATAAATAATGACACAGTGCACTGGGAGTGATGCCCTAAATAGCCAGTTTTAATCATTACCGAACATGTTACATACAATCGTTTGGTCGTGTCGCCTTTGAGGTTGCTCAAGGTCACAGTATTTCTTACGGGAACTAAGTGGAAACCTAAATTTTGTGGTATAATAGGTGACAGAGAAGAGCCGTAGAAAGAAAAGTTCAGCACCATTGGAACACTCTTGTTGAGCCCAAAGGGATTATGTATCTTATAATATTGCCTAGTCAAATGTCAAAATTAACCTGCTTTGACCTAGAGCCAGGCGTAGGTCTGTATGGTAAAAGAATATTAATCAAACTGCAGAGGCAAGTCAGACACGACAATAAAATACAACCCCATCGCAATTCTCGACAATTCTCAATTCTCGCAAGTTATCAAAATTTACCAATCGCCCCATGCATTTCTAATGGAAAGATCATGACCTTTGCCCTGCTCCCGGTTATCGATATAGAAATCCTGCTACGAAAAATTATCTTGCTAGGCGATCTTACTATGTAATGATTCTAACCACGATAGGCTAAATTTGATATGATTTATGCACCTCCCAAAGTTTGAGGTTAGGTCTCTTGACCTGGGTTGGCGGTCTGACCTGGTATGACCCAGACCTAAAATTTGCCAGAAGCTGCAAAAATTTCGAGTTAGAGGTACATGAAGTACGGTGGCGCTGCGCGAAGGTGTTTTTTTACTACCTGTGGAAACCTGAGGAGGCCGGTTGCCCACCCCGGTGGGCGCGTGTTAATGTCATAAATTCGGATACTTGTACGATTAAAATTTCGTAAAGACAATAGAGTATGATTTCCAGCGACCGATTACAAAAGCAATCGCTATATTTGCGGCGTTAAACATAAGGCTGTACTACCGCAATGGTCAAAAACCGTGTACATACCTACCTTAGGTGCTAAATATTCGGAACTTATAGCAAGAACGCATTTTTTATTTTTGCTATCGACAGATATTTTATAAAGAAACATTTTTAAGGTGTCTAAAAGGGCAATTTCAACTGGGAAAAGGTCAAGCTAGGTCAAAAAGGAAAAGGTCAAACAAATTAAAAGTCAAAAATTTTCAAATTTTAACATTTTCTTTTTCAAAATAAACTATAATTCAAGACGAGTTCAATGATATACAAAACTTGTTAATCAAGTGATGCGTTGTTGAGTTATGAAGCATCAAACATGAGTCTACAACGTGACCTCCCGAAAGTGCCTCGGGCTATAACTCGGTCACCGTTGGTCGGAGGGGCTGAGATCTCACAGGCGTGTTTCTGGCCCAAAACTACCCCGGAGACAAAGTTTCAGATTTTTCTAGACATGGTGGTGTCAAGCCTTGGTCGATCTGTCCTGGAACGCCCCGCTGGTATAATTGTAGAGTGAGTGGCATACTTTGAGTCGTGCCTGGAGTTTCATTGGGTTCACTGAATGTTCCTCGTTAGTCTTCGTGTTTTTCTTACATTAAAACTTTCTGTAAAAATTTTACTTATATTGCTATTGTGGCCTTGCTATTACATTAACTTTGTATAACAGTGGTTGACAGATATTACGTGTTGGTTTAAGTGTTAATACATTAACTTTGTTGAATGATAACGAGAGCAATCCACTTTATTTACCGCAGTCTACTTCAGTCTCTAGAAAAGATAACATAATCATAACTTTGTATTAGGACACAAACATTAAACAACATTCACGTTCACCGTTTTTAGGACACACATGAAATGTCTTTAATGAACATTCTTCTCCCATATCCCATACCCAGGAGCGGTCCAGGCTTACAATTCAAGCACATGTCGCTGTCATAGCAGCCCTCGTTTACTTTGGATACATAGAGATGATTGTAGAAATGTTTGCTTCAAATATCCCGTCATGGCTGAGAAAATCTCATTCTGTACACGATATTGTACAGAATGAGACTTACCTCTGTCCAGCGATGGGCGTGCGTTCAGAGGCTCCTGTTAAAATCCTTCCAATCTTTGTTAAGTGCTTCTAATCTGTGCTCAAAAAGAGCTGAAAATGATCTTGCGGACACTTGGGTGACTGTATCCAACAGTAACAGATGCTTCTCACTACTTCATCAACTTTGCATAGCAAGGGCTGTTCTGCGCGGCCAAACTTGGGGCTTCAGTGCATGTTGTCGTCCCCTAGCTGACACACATGGACTCCTGGTTGTGACCACCAGTACAATGAATGCCTGAACCGCCGCAGCCCCAGTATGCTTCTTCACTTTGTCTACCTCTCAGCGGAGTCTTTCGGTCATCAGTCTCAGATTAAGCTTTTCCTCTTGATCCGTTATCACCCCTAGGTCTGTCGATGTGACTTCTCTCGTACACCATGTCAAAGGCAGCGTGCCTTCTTCAGGCCCCTCAGGTCAAAACCTGAGTTGGATCGATGTAGAAGCACGTGCTAACGTAAAGTGAAAAGGGTCAGCTATTCCTCTCAAATTTTGCTCGGATCACGACGCCAAAGCTTTGTGGCCAGCTCTGCGTGCAATGGCAGGAACACTGAAGGTGGCGGGAGACGGCGAGTAAGTTTTCTCAATCGCGGGTCGAGCACGTGCACGCAATCTCCGGATACGCTTTGACGTGGGATCAAAATACACTGGGTTCTTCTGCAGCTAAAGCTCCCACATTCCTGGTTATTTCTGGTGACAGAATATGTTGATTCCTAGGATAATATGAAACTTTGTTGAGGATATTAATAGCTCTTTGAATTTCGCAGCTAGAATAGGTCGAGCACCTATGGTAAAATGATGCTTTGTGGTATAAAAAATCCCACTTGCAACACCATATTCGCATCACATTAAGCTTCTTCCCACTATGTTTATAAGCCGAGAATCATTTAAGCTCTCAAAGTCTACATAAACATTTCCTTTGCTGGAATTATGCTGGGAAGAGGATCTAATGAGAGCAAGCATGCTCAAATGTTCCTTGAATGTTTCATGACATCATTTTATGCTCGAGGAGACCGCAATTCCGGATTAGATAAAGCACATAGGAATACAAATTTCTCTCAGTGTAGATGAGAAATAATCCCAGCTGCCGTAAATAGACGACTGTCGTGGATGAGAGCGAATCCCAGCTGTCGCACACAGGCGGCTGAAAAACTCCAAAAGGGTGTAGGTGAGGAAAAATCCAATGCTGAAAAAAGGCGTGTAGAGGGGAAATCCCACCCCGAAAAGGCTTCGTAGATGGGAAATAATCCTAGCTGCCATAAGCAGGCGGCTGTCGTAGATGGGAAATAATCCTAGCTGCCATAAGCAGGCAACTGTCGTAGATGGGAAAGGAATCCCAGCTGCCGTAAACAGACGGCTGTTGTAGATGAGAGCGAATCTCAGCTGTTGCACATAGGCAGCTGCCGTAGATGAGAGGAAATTGCAGCTGCCGCACACAGGCGGCTACCGTAGAAGGGAACGAATTGGAGCGAATAATAGATGTGACTGGTGAATAATAATTACAGCCTGCAATAGTTTCAAGGACCTGTGACACTCCCAGCTCATTTCAGTAGCATAATAACGAGACGCAAGCTAAAGGACGCCTGATCACACATTGCGCGAGGTTATTGGGTACTGTGATGTGTGATGGTGGCCTATTCAACCAACGCGTCGGTCGAAGAGACCACCATTACACATACGTTGCAACGTATCCAAACCCAGTGCTTGAGTTTCAATTTCTGAGGGACAAACATTTTTTATTGTGGTAGGTTATATTGGTTTATTTGTCTAAATAAGTAAATAAATTCTCGTTGACCTGCTTCAACCGATCTTTGGCCATATTCACCTGCCTAATGCAATTAAATTTTAGGGACACAAAGAAACTTCGCCATGCCGCCACCGTGACATGGTGTGCTTTCTCAATGTTCACTGTCATCTGAGTTGATTTGAAATTCACCTGAAGTCAGACAAACAATTGTCTTCAGTCTTACTATCTCAATCAATCAGAGCCGTCCACAGTGCAGCACTCAAGAAACATCCGAAGCCGTTAGCAGGCGGCCGCCGCTGCTCCTGTCGGCTTCAGCCTGTCCAGCCAGTGGAGCGATTCCAAACAATCATCAACTTCTGACAAATTGTGCGAGTTGCAGTGCCTGTTGCCGTCAGAAATACTCCCGGGTAACAGATGGCGGCGCCTGTCTAAAGCATTACCACTCCCGGAGCTAAAGCACTAGCATATCAACTGTAAAGACTAGGGCCCTGTCAGACAACTGCGGTAAGTTTTTACACAGGTCCTGAATGCATCCTGGAGTGAAGCGCACCTGAGCTGTTTGGAATTAACTATCAGCCCGTCGGGCAGTGAGTAAGGCGGCCGGTTGGGCATCCGGTCCGAGATAGCTGGTCCGTCGGGAACTCTGATTTCAGGCTCCGGCGCTCCGACCAGTAATTGCACTAGGCGGCAGAAATCAAGCCGTACAATTAACCTGGAATCTAAATATGCGTACCCAACCACGTTTATGATTTATAAGACGTACACAATGTCAATTTGAATTGATATATGTTTGTCAAAATATGCTAACGCATTTCATTTTACACTTAGTCCGCGCACGCTACGACGAAGTATAAAACGAAACGCGTTGACATGTTTTGAAATACATATATCTACTCAAATGGCCATTGTGTACCTTTTATAAACTTAAAAAAACTCTTAGACAATATATATCAATGGTGTAATTGTTGACATTTTGGAGATTTGCTGTGGTGCATTTTTTTGCTAAACACTGGTCTGCAGTCTACAGTTTCGCAGGCAATTAACCTGGCGAGCCAAGATGAATTCTTGTGTTTCTAAGAGCCTCATTTAGCTGCCTCAATGCCGAGCATTTTATGAGAGGCAAGTGCCGCTGGTGCTGTTGGGTGAGTGGCGTATCATTTTGACAAATGACATGGAGCCTTTTGTCTTCAGTGGAAATACCAAAGCCCGAATTTAAAAAAAAGTTATGGGCGAAGTCAGTCGCAAGAGCTGAAAAATATGCACTCTAGTGGGCCTACCGATGGCGGTATGCTTTAAGAACCCTAGCTGCTGCTATTCTCGTTCCGAAGCCTGCTCAAACTGTTTGCGCTGGCTCAAACGGTGGGTAATTCAAAATTATGTGAAAACAGTTTTTCAACATTGAAATACATCTACCGCCATCAACACCTGAGTCAGATTCATTAGGGAACTCACCCTTTGAGGGGATACGAGGCTAACAAATTCAATGTTATTTTAATATTTGTTTTGCTCAATTCAATCACCAACTCCAACGATTGCACCCACAAAAGTCGTTGAATGCTGCAACCCTAAAAACTTTCCACCTCTCGTAACGTGAAAGAGTCAAGCCGTTCATTGGTAATGCATGCAAATACATGTGGGTAAGTACCTGTTGGCAGCAGCCATCTCTGACTAAAATCGCATTCTTTGTGTGTGCGGCGCGTTTCATAATCTGAGCCGTTTCAAGAAGGTGAGCATCAATCTTTCGCTTAATCTCCCACTTCAAGGGGTTAGATATTTGCTACACATTCGAAATGTATTAAAATTGGCACACCCCGCTTAAAACGTATTAAGACTTGAAGTGTTTGAGATGAGATCGTGCTCAGATACGGATCTTTGATTTTAACGGGAATGTGAAACCTTGGTCGAATCTCGGAATTCAGTGTAATTAGGGGTATTTTTAGCCGAAAATCAAATAAATGTTCATCATTTTTCTGAAAAATGTACAATTAGCTCAATATTTTGATATGCAAAATGCTCCTTTATGGTAAAAGTAAGCCTCTGCCTGTGCATGACGTCATGATCTGGCAACTACTACCATATTCAATAGACTTCAACAGGCTGACTACTCACCGTGACGTCAGCATGACGTTCCGCCAACAGCTGACAATTGTGGCCGGCTCCTTGGGGACATTTTTGGAATATTCCAGGTATGTTTTTAGGATTTCTCTACGGAAATTTTGAGTTCCAAGACAAATGATATGTTGAGTACCGGGTTTTCCGGCATACCTTACAAACTGGCTATCCCAGTTAGAATCACGTCATAAAGGTGTCTCGTTCCCTTTAAGGAGCTGGGTATTTTAGATATACTTAAAATGTTTGCGGCAAATTAGCTTCCTTGGGTGAGTGAAGCTTGCCGCCAGTAGGCTTAAAGCTTAAGGCTAGATAAGGTCAGAAGTTGTAGTTCTTAGTAAGTAAGCATCATTCGTTATCCGTCAACCAACCACCGTTGCCAGAGTTTACTAATTAGTTATTATTTTAATACTGGATAAATATTTGTGCCTGCAAAAAATGAGATGATTCTTACTTGTCCGCGTTCACCCATTTATTTCCAAGGATTTTGCAGTCTTCAAAAGTACGCATCAGCTGTAATGATCACTCAGCAGCCAGTCAAGCCAGACTTCTGCTGACCAAACAAAGCTAGAGGACATCCGCCAGGTTTCATGGCTTTGACCGCCCTTAAACGATTTTTGTTTGCATTTTTCTACGTTCAAGTTTTGGAAAAACTGTGTAGGGTGTAGGTATATTTCACAGATTTGCTTAGTTTTGATGTGATTTGTATAATCTCTGTTCGATTTTGGAATAGCCTACGCACGTTTCATCTTTATTTTTATCTCACTTTGGGGATGGTGTTTTTATTTGTAATGAGTGCTTTGAAATATGAAGCCTGTGCACCATTGTGGCAGGTAAGAGTGCGCCTGTGACAATATGATTTTTTCAAGGCCCTGTACTTTAAGTTGCTTTTGAGGAAAATGTATGGTGTGAAAGTGTACCTTTTCTAGCTATATGTTACACTTTGCACAGTAATTTGGCGTCGGAAGCAGCACAACAAAGTATGAGAGCTTACTTATACAACTATGAATTTTAACATTATGTTTTAAGCTGCTGATGTGTGTCTTATTCAACAGTATGCAGAATTCAACTTTACAGGCAACATTTCAAAGCTAACACGCGCCCCGCTGGGGTCCCTGGCATGACACACCCCGCTGGGGGAGCGAATTTCGCCCCCCTCCGTATCTCATTTCCTAGGAAAGCTAAATAAAAATTAAGGACGGTGTTCGAAAGCTCTTGACGAGACGAAGAGAAATTATACGGAGTATTGAGGTCAGCACAGGTCAAAGAAGGCTCCATAGGCTTACAACAGGGCAGTGTACGATTCCCCGTCTACATTTTTACTCCGTGGAGCTATAGCAAATATTTATGCATCATTGTATTCCTCTCATTATGGAAAATTGAATGATGTATAATTTGAGGAGCTTGTTAGGTCAAATTGTGAAAATGACATGATATTAAGCTAGGCTAATGTCATAGGGTGATCTGGTATGGTCATGTTGCATATCAATCGACTCTCCGTGACAATATAAGCACAATGAAAGCAAAACAGTAGCTTTATCTCAATTCAGTGAGAAGTTATTGGCAAAACAATCACGGTATGCTCCTGTGACCTAGCATTACCTTTAAGAGGTCAGATGGTCAAAAACTCAACTTTATGGCCAAGATCATGATAAGAATACATGATTTGATGATTTTCAGCTTTATCTATCCAGTATTTATTGAAAACGAGCCCATTCTTTTTTTCACCATAGACTTAAAATGGGGTGACCAAAAAATTGACCCTGACTTAGGTCAACACTATCAAAACATCCTTAGATAGCACATTTATAGACCCTAATGACCTCATCATATTGCGAAAGTTTCAAACTGATTGGTTGACTGATGTTTCTTAGGCGCCGCTTCAAACTCGTGATTTTAGGTTTTGAAGGTCGGTTCGCTTGACCTTGTATAGCTCCTTGACCTGACATGACCTGACCTAAAAAATTTGATCAGATGCGCAAAATCAATCAGGGATAAAGTGTTTTAAGTTTCATTGTTCTGTCTTTCTTTATTTTTGCGTTATCTGGGGAAAACCAGGAGGGGCGAATTTCGCCCCCCCAGCGGGGCGTGTGTTAAACGTGAATAGTCTCCTCCTGCATAAAAACGAGGCGCACAGCTTAGGGCCTGTGTGAATCCTATTATTGCTATGTAGTCAGCATAACAAAACTATATTGCCCAGCAGGAACGGTTACAAAGACCGGTAGCTAAGTTGGTAGAGCGTTGGGTTTCAGCCCACTGCTCAGAAGCATGCAGTGACAGTGCATTTCCAGGCTTTGGATCGGTTCCACTGAGACGCTCCGGCGCTTAATAGTTTACCCGACGTACAGGTCGGCTGGCAACTGACTGGTGAAGTGGTGAGAGGGTGACCTGAGCGGGGCGGCCGTCCCTGTGCTTTGTGGGACGTTAAGCCTTGGCTTCTAAATTAACCCACCATTGTGGGAGTTGCTCGTTCGGATGGTGGGGTCGTGGTCTCCCTGACAAGTCCTTTGATGACTTTAGTGAGACTCCGACTCCAACAGTCGAACTTTGACAAAATTTATCAAAAAGACGTGTTCAACATTATGCGCACTCTTTCCCGACCAAATGCATACTCTCGGCAGACACCCATTCAGAGAGTACGTATTTGCATGCCGTCACACAACTATTATTACTCAGCTTGATAAAGGTGCTTCAGGATTGAAATCAAAGCAAAAGCAAGAACATTGTTTGGGCTATTGTACTGTGTCTGAATAGTATACCCATTGTCATATGATAAGGTGTAACATTGTCTCAAAGCTGCGGTACGCACGCTTTGCTCACTCTTACCCTACATGGACTTCCTCATGCAGGGGTGGGAGAACACGGCTCTCTCACATCCCTATTTTGTTCCCGGTAAGCGAGAGAGCCCCCCCTCCCTCTGCTTTCGACGCCCATGGACGGAACGCAGATGGCGGAGCGTTCTCAGCGTGAGAGATGTATACGCCCACAATAAACGCAGGTGCCGTGGTTAAGGCTCTTATTTATTACGCATTCTCTATATCTGCATGCTTACCTAAGGGAAGATGAAATGTTTTCCACGGGGATCGGCTTTGTAAAAAAAATACTAAAATGAAGACTGTGTGTCTGTATGTCATTGACGGCGAAAACTCAAAACAAAGGGGACTGTCAAAAGAAATAAAATTAGCGCCATAACATGTTTTGGCAGAACACATAGTAAAACCACGTTGAAGCACACATTTTCAATTGCAGTATCCACTGGCTATAAACAGGATATGTGTAGATAAGGGATTTGCTAAGCGTGGCAGTCGAAATATTGTATTGAAAATTACATTCAGAAAGTTCTCCTTCACTTGTTTTTATTCTCATAGTCGTTCATATTTTGCATTGTAACTAAAACAAATCTTAAAACACACTAAAACCTATCGACATATAATGCAAAATAAGAATGAGACCAAATTAAAGAACGAGGCCTAAAAATAGAACACTAGGAATGAAGTCCTGTGGTTTGATAGTGTTGCGTCACGACCACTTTCTCTCGTCAGCTAGAGCTTGTCTTTAGTTCTGCACTCCCTGGGGTTTCGATCTGACTGTGGGTCTGCATGTCAAACCCAGTTAAGTCTTGGCCTCTGTGACGCATTTTTTCCCGAGCGATTGCCCTTTGGCAGTCAATCAATCAAGTGCTACAGGGTGTCAATTACGTCCACCTATGATTTGGTCCTTTGCGTGTGTGCAAACTTCTCCCTTAGCTCCCAGGAAAATGGTCAGAAAAATAAAAATGGAACCTTATATATGTCGCATGAGTTCCGCTCCCACCTAGTAGTACTTCCATACAATTGTTTTGACTAGAAAATAACTTCTGGCTAAATCGTAGAAAAATTCCTGGTTGATCCAGCCAATGTCATCACTTGCCAAATCAATAGCTATAAATCATGTGCTCTCCAACAGCTGAGGCTCTTAAAGCAAACTGGAAGTTCTAGGGGCTCGCTAGCTTTATACTTGCTATGAAGCTGTAGCACCATACAATTTAAAATAAAAATTATTAATTTTTGAAATTTAAGGCCGCTTAATCCTAAAGGAACACTAAAAAAACTAAACGAAAAACAAACTTCGGACGCGAAGTCACGTCGGGAATTTAGTTGGGCATTGCTATTCACATACCAAACTCCATGCATTTCGTCATGTGGCTCTGACATATTGTGACAACCAAGTGCATAGCTGGATATTTCTTCTCGATCCAGGGGGAGCGTCCTGGGTGGTTTAACGCTGCCATGGCAATACAAACCCTATAAAAAGTCCAAGGGAGACGCAAAATCCAGGGGGTCCTGACCCCTCACCCCCGTTTCGGGTTTCCACCCATGACCAAGTGGTCCATAAAGATGTAAAGCAATGATGTAATAAGTGAGCGAATAGAATCAATAACAGTCAGCTTCCTTCCCTCCAGTTCATCGCCTGGGGTCAAAAGACACATAGCGATGCAATGAAAGGAACTTAGCGATAGCGATCTGACATAGCGATGGAACCAGGGGACGCAATTCGAAATGAAAAACTTTGATTACAAAAAGGGAAGGAAATGAATACCTACTTTCACAACCCTCTTGGTATAATCTTCACCTCAGTACATAAGTGCACACGAGAGAGAGAGAGAGAGAGAGCGAGGGAGAGGGAGATATGTATATATATATATATGACAAAACATATGTATGTATATATATATATATATATATATATATATATATATATATATATGTGTGTGTGTGTGTGTGTGTGTGTGTGTGTGTGTGTGTGTGTGTGTGTGCGTTGAACAACCAATTCATCCACTCGGGGAAGGAAATAGTTGAATCACAAGGCATTTGCACAGGAGTTCACATTGAGAAATGTGTATGGCACGACCTCCGTTAGCCTGCGGGGCGCCGTTTCGCTTCATTTTGACCAGCCAGCGCAGCGCCCAGCTGGTCTGTGTGTGGAGCGGACGGCTGGCGCTGCGTGGGATGCCGCAGAGGTTCATTTCAGTAGAGTTTACCGTCGTAAACCGCGGGGTCGGAAGCGAAGTTAGGCCGTGTTGCAGCACCACGCAGCTCAAATTGCACTTCCGACTGCCATAGCGGAGCGGACGGCTGGCTCCGACACCCGGCCGTCGCCCGAACTGCTCACTCAAAGCCGCGCCCGGCCGGCCCGTAGTGTGGGCTTTCCGTGTTTCCCAGATAAGTAGGCTGGAAAGATGGCCTTTTCAGGTACAGCGATTTCAAATTAGTGTGGCTAGAGAGGCTGGCGTTTGATTTTGCCATCAACTCGAAACGCTTTTGGTTTTTTTAATGTCTTAAAGGAACGAATAAAGATAGGCCTGTACTGCGTGACGAGGGAGGGAAATACACCAGTGATATCGACAAGGCTAACGTATTGAATCAAACGTTTGATTCCAAATTCACTGATTCGCGTGTTGATATCTTCCCATCCGTCACTGCATACAATATACCAATTATTGAGCAATTTGAATTGTACACCTTGTTTGTGCTGTTTTGGACAATGTGCCCATCAATAAGGCGTGTGGACCTGATGGGATCAGTGCGCGGATCATTCATGAATGTAGAAAGGAACTTGTGGTGCCTCTTACTAAACTATGCTCGATGTCATTAGCGCATGGAATCTTTCCGAAACAATGGAAACAAGTCCACGTTGTTCCCATATTTAAGAAGGGTTCTCCATGTGACCCCAGTAACTACCGCAGCATTTCACTCATCCCACTCTTCGGAAAGGTCTTAGAGCGTATTGTTTGTATCCAATTACAGCAACATGTTAAACCTGTCATGTCAAGCAGCCAGCACGGGTTCATAGCAGGGTGATCGTGCGCCTCCAACGTGGCATCACTCCTGAGCTCTGCCTGGAACTCTATTTCTCTCGGCCAGCAAACTGACTGTATCTTCACGAACTATTCGGCAGTTTTTCAAAGCATAAATCACGCTCTTCTGATCTACAAACATGAAAAGTATACAATATTTTTGGACCAGCATTAAAATGGTTCTCTTCCTGTCTCCAAAAACTACAGCATGAGTTTTTCCTAATAGGAAGTGCTCGGAGTGGTGCCAGGTTACCAGTGGTACCCCTGAAGGGGGATTGATTTTGCCCTTAATATTGTATATTGTATATTGTGACACCATCCAACCATTCCACATAGATTGGGCTATTATTCTATGGTTGTTTTCATACAGGTAAGCACGTTCATCGCTCTTTCACTCTACCGAGATCGTCATTTTCCTGTACAATATGTCAACGAACCGTAAGCAACACACTATCCGTCGACACTCTAATATATACAATATTATAAAAGAGACAATGGA
The DNA here is from genome assembly GCA_034440635.1 of Lepas anatifera. Classification (NCBI taxonomy): domain Eukaryota; kingdom Metazoa; phylum Arthropoda; class Thecostraca; family Lepadidae; genus Lepas; species Lepas anatifera. Next base: position 529,266 of record JAOTON010002065.1, on the reverse strand, counting down.
TAAAAGACATAAAAAATACTATCCTGGCTGGTCATCAAGTGTTCTTAGCACGTACTTTACTGCGATGTAGGATTGATTCCCCATGACTGCTCGAAGTATACTCGCTATCAGAACCCGCCAGAGTAACGCGTCAGCGAATGCTCATGCACGTGCAGCACTCTCGTGTTGACACTATCAAGAATGGATTGTTCAATCGACTACCAGTGCCCATGAACAAAGTTTTAGTAACGTTTCCTGATAGTGATGTTTTTAATGACTCTTTTAGTCGGTTCAAATCATCCGTAAGCACATATTTAGCCAGTTTAGATCCCATTATGTGATGGCCGATATACCTATGTCCGGTGTGTACGGTTCGGTAGTCAGCTCAATGATATATATTTTTTAGTATTTTGACTATGATTAGGCGTATTTGCTGTTTTATCGTATTCAATTATTGAGCTATTCTTTTGAAGTACCATTTTTCTGTTTTATCGGTATATATTTACATTGTTTTACTGTATGGATTTGTCCGTAATTGGGGTCAACCGTCGACAATATATATATATATATATATAAAATATATATATATATATATATATATAAATAACCTGAAACTGAAACTATAGCATCCAGTATAGCCCAGCATTCAACTTGGATTCCACTTCATGTATGTACATAGATACGCGGCTAAATCGTATACATATTTTACGTTTTCAATTGTGTGGACAAGGAGGTATTAGCCAAAATTACTCGACATGAGGTTGGCCCATTACAGGAATATAATCGCCAAGTAGACGTCCCAAAGCAATATGGCAGTCATATGGCTACAATAACTTAAGCATAACATTATGGAGATTGCAGAGCTAAATTTAGATGTAAATGTTTGTAGTAGATCCGAATAATATTTTTTGACAGGGCAGTTCTGAAAACAAATATAATATAATCTATGTTAAATTCATCCTGTTAAAGCTTACTGTACTCATTAAAGACGTTTGAATTCCATCAATTTTAGTGGGAGACCTTGCGCGTTAGAGAAAATTTGTCGTCGGCGTGACGTCACAGTAAAGATGGCTCACTGCAACGAAGCATCGCGAATTGTCTGCTGTATGTGCTAACTAAAGGAAGCTGTAGGGCATACTTTAAACACAATTGTAGTTCTCTCATCATATCCAACATCATAAGAAATTAAATGAAGAGTAATTTTTTTATAAATTTTGTTCAAGTTGTTCCTAGTACGACTGGTGGAGTCGGAGTCTCACTAAAGTCACCAAGGGACTTGTCACGGAGACCCCGACCCCACCACCCGAACGAGCAACTCCCTCAATGGAGGGTTAACTTAGAAGCCAAAGTTTAACGTCCCTCAAAGCACAGGGACGGCCGCCCCGCTTAGGTCACCCTCTCACCAGTCAGTTGCCAGCCAACCTGTATGTCGGGTAAACTATTGAGCGCCGGAGTGTCTCAGGGGAACCGATCCCAAGCCTGGGCATGCCCTGCCACTGCATGCTTCTGAGCAGCGGGCCGGAGCCCAACGCTCTACCAACTGAGCTACCGGGGCGGCAATCTTAAGCCAAGTGCTATCAGTGGTCTGACCTCATATCAAGTCAAGGTGACCTGTTGACCTGATATGATCGCAATGTGTATCGATCACTTCGTAAAGAGAAGACAGACACAATGAAAAAGGTAGCTCTCAGTTTGGAACGAAGATCCGCATCAAGCATCACACTCCACTTTTGTTGTACCAAAACTCATCTGAGAGAGCGCGGATCCACCTTGTTTGCTCCTCAGAAACATTCCATAAAATTATAACCACGCACAGAAAAACCAGAAAGACCTTAGGGCCCCAATAGGAAGATTCTATATTTTCAGATCCCAGTGACGTGATAATTTGATGCCAGTTTTTTTAATAACCCGTTATCGGGCATTATTTTGGGGTCACACAAACATGCAGTGTGTTCAAGGTCGTATGACCTTGAACAACCACCTGGCCTGAAAAGACCTAACCTCATAGTTTGGAAAGTGAGGCATATTGATTTGCGGTTAAATTAACGGGAGTCACCTTGTTTCGCATTTCTTCGCTTACGCGTTATGCCGGGAAAACACAAAGACAGTGAGTGAATTACAATCCCTCTTTCTCATTTGGGAGTGGAATAGGAGCTGTCAGTGCCGGATCCTAGGAGAGGCTAGGGGGCTCAAGCCCCCTGAAATGTCCAAGGCCCAATGGTCAATACATAGGTGAGGGGCTGCCCGAGGCACTGGCGGGTGAGGCTCGAGCCCCCTAGCCCCCTATGAATTCCTGGATCCGCCACTGCTGACTGTGGTAAGCTACTCACCCGATTGAAGCCTTTTTGAAGAATAGACGAGGCAGCCCCCTCTTTGGAGATAAAACTGGAAAACCACAACGCACAAAAATGTATAAAGACTGATGGTAAATAACATTAACTACTTTAGAGCCAATATATTTATAGGAACGTGTTTGCTGAATTAAATAAGCAAAAATGCAGCTTATAACGCTACTCTACACCCATATCTTTTGACAGCCTTATAAAATTGAGACAAAACACTTGAGCTAGTGGGTGCAATAAAGCCAGGTTGCTGAAAGTGCCCTTAAACCGCAATACACACATCACTTGAACTATACAGAATTGCAAATCCGAGCCTTAAGAGCTCCATAAAGCAGCTGGTCCTGAACCCAAATCATACTTATGTAGGTAGACTACGACAGCGTTGCGGCAGCTAAGTAGTAAAGTCAAAGGCCTGTAAGAAGAGGCACACAATAATAAACTACTTAGCAATAAACTAAGTGCATTATTTTTCTAAATGACCTGACACCCTCAGCCACGGGCTTACAACACCAGAACCAGTAAAAAAAACAGGGCATACCATATCCTGAACATGTTACATAACGCATATAAATCCTTGGGGAGTCATTATATAACACAAAGGCGGTATCTGCTCACCTTTTGCTTACTAATGCCACCATGACAGCGTAAGGGCCAGGCTTACTGGATCGCAACTGTCTGAAAAAGGGTGCATGATGCAAGTGATAGTCATCGGTTCACAACGGCACCCGTAGCTTTTATGGTCATAGTGAACCCAGACGATTTGGGTACGAACCAAAATAGATCCCCTTGCCTCTGCTTTGCATTTGTGTAAAGTTCAGAGGACTTAGCAGTAGCCCTAAAAATAAAATGAAACCATTTTATGTTTAAAAATGCATCCCAGAGGTGTCCGGTTACGTCAGCTTCATTTTATATCGGCAGCAGACGTTACGCAATTTATGAGGACGGTATTAAGCGTAGCTTTATACAGTGAATTACATTTGATTCAATTCGAAACCGTCTTTTGAAATCGATTACAGCCATTCATATGTTTCAGAGCAGAACATACAGTTGTCATGCCTCGGAGGGTAGGCAAGCCGGGCACTTGCGGGTGCCACTGAAGCGGCGCTCAAGTTGCCAAGGGGGAAACCCATAAATACTGGCAATGATAAGGCATTTAAAACTGAGTGACGACACATTAAAAGGTTAACACAGACACAGAACAGGGCTTTGCAAAAGTTGTTCTGAAGTTCTCCTGGAAAGTTAAGAGTTATGCAGAAAATTTATCTAGTTATTTCGCATCACGAATAACAACTTTGTCCGCGAGCATCATTACAGACAAAACGAAGCAGAATACAGTTTTGATATAAGTTGTGAACTTAAAACCTGATGTTTCACATTTGCAATGTATTGGATGTAATAATGCTCGGCATCCTAAAACAGTAGATGATTTTGAGTGAAATATCTGGTGACAAAAACCTTTCAATTGTATTATATCGATACTAGATCCACACCCTTGGGGATTCACGGCTCACTGATGAAGCACAGGATGCACCTGCCCCCTGAGTCATATAGATCCCGGATTCAAAGCCCTGTGGGTTCTCTGAATAACTACAACCTGATCCCCAAAAACCCTCTCTACGGCGCAGAGTTGGCGACGCCGCATGACGTTAGCAGTTGACGTGTCGTTAAACCCCAACAACTCTGTGCTAATCCACAATCTGAAAGGGAGAGGACAATCTGAGCGAGTAAATCACTTCCCTTGCCCATCTTGGCTTTCAACCCTCGGAGGATCAAGGATTTCTGATTGGTTGGGGGGCAAAGCACTTAAGCAGAGGGGTGACATTTGGATCAAAAGGGTGCCACTCTCTGGCGATGTGACTTATCAGGGGACCTAAAATATTATGGCAGGGCGCCGATACTCGCATCTTGGACGGGAGGGGGGGTGAAAAGCAAGGATTCGGGCGCTATGCATCGTGACTCAGTCAGGCGGGGGGGGTCCTTGGCCCCAAGATCCTCGTATGACTTCCGTCATCAATGAGGGGCTTTGCTCATTTAGAAACGCACGAGCAGACCGATTGATTTTTTTAATATCGTTGCGCCACTAATGACCAATGCACGGGCTGTGCGCTGTGGTTCAGCGTTATTTTGCACTGCTGTGTGGCGCTGTGACATGCTGCCGTCCCGTGTGCTGCTGCACACTATTGTATCGCGCTGTTGTGTAGTGCTGATATGTGTTACTAGCACTGATGTGTGGCGCTGCTGTCATGAGTGTTGCTGTGCAGGGTTGTGCGGCCCAGTGGCAGATCCAAGGGGGAAGGGGCAAAAAAGGCAAAAAAGGCAAAAATACCTCATTTTTCCCCGACTCCTTTTTGCTTTATAAGCAAGATTTTGGACTTCAACTTTCAACTTCAAACAGAACCAGTTAAGTTCAGTGTAAATATTTGGCCTTGGACTGAAAAAGTATCTCGAGCCCATATTTTTCAACCCGTGACGTGTTTTTTTCTTTTGCTTTTCGCCTCAAATACCCAAAATTGTACCAGGAAGTGATATTGTAGCGCAGCGTTCACGGCGTGACTTTTTTTGCTTTCCGACTTTTGACTTTGGTTTGCTCCTCCCAAACCGACCGGCTAGATCCGCCACTGGTGTGGCCTGCTGTCATGTGTGTTGCTGTGCAGTGTTGTGCGGCCTCGTGTGATGCTGTTGCTGTTAGTGCTGTGCAGCACTGATGTGTGCGCTGCTGTCATGTGCTGCTGTACAGTGCTGTGCAGCACTGATGGGCGCTGCTGTCATGTGTTTGCTGTGCAGTGCTGTGCAGCACTGATGTGGGCACTGCTGTCATGTGTTTGCTGTGCAGTGCTGTGCAGCACTGATGTGTGGCGCTGCTGTCATGTGTGTTGCGTGCAGTGTTGTGCAGCACTGATGTGTGGCGCTGCTGTCATGTGTGCTGCTGTGCAGTGCTGTGCAGCACTGATGTGTGGCGCTGCTGTCATGTGTGCTGCTGTGCAGTGCTGTGCAGCACTGATGTGTACGCTGCTGTCATGCGTGTTGCTGTGCAGTGCTGTGCAGCACTGATGTGTGGCGCTGCTGTCATGTGTGCTGCTGTGCAGTGCTGTGCAGCACTGATGTGTGGCACTGCTGTCATGTGTGTTGCTGTGCAGTGCTGTGCAGCACTGATGTGTGGCGCTGCTGTCATGTGTGTGCTGTGCAGTGTTGTGCGGCCTGGTGTGATGTGTGCTGCTGTGCAGTGCTGTGCAGCACTGATGTGTGGCGCTGCTGTCATGTGTCTGCTGTGCAGTGCTGTGCAGCACTGATGTGTGGCGCTGCTGTCATGTGTGCTGCTGTGCAGTGCTGTGCAGCACTGATGTGTGGCGCTGCTGTCATGTGTGCTGCTGTGCAGTGCTGTGCAGCACTGATGTGTGGCGCTGCTGTCATGTGTGCTGCTGTGCAGTGCTGTGCAGCACTGATGTGTGGCGCTGCTGTCATGTGTGCTGCTGTGCAGTGTTGTGCGGCCTGGTGTGATGTGTGTTGCTGTGTGTTGCTGTGCAGCGCTGCTGTGTGGTGCCGCCCTGCGACTCACAGTGCCGGAGAGCCGGAGACGTGCTTGCTGTTGCGCTGGTCCACTATGACCAGCTGCGGGGTGTGCTGACTGTACACCTCCAGCGCCCTCTCGTGGCTATACGCGGCGTCGTAGCTGAGCTGAAGTCGCGCGCAGGCACGGCACAGCGCCTTACTCCTGCTGTCGACCCGGCTAAACCACAGCAGCACCTGCCGAAACCACCGGCCATCGTCAGTCGCTCGTAACCAGGGCAGTGCTGACGAAACCACCGACCATCAGTGACGACGGGACGTCCGAATTCAAGGGGGAGGCACCATGGGGTTTTCAACTCATTTCTTTCCAGGTCAACACCATAGGGTTAGTGTTAAAATTTCTGATTTAAGGGGGGCACCGTGCCCCGGCGCCCCCCCCAGTTCCACCGCCAGTTCCGGCCATCGTCAGTTGCACGTAACCAGAGCAGCACTTGCCGAAACCCCGGAAGTGTCAGTCACACGGGGCGATAGAGGTACCTATCTATCTAAGTTGCGGAATATCTCTAGTACAATGGGTCCGAGAGAACCACAACAGTGCCATAAATGCAGTCAGTTATTTTCTCAAGAGGAGCACCGGTCGTGAACGCCTCAGGCGCTTTCAGGCCGGATTGTCAGCTGATCGGGAAAACGATCAAAGTCATGAGAAGGCGTTTAACATATTAGATGACCGCTTCAGAGGTAGACTTAATGTAGAACAGCTTGTGGGTCCAAGTATTACTTACATTATTTACTTGTCCCTCCGTAATTTGGGACACTATGTTGGTAGCTAGCCTTGAGAAAGCTTGCGCGGTTCTTTGAAAACCTTTCGTATCATGGACCTCGTGCACTCCTCGAAAGCTATCGATGGGTGCGAGTGTAAGGCCAAGCAGGGGATTGCTGAACATATATGGCTATCATTCATTTGTGGACGGTTTGTGTGAAATCAATGTAATATTGCGATTATGCGGAGTTATCTTATTTAGGGTAAGATCGGGTAAGAGTACGCAGGAGGCAAGAGTACGCAGCAGCTGTTTTGGTTACGTAACAACCACTGAGATGGTGAAGCAATTGTCGTAAAAAACTAGGCCAGTGTCTTGGTTGCTGAAACAAATGCAGCCTGGTTCTTTTCTTTTTTCTTTGTGAAAGTACAGAGCAATTTGTTTTGTGGCCCATGATGTTATATTTCTTACCCAGAAAAAAAAACTTTTCGACCTTGTTCCCATTATCAACAGTCTTTGATTACGATGTGTTATCAATAAGAAACTTGGGCTAAGACTGTGCTCCAGACTGGAAGTCATTAAATCCTTGTCAAAAATTGTATGAGAACTTCCTTACTAATAGAGAATGTCTGGCAAAAGAATGCAGTAGACCATTGTGCAAGAACAAGAATGCTTAAGAGATAGGAAAACTTATTTTCGCTCGGGAGAGAGAGTTTGTAATTGATATTTTGAAAACAAAATGTTATGTATTGTTCCAGTATACTTGGAGCGATATAAAATCCTTTAATCTCCTAATGTGGCGACAAACAACTTTTGCGACGCAGCCTATGCACTTTAAGCACAGCAGGGCATCAATGCGTACTCCCGCCTCCTCTGTTGTGTATTCTTGCCGAAACACTCCGGCAAGAGTACGCACGTGACATTTTTTGGGTGGCCGTGGCGTGTTCCTTTTTAGCAACATCGAGCTGAAACAAACACCAAACATAGACAATTGTCCAAGCTAAGAAAATCCTATAAAAATGTTAGCTGTAGAACATATACAGAGAAGTGAAGGCCTTTAGAAAGTTAAGTGCGAGCCCTTAAACGGACTTTCCCCTCTATCATTATCATTATATATATATATATATATATATATATATATATATATATATATATATAAAAAAAAATCACCGATCACAATACCATGTTTAAGCAGAGGACAATACATGCAAATGCACGAATGTTATTCAAGTACCTAGTTCTGACCTTAACAGGCTGGTGTCGTACCACCATAGGGCCAACTCGACTCCTCTGAAAACAGACCATCGTTGCAGTTAGTTCACGCCGATGGAAAATTTATTGCCTCTCAGAATGCCAAGAACTAGCTTAAATATAATCATGAATTATGACTTGCATCTGTAATTAAAAATAAAAATGTGATAAGAAATGGTTCGACAGTGAATACAATGAAACGTCGCCCCAACGGGATGGCCATCGATGACCCTCTAAGGTTTTTTCGAGATAGCAGAAAAATGAGGAAAGGCAGCACCGCAGTTGAGGGCTCTATCTCTCACCAAATCATTTTCCCACCATCCCTGAAATTTTTACCCAGGGTCACCCAGGATCAGGTCACCAGGCGAGGTCAACCAGGGTCACCTCACTTCAACTTTTGATCTCCTTAAGAGCTACATTTCTAAATCGATCAATTTAAAACTTCGTAGAATTTATGACCCCTCCAGGATCTACATGATGTATATCCGAGATTTTTCTAGTTCGTGACCTGAGATCAGACCACGAGGTGACCTCTCCCGTTGAAAAAGCATGAGAAAAGCTGTCTTATGATCCAAAAGTCACAAAAACGATTGCAAATCCCAGCTTGCTAAAAAAACGTTCTTGGACACCCTTTCACTGATCCCAGGGGCTATATTTGCCCTTCAACTTCTCCAGGGTCTTCCAAGGTCACCAGGGTTCAAAAGAGTATATTGACAACACCGTTTGACCTAAGTGAGCTAAAGCGCTGAATCAAACATCATTGTGTATGTCTCGTCACTGGCTTTCATTTGATATACGGCAAAGCCACTTTGTAACCTTCATGACCTCAGGTCATATTAGCTCACGAGGTGACCTCTGGAGGTCAAACCACTGGCGGGAGGTCATTGCGTTTCACATAGCGGAAAAAGTTCTGGCATTTTTCTATCAAAAGCACTTTACCAGACCTCAATAGCCCTAATGGCGTAACAGGTATGCCCAGTTTTCTTAAGCATTGCATATTTTAGTGGAAATAGCCTATCGTGACCTAACTTGACCTCTGGAGGTCAAACCATTGACCTGAGCGCTTAAACATACAAGTAATTTATTACTGAATTCACGCAAGCTTTCTAATGCACTTTAGAGATTTGTGCTAGCCCCCATATTTTCGGAGTTAGAGGGGGCATCGATGGCCCCCGGTGGGGCGAAGGTGGCGCCGGACCCCCGGTGGCGCGCGGGTTAATTAAGCAGATATGGAGTCCATGTAGATTTTTGCATTCTAGGATTAACTAGTTCTGCAAGGCACATGAACGAGGAAAAAAATGACACGATCTTGCAAAATTGTTTTTCAATGGTGAAACCATGAGGTCCTCTACTTTGGAACCCCATTGTCTCCATTGCGAATTTTAATGAAAAATGTATGAGCTTTGACACTATGATAATATCTACTTTGACAAAGAACTATCAAACAAGTGCCATAAATTAGGCCAAATTTTGTGGTCTGTTGTTTAGAAATGAGCGAAGTGTCTCATTAGCTAGATACATTGTCATTAAAAACACATGAGCTTATGATCATCCTCCAGAGGCACGGTATTCCTTTGATTTATAGGACAGAATAAATTATCACAGAAACGCAAATGAGGTCAACTTCAAAAGTAAGAAGTGCTAAGTACCCGCTTTACGTTAGCTTTCATGCGCTGTGAACTTAAATCGAAACGCATTTCTCCATGTTGTCCCCAAATACCATACCGTTTCAAAAGCCTAAGTCATGTGCTGAGCTCATACCTAATGATCCAGTCAGCGAGTGGCTATGGCACAAACCAACTTTTATGATCATGGTAAAGCAGAGAGAGAAGTATAGACAGTACTCAGGCCGGGTGCCAAGTCAGCACTTGAGCGACGGGTAGTCAAAGTTCTTGTAAGCAGGCATAGGAAACTGCATTCTCAGATTGTACCACTGAAAACCTCCTTTCCCGAACTAGCAGGCGATGCGAGTGTAACGTACTAAGTGAATGAGGGCGGGGGAGACGTAGCGGGCGAGTTTTGTCGATGAATATTTGTGACGGTTAGAGCAATGTGATGCGTGTCTTGCACTAGGTCCTGGCAGAAATACAAATTTCCCAGGTCGAATTGTATTGAAATCTGAACCTAATATAGGATAGAGAATGAATATTTCACAGAAGGAAGTGAACTATGTCGTGGACAACATGACTGTGCATGCAGGGAGCTTTCAAGGCACACCACGTAACTTAGTCCGAAATGAATTAGTTTCACTCTATCAGAATCTTCCAAAGAAATGATTTCTGTGCAATAACGGAGCAGAAAAGCAAAAGGAAAGTCGAAAATGCAAATACGAATAGAACAGAATATGAGTCAGTTTGTTGGTATGTACCTTAGTAAGAATCCTTTTAGATACACATTTCAACCATGCCTTGATAAAGATACAAACCAATTGTACAACACCTCAGGGGTCCCACTCAAAGCAAAAAAAACGTTCAAGATGGATGACATAGACCTGAAGAGCTGCTTATGTTTATTTTTTGTGTGAATATAACTCTGAGAGGGGACTGCGCTAGAATATCAAATATATTATTTCTAGCAAGGCTTAAAACCAGTATAAAAATATTCGTTTTAAAAATTCATCTGCATGAAAATGTGAACATGGAAATGAACATGCCAGTGTGAACACGCAGATGGACAAGTCGATGAATGTCAATTTCGAGTCACAAGTCTCAATTTCGGCTAATCCTACGTTAAGTACTAAAAAAAGCTCAGAAGCATTGGAACTATTCTCGGGTTATAGGAGGACAGGGGGATAACAGCATATATGGGTGGTGGGGGAACCGAAATGAATAACCACAAAGCTTATAAGTGGGATTGTGGGATTCTAAAGTTGGTTCACAGGTAGTGAATCAAAGTGTTGCAGTGAATTGATGTATGGAATAACGTGCACAAATCACTATAGGAGCATTATATGTATAGGTTGAACCATTCCTGATTTTTAACCCCACCGGGGATGATGGCCCCCTAGGTTTTGGGATAGCAGAAAAACGACGAGGCGCAGCACCGCGGTTGAGGGCTCACCTCTCACGCATCATTTTCCCATCATCCCTAAAATTTTTACCCCGGGTCACCCAAGGTCAGGTCACCAGACGAGGTCAACCAAGGTCACCTCACTTCACCTTTAGAGCTCTGTAAGAGCTACATTTCAAAGTAGATCGATTTGAAACTTCCTACACTATGACCCCTCCAGGGTCTACAAGGTGTATATCCGGGATTTTTCGATTTCGTGCCTGAGGTCAGGTCACGAGGCGACCTCTCCCATTGGAAAAGCATGGGAAAAGCTATTTCATGATATAAAGTCACAAAAATTATTGCAAATACTCAGACTGCTCAGAACAACGTTTTGGACACCCTTTCACGGATCCCAGGGGTCATATTTGCCCTTTGACTTTTCCAAGGTCATCCAAGGTCACCAGAGGTCAAAAACAGTATTTTGACAATAACTTTGACCTAATTGAGCTAGAGCGGTGAAACAAACACCATCGTGTTTGTCTTGTCACTGGCTTTCATTTGATATACGACAAGGTCACTTTTGACCTTTCGTGACCTCAGGTCATATTAGGTCACGAGGTGACATCTGGCGTCAAACCACTGGCGGGAGGTCTTTACGTTCCACATGCGGAAAAGTACTGGCAATTTGCTATCAAATGTACTTACCAGGCCTCAATAGCTCTAATAACATAAGAGTTATGCCCAGTTTGCTTAATCATTGCATATTTGAATGAAAATAGCCGATCTGACCTAATTTGACCTCTGGAGGTCAAACCATTGACCTGAGCACTAAAACATGCGAAGTAATTTCTACTGAATTCACGAGCTTTCTATTGCACTTTGCAGATTTGCGCTAACGCCCATATTTTCGGAGTTAGAGGGGGCTATCGATGGCCCCCGGTGGGGCGAAGGTGGCGCCGGACCCCGGTGGGGCGCGGGTTAAGAGAGAACAGAGAGCAGGAGGGTGCACAATGAGTTTATTTTACAATCCAGCTTATAGGCCGTTAATTATAATGACACTTTCATTATGTATGTACGTACCTGTGGGGATGGGAAAAACAGAATACCAGAGTAAATATATTCATTTATCAAGCGGACACAAAATATAATAATTCAGTGTGCCAGTTTCTCAATAACAACAAGCAACTACACCAGTAATTCTACCGCGATAAGTAGAAAAGGGTATCCCCAAAGCATTGTGAATGGAAAATACCCCTTTTCTCCTTGAAACGGCAGACTTGTGAGCTGTCATCTGCGAGCCTGCAGCAACAGGTCCTTCAGCGCCGGAGAGGCACCTGTATGGACCAATCAGTATCAATCACCCACTGCCGCCCCTGCTGGGGAGGCATCGACCTCTGCGGCACCTCCACTGTTGCCGTGATATAGCGCTGCCAGGCTTTCACACAACCGAATCAATAAACTGCCCTCGCCAGATTCGATCCCAAAATCACGGCGCCAACATCAGCTAGCTCGCCTGCACCACTCTCAGCCGCGTGCGTTCCCGCTGCGTTTTGGTGTTTGCAGCGAGGTGAGCATATTTCCTCAGCGTGGATCAATGTTGGCCGGCGGAGCGGGCGGTCCAACGCCGTCGGCAGCGGCGTCGTCGGCGGTGCCGGGTCGGCGTTGACTTTGTCTCGGCGGCTCGCCGTCGGCGTTGACTTCGTCTCGCTGGGCACTCCGTGAGCGTTGACTTTGTCTCGCGCGACTCTCCGTCGGCGTTGACTTTGTCTCGCGCGGCTCTCCGTCGGCGTTGACTTCGTCTCGCGCGGCTCGCCGTCGGCGTTGACTTCGTCTCGCGTGGCTCGCGCTCGCAGTCGGCGGCCGCCGGATGCCCAGCCGGATGTCGGCCTTATGGAAACATCAGCCAGCGCCAATGCGGAGGAGACGCGAGCGGCCGCAGTGACGCTGCACTGCCACGACGCGTGCTTCCGCTGCTGCCGCTGGTCTGAACCATGAATGGAGACCACCGCGCTGGCAATACACACGTAATTGGTCCAAGGATGTGTAAATATTTGCGTGCAGCCGCGGAAATAGATCAACGACATTACGTTAGGAAGACATTTGGAACTTTGGCAAATGTCATTTGGACGCATTCGAAACAGTTCAGTGGAGATGTCTGATTTGGCTGGTATCCCAGATCCGCGCCGTCTTATTCATTACCACGTCAGGATAATGTTCTTCAAAGTTTGCAGCATATCCCAGAGGAGACTTCAGTACGGCACATGTTTCATAATGTAAATCATTCAAGCAAAATAGACAGTGCCGTACTGCTCGGGAGTTTCCTATGCGTTTGCCTTAGCGGGAAGTCAGTAGGATGTAGAATCGTATTTCACATAACCCATTGGATCATGTCGAGCCGATCAAGAGGAGATTATTGTACCGGAGGGGCCCACTCTTCATGATTATGTTAGGGGTTATCCGGAGCCGGATCAACTTAATTTGACATTCACCAGTTTCAAAGCCAGTGTCTTAGTTACGTGCTGCTTAAGACAGGACTGAAGGCGATTCTTAAAGTACCCACAACTATTCTCCGGGGTGGCCGGATAATCAGTCTGAGAACAAACACCACTTGCCTTCATTTGAGATTATTTACGAGTTTGCCGATTGATGAAATGATTCTGAATATCAGTCGGTAGCTTTAGGGTTTACAGACTTTAAAGGCAAAATGATATTTTGAGGCTACTACAGTCGGGTAAGGGACTGAAATTTGATATGGTTTATTTGCTCTCAGAAAATAAAATTGTATTTTCAGTTGATAACTTTCTTTATATACATACATACATATATATATATATATATATATATATATACTAATGAATGTTTTATAATAATTATATGCGCCAAATGGCATGCCTGAAGATGTTGATGTGATTTACGAAACGTTGAAACATGATTCATTTGGAAAATATTGTTTGAAAACTCCTCAAAAGATGAAAAACTTTCAGAAGTATCGAGATTCTAAACCGAGAACTCATCAATGTCAGATAGGTATGCCGTCATTTTCAATCAAGAATATATATATATATATATATATATATATATATATATTGGTGTAGTTTGCGAGCAGGTTTTGATTTTTGCATTCTTGATTGAAAATGATGGCATACCTAACTGGCATTGACGAGTTCTCGGTTTAGAATCTCGATTCTTCTGATAAACTTTTTCACCTTTCGAGGAGTTTTCAAACAATATTTTTCTAAATGAATCATGTTTCAACGTTTCGTAAATAGCAACATCTTCAGGCATGCCATTTGGCACATATACTTATTATAAAACAGTCATTAGTATAGGACACATCTACCACTCAGTTTGATTCGTCTCGATGCTGGGTTATTTCTTTAAGAGTAAGGACACCAAAAATTAACTTCAACTTCGCGCAGTTGTAATGAAACGGTACCATCATGAGAAGGAGGTTGCGATATTTCTTAAAAGTTAACAGACTATTTGATTTTTACGCTTTTTGCTAAACCCTCGCCCCACCGGGGACCATCGATGTCCCCCCTAAGGTTTTTTCAGGATAGCAGAAAAACTAGGAAACGCAGCGCCGCGGTTAAGGGCTCTATCTCTCACCCCATCATTTTCACATCATCTCTGAAATTGTTTCTCCGGGCCACCTAAGGTCCGGTCACCAGGCAAGGTCAACCAAGGTCACCTCACTTCAACTTTTGAGCTCTATAAGAGCTACATTTCTTAGTCGATCAATTTGAAACTTCCTACACTTCATGACCCCTCCAGGGTCTACAAGGTGTATATCCGGGATTTTTTTATTTCGTGACCTGAGGTCAGGTCACGAGGTGACCTCTCCCGTTGAAAAAGCATGGGGACAAGCTGTCTTATGATCTAAAAGTCACAAAAACGCTTGCAAATGCTCAGCCTGCTCAGAAAAGCGTTCTTAGACACCCCTTTAAGGATCCCAGGGCCCATACTTTCCCTTTGACCTCTCCGAGGTCATCCAAGGTAACCAGGGGTCAAAATCAGTATTTTGGCAATTACTTTTGACCTAATTAAGCTAGAGCGCTGAATCAAACACCATCGTGTATGTCTCGTCACTGGCTTTCATTTGATATACGTCAAGGTCACCTTTTGACTTTTCGTGACCTCAGGTCATATGAGGTCCCGAGGTGACCTCTGGAGGTCAAATCACTGGCGGGAGGTCATTACGTTCCACATAGCGGAAAACGTTTTGCCATTTTTCTATCAAATGTAGTTTATCAGACCTCAATAGCTTTAATGACGTAAGTGTTATGCCCAGTTTTCTTAAGCATTGCACATTTGAGTGATAATAGCTTATTGTGACCTAAGTTGACCTCTGGAGTTCAAACCATTGACCTGAGCGCTTAAACATGCTAAATAATTGATTACTGAATTCACGCGAGCTTTCTAATGCACTTTGCAGATTTGCGCTAACCCCCATGTGTTTGGAGTTAGAGGGGGCCATCGATGGCCCCCGGTGGGGTGAAGGTGGCGCCGGCCACCCGGGGCGCGGGTTAATGACTGTTTTATGATAATTATATGTGCCAAGTGACATGCCTGAAGAATTTAATGTGATTAACGAAACATTGAAAAATGATTCATTTGGAAAAATATTGTTTGAATACCAAAGAGAAAAACTTATTAGAAGAATCAGATCTAAACCGAAAACATCAATGCTAGATATACCGTCATTTTCAATCAGAATAATACAACAGCCTATAACTATATACAATACGAGGTACACTGAGACCTACTGGCAAAATGCCCCAAAAACAACGCCGATAAATTATTATATATATATATATATATATATATATATATATATATGTGTGTGTGTGTGTGTGTGTGTGTGTGTGTGTGTGTGTGTGTGTGTGTGCGTGCGTGCGTGCGTGCGTGCGTGCGTGCGTGTGCGTGCGTGCGTGCGTGCGTGCGTGCGTGCGTGCGTGCGTGGATGGGTGGGTGGGTGGGTGGGTGGGTGGGTGGGTGCGTGCGTGCTCCTCGGTGGTGACGAAATCAAAGGCGTTGTGAAAGCAATGTAAGTTTTGAAAGGACAAATAAGCTGACAAATTGCTATCATTTGACGTCATCGCCTGGGTTCAAGAAAAAAGTAACTAAAAAGGTTTTTACAATAGCTTCGATCTTTTTCTGGAACCGTCTTGATGTATTCCGTATAATGGATAGAAAAATGGAGATCAATGTCAAGCAGCCTTCGAAAATTAAGTCTCCCAATCCCATTGTCGATTAAACCCGTTCATTTTCACTACCAGATGATGACAGCATGGTTTCTCATAAATCCATTCCAGCTTTTCCCAAATTTCCTCATGGCCCACCCCAACCTTTTCAAGGTCATGATCTCCGACCATATGACGTGCACTATGACGTTTTCTATACTATGCCGTCATATTCAATGTTGTTAAATGCTAAGGTTAGGACAACAGGTCAAGGTCAAATCTAATGGTCACACCCCCATTTCCAGCTCAACTGTATTCGTGCTATATAGGGCACACTATCGGGCATATTTCTATCACATGGCAACCTAATAAATCAATTACCTTGAATGAAATTGGCTTGACATTCCATAAATCACTGCATGTAAGTATGTATGCATGCATTCACATATGGGCATTACGCAGGTCTTCCGCACACAATATGTTATTTCTGGACCTTTGTCATGACATGGTCAAGCATCAGTGCTCCAGCTCACCGTCAAGAGCTGAACATGATTACGCACCGACATGTTGATTACCAAGCATTACAAAAACTTTAAACATGAGCTATACACAGTACCTAAGACCACTGGAAACATGAGACCACCCAACACTGCTCGGCTCTCATTCCTTTTGGAGGAGTTATTGTTTGTTGTCAGCAGATTTCCAGGAGGTACTGCATGCTGCTGTAAAGCTATGATGTACGATGAATGAGAAACGATATTTCGTTTCTATTTTTCTTTATTCTTATTCATCCATATATTTTCTTACTTTTCTCTTCAAATTTTCTCTAAAAAATTAGTTTCAAGATAGTTGGCTTTAAAAAGTTCATTTGAAATCAATTTGGTATCGTGACGCTGATTTTCTCATCCACCCTAACAGCTATTAAAAGTTTGGGAGTTTAAGATCAATAACGATTGGATGTGACCATTTATCAATATGCAAAGTATGCAAAGATAGCGAAGAAAAGACTTAATCGAATAGAATTAGTTTCCGACATGTAAGAAACTTCCTGAATGTGTCCAAATTTGACGTATTTTGACCCAATGTGACGTCACGGGTCAACAGATATGGCTCGTACCGGTTCAAAAGTAGAAGAAAACAAGACGCGTTTATCGCCTCTTATTTTTTAATTTTTCATTCCTAGTCCCTGAGATCGAAGGGAAGAGGGCCCGATCGGAACCCCAAGCGGTAGTGAGTACATTAGAGCTCAGGCCATGCCATGTCAACGATAATTATGTACGTGCTATTGCAGTATATGATTGATATAGTGATGACGTTAAGATGGGAAGTAAGAATGAAGCCACGTCATTGCTTCGTTATTGATCTCTTTACCTCGCCGTTGCTATTCATGTCCCTTGCTCTTCGTTCGTTTCCATCAAATAGCCGAGGGGAAACCGTATGACCTTGGCAGTTGGTGTGTAAACCTCAACAATTATCATCAATTAAATCAATTATTAAAAATTAAGCCCCAACAATTATCATCAACCAACCGGAGTTCAGTGGTCGTTTGGGTCTGGTTGTTTGGACTGCTGAATGCTGCTGATATCATTATATCAATAGTCCAGATGTCTTTTTGACAGACTTTAGCTGTAAAGCTGTAAATGTATTTATTAAAATGTATTCTAAAATAGATACCAAAATTTCCAAGGCTTGTATGTTTGGTCAGCCTCAGGAAAAAGCACTGCATGCGAGCTTCTATGGTGATGCAACTACACTACACTGCTGAGCCACTTGTATAATGATTGCACGGGTATGATCAGGAAAATGAC
This sequence comes from Lepas anatifera, assembly GCA_034440635.1. Classification (NCBI taxonomy): domain Eukaryota; kingdom Metazoa; phylum Arthropoda; class Thecostraca; family Lepadidae; genus Lepas; species Lepas anatifera. The sequence goes on along the minus strand of JAOTON010002065.1, from coordinate 511,447 downwards.
AACACTAGTGCGTCAATCTGGTCCTGAAAGTGCCGACTTTTTCACTCGAACTACAGAGCTTCGGACACGTCGACTCCCTTCTCTATGACATGTGGAATCTGGACCAGCCACTCCCCGTGTTGGTCATTCCAGTCGCAAATTCTACACATTACACGCGCAGGCTCCCACATAGAACTGTTGACTTTAAAACGTTTTCAATGTGTTTGTCATATTTCCGCTCTTGGAACGAGCAGAGGTTTCTGATTCTTATTAGAACATAGGTATACATCTTTCTCCCGTCATCACAGCAGCGCTAAATATATTGTATAAATCAATTTTGGTCACTCTTGATTTTCCTGTTTATATTACTGTTAATACATGCACAAGAATACTGTAATGAGTTAGTTCAGAACTTCATTCAGGCGAACACATTTTCTGCTGAGGCTGAATCATGTTGATAGTGTATGGAGTTGATCGTACACCCAAATATGCCTGGGCACATTATATTTTGGAGTCTTCTAGCTATAAAAGTACAGTTTGACATGCATCACAGCTGGAGACGCGATCATACGCACGTGATTTGAGTGAGAAAAAGGGTGAGGAATCCCGATAGCTGAACACAATGGGAGGCGCGCCACGCTACGGATTGGCACCGGCTGAAAATACGTGAGTCACTCACGGTAGAGGCTCATCTAGGCACCGCTATGATCGTTTTTTTCGATACTTCGTCAGTGGGCAGAAATTGCTTACCATGATACATGGCGCAGCAAGATGCTTAACCGTTTTTTGCAAGATTCAATTATGGCTTAATGCCAATGTTTCTGCTCCGTATAAGGTTGTAAGCAAGTTTTGCAGTCATATTTGTTCATGAACTGAGTCAACCCGCGCCATACGGGGCTATTTCTAAACCCTCGTCGGTAGAAATTTGAGCCTTTGACCCCACACCAAACCTGTTGTTCATAAAAAACTGTGCTGGAGTACGGGATAAAAACGGGATGTGTTACAAGCGAGTAGCTCAACATTTTATATTCTAAAATGCCGTAATTGTTCAGCAAGCTAGTAGGGTGACGTCCAAAAAAGCTTCCAAATAAATTCTAAGGGTATTTTCTTGTTTTAATTTTTGGGAAGTTCAACCAGCCGTGACAATCCCAGTGAGCAGAGCAGCACAAACTGATAGCATTTTTAGGCGGGAGTTCCGATTCTAGAAGCCGTCAAATTGTTCATAGAATTTGCGAAAGAGCAAAACACAGTTTTTAGATTTAAAGCTACGACACGGTATGACCTTTTACCCTATTCTTGCCATGGGGGTGGCGGATTTTACTCACCCCTCATGCTTTGTCGGAATATCTCTGAAAGGGTTGGTGGCATACCTTGCAAATATTTTGATTTTTTCTAAAACTCCATTAGTTAGATTACCTGAAAGCTCCAAATGATACCCGTACCAGGGGCGGAGCTATGACTGGGTACTTAGGGAGGATCTATTCGCAAACTGAGCATTATCGTGTACGGTCGGTGAATGCTTCATACAATAAAGTTATCCATAGCAATATTTAGAGCATTTAGCATGTTTAAATGTTATGAATAATATTTCAGGTGATAGTTCGTTAACATCTTCATATGAATATTTGATAGATGTGCTTCCAAAGACTTAGACTGGGGCTTAAAAACTTAAAAAACTTTGGACAAAGACTGGGGCTTAAAAGTATAATTTAATTGTACTCTTGCAGAGAGAATAGACTGGTTATAGGACAGTGGGGAGGGTCCAAAGTAAGCATACCATACTCCCAGCCCTATATTATGTGATAATAAGAGGGCATAGCTATAGGCGTGATCAGGTTTTGGAATTTAAGGGGCGTCACGCATGTGCAAGCATATGCAACCATGCCAAGTGGGGCAAGCACCCAAGGCCGAATGGAGAAAGACTCATCCATATGCAGATTAAAGTAGCAAGATCATTTTAAAATCCCCCCGGGATTGACATGGGTGGATACATTGTTGAAAATTTGAAAACCATCAATAGGGAAGAAACATATGTACATGTACATTTTTACATATCGACACTATGCATATTGCCCCACTATTCTGCTTTCCAGAATCCGCCTCTGATGTTTTTTTACATTATATAATTTTCTTCAGTGTGAAAGATGGCAAGCAGCATCTGAATTCCGACGTTTGGTGATATATACGACATAAAATAAAAGTAACATATATTTATTTATCCATATAGTTCTAGCCCTGGATATGTCATTGAACTTCGAATGTTCACATAACTGAAGTATACGCCAATTGTACATCAATGATCTGTCAATGTACTAGTTTTTTTAATCAAATGATGGGGCCAAGAGCTATGGATAATCTAAAAACTCTAAAATGTGTATGTTGTATGCATTTTCCCACAATTTTCAAACTTTTGACTTTTAACGGGAATGTGGCACCTTGGCCGAATTCTGGAATTTAGTGTAATTAGGCGTACTTTTAGCCGAAAATAATGAAACCACTCATGATTTCTCTGAAAAAATGTACAATAAGCTAAATATTTTGATTTAAGAAATACTTCTCTAGGAAAAGAAATAAATATCTGCTTGTGGATGATGTCATGATCTGGCAACTACAACCATACTTGAAAAGCTTCAAGGGCTTCGATTGGCTCATACTCATCGTGACGTCAGCATATGTCGTCACACCAACAGCCATGACAACTGTGGCCTGCTGCTAGGGGTACATGAGGGGTACACTGCGGGTAGATTTAGCTTTTTTACGGAAATATCAAGTTCCAAGACAAAGGATATATTGAGTACCGGGTTTTCCGACTTGCTTTACAACTTGGCTATCTCAGTTAAAATCTCGTTATGAAGGCGCCACCTTCCCTTTAATGGACTTCAGCACGAGACAAATTGATCACACTTTATTTTTTTTAAATCAGACGGGCAGATATTAATTTCGTAAGGGGGGCTCGGACAAAAACAGGGGTAGCCAGGAGCCTGACAGGATTAGGTTTAAGTGGCCTCAGACGTTAAGCTGTCGGGGGAGCTCCCTCTAAATGACATTTCAGACAGGCTGGGTCATTGGCCGAAGCGTTGGCGAAAAGAGGCAAGTTCTGTGGACGGAGATTGTGGCAGACACGGTGTAAAATATGATTACATCCTCCTTTTTTCTCAGAAAACAGCATTTTCGGTCAATAATTCGATATATATATACATACAATATAATAATATTTTATATCACTTCACAAAAATAAATGGAGAGCATGAAACTGGCTATGCCTATGGCAACGTCAAGACACACAAGCCTGGCAATCCACTACGGCCCATAGTGTCTCAAATACCGACACCGACATACAATCTCGCTAAACGTCTGAATGGCTTGATCAGCCCGTACCTACCAACAGAACACTGCATGAAATCGACGGATGAAGTACTCCACATCATTCAAAACCACAAAATAACCGGACTTCTGGCATCACTGGACGTAGAAAGCCTGTTTACTAATGTTCCCATAGAGGAGACGATCAACATCATTTCTGAAATGGTGTATAACCATCCTACCATATCACCACTGAAACTGGCGCCCCGGATTTTGAAACAGCTCCTGACAGCGTGTACCAGCGAGGCGCCCTTCCGCGGTCCAGATGGAAAACTATACCTCCAAACAGACGGCGTTGCCATGGGATCCCCATTGGGATGTTTATTTGCCAACGCCTACATGTGCCATGTAGAGAGCAAAGTTTTGTCAGCCACCGAAGTGAAACCAACTCTCTACCTTCGCTACGTTGATGACATCCTTGTTGACGTAAAAGATGAAAAACAGCTCGAAAAAATCCGTAAAAAGATGCAAGACAACTCCAGCCTTAAGTTTACCACAGAACTTAGTGCAAACAGCAGAATACCATTCTTAGACATTGACATCACAGCAACAAACGAAGGAGTGACAACTAAGGTCTACCGAAAACCGAGTGACACAGGACAGTGCATGAACGGCAAAAGTGAGTGTCCTGGACGGTACTCCCAGAGTGTAATACGATCGTTCATCCACCGAGCAATCAAGTACTGCAGTGACTGGGGCGAAACTCATCTCGAGCTCCAGCGCTGCAAGTAAATACTCGTGAACAATGGATACACAAATTCAGACGTTGATCACGAAATTTCCAAACGCCTCGACAACTTCAAGAGACAAGAACACCAGCAACATCCTAGGAGGGAGATTGTTCTCTTCTACAAAAGTCAAATGTCTCCCTCCTACAAAGTCGATGAAAATGTCATAAAGCGGATAATCGCCACCAACATCCAGTGCAAAGAAGACAACACGATATTGAAATTCAACATCTTCTATCAAAATCCCAAGATTAGCCGACTCATCATGAAAAACAACTTGAACAAGAAAACATCTGACTTGAAGAAGACCAACGTAGTGTACCAGTTTGAATGCCCGTACGGAGATTGCAAGCTTCGAGGAACCGGTACCTACGTTGGTCTCAGAACAACATCACTATCACGCAGGCTCACTATGCACCTGCAGATGGGAGCCCCCAAAGACCACTACAAACGATTTCACAATCGCGACATCACCCGGAAGGACTTGGTCGACAACACCCGCACCATACGACAAACTACCGACCGGCGAAAACTACCCATCTATGAAGCCCTCATAATCAGAGAGAGACAACCCGACCTCAACAAACAGAATAAGATATTAACAACATGCCTGGAGCTGTATTAAAGCTTCAAGCCAAATGGTGCAGTTGTCTTATGCATCGTTTTAGAATGTCAAGAGTTAGTGATTTTGTTTGATATAGGAAGTGTTTTCGGTCTCTTCAATTGAAAGTTATCTCCAATGCAATATCATGTTTTGGTTCTCGTGAATTTCAAACGACAATTGTCTGCATAAAACAGGAAGGGAGTGTGCAAGGAAACTTATTTATATGTACTACTGATGATGAATAATGTTATTCGAAAGCTTTATTTAAATATAACCTATTTTCAATGTAATTTGCTGACCTTATATTCCAACTAGCAGAGGGAACGAGAAAAGTGTTTAGAGAAAAAGAAAAGACAGAGAAAAAACTCGTAAAGGCTCGATTTGCGGTTGAATTCTATAATTTTTGTATATATATATATATATATATATATATATATATATATATATATAGCGTCATCGTGCATTCTAATTTCATGATCACCTCACTCAGATCCGAAAACTGGCACCTCTAAATTGCACTCAGCATTGACTGTATCATTCCATAAGGATCGGGAATTCAAGTAGCAGAAACATCCTGGAGAGAAGCGTCACATGAAAAAGCAGCTTAGGCGATTCCAATATATCTGATGGGGTGGGGCACTTGGATGAAAGATGACGCCGATTGGACAACAGGGCATCATTTTTGGAAGCACAATCTATCAGGGCGTGTTGAATCGCAATGTTGGGGCGCCGCTACGTGCATCCTGGATGGCATAGGCGGATCCAGGATCACGATCTGGGGGCACTTAGCTTATAGGTAAATCCACGGAAGGGAAAGGAGGACAGTAGACAACGTTGAATCGACCATTGAGCTCTCTCACATTGTGCCTCTGCGCCAGTCTCCTTCAGCCGCCAGAGCATCCCCGGAAATGCTGCTTCTTACTCCTCCCTCCCTAAGCAAGCAGTATTCGCACCCACACGTTGCGATTCGGTGCCTGCCCATACATAGACTGTGGTGTTAAGAAAAGGCGCCCCCTGGCCCTTTCCATCCATGAATGGGTGCCGTATGGCAGCAGAAGCTGGCAGATGAATCGGTGCGCCCTTAACACGCGCATTGACGGGGGTCTGAGCCACCTTCGCATTGACGGGGGGGCGGGTACCCGCCCCCTAAGATCTCGAGAACCACGGTAGGTAGCGAAAAACGGTAAACGGCGTTGGGCTGCCCATCCACTTCTCCATCGAAAACATTTGAACCAATTTTTGTCAGGTCACATTTAAGGTCACGAGAGGTCAAAACATGCCCGTCATAGGGATAACATGTAAAATTCAGTTTTTCGGGCATTACATCTGAACAATTAAAGATAGAGCAAAACGACTTGAACCGTATGAATCCTCTTAGCAAGCCAAATCGAATGATATATAATTTGACCTTGCTAGGTCAAATCAAGGATTTGACCTGACCTGAGGTCAGGTCAGGGTCAAATTATATAAAATGCATATCATTAGAACCGCAAAGCCCAGGCGAGTCTAATGCAGCTAAAATAAATGCTCTATCACCATCCGTTACTGAGTTATTCCGTAAAAACCATTTTTCCCATGTATTTCCAATGGAGAGGTCATGCCTCGTACCTGACCTTAGGTCATTGATATCAAAAATACCGGAACATATGTTAGAGAACTCGGTGGGGCCATTATGTGATATGAGTTTCAATCGGATAAGTTCACCCTTCTCCGACTTATGCTATCTTAAACTTTTTTTGAGGTCGGGTCACTTGACCTGTACTGGTGACCTGACCTGAGATGACCTAACCTTAAAATTTTCACAGAAGTTGTAAAAATAATGAGGGAAAAGGTATGCCAAGTACGGCGGCGCTACGCGCCGCCGTTTTTCTACTATCTCCGAAAAACCCGAGGGGGGCGGGTACCCGCCCCCGTCAATGCGCGTGTTAAGCTCCCGCAATGATGATCCGCCTATGAATGTCTCGGGTGGGGCATCTATGTTAACGTGCGATATATCAGGGGCGCGCCGGACCGCGGTGTGGACGTGCTGCCAAGGAGGCACCACAGCGTGCCGTAGTGCCGTACCCTCGGGCCTCCGCATCTTTTCTCCAGACTGGTGTCCTGGAACACATTACTGACTTATGACGGAGCAGGTGGAAAACTAACCCAAAGGGCCAAAAGCTTCCAGTATTTAACCCGCGCCCCACCGGGGGTCCGGCGCCACCTTCGCCCCACCGGGGGGCCATCGATGGCCCCCCTCTAACTCCGAAAATATGAGCGTTAGCGCAAATCTGCAAAGTGCAATAGAAAGCTCGCGTGAATTCAGTAAGAAATTACTTCGCATATTTTAGTGCTCAGGTCAATGGTTTGACCTCCAGAGGTCAAATTAGGTCAAGATCGGCTATTTTCACTCAAATATACAATTATTAAGCAAACTGGGCATAACTCTTATGTCATTAGAGCTATTGAGGCCTGGTAAAGTACATTTGATAGCAAATTGTCAGTACTTTTTCCGCTATGTGGAACGTAAAGACCTCCCGCCAGTGGTTTGACCGCCAGAGGTCACCTCGTGACCTAATATGACCTGAGGTCACGAAAGGTCAAAAAGTGACCTTGCCATATAGCAAATGAAAGCCAGTGACAAGACAAACACGATGGTGTTTGTTTCACCGTTCTAACTCAATTAGGTCAAAAGTTATTGTCAAAATACTGTTTTTGACCTCTGGTGACCTTGGATGACCTTGGAAAAGTCAAAGGGCAAATATGACCCCTGGGATCCGTGAAAGGGTGTCCAAAAACGCTATTCTGAGCAGTCTGAGTATTTGCAATCATTTTTGTGGCTTTTATATCATGAAACAGCTTTTCCTCATGCTTTTCCAATAGGAGAGGTCGCCTCGTGACCTGACCTCAGGGCACGAAATCGAAAAAATCCCGGATATACACCTTGTAGACCCTAGAGGGATCATGAAGTGTAGGAAGTTTCAAATTGATCGACTTTGAAATGTAACTCTTACAGAGCTCTAAAGGTGAAGTGAGGTGACCTTGGTTGACCTCGTCTGGTGACCTGACCTTGGGTGACCCGGGGTAAAAATTTCAGGGATGATGGGAAAATGATGCAGTGAGAGGTAGAGCCCTCAACCGCGGTGCTGCGCCTCGTCGTTTTTCTGCTATCTTGGAAAAACCTTAGGGGGGCCATCGATGGCCCCCCCGGTGGGGTGAGGGTTAAGCCCGGGTCGGTAACTACCAGGCAGGTTAGGTGATAGATGATCTTTCAGGACCTGGCGTTGGAATCACCTCCCCAGCACCCTCGTTTCGACTCCATTGTGGTGATCAGTCGGAGTGCGCGTGCTGAAGGCACTGTCTCTCTGTGCAACATCGTAGGAACTATTAAATCGAGAGAAAACGATAGGGTCGCTTAGGTCACACCCACTAGTGTTGCTGTAGAGAGGGTGTCCATTGGCAGACGTCCCCGGCTAGTGCTACGTTTATACAGCGTTTCATTCAGCTTTATCTACTCGCCGACTCAGATACATGATATCTGGGGCATGGTGAAGGATTGTATGACCCAGCCAATATCCTCCTAGTTACTGACATGCCGACGTACACATGTGTTTAGAAGACCTTCGTTCGTCAACCACGACTGTATACACATGCACCGTTTTACCCTTTGACCCGTATCAACTTCCATGGAAACTAAGTCGCTCAGTGATATAGCACCAGATGACCATAGACATCAGTGCACCCTAAAATCCCAATCATGGTGATGAACCGTGGTGCGGGGGCTCCACTCTTCACATCCAGGGGGAAACAATACGGAAACGAAGTTTCGTAGTTCACTGTCGACGTTTCTGGGGGAAACAGGCGCCAGGGAGTAGTGGGGGGTTGCCGAATGCTCAATAGAGACGCCTATACCCCTTTTGGCTCCCTGGAGTCGCCTATGGTAAGCGAATCGTCAGGTGATATCGGCAAGGTGAAGAATAAGAATAAGGGTGGGCGGGCTCGTGGTAACCTTTGGTTCCGGAGGGGCCTCAGCTCGCAAGGCGGGGATGCCGCTCGTCATTACACATCCTTCGGGTAGAGATGAGAAACACATGGATTCAGGGTGCCGGTAAAGGGGTGCAAGACCCGCACTGGGAAAGGATCTGTCACTAACGCTCCCTGGAGGGGAAAGGAGCTGGTGGGCCATCCCAATGAGATCTCAAAAGCCAGGTAGCTTATACAAATATTCGTTTGGGGGTGTGTGAGGGCCATGACGATCTATTCTACAGTCAATTTGCATTGACTTAGGTATCAACGAGGTCAAACGAGGTCATATCTTCAAGGTAAAACGTGGTCATAAATGTCAAACATTAATCTTGCTTAAAGACTATTGGGAAATTCCATCATTTTGCGGAAAAAAATCGGAAATATACTAAAAGGTGGCCAAAATCATAGAAAGGAGGTCAGAAAAATTGATTCTGAAATTTTAGGGGACATTCCCACGGGGTGTCCCTCCCCCTGAGTGGGTGCCTCTTAGGAGCCAAAGGCGCCCCTGGGGAGGAAGGTGCCCCCTCCCGAAAATCTTGCACACCCGCTCGGAAATGGAATCCGCCGTCCCTGTGTCACTTTAAAAGTGCCCAGCTGGTCAAACAGGGCCCTGCTGGCAAAAGCTGGCCCTGGTGCCACAAGCACCCCGCTGATCACCGTGGTTTTGTCAGATAAAGAGGGCCAGGCTTACCAGAGTCGGCAAAGGACCGTGGGGTCCCCAGTGGTTAAAAGTGTCCTAGTTTTGCAGAGGACTTCTATGGTTAAAAAGGGTCCTGCTTTTGACAAAATTAGTTGTTTGAGGGACTTAAGAAGGCTAGGTCTGACATGGAGTTAGACAGCTGGTCACAGAGCATCGTGTGGGTGGGTAGCGACAAGCGCGACGCGTGTGCTGAAGGGGGTCATCCAGGACCCTCAGAGGATGGGAGGAGGGGCAGCCGCCCCAGCCACCCCCCCCACCCCTTGGCTACGACCCTGTACCTAAGCAAAAGTATATCGCCCATCTTTTTTACTTCTTCAGAGCGATTTTTTTAATCTTTAGATATTTGTAAATTTATTGGTGGCTTAAAATAATTGTCACTGGCGACAATTTTTACAGGAAAAATTGGCACAGGAAAGGAAAACGGCTCAGAAGGATGACAAACAATGGAAATAATCACACGAAACCTCGCCACAATTTTACTGCAATCACGTTATTCAGTTGGAATTGTATATACACAGCAGTCATTGCTGGTACAGACATATATGCCAGTGGTAAGGTGAAAAACATAAACGACAGGTTCTACGAATGCTAATAATTACTCGCCTCCTATTTCGGGCGCAAAACAAGGTTGCGGTTGTAACATATCAATGACCTTAAACATCATTATATTAATTAGCATGGCCTTGGAGCCTGGACTCATCTCATAATGATCAAAGTGGACCTGAGAGCCCCTACCTTAGGCATGCCAAGAATAGACCCCCTCCATCCGTTTCTGACGGCGCTAATTGTTCTGCTCACAATACATTGCATGGACTCAAAATTGTACAATATAGACCTGCTTTTTGTTTATATATATATATATCTTGAAATCTAGACCTCATAGACACCAATTTCTTGCATGAGCCCTAGATCCAATATAGCCCCAGGGATAATAAATATAGAACCATCACCTCATAATTCGTTTCAATTAACCACCAAGCTGCTTTGTACTATTTTGCAAGTCCTAAACACCAAGTGTCCGCGGAGAAGTAGTATTCCAAGCTGTAATTGCTCCAGCAGGAAAGCTAAGAGGCGGGAAGCCAAAAGGAAGCAGCATCGTCGGTTTCGTTATTATTCTTCCTACCCTGCCACTGCGGCTAAAGATCCTTCATTCTACTAAGTCGGCTTTCATCAAACTAAGCTGTAGCATTACCTTTATGAATGGTGAGATTGTGAGAGGGCATACTGATCAGCTCAGGGTCTAGTTGTTGGGACCGCCGACTATAGGATATCAAAGGGCGGAAGTGATTTTGCGGGGCTTAAGCCGCAAAACACACACCTAACGACCATAACATAGAACTACCGACCATAACATACCACAAAGGTAGATCCAAGAGGGAAAAACGTATGTTGTAGAAGTCTATCCATATAGACCCACTCGTAAGCAGTGCAGTTAGGAGCCTGCTATACATCCTGAGGGGACTATTTGAGACCACCAGGCCAACCAGGACCCGTCACATCTGTTGAGACCGACGTTAGTCGGTTTCCCATTTCACCGGTTCGGAGGTAAGTCGTAGACACCATGGAGTTGTACCTGACAATGACTAATAGAGGACCAGCTTATCCACCGAAGTCTACCACAGCCGCTCCGTCCCTGTCCAGGGCACTCACAGGGGCACGTCGTCATTGCTGAGGGTCTTTCCCATCTCTGATGGCTCATCACAGCCTCACAAGGAGCTCATTCTACCCTGAGGACCTCACAGTGCAAAGTGAGGCCCCCGAAATGAGTTCCGGGCTACGCAACTGCCATATTTTTTAATTGTTTTAGAGTGGTAAATTGTATTGTTAGCGCTAAAAAACGTAGACTTATCAATTCGCAGAGCATATCAATAGGCAAAATGCCTGCCCCATGCATGAATTCGTTTGTCTGAACTTGAGGACGGGAAACGCGTAAATGAGTTTGGAAAGCAAATCTGCCCCCGGAGTCCAGGACTATGTGTATGTTTGGTGGATGCTGTCCCCAAACTTCACTGTCCCATTTTCACTGTCCCCACACTTTCACTGTCCCCAAACTTCACTGTCCCCAAACTTTCACTGTCCCCAAACTTCACTGTCCCCACTTCACTGTAGAGCCGTTGTTAACGTGGGAAAATCCGAAGCTGGTATAGCTTTTCTGTTGGTGTAACTTCTAACCTTTCTTGATTTTCCCTAAGAATGATGTGAACATTTTTGGGGTTTAACGCCGCAGCAACTTCAAAGATCATGGAGCATCTCTATCCCCACCCAATTGGGAGGGTTTTTGGGGAAAAATTACCAAGGATGCGGCCATGCATTTTTTTGCCGGGAGCTGACTAAGACTGGGCAAAAAACAGACGGGAGGGTGCTTGCAAGATGAAGCCAAGGTTCACCGGTAGTCCAGGAGAGCGTTGTCTTTTCAGTTCAACTTTGATGAATTTGGGGACATATACGTAAGTTCAGGCAAATAATCATAAGTATATGCGAATATTGTAGGCCTAGTGCTGCAATTTCAGGACGACCAGGGGGACGTACCCTCGGTACCCAGTCGGGGGACAGGTTCCTCCGCTTTCAGCACCCATGCAGATTGCAATTGTTCATAAAACCCGGCGGGATTCGAACCCGGTCTGTTAAGGCTCAGGAGGCAGACAAATTACCCGCTGAGCCACCCACCCCACATGGGGTGGTCTGTGTTGAAGCAGGTTCATTAAAAGGAAAACAATTTTGTAATCCATTAAATAATACTAAATGCGGCGATTTTTATACTTCTGAGATAGTTCGGACTGTCGACTTACTTTTTATAAGTCCACAGCACAAGTTCCAGCAGCCAAATGTGTGATAGGGTGCATTTCCACTCGCGCAGAGCAGCGGAGCAGCGAGCCCAGGTTTGCAACCTCACGACAGACGAAGCCAGAAATCTGAATACTCACATCGGTCGAGCCGGCACGGTGTAACGATGCTTTACTGTTCCATGGAGCCATTCTGTGTCCAGTTGATGTCATCTTTTCCTCGGCTGAAACAACGGTGGGTCGGTTAGCACACAGATTAAGTTCATTGTATTGCCACTGAGAATATTGTTTACGAGCAGGTCCTGCTAAAACCCAATAGATTCCTGGCTTAAGCAGAAAAAATACACGGCGAGACACTAAAACCGGGCTTGATTGCTTTTATGGCCGTTTCATAATCGTCTCAAAAAGAATCACTGCAACTCTTTCACAGACGTGTGAGGTCATTACTGTTATTCTTGCCACTACAAGCATGAGTGGTTATTGGGGGGCTAGGGATCAGGGCCCATTAGAATTTAGTCTTCCGATCAGTTTGCATTATCGTGTCATTGCCGAACCACCCAGGGCTCTTCATGAAACGAGAGGTAAGCTTAGAGCAGAGCGTGCTTTTATTTTAGAATAAACGCCCGAATCAACTTAAATAATTCCTAAAGAAAGCTAAACGAAGAATGCCAGCCAATTACAAAACAAGGTGTTCACGAATCAGATATTTCATCACTTGAATAGCAGTCCTCCTCAAGTTGTGTGGACGTATTAGCTTGGACATCTGACATCGCCCTGAACGAAAGAGATCTGACCACCAGTGCAGCCTGCTCTCGGATCAGCCTCACATATGCGATTCACGCAGTTCTGATGTTGACCAGCAGGCAGCGGGGAGGGTTCGAGAGTGGTGGAGGTGGCCAGGCAGTGGCGAGAATGCTCGATCGCCGATTCAGCCGAGTGTAGGAGGCGTCCCCGTACGGAGGCGCCCCGAACAGCTGATATGACTAATCCCGACTGGCAGCTTCTCAAAGACGGCACTCACCGTTGTGTTCAGGAAAGGGGCGCTGAAACCGCTCGGTCGCGAATTTTCTATATCCGTCGGCTGGTGAAGCTTCTAGATCGACAGTAAGGTAACGCAAGAAAGAAATTAAGCAAAGATAGGAACATCCTATGCCTTATAAATCGACGCTAGTGCGTCGCTAACCTTCTTATAAAAGAGAGAGAGAGAGAGAGAGAGGGAGAGAGAGAACACATTTATGAAGTCACGATATTTGCCTGACTAAACTTTTTATTTCGGCCAAGTTGTTTCGACTCGACTTTTGGGATTCACGTTTCCGTCAAGCTTTTGGGAACTGCGACTACAGGAACTTGTTAACGGAGCCCCACCCCAACGCCCATCGAGCAATGCCTGTAATGCCATACACGCTTGAAAGTCAGCGCCAAACGTCCAGCAAAGCTTGAGGGCAGCCGCCACGCTCGGCTCACACTCTCGGGTCAGTGGTCAGCTGAACTGCCTCTGATAAATATTGATCCTCGGGGTGTCCTAACAGCTCCTAGCCCTCTGTCATGTACTGCCATCGCCTGGGCTGCGGGCAGTCAACCGGAGCCCAGCTCCTCCAACTGAGCCATCGACCACAACGGTCACCTTAAACTCTGATGAACCATTATTTGTTAAATACGATCTGACTATTACAATTATGCCACCAACAGATGCGTCTTTCATTTGCACAAAATTAAACAGCACCATAGATGTAAACAGCTTCAATTTTGATATACCCAGAAAAGTAGGGAGTCGACGTACTACATCCCTGTGTGTAGGGGTTTTATGTTTATGTTTAAGTGCCAGACGAGCAGCTCTCGTTGACAGCTTTGACAAAGCTATCGCAATAGACACCACCTCAAGAGTTTTGTGGTACGCTCTTTGAATGTTCTCCTATTTCAAAATGTTCTAATGTTCTATCTTCTAATGTTGTCCTCCATCCTCTATATATCCTCTATCTATCTCTGTTATAAATTTTCTATCTTCTATTCACACATTAGTGTACCAACAATGGTTTCTGGGTGGATGTTTGGGTTATAATGACGTGGGTAGAGATTCCTGGACGTTGGAGGTCAGCACTGTCGTGGCTCTCCCAAAGGTTTGTATAATAGTTCTAGTGTTAACCCATCAAGATCCCCCTGGATGGAGAGATATCTCCAGCCCTATGCAATGATGTCCTAGTTACTACCGCAATAGAAAGCGGTGGCGATTGGAGCGCGTTCCGACAAAAATAGGCTTTGACGGCTGAGTGCCGGAATAACACCGGCTTCTGGTGCTGGTGAGTCAGAACTGAAAACAAAACGGCTAGGCTAAGGCCCATTAGCTGTCATTGCATCAATGTTTATCGTACAGCAGATGGTATTTAGGAATACTTGGACGGCTGACGATGATTCCACAGAAGATCCAATGGAGTGTGTGTATGAGAGAGAGAGAGAGAAAAAAGAAAGACGTACAAAGGGATAAGAAGAAGTAGGAATAATGATAGAAAGTCGGAAAAATAACGGAAACCAGGGAAGTACGAAAATGTAGATTTAGGGTAGTATAGCCAGCGAGAAACATGTAGGACGAGACGAATGAAGAAAATATGAAAACAGCTGTGAAGAGAGGATGATGCGAAAAGCTAGGCAGAAAAAGAGAGGAAGAAGAGCATCCAGTCAGTTTCAGACGAGATTTTTAGAATGTGAGGGAGAAGTCAGAGCGCGTACGGGGTAGGGGCCCTATAAGCCCCGCACTCTGTCAAACATCCACCAAACAAGCGTCCATCATACAGAGCGGTCTTGATCGCCAGCCAAGCTAAGCAGAATTGTATCGCGCGCCGAGCCGAGACGGTGGGTTCAGGCAGCGAAATAGCCCCAGACCAGCTCAGGGAAGCCGTGCTGCCCGAAATATCTGTGCCGTCACCGCCGCAATAAAGGCATCCGGCGCCTCCGCGCGAACGCACAGCACGTGCATCGCCAGAGCACAAAGGCTGCCGCGCCCTTCATGGTAGACATGCTACCGTCGTCCATAATGTTGCCAAGTTCCAGACTCATAATCATGTTGCAGCTTTGTCAGCTTCGACTACAATAGATGTGGAACGTTTCTTTATACACTCATACGTATGCGTCGAGGAGCACAGTTGAATGGCCAGGCTTTACTGAAACAGATGTACCTACCGACGAGACAATCCCATTGCTGGCTCTCCCGTCCAGGATTAAACGATATCGTCAAACACTGCCAATCGCACCAAACAGTCACGTCAATTTGCTGGAGCGCTGCAAAAATAGCCGGGGGCGGTACCGGCGGCACGATAATGCCTCCGCGTCAGCAAGGTCGGCAGTGGGGAAGAGCGCGCGCCTGCGCCGGCGCGCCGACGCCGGGTCAAGGTTACCTGGCGCGCCAAACCGGTCCCGTCTCAGCGCGCGCCCAGCGGCTCTCAACTTATTAAGCGGGGAGCTCATCCCCTGGCTGTCCACACTAAATGGAGAGGGCAGGCGATATTAAGCAGGGGGAGTTAGAGGGGGAGTGCTGATTATTATTAATTGCTGTCTTTGCGATGTCTGTTTTCAACGCATCACCCGTTTGTAGAATAAATCAAATATAAAAATTATAGTTATTGTTGTCTCTTCTTAATTGTCTCCACAGATGGTTACATGATTCTGTGAAATCTGCAAATTTTGGTTCGCAAGATATCGCTGGCTCCAAATAGGTTTGTTCTACGCCTTGACCGCTTGTGAGGTACGAGTGAGTGCGTCTATAAGCTCCAAAAATTATTTAACTTGATGTGCTATCGTCAGACCACGGCGTGCCAGTCCCTATAAATGGCGTGTCTAATATTTGCTCTGCGCGGAAACGGGGCACCAGATGGGAAGCAGTTCTATATTTCCACCAGAAATACTTAGGATGTTTTTCTTTCTCAAGAGGACGCTCTTCTGTTTAGCCATCTTTATGAAATCGTGCAAGTATATTGACTTTGAAATACAAAAAAATATCACATTTTACCGAGATGTTGACGGGAAGAGAGGCGGAAGATATGAGCGCGAGGCATCTTAACGAGATGATGACGGAGACGTAGGCTGGAGGTACTAGCGCGAGACATCATACCGAGATGATGACGGAAAGACATGCCGGAGGTACGAGCGGGAGGCGCCATGGGAGGGATGGTGACGGGAAGGGAAGCAGGAGGTACGAGCGGGAGGCGCCATGGGAGGGATGGTGACGGGAAGGGAAGCAGGAGGTACGAACACGAGGTGCCATTGGACAGATGGGGACGGAAAGGAGGTAGGAGGTTCGAACACGACTAGTGCGAGTGGAACAACTAGCCGGTATACACTGAGAGAAATTTTTATTCCTATGTGCTCTATCTAATCCGGAATCACGGTCTGCTCGAGCATAAAATGATGCCATGAAACCTTATTAAAGGAACATTTGAGCATGCTTGCTCTCATTAGATCCTCTTCCCAGCATAATTCCAGCACAGGCAGTGTTTTTCTAGGCCTTGACAGCTTAAAATGATTCTCGGCTTCTAAACATGGTGGGAAAAAGCTTAATATGATACCAATAAGGTATTACAAGTGGGATCTTTTTTACACCACAAAGCATCATTTTACCATAGGTGCTCGACCTATTCTAGCCACGAAATTCAAAGAGCTATTAATATCCTCATCAAGTTTCATTTTATACTTGGAATCAATATATTCTGTCACCAGAAATAACCAGGAATATGAGAGCTTTAGCTGCAGAATCATTCGAACCCCCCAGTGTATTTTGATCCCACGTCAAAGCGTATCCGGAGATTGCGTGCGCGTGCTCGACCCGCGATTGAAAAAACTTTCTCGCCGTCTCGCGCCATCTTCAGTGTTCCTGCCATTGCACGCAGAGCTGGCCACAAAGCTTTGGCGTCGTGATCCGATAAAAATTTGAGAGGAATAGCTGACCCTTTTCACTTTACGTTGACACGTGCTTCTACATCGATCCAACTCAGGTTTTACGCTGAGGGGCCTGAAGAAGCCACGCTACATTTGGCATGGTTTACGGGAGAAGCCACATGGACAGACCTAGCGGTGATAACGGATCAAGAGGAGAAGCTTAAGCTGAGTCTGATGACCGACAGACTCCGCTGAGAGCTAGCGAGAGTGAAGAAGCGTACTGGGGCTGCGAAGGTTCAGGCATTCATTGTACTGGTGGCCAAAACCAGGAGTCCATGTGTGTCAGCTAGATGACGGCAACATGGACTGAAGCCCCAAGTTTGGCCGCGCAGAACAGCCCTTGCTATGCAAAGTTGATGAAGTAGTGAGAAGCATCTGTTACTGTTGGATACAGTCACCCACGTGTTCTAAGGATCGTTTTAAGCTCACTTTGGGCACAGATTAGGGGCGCTTAAAAAAGATTGGAAGGATTTTCACAGGAGCCTCTGAACGCACGTCCATTCCTGGACAGAGGTAAGTCTCATTTTGTACAATATCGTGCACAGAATGATATTTTTCAGCCATGACGTGATACTTTGAAGCAAACATGTCTACCATCATATCTATATATCCAAAGTAAGCGAGGGCTGCTATCTCTGACGACAGCGGCATGTGCTTGAAGTGTAAGCCTGGGCCGCTCCTGGGCGATATGGGAGAGGACTGTTCATTAAAGGCATTTCATGTGTCTCCGAAAAATGGTGAACGTGATTGTTGTTTAATGTTTGTGTCCTAATACAAAGTTACGATTATGTTATCTTTTCTCGAGGCTGGAGTGGACTGCGGCAAACAAATTGGAATACCCTCATTATCATCGGACAAAGTCAATGTAATAGCAAGGCCACAACAGCACGATAAGTAACATCTTTACAGAAAAATTCAATTTAAGAAAAAAACACGAAGACGAACGAGGAACATCTAGTGAACCCAGTGAAACTCTAGGCACGACTCAAAGTATGCCACACAGACTACAATTATACCAGGATCAGTTTTGCTACTAGACTAATTTTATGCCAAATGCAGACTCAAAAGAGGCGGTTTCGTTTGAGGCTTGCATCGAGTTCAGTTGTCGTGTTTAGTGGAGGGCATGTTTTTCTAAACCATGTCTCGTGGAGAGCTGGAATATAATGATTCCATGACGATTTTGCTGATGGAATACATTGATGCCGTGGAGTTTTTCTATACCGAGCGAAGACTCATTTGAAACCAGGCATCAGACATTTGATTCCCGAGCTTATGGTGATCATTCTATGAGCTTCAGAAAACACTACGTGCTAGACTCAATCCAGTCCAAGAGATTACATTGAGTCTGCGAAGGGAATACAATGAGCCTGATTCTGCCTGATTCCAAACGAGTTTGACACCAGAATCCAGACTCGCTTTCAGCACCGACTCAGTTTAGCCAGAAGGACTCAGTTTTTCTCTCAGTGTACGAGGGCGCACAACACGAAGGGAAGGTTATAAAAGGAAAGTTGCTGACGTCGAAAGTAAGCGAACCTAGGATTTTATCTAAGGGGTGGCCGCCGTGACAGGCGGTACCATTTTGCTCCAGAGGTGCAAAGGCGGCACCAGTCGCGCTTGGAGGAAAAGTGGGAGAGTTAAGTTTCAGTGAGCGAAGGAGCTGTTTAAGGAGGCGCCGACTCAGCATAGGAAGGGGACTGCCTGTTATTCGGAATCATCCTAGGAGGAGACACACCAGCTAGCAACCTTTTGTCGGCAGGTAAAGTTGTGCAGCATCAGCGGACGTACCAAGAGGGCGTGCGTTATAAAAGTAAGCTCGTTGATTTAGGGAGGCTTACCGTGGAGGGAGGGGGGATCGCAGACATCTAAGAGGTCTAGCTCCCATTGACCCATCCTTCCCCTTGGCTACGCCACCGGTTTCTGTTGGTGTTATTTGTATGAGGACTTTTACAGCTATTCTGCAATTGCTTGGAAAAAGACTGCAATAAATAATTCACCGGATGACTTTTGAATGGCGGCACTCATGTGCTCTTTTTGTGATATGGATATGACAATCGACTATCCTCAAATACTCTGTCTCCAGAGAATGAAGATTGATTATGCTTAAATTGAGACTTTAAGGATTTTGGGTCATTATGCTTCCGACGCAGCAGAATATAAGCGCGTTTGACACCCCTTTAGTATTGAATCACTCTGCTGCGTTCAGGAAGGGCGTACCTGTGTCTGCCTCGGTCGCGTAAAAACAGAAGTGGGGCCACACAGTTCCTTTTTACTTTTCTTGCGACAACTTCTGCTTTGTTTTTGGAAAAGAGAAATGTTAGTTGTGCTCACAAAATTTTTGGTCGGTCTCGCGTTGTGAAATCCTTCCTGTCTCGGCGAAATTTCCTGTCCGACTGGCTTACAGCAGCTCTGATATAGCGGTCACAGTGGCCAGTAATGCAATGTTGTCATCCACAATCTCTTCACTGCATCTTAGGAAGCAAAACAGCTTGTCTTGCACCGCTTTTTCCTCTTAAAATGTTATTAATGTCAGGATAATTTCTTGAAGTTTAATATTGCATCAACACTAGCCGTTCCTCGGCATCAGGCGGACGATAGATCCCTCTGTAGCTGTCGAGCCTGTCACACGTTATCGTGCACTATGTCAAGCGGCCGATGGTAATCGGTTGCAGCGAGGCGACAGAGAAAACAAGACTTTCCAATGGCAACAGTAATTAGCAGTTCAGAAATGTCACCTTGTCCCCCTGCCATATCGTTAGCCTTGCTTCTCGCGATATATGGGAGCTGATGACACTGTGCGAGTAGGAGACCCGGGCGCCTTCATGACGGTGGCCAATCCAGCAACACAGTGCGATAAGAGTCTCGTGTCGCAATATTCCTACTCAGTTCGGTTTCTCTAAGTCAGTCTTCTACCCATCGGCTAGAATAAACTTATCGTATCGAGGTTCCGGCTCGCTTTAGTTATGTCCGGTTATTGAACATGGTTCACTTGAGAGCTATACCGACCCTATACATATCACTGAGGTTTCATATCATGTGGGTAGGCGGGAAGGGTTAAATGTACCAATATCTTATGCTTCTACCATGTATATACCTTAAAATTTTGGTTGATTATAATTTAGAGCCTTGGTTAGAGCCGTTAGGACTATGGGTTTGTGCACGCCTTCTTAAAAGTAAACTGCACATATCTGGTGGCCACGTATTAAAATATATTTGTACCGAGGTCAAGAAAGCGTAAACACTTCATAGTTTAAGAGAGCTAGAACTTTCGTATTTCATCAGTTGGACTTAAGTTAACTCACAGATTATAGTTGCTCTTGATTACATAATAGTGCTCGATGATCCACCTGTAAAAGTGAAACTAGACGTCCCTGGTAGTGAACATCTCCCTAGACAAGGCGAGGAAAGCATTGAACCCCATGCGAGCTCAATGCTCTTCAGAGTGCAGTATGTACAATCGTTTAAGCAGAGGTGCAGAAAGTATGCTGGCTGTCACAACTCAATGCGATGTATGCCTCCGCTGTCACACAGAGCTGGAAATAACAATTGTATACTTGAATACTATTTCCAATATGCTGAATGTCTTCTACCTGTCCCTTACTTTTTGCAGCAGACAAGGTTCTAGCACCAAACCATTACAGCATGAAAGTAGTAAACTGAGTTTTCATTTATAGATCATGTTTTTGTTTTTGGAAGGAAAATTTCCAATTATGGGTCATTTTTTCCAGTATTGGGGTCATAACTATTATTGGCAACTCTGGCTGCAGTTTCCCCCAATGACATGCATTTCCTTTTTTGAAGAAGTTTCCATTTTGGAAGGAGTGTTTCCAATTATGGTACTTTTCCACATGATTACATGTAGCAATTATCATGAAAATAGTCATTATTGGGAATATACCTATTAATGGGAGCGTACATGTACACACAATTGGGAACCCTGACCACAGCTTCCCCCCCCCACTTAACTTCTATCTCACATATCAACAAAAGGGAAAAAATGTCAATGTCAACATAGTATTTGAATATACCTAAAATGTGTTGGTAAAGTGGACCTTAGGTAGCATTTTTATAAACACATCAAATGCTTAAAATTTACATCCTACTCACGATCATCACCTGCCTGGTCATTCCTTTTTGCAGTAAAAACTATGAGGCAACTAGCCTGCATAGATGTAAAATTATGTCTATTGCCCTAATAGGTACAGAGGTATTGGAATTCACATACCAAAGAAAGATCCAGTGTAGTCAAAATCCTGCTTTAACTCCATGCAGTTCAGGCCCTGTGCGTTGCTTACCACCACTGGTAGTAAGCAACACACCCCTAACCAGCGATTTTCGAAGTCTATTTCTTTCTGAGATTTGCTGTGATTTTCTGAGATAAGAAGGGGGTCTACTCGGCCCCCTCCAGTGCACGTTAGTTCCAGGCCCCTCTCCAGTGTGGGTGTTAACACTTTGTGGAGGACTGCATTAGCACACATTTGCTATCTGTACAATATTGATATGATAATTTGATCATGAAAACTCACCTGAATCACTGTTGTTGCCAGCCTGTTGCTGGCGCCAACTCTCCCAACTTCCTCCAGCTCCAAATCTATCTAACCAATCTAGGGCACAAATAAACTAAGGCACAAGCAGGCTAAGGAATGAAAAACCAAGCTTGATATGGGAAAGTGCATCAATCTTACAATAGCCTACGCTCATCTTAGATTAGCCATGGGCAGCAATATTTATTCTAGCTAGTTTTAGCCTGCACTTATCTTAAATATACTTAATGAATATGCCCTCAAAATAAGTGGCTTCCCGCCTGTTTAAATTTTTGGCAGGCTCTACATCACATAAACATTTCTAACTTGTCTTGTCGCTGTTGCGCAGTTTAAGTAGAATTGCTGCCCAGCTATGTTTATTTTCTCACTCACTTAGTACTTTTATTAGTAGCTTTTAGGCGTACTTAATACTAAATTCGAAGAAATAGGGGCCAATAAATCGAAGACACTCAAACTGTAAATATGATTTAACCTGAAAAATGGACAGAGAAATACTTGATAAAGTATCTGCGTTATCGTTAATGCCTTACATATGCCCACAATCGTGTATTTCTCGAAAAAAATGACTGTCACATTTCCGGTATCTAGGCGACAACTTTCTGCAAACTACTAACAATCAGCCTCATTGGGCTGCATGTTAAAATCTGGCAACTGTGACAGCGGTTTGCGGGTTTTCTGCAGCGGGGGTCCCTCGTTTTAGTAGAAACTGAACACAGTACCAATATTGTATTACTAATGGTACGCTGTGCAATTGAAGAACAGAGCTGTTAAGTTAAAATATTCCCTACACGCTTCATTCTCTATTTCGAAAATATGGGGTTTGATCTTGAGCCATACAGTCAGGATCGCTATTTTGTCACAATTATGCACCTCAATTTTCGTAAATGTGTCACAAACTCCGGTAGCCGAGTTGGCAAGTTTCTGCACCTGTGCGTTTAAGTCTGGGGTCTAACATCCAAGCATAATACAACTTTAGCGTCTGAATATATTATAAGAAACATGTAGAAGGATTTCGAACCGCTCAACAGAACGTGTCTATCTGCAGGAAGCATTTTGGGAACTTACAAAATTATTTTTGACCACCAACCCAGGCAGAAGTTCATATAAAATGAGGGCGAATGAACGAAACCTTCATCTCTCAGCCTTTCAATCGTCAGGAAACTTTGGAAAAAATTATTTTGTTTTAAAATAAATCATTAGTAAAACGTTTATGTTTTTGCTAGTCAAAACAAAGCCTTTGCCCTTCTTCGCATGATATTCTGGTGAGGTATCTGTGAGACAAAACCTCAAAATTTGTATCTTGAATGGCGACAGTTAATCAGAACCTGCAGTGTCCCGGAATTCTGGATTTCATACGGATACAATGCATTGTTAAAATCTCAGAAGACTCCCTGTTCCCTTTTACCACAACACGCAAGAACGGGAGCAGCACGCAAAGCGAGAATTACAATTTACAAATGGACATCTGGATAACTAAAACCTATAGCTTCAGGTACCTTACTACAATTTTGAATGCCTGCAATATACAGATATTGCCCTGCAACCAAATCAAAAGCCTCGACACAACTGACCCAGCACTACAGCTCAGCAGCTGCCCTCGTCCTGACTCATACACGTTGACATCGACATGGTTGTTGCAGTTGCGCCATAGTCGTATTGCGCCACCGTTGACTGCCTCCAAATGTTGCCAAATATCCATAGAGGGAGACAAATTTCTTCTCGCTGGATTCATTGGGCGAAAATCGACTCATTAGTGCCCACTTTGTTTTTTGGTAATTGATTAGATGGAAAATAAACAAAATGTGCTCTAAACCAAATCTAAAGAGATTACAGCTTCTGAATGTGGACTAATTTGGATGTTTCAAATCTGTTTCATGTGTAAAAAAGGATTAAAAACATGTCGATAATTCCTTTCCTCTCCCTTTCAAGCAAAGTCTTCGTGACTAAACTTGGCAGTTTTTTTTGTAAAGTCAGACACGCTGGGAAACTAGAGGAGTATATAATCTTTTAACATGAAAGTAGCGTTCATGCACGAAAAAAGTATTTGAAAGTTCCCCGACCCAAGACGTGAGAGACTATGAGGGCGCGTTGATGGAGTGGTCAGCGTAGCTGGCTCCCACGCAGCCGACCCGGGTTCAAGGTCCGGCGGCTTTCCTGAACAAGGAGCAAGCTGAATCTCAAGAATCCCTTCCGACAGGGAAAGAGTTGGCGACGCCATATGACCCTGGCAGTTTGTGCGTCGATAAGCCCAAACAATTATTATTAGATGTCAAGCTATTTCTAAGTGCTGCAGTGGCTTATCACCACAAATGCACATTTTACTGAGGTCTACTGGACTATTTCAAATTACCGAAGATGTGTGCGTTATATGTGGTAATTCAAACTAGACAAACATTATCTGATGTTTTTAAAACCTGTTACAGCTTGCTTGTACCTCTGAAGCTAATATATTGCCACATAAATCTAGTTAGAACTTTCCCATGTTTTGAAAAGGGCTCACTGAAATCACCTCACTAAGGACTGGGGATCTCCACAGTATGACGTCATATTCATGGTGAAATAGTGTTGGGGCATGAACAATCAAAATCAGCGAGGCATATACGTAAACTTTGTGGAGTTATCATCGCTTGCCCCAGACAAATAAACAAACGCTGGAGAAGATAACTGAGACGGAAAGGGGATCACCAAGGAGCAATTTGGTGGTCTTTAGTGAGTCTTTTTAAGATGGAGAAACTGATCTTGTTTATTTAAAGCAGTAGGCCGTCAGTGCAGATTATAAAGGTCATGGAGGCCAGGCAGGAAGCCTGTGGTGTTGAACATGTGGTTCTGAGTGCTTTGAAATATATGTATTCTATCCTTTTATCCAGAATGTAGCCTCCGATTGACTAGGTAAACCAAGAACAAGTTAATGTAGTTCATGACCTTTAATATACGGTAGAGTTTGAAGTTGTCTCTGGGACAGCCATTGAAATTTGGTAGAGTATATGGTCTGAGGAGCCTGCTCAACAAAGTTTCGGACAGAGGGAGTAAACCTTTCGCAGATACAGAAACAGAGGCTAAAATGTGATACTATATTAGGCTAATTCCGCATAAAATAATTCTGCGTGGATTTTCAAATACGTGGAAGCAGCACCAAACCTGAAGTAGAACGCTTTTGCAATTGCCCAGCACTAAAACTGGGCAATTGCATATTGAATGCTGGAACCTATTCGACCTACCTGGGAGGCAAAAAACTTAGATTTCTTCAACTACCTGCGCATTGTGACTTCCCCATCTAATCACATGGAAAAATATAGCCTGCTTTCTTATGTTTTCCTGCTTTTCTGGGACACTTGGACTGCCAAATCACTCCAACATATAAGTAAATATAAGTGAACCTAAGTGAAAAGCTAACCCATGTGGCATGTAACATCAGCCTCACATAAACTTTCATAGACAAAATATGCTAAACTCTGAAGCAATGCTGAAACATATAAGAATCGGTTATTTTTCATATTTTCTATTATGAAAATTGCCAACTTCAATTCATGATAGTGTGGGCAGACGTGGTAGGTGTAGGCGTATGTTGTAGTGAGACAAAATTAAAACTACTTTCTAAAGTGTACTGCCCAAAATCCTCGCCTTGGGTTGAATTTTCCTGTCACAAATACCGAATTTATTTCTTCACTTTTTTCACTCATTTCTAAATGTTACATTTTGCGTTTTGATGCCTCGACCAAAGTATGTTGTAATCCAGGTCCTGTCACCGAACATTGCACAGCTACATTTTTAGCTTATCTAAATATTTATAATGGTCTGTGTCTCTCTTCCTATGCCTCTATCGGAAAGACTGTTAGGACCAAAATTGAAATATGTCCATTCTTTGACAAAAATATCCGGATGAAGTTTTGTGTTGAGTTGTCTAGTAATCACCATAGCATTATCATAAAGAACCAATGCCATCTCGTTTTTAGATCAACCCGAATATATGCTGTAAATGTCATCGGGATGGGGTCCTCAGTCTCTGAATTATAGCTTGGGTGTAAAATAGGATCCCTCTCCCTTACTTGTACACCTGTGCACAATCTTATGATGAAATTAACCTTAATCTCTTAACTCACAGCACTCTTGCTCCTTGCACACCGAGTTTATGTCCATTCAGACCAGCGAAAAACAACTTATGGCGCAATAAATGACGGAAATTCGATTATTTTAAATGCCCGTTTTTCGCACCTGCCTCGAGCTTTACCAGTAACCCACCTGTCCTTGACGTTTTCACTCAGAAATTAAATTGACCAATCTATAGCATGGTGCAGACCCCGTCAGTGTATGCCGTGCCCTTTCGGAGATTATTGGCGTAAAGGTCGGGCCGGGCCGGGCTGCTCATGCATGCATTTTGTTCTATACGTGGGGAGAGATCTCGCGGGCGTTACGCACCCGCTTTGTAACAAGCAAAACATACAGATCTTCTCTTGCATTGCATCTTAATGTGAAAAAACTTGACACAAATCTAAATTCATTTCGCACGTTAACAAATGCCCCGCTGGGGTCCCCGGTATGTCGCGCCCCACTATGAGGGCGTATTTCGCCCCCGCCCCTCCGCATCTCATTTCGTTCGACAGCTCTTGACGAGACGAAGATAAATTATTAGTACTATGTTTATTTCCGGTCAATATTGAGGCCAGCAGAGATCAAGGGAAGTTCTATAGGCTTATAAAAGGGCAATATACATTTTCTCCAATATATTTTTACTGAGCGGAGCTAGGGAATACAGTTGGGCCTCATTGGTGGAATCCTCTCATCGTAGAAACAACCTTGTAAGGTCAAATGGTGAAAATGATCAGAAATCGCACGAGGTCAGGGTCACATGGTGACTTGGCATGGTCATGTAGCATATCAATCTACTCTCCATGATAAGATAAGCACAATGCAAGCAAAGTGAAAGCTTTATCTCAATTCAGTGCGAAGTTGTTGGCAAAATAATCACCGTGTGCTCCTGCGACCTGGTATGACCTTTGAGAGGTGAGATGGTTAAAAACTGAACTTTATGATCAATATCGTGGTAGGAATACATGGTATAAGGACTTTCAAGTTGATCTAATCATTATCTACTGCAAGCGAGCCCTATCTATTTTTCATCATAGACTTATAATGGGATGAACAAAAAACCAACCACAGCTTAAGTCAACCATATGAAAATTCTGAGATAACAGATTTATAGGCCCTAATGACCTTATCATATCGTGAAAGTTTGAAACTATTCTCTTGACAGGTGTTCCTTTGGCGCCGCTTCAAACTCGTTATTTTGGGTTTTAGATCCGGTCGCTTGACCCTGAATAGCTTCTTGGTCTAATATGACCTGACCTAAAAAATTTGGTCAGATGCGTGAAGTCGATCAGGCATAATGTGCTGTAATTTTCCCTGTTTTTCATATTTTTGTTTCTGCGCTTTTTATGAAAAACCAGGAGGGGGAGTATTTTTCCCCAGCTGGGCGAGTGTTAAGGGCCCGGGCCAGCGTTAAGTGCGGAGGCTGAAGGGGCCACTGTTTGTACCGTCAATGTATGGGATGGGCAGAACGATTGAAGGAAGTGGCAGAAACCATTACGGTGATAAGGGACAGAAAAGGTGACCAGGACCTGAAATAGCAAAGCTCATAGGTAAATACATGGTTGGTATTACTGCCATGTACGTTGTGTTTTAGGGGTTATTTTGGTAAGAAACGAATACATTTCCGACCTGTCTAAGGAATTTCACCCCACAATCTACTTTTGTCAGAGTTATCTAAAGACACTGTGGACTTGAAAGACCATCATACTGTTCCGGAAGCTCGCATGTGACAGCAGTCGTGGAGCCATTGCTGCCACATGTCTGATGTGCTGGCTTTGGCCGGAGTCCCCTGCACTATCCGTAGGTAAACGAGACAGGCAGAGTTCTGCCGTGTAACCTCCCTTGGAAAGGATGCACTGAAGCGAGCGAATGCCATTTTGGAGGACAGGAAGCGAACATTGGAAATTATCCAAACCAGATGGTTTTCTTTCGTGCCAAATAAAAAATGTCTAGCATTAGGCCGGTAACTATAATGGGCGTTGTAAAATTCAACCTTTGCTCGAAACTTTATATTATGATAGCAAGACAGCCTAAATTGAAATTAAATTGAGTTTCAGGACAGAGTGTCCTCGAAATTGTCACAGAAATGGTCTAGATCTTGCTCGATGCGCTAAAACAAGCCTGAATGTTGTAACAGCGAACCCGCAAGGGAACATGCAATAGCAGATATTTTTCATATTCAAGACGTTATCCTCACTATTGTTTGCCTGCGTCCTTCACGTCTGCAATGGAACGGCTTAAAGGACTGACCGACTGATAATAGTGTGAAAGATTGCCAGGCTGATGCAGCTTTATAAACGCTTAACTTGAAATGGTAAATAATTTAAATGTTTTAGCTTCTAGTCACTAGCTTACCTTCCAGCTAAAAATATTTCAGACGTTTGCGAGATGCAATTAACTTTTGATTGCGATTCCATTTTCCATTTCTGGACTTACCTTATTCAAATTAAATCTAACTGTCCAAGCTGTACAACAATCCTTTGGAGCCACCTATCCGCAATGGCAGCTCATTAAAATTGGTCACGCCGAGAAAATAGCTGTCAAAAGGCCCAGTCACGCCCAGAAAATAGTTGTCAAAAGGTCTGGTCGCGCCCAGAAAATAACTGTCAAAAGACCCAGCATAGGAAGGTCGTTCAGTTTGAAGGTGGCACTTTTTGCAGGGAGTGGCATCCGTGCAGTGCGCTCCTTTCCCGGCTTTGTCGCTCGGCGGATTTTTCGTGAGTGCCCAGCAAGGCCGAGTGAAATCCTCTTTTGCACATTCCAGCCGCGCTCAGAAAAATGTGGCGAGTGCATTGTGCTGCGTTGTCTGTGCGGCTCCATGGGCGCCACCGCGGCCAGTTTTCGGGAACTCAGCCGTGACAGGCCGGCTTCAGTCGAGCCATACATTGCGGGGCAGGCTACCTACGCTACTGGCCTTATGTTCCGTGAGGTAAATTGAGCCTTTTATGCCTGAGAGCGCAGAGTATCGCAGATTTGATTTCCAGGTAGATGCCCGGACCGTTAGAGGATCGGATTTGATCGGTCTGGAACCTCTGGTAGTTATATGGGTTTGGATCCCAAATTTCAACA
Source organism: Lepas anatifera (assembly GCA_034440635.1). Classification (NCBI taxonomy): domain Eukaryota; kingdom Metazoa; phylum Arthropoda; class Thecostraca; family Lepadidae; genus Lepas; species Lepas anatifera. The sequence goes on along the minus strand of JAOTON010002065.1, from coordinate 482,663 downwards.
ATTTAGCTGCATTTTTTGTAAGGATTGCAGTGATGTTTATGGCCATGCTTATGGCCATGGCTTGCAAATGGATATGCCCGAATTGATCTAAAACACCTGGAATATGGGCCTGGTGAGGTCTTAATTTTCTTAGTCAAATGGACAACAGATCGAAGAGGCTTTAAGTTTTCCACTCATCCAGCTGTGTTGCTTTCTTCATTGCATTATTTGCCTATTTGCTTAATTCGTTCATAATTCATGCAGACGAGATAAATGTATATGGAGGTAGCCTCGAACGACCTCTAACCACAACTGATAAGGTGCAGCATATGTACGTTCAACCTTTGGTAAAAAATAAGTAGCTGATCCCACATACACAGAAGTAAATTGATCAAGCCATGTGCCATTTTTGTATCGTATTTATCACAGTGCACCCTCGCCATGGGGCACTCTCACTTGGCAGCTTGCCAGATCTGCAAAAAAACTTAATTGCTACTTGACACCGTAAGTAACGCTCATAAAGTCAGTCAACACCGGGGAAATGTCGGCCATGTTTCTTTCATGAGTTTCTATTGTGTACCTATGATCTTTTCTCACACAAATCTGCCATTGATTATCGACTTGACGATAGCTATTGATGATGAGCTCCTGCAAAACTCATCAGAAATAAGAGGGCCTCGGTGGTGTGAGGACGGTGCGACCCTTTCCTCCCGGTCTGGTATGGGAGAGAGGCAGGCTCTCTGCGCCACGTCTCTGCTGATTGTACCTGGGATGAGCCTCTCGAGAGCCACAGCCTGGCGCTCGGGCTCGTCGGCCACCACGGCTCGCCAGCGGAGCAGCGAGAGCGCCGAGCCCCTTAGGGCTGATCAGTGATCACCTGTTGGGACCGCGGTGCCGCTTCTCGGCAGCGCTGATTGCGTGTAGCCAACTTACAGCGCGTGGTGTTGCTGTTTTCATCCGCTGTCTCCGGTCGTACACGAGCAAGACGAAATATGACGCGACCCAGGTGAAATATAGTGACTCAGAAAGGATCACCCTAAAAACCACGTGCCCTCCTTTTTCTGTTTTCTTTAACTTCTTCTCCAAATAATTGATATTCAATGAATGCGTCTTAATTTATGTATTAACTTTTATCCTCAATACAAAAGCAGCTTCAGTACGGTACCCAATGCGGGAACGGCCCAATCAACTCATGCATCCGGGTGTCTGGTACGGTTCTGCCACTCAGTCCTGGTCCTTTTCTAGGGGTCAAAAGGTTATTCCGTGCCATTTGCCAAAGTTTTGGCTTAAAATGCAATATTTTCATAAGATATCAGTGATTTGGCTATAAGTTGTTATTAGAAATGACAGAAAACGAGGTGTATTAACTTACATGAATGTTACATTCAAATCAAAAGGATTTCCGTACTAAGACTGCTTATGTGCGTACAGAAACTGGTTATGTACCCGTGATAAGCAGCGTCACCGGGCTCTACAATTACGTACCTACGTGTGTACGAGTGAATAGCGGTGATAGCGTATCCAACACACGAGGAAGGAACTCACAAGCGCTGGTGGGACTGGGGAGTGCCCGGAAAAGTGCATACTGATTAGGTTTTCCTGCTGACTCGGGACAATTCACAGAATAAAGGTGAATGAGCTGCACTGAATTGCGTTAGGGTGCTTCTTATTGATGGGAAATACATTTTAGAGGGCTTTTCATGCACACTAAGCTACTTTGGCCTACAGGGCAAAACGGGCATGCAAAAGGACGCTTCTTGGGAGATTAAGGGCTTTCTCGAAAGGCAACAATGTGGGTGCCGGCGTGGTGGGTTTCAGTCCCGACGGAGACGAATTCAGCACTAAGTTAGATGAAGGTGCTGATCGTTCCCAGAGTAACACACCCACACAGGACTTAAGCTAATACTAGGCACCCAGAGCCTGCTGCTCATCTATCTGAATTAATGAAATGAACAACGATTATAATGTACTTGGTATATTTTAGTGATTAAATGATATTATTTACAGCATGGTGGAAGCCAGGCCACTAACCCAGTGCCTTGGCTAGAACCCCATGCTGAAACTGATGGCCTCAGGAGTCTCCAAACGTCGTCAACTTCATATCAGATGTATATATGTATGTACTTGCGGCCCGAGTAAAAAATTGTATCGATATTGTCAACTGAATATGAACTTGTTTAATGGGTTACCTGCACAGAGAACAGTTAGTCCACCGGTAAGGCTGATTGCGAAAAGATTGTTATCAGAGTTAAGGCCAATTACAATCTTGCCCAACTTGGTCTTCACTGGTCGAGTTTTATAACGGTGTTCGCTGAACTGTATACGTTCTAACAAAAAGTCAACTCTGCTCTCAAGTACCGTTCAACAAATTACTGAGTTTGCTCACAAACGCATATTCTGATCGTGTGATTTTTTCCTGTTGCAAACATACCGCAAGCCAAAGAATGTTAAATATTCTAACAGTCTCGCTGTTGAGACTTGGTGAAAAACAACAGAAATACCGCATTTTTCCCCAGGTTTTGCCCATTTCGGGTGCAGCTAATCTAGCAACGTGACGATTAGTATCATTAACTAAGCTGGATAGTTTTGCTGAATTAGCGGTTTTGATGAATTTTTAGTTCATTAGACGGTAGGCTGTTGGATCCAACATTTTCGTCAATTCGATGTGTATGACTCCAATGTGCTTAACTCCAATAGCACAAATCATAACACAATGATGTGCTATCATATTCCACAAGCACAATTATATGCTTTACTCCAATAGCACAAAATGGAGGCTTACTCCTGGAAACAAAACAATAATTACGTACCTACACTCCTCACCTTTTGCTAAGGGCATCATTACAAGAATGTCAAACGTCAGTCAGTCGTTCTCCCAGTAATGAGGTTAGAATGATCCCAGCCCTTCGGATTTGAATGCACTGTCATCTTTTAGTCATTTTGAGGCAAACAAGCATGAGTCTATGCATGACTGTTCTAGCTGAAATCAGAAATCCTTACTTAAGATTGCAGCATGGACTATAGAACTGAATCGATCACCAAGCCGATAATGTATGGAGAGGAGCGATCAGAGGACGACGCACTGCCATCTATCGCGACCACGCACACCGCATCGGCGTATTCGTATCAAGGGCAAACAAAAAGTGAACTCGAATAATTTGTCAGTGACGAAGCTGAAAAAGGAACCCGGCTGTCATTTGTATAGGGTTTTTACGGCATTCAGCGACTGTGACAATTGGCGAAAATGGGGAAGGGCAGGAGCGGATCTAGGTGGAAAGAGGGGAGGGGGAGGGGCTGTCAGATATATTGGACTGACTTACGAGGAAGTTAATGGCTCGGAACTTCAGCTACAGAAAAGCGAAAATGAATCGCAGCTATTTAAGCCCTGTCATCTGATGTGTGCAGCGAATGCACTTAACGTTCATACCATAGACGCATCCAGGAAGTATGCCCCCTGCAGGGTTTCGTCCGACGCCCCTACACTGCGCAATTGATGCCCCCAAGAATCGTCTCTTGGCGCCCTTTGGAATGCTGATAAGTCACACTTTAAGAATGGGCTCGCTTTTGCCGGAATGGCGGCCCCACCAGGTCCAAATGGCGCCCACGGCCTGAAGCGAACCATACCAGCAGAATTCCTGGACCCGCCTGTGCGGAGAACGATGCAAAACGCACCACGGAGGATGCCTTTGCAGGGTCACCTTCTAAATTCCATCCTGTTCTTGCATTTTGAGGATGCATTTTGAGGGTTGCCTTCAGTGACCAACAGAGACGCCCGATGTCAACTGAGGGCAGTCCCATGAATCAAGGGGGACAGCCCCTTAGATCCGTTCTTGCCCTTTCTCACTTCCGAAACATGTGGTCGCAGTCGCTGAAAGACCCTAAAACCTCTACACAACCGACAGCCAAAACTCCTGGACATATTTCTAGCTACGCCACTGACACACTGCGTGAGTTTACGTTTTGTTTACCCTCGACGAGTTTATGGATACGCGAATGACGTCTGTGGAGATGAAATGGACAAACGCGGTATAGCATCTTCCAAATCATTACAAACACGGGACAGTTTGATATGGGCTTGAGCTGCACCCATCGCACTAGCACCGACGATTTTGCTCCAGTAAGATGGCAGTGTGTACGGTTTGGGCGCAAAATCTGCTGAGTGGCCGATCCAGGTATATTATCCATAATTCTTGCTTGTTTTTTTACTTTCAGCGCCTAGAACTAGACAATGAGACTGAGCCAAAGTGTATCTCCCTATATCCTGTTTTTTTCTTTATTTGTAATCTCTTTTACCCTTGAAAATCTCTAGCTAAGAAGTTTCGGGCAAGGTTCCAAATATTATTGCTCCGGGTTATGTTGAAACAAACATACTTATAAGGGTCTACTTTTATCCATACTTTGCGTTCTATTGTTAGCTAATCGTCTACCCCACCAGCTCCCACTAGGTGGAATCACGATGAAACCAGCTTCACTGATCCCCTTCACAAGTACTTCTTTCCACTGAAATTGTTCTGCCCATTATGCAATAAAGGGGTCCACAGAGAAAATAATATCCCAAGCCCAGACTCTTAACATTTCCATACTTCCAGCCACTCGACAATTGTTTAACTGGACTTGACTGCTAGCTATACCTACTTGTTTTTTCGGCATCCTTGCTGATTTTGTACAAGATAAGATCGAAGCATAGCCTGAGAAATATTAAGTATGTTTGAATTAGTGCGTCGCCTCACTGCCGCCACACCAGCGGGGTACTGTAAATTCCAGAATCCTGTGCAGCAGCGTAGCCAAGTTTGAACAGTTTCTCCATGGGGAAAACAAAGCCTGCTCGGGATGATCATCAACATAGGCATGAATTTTTCCTTTTAAAATCAACAATCCTTTACAACTCAGGACAATAATTTTGAGAGATTATCCCCAAAAACCATACTGGATTTAAACTAGCATATATCAACAAGCTTAACAGTGCCTCACCTCCACTTAGCATGCTGGTAAAAAAGGAGCCGAAACGAGCGCCTTGAAGCAGCCAACGCTAATCCCAGTCTGCAATCGCCTTCAGCCCAGAGTGGTCAGGCATGCCATTAAACGGGTTTAATTAGGGTTGAGCTCTGGCACTGGTGCTGTACTCGGGTGCAGCGCGCAGCGCACGTGCGGCGCGCCCACCTCATTAGCATAGAGGGCCGACCGGGCGGCGCCGCCGCCGCGCAGAGTCCGAATAGGGAGGCACGTCGGCGCCGCTCACCCCGGCCGGCCGCCAACCCCGCCGGGGTACACGGGTGCCAGTGTCGAACTCCGGGTACGATGGTACCGCAGGCCTTATAAATGGAGGCTATCGGTGACGGCCTGTCGTGTAAGTGTTGTGGTCTACGATGGTGCCACTAACTGATCGTAGTGTACGACGGTACCAGCAGTGGACCGCGGTGTATTTATGTACCAATATGATGGACAGCGGCTTACGGCGGGACCGGTGACGGACTACAAGGTACGACGCTTACGCTGAAGGAATATAGGTCATGGGTTTTTTTACGAGAGGCTTTACGATGCACCTACGCTTAGGTTATATAGCGTCGAAGGAACAAGTGAAGAGAGGAGTAAGCCAGGCTGGAGCTTCAGCGAACCCTGCCTCTGAGTGGGCTCCAAACAGCAGCACCCTGCAGGACGGCACAGAGTGCAGCGGGCTGGGCCAAAGGCGCGCATCAACCGCCTGTGTTACCCAGACCCCGAGGTTACGGCTGTGCCAGTGATGTATTCTAGTGTGCGATGGTGGCAGTGACAGAATACTGAGGACAGCAGTGATGGACTGCGAGCTGTGACGGCGCCAGAGATGTTGATTTGTATACTTTTGTGCCGGCATTATTCTCCCCATCCATAGATCGCCCCCACACCACCACAGTGTTGGACTGTGTCAGTGGCGGGTCCAGGACAACATTGGGGGGGGCTAAGGAGCTCGAGCCTCTCTGCCAGTGCCTCAGAACAGCCTCCGGCTATGCATTAACTATAGGCACTCTGACATTTAGATGGGGGGCTTGAGCCCCCTAGCCCCCCTTGTACCCGCCACTGGTTTGCACCCACCCCAATACTCAGTCTTTTCCCAGACATGGAGGTCGCGGCGGTGTAGTGTAGAGCCTGCGCGCTTTCCATGCGGCCGACTTGGGTTCAAGGTCCAGCGGATTCCCTGAGCAAGAAGAAATCTAACTCCCGGAAATCCCTTACATCAGGGAAAGCATTGGCAACGCCACGTAGCCCGGGTAGATTGTCAGTCGATATGCCTAAACAATTAATGACAGGTTTTACTGCAATTTTTCAACGATCTAATTTATCTTCGTCTTCCAAAACAATCAACCACTTTGGCAGCTTTGGCCCAGGTCAGTCCAACCACAGTATTGTATCTACTGGAAGGTTGTGCTGACTACAGCTGAATACTAAAATGAACTGCATACGTTGTCCCGGCTCGCCGTCGCCTCTTATTGATTGCTCGTTGAAAGCATCGGGCGGCGGCGAGCTTTGACCAGCGAAACTAACACGGTAGAGTTTGCTATGGAGGGGCCCCGTCACTTGTGACTGGTGGAAACTGTTCTAACTGAAGAGAACCGACGTATATACGGACACATTCAGTTTCGTTGCAAAACAATTAGTTTTGCGATGGGTTCCATCTGTGCAGACGTGATTCTGCGTGGTATAGTGTATAGGCTGCACAAATGCATCGAAAGATGATGGAGCAGCTAACCAAAGTTTAATTTTTCACTGGAAGGTGAAACTGTTGTGACGGGGCTAACGTGATGGGCTGGTGCAATGCCAGTGTAAACAAAGCGCTGTTTTTTGTGTTGCCGTACAGGGTCATTCCATCAAAAGTCCAGAACAGGAAGGTTTACACGGTTTTACACGGTTGGTAGTCCCAAACATTGGACTTTTGCATGAGATGGGGAGACAATCGATGATACGTATTTTTCTCATATGAACTGGGAGCATATCACACGTATGGACACCTCACTTCCGTAATGCTATTGATCGTATCAATATTGGTAGCCCACTGAATGAAGCATAGTGGTTTGAAGATAGACCGTTTTATATATACTTTTTGCGTTTTGATGTGTGGCTTATTGATGCACCAACTGCGAAGGTCATATGCCATCACCAACTTTGCCCCTGCTCGAGGGGTTTTTGGAGAGTCAAATTAAACGTCAAGTTAAAAGCCATATTACTCTTTGTTCGAGGAATCCACCTGAACTTGAACCCATTACACCTTATGATATTTGCAATGTTCAAACGCAGCATGTATATGAATGCTGGAGTTTTGAGCACCTTAGCATCGGAGGGAGGAAGGTCTCTTATGTGGTGGCAGGGGAAGCACAGAGTGCAGAAATTATGAAAGAAATACATAGGTTTTGAAGAATAAAGACGAAAACAATCGGACAGTTTGAACGGACCAGGGCTAATTGTGACCCCTCTCCCTCCCATCCCATAGATCTGTTAGGAAAGCTGAGTGGGTTTTTGTTTCTGAAACTGAGTAAGTTCGGAAAATTACGGAAAAGAAGAGCACCTCGCCAACCCTGAGAGATGTGGTTGGTTCTTAAGCGCGCGGAGAGCTGGCGTGTCCCGGGCCTGCCGATGGTCCCTGCGAACACGCACGACTGCGGTGGTCGCTGTTAAGTGCGCTGCACCGTGAAATCAGTTGTTTTCAACTCAGCCCAGGTATTTTAGCATTCGACTGTAAACGGCCTAAAACTGAATTTTAGGTAGAATTAGTTATCATTTTTAACTGTTCTTAAATTTGAATATGGACACTATTTTGGTAACAAAAAAATATGATTATACCTTATGCATAATAATGCATAGAAACTACTGCTAATCGCAGAGCTGTATAGCTTCGTGTGTTTCCTGGGGCTCTTTGAAGTAAACTCCGTGATTCTTCTTATAAATGCAGCCGAGATTATTACCTGGTAAATTCCTACAATTCGAGCCCTGCTTCTTCTCAAAACTGCGGATAAATTACGCAGGCTCGGATCCTGCGGATAGGGGGGGGGGTTAAGTGCCACAGCTTTTTCCTTGAACCCAAAATGACAATATCTAAAACGGTCCGGCAACAGAAAAAATGCACCATTATTATGCAAAAACCGCGCTATCGACTGCGTCATCCACAGTCTCTATTTACCGAAGTAACCGAAATCTCAGTCCGGGGGCCATTTCAAATGCATACAGTCAATATCACAAAGTCACAAAGACCGAACAAGAAAATGAAGGTAGTAGTGATTCAGTTTTCGGACAAACTTCTCCAGTGCACTGGAGTGTGTAAAATCTTAGTTATGCTTTCAATTATTCTCCAAGGTCGCAAATCATTTCCCAAATGTATTAAAAATGGCTGATGCTATGACGTAAAAGTTTTCCTCGAGCACCTCTACTTTGTCCAATCCTCCTCGTGTCCGAAGGACGGCAGGTTTTATCAAAGTGTTTATCAGGTGTGTCTCAGAGATCCGGCCCGTACCACGCGTAATGACAGAAATCACAAACTCAGTGCTTAAAATGCTAGCAAGCACAGGTGCATTCAACCAAAATTCAGTTTTACATGCTAGCATACCTGGGCCGAGTCTAAAAACGTAAATATGGGTATTAGCCCCATCGGCAATTCGCTCTGTTTAGCCTTCTTCGGCGCCTAAAGAGCTCGTCCCATTCATCCCAGAGCTAAACCCGACTGAGCTCATCCGTCCAGCTTGCTGTCTGCCCTGAAGCTATCTGCCCTGAGGCACTGGGCGCCGAATGCAAGCTGTTCGCTACACTGTCAGGTCAACTAAGCAAGACTTTTGACAATTGGTAAATCGTGAAGCTAACGTTTCCCCAAGGCCAGACGAAGGCCATTGCAGCCCCGCTGCCCATACAAAACCCGACCAGCAAGTCTGTTACTATCATTATGCGTGATTACCAAAACAATCTCGTTCGCATTTTTGTGGCGTAAGTATAGGTGTCCAATCTATTTGAGCGCCTAAAAAAACATTTCTGAGTAGCCGGCCTAAATGAAAAATCATACGAGAAGAGTTTACATGTTTTATAGGATTTCAGGCTCACTTTCTTTTTGCATCGACTGCGCTTTTTGGCCATTGGTGAACAAAACTTTCGACGGCTGCTCTGACCAATGCCCTAGATTAGATATAGAGTTGTTGTCAGCTTTTGTAGGGGGATTTAAAAAATTCTAGGTGTTGAAGGATCTTAAAATATTGTCCTCCTCCGTTAGTGTTTGGCCCCCACCCCAAACCTACCTCAAATAAATTTCAGAAACGCAAGCTTCAATTATATAGGTTTATTGAACGTTTATTTTTTGTTAAATCAGCTCATTAGTTATTCCTTCTCAAACAAATAAATGAACCCAGACTGGCGTGAGTGTATTCATCAGCGAAAACGTCGGCAAACCATCGCAAAAAATATCTCTGGAGCTGCCTTTGCTTTTGGAAAAAATGAGGGCGGGGTGAGGCTGGTTCACGAGCGCGCTAGCCTTAGGCTGTTCAAGAAGTGTTTACGGTAGAATACACAAATTTAAGTTAGGTTTCCATTCGCTAAAATATCCATTTACACAAGCGATTGAGGTGTTTGTCTTGTGAATGTTAAAACTTGTGTCTAGGCAAATTGAAAGAGAGGCGACGGGTCCTGGAAGGTCACCAGAAAGGCTAACGGTAGTCACTGCTGCTCTCAGTGCTGTATTCTCACGCCGATTACCACGCGCGTATCTGGGCGCCAGAGTGGGCCACCAGCTTATCGCAATTCCATCGAGCTAACAGGCCTCGCACCAGTGGAATAACAATCCACGCCATCAAGCAGCGGGCTAATTGCACCCAACCAACACACCTTGAGACCATTTCTGCGCCCGCCACTGCAGCTTAGGCGATAAAGTCTGGCTCTGCCTGAGACCCTCAAAAGCCGCCCGCTGCACAGCTTATGAGAGGAGCCGGGAAGCTCGCCCGTCTCCGGGCGGCTCGCACGGCATCAGCCGCAGCAGCGGCGGCAGCAGCAGCAGCAGCAACAGCAGCAGCAGCAGCAGCAGCAACAACAACAACAGTGGCAGCGGCAACGGCAGCGGCAGTGGCATCAGCAGCATCAGCAGCAGCAGCAGAAGCGGCGGCGGCAGCAGTGGCGACAGTAGCAGCAGCAGCAGCAGCAGCAGCAGCAGCAGCAGCAGCAGCGGCAGCAGCAGCAGCAGCAGCAGCGGCAGCGGCAGCAGCAGCAGCAGCAGCAGCAGCAGCAGGCAGAGCAGCGGCAGCAGCAGCAGCAGCAGCAGCAGCAGCAGCAGCAGCAGCGGCGGCGGTAGCAGCGGCAGCGGCAGCAGTAGCAGCAGCGAAAGCAGCAGCGCGACCGTCGTGCGTGGTGTGACGGGGGAGTGCCGGCGGCGCGGCACGACCCGGCGCCTGTGAGGCGGCCGCCGCACGGCGCGTGGCACCAAGCCGGGCCGCTCAAGGATCCGGCACGCAACAGGGCCAGTCACTGTCCGGCCGCGCCCTTACACACGACGCGACAACATGATGACTTCACAGTTCGCTCATGCTCCTGTCAGCCATGCGGAGGGGCGCAGTGACTCAGTAAAGTTGGGCAGGACGTATGTCAGGTAAGACGATTTCTTTTCACCTTTGCTGCGCGCAGACGGTGACGATGGCGCCAGCCAGGGCCACACCTCTGCAGACACGACAGCAGGCGCCAACCCAAACCAGAAATATTAATTTTTCTTCTATGCTTGCGGTTTCTGCACAATGTGACGCTCGCTTGTCCGGTATCGGCACTCCATCGATGGCCTATTCAACGTTAGACCGGTTAGATAGCCCATTAACGTTGGTTTGAAACAGTTAGGGAGCTCCAAGTTTTATCCTTTTTAGATCCCTCCAAGGCAATTTAGCAGCAGCATCTCTTCTGCAGCAGGAGTGCAGTACCTCTAGGTTTTGTCCCAACGCAGCTTAGGGCCATTAAACGGGACTCAACTCCGCTTGCAGCCCCACACCCTAGCAGCAGGCCATGCACATTATGTAGAGGTCTGCAAGGGGCAGGAAATTGGACGGGAATCACGAAAAGGAATGAAATGATGTGGCACTTTCAAGGCTCAACTCCACATGGGACGGAACGGAACAGAAACTGCCAAGGAGAAATGGGATCGGACATGGTTATTTATTGCATACATTTCCCGGGACGGAGTGAGACATGGCAGGCTTTAGTGGGATGGAATAAGATGGATGTGAAAACGTTGACCCTAGTCAAGCTCTAAAGCGCACGTGCACAGGCACGGGAGAGATGCTGTTTTCCCAACCGCCCGCGTGTCATTCGGGGTTTACGATGCTGCGATCTCTACTACGGTCATACGGTATGGCCAGGTCTTATCCCTCTGGGAGGTCACAGAAGATCGCCGCAGGATTAAACCCACAGGAGGTTACGAATGCCCGTCACTTAATAAGAGCCCATGTCTGATCTGCAAGGATTCGTCCTTCCACTGAACCACCCAGTCAGGCTTAGGCTTGGGCAAGTTACGTTGGATCAGGCGTTGAGGTCTGTTCCTGGGTGGGATTCAGCCCGTAAAACGTTTTTGCGCTAGTTCCTGATACGTACCCAGATATGATTTAGTGATTTCCAGATTCGAACTTACAGAAATGATAAAACTCAATCAACCGATTAAATACTGGTTGGCCTCATGGAGGTTTACAATTTCAAACCAGAGGGCATCACCATTACAAAGGCATATCAACATTTTCTCAAATTTTGTACCGTCAAATCGTTTTTCTTTTTAGATACTAAAGCTTGCTCAATATTGGCAGATACAAAATCAGTCGTCAAAGAAAAAGTCATACAAAGTAGCAATAACTTCGAAGGACATGGAAAAAGACGATTGTCACTCAGAAAATGTCCTGTCAAAATGTTTGCACCTGCCAAAACACCGACACTTTAGCAAGGATATAGCAGCGCAAAATACAAAGTGTTTTCTTCAGTCTGCCTGGGGGAATCTGTGTGACAATATTAACTGATCTCTCGCTCATAAGTTTAACGGAAGGCCCCCAGGTTTTGGGAAGCAGAAAACGGGCGCAGCACCGCGGTGAGGCCACCCGCATCATCCCATCATCCGAAATTTTTATCCCGGGTCACCCAAGGTCAGGTCACCAGACGAGGTCAACCAAGGTCACCCCACTTTAGAGCGAAGAGCACATTTCAAAGTCGATCGATTGAAACCCACACCAGACCCCTCCAGGGTCACAAGGTGATATCCGGGATTTTCGATTCGGCCCGAGGTCAGGTCACGAGGCGACCCCCCATAAAAGCATGGAAAAGCTATTTCAATATAAAACCACAAAAATGATTGCAAATATTCAGACGCCAGAACAACGTTTTGACACCCTCACGGATCCCAGGGGCATATTGCCCTTGACTTTCCAAGGTCATCCAAGCACCGGAGGTCAAAACAGTATTTGACAATAACTTGACCTAATTGAGCTAGAGCGGTGAAACAAACACCATCGTGTTTATCTTGTCACTGGCTTCATTTGATATACGGCAAAGTCACTTTTGACCTTTGGACCTCAGGTCATATTAGGTCACGAGGTACCCTGGGGTCAAACCACTGGCGGGAGGTCTTTACGTCCACATAGCGAAAAAGTACAGGCAATTTCTATCAAATGTAATTACCAGGCCTCAATAGCTCTAATGACATAAGAGTTATGCCCAGTTGCTTAATCAAGCATATTTGAGAAAAAGCCGATCTTGACCTAATTACCTCGAGGCAAACCATGACCGAGCACTAAAACATGCAAGTAATTCACGAATTCACGCGAGCTTCATGCACTTCAGATTTGCGCTAACGCCCATATTTCGGATTAGAGGGGGCCAGATGGCCCCCGTGGGGCGAAGGTGGCGCCGACCCCGGTGGGGCCGGGTTATAAGATATTACTTGGCATGTCTCCTTGAACCGTTGTTGAAAATAAGGCAAATTTAGCAGTATTATACATTCGGGCGCGGCCCTTCGTCAGAATCCTCATGTATGCAATAGATCAATGGAAATTGTTCGGTAATGCTCGGAATTATGACCTCGAAGTGAGTTCCTTCCAAACACCCTTCAGAAAAATTCTTGAAAACTGAACGCTGTGAGTACAGTATTCTCGTTACCACTAACCTAAGGCATCTGCAAATTGGCAAATCAAGACAAGTTGAATGATAACAATTTTTTCTGATTTATTTGTACTAGCAGCTATAATTAATTAACTGAAATTTGTTCAATTTTGGTAATTTACAACATGGTATACATGTGGGCTATAGATGAAGTGTTATCAGTAGCTACTTTTCTATCCAGGTAGTTCATGCCTACCATTAATTGTGAGTGACCAATGTGACAACTTCGTTTAAAGAAAAAAATGGAGGTCTTAGATATATGCTTGTTCAGGTAGACAACATAACCAAACTCCATGTCACCAACATGATACAACTCCGTCCATCTCTAATAATTAATTATTATAATCAGTCATTGATAATGTTGATGATTTGGAATTCGGATGCGAGGAGCATGATTATAAGTCGACAAGGTATATACTGGGCTGTTTCCTCGAATCCTGGATATTAAATTCAATTGGATTATATATTGGGCACAGCCCTTCGTCAGATTCAGGTAGTTCAGATCTCAAAGTATCAGTCATAGTGCAGACAGACCTCGAATACGTTTAGGTCATTCGAGGTCTGGTTACACTATGACTGAGAATTTGATTTTGAACTACCTGATTCTGACAAAGGGCTGTGCCAGAATATATAATCCAAGTGAATTTAATATCCAAGATTCGAGAAGACATGCCAGTATATACCTTGTCAACAGTCATTGATAAGCCTTTTCCTCCAGCCTGAACCTTTGCGATAAGCGTCGACACCGGAAAAACGTGAGGGAGACAGTCAATCTTCAACCTGCTGCTAACAAGAAAATTTACCTTTTAGAATCAGAAACCAGATTCGGGATAATTGTGGCATACCACACTGACTGGTTGCAAAGGTTTTTGATTTCTTCTTAACTTGGCTGAAGCTGGTCAATTGTTCGATGAAAACTGGGGCTGGACCCCGCCCAACCCCACTTAAGTCAACGCATATGACCTATATCGGTGTTAACATGCACACTGGAGGGAGCCTCAAAGGCCCCTCCCCACTTATTTTTCCACGGTGGCCGGAAAACAGCTCGTAACCGAAAAACGATACTCCACCACAATTGAGAGAATGCAACGGCGTGTCGAATCGGGAAATAATTTTGAAAGTCGGTTAATTTCTTGTCTGTATACTTTCAAAGTCAGACCTACATTTTGAGATTGCCACAATCACGCGGTCGGACCAATTCGCTTGCATTGGAGACCGAGTGGTGACGTCATAACGCCATATAAGCGGGATTATATGCCAAGGTCACCTCACATGAAGTGCAAGGTCAAAGGTCAAGACAATACCAGCACTTTCAAGGTCATTGGCCCCAGTGCTTCCAGTCAAATGGCGCTACCCAGTCTGATGCATATTATGCTATGACGCCATGAGGTCATCGTTATAAAAAATAATACATTTGTTTTTGTTTGCACTTCACATGGGTGTCACAACTTGGGGAGGAGGCGTGATCTTCCTCTGTTTTTCTTGGACAGATTTTCCCGCCTCAATCAATTTGAGAACAAAATCGGACACTTCTGCAAACAGTTAGAGAGAGAGAGAGGAACGATAAGCCTAGACCCGAAAAGCCTTTGGATTTACAGTGAAAAGCTTTCAGCGAGAAAGGAAGGACCACAGCCCCACCTGGTCTCCTCCACATGTATTTGAATTGTTGTGATGTGGCTGTTTTTTTTCCTGTGTCAATCATCTATTAGAGATGTCAAGAGGTTGCCGGTTCGATTGAACACCGAGAAATTGCTGATACAGATACGGTCATTAATGGGGAATCACGACCTTCCTTGATTTCATTGTGATATCTCTTTCCATGCACTATCTACAATGGTTTTACTGGTAGGATATTGGTGGTATTACAGGTGTTTTTTATGCTGGAAATGACCTATCCAGAGACGAGGCCTGCGGAGACAATTCACCATCATTAAAGATCTGAAAACAAACCTCCCTCGCAGAATGAGCGAAATAAGATATGATGCCAAATTACGTATGTACATGCATACTAGGGTGGCGCATATTTGATGAAGTTTTGAAATTTATAGGTAGGGGTGACTTTTCCCATTAATTGGATCATTCTGAGTCCATTGACACCAAAAGCAGCAAAATCAAAAATTTCTAGGGGTCGCGCATAGAGCTCAAAGTTTTCAATTTTGCAAAAAATTCTAAAAAACGGCAAAATTATTTATAAATATTCAACCACATATAGTAGTCTAATTCTGACCTTTTCATGTTCAAGAGGGGCTAATTATCTTTCAATCTATGCTAGTTTGACTTGTTTACATTGGTTGGTTCACCTTGCAGGTCATTTTTTGTGTAACCTCTTACGTTTTCCTGAACTTGGGCCTCAATGCGCCTATACAGAGGACAGACAACCATACAGCTCGAGTTTTCACCACTATTACTCTTTTTAAGGACTGCGCAATTGCTGTATATACTAGCAGATTTACGGGGGGCAAGTGAGCTGTGGTCCCCCAAAGCCCAAAATATCATCTTTTGACCCCAACCAAAAATATACATTTTGGCTATTTTTCTTGAAAAAAAAACATTTTTTGCAATTTTCACTCGATACTAGTAGGTATCTAACCAGTTTTCTTCACGATGTACTCCATTTTACCCATCTCCCTTAGCGGTTGATTTACCATCCCTAAAAAGTATTTCCAAGATCCACAGATGGTTATCTTTAATTTGTTTCGAAAAACAATTAACTCATTCTGGACACGTCAAAGAAGGCTTGACTGGCTTGTGTCTCATAACGCCTATGTAAGAAAGCACCTTCAGAAAGGGGACATAGCCGAGTCACTGAACCGCCCTAAAGCCCAACACACACAAAGTTTTAACTATCTGGCCAGATATATCTTTTCCTGCAGCATCTATTTTTTCATAGATGCCAAATACAACAAGCGTGAATAACCCCCTTCCTTGACCAACCGAGGGCAGAACATGGGTAATGAGGGATAAAAATCTGAACAAGGAGGGTAAGAAAAAACTCCTCCCCTGAGTGGTGTTTGGTGAGTCAACCAGCATCTTGCATTGAGGCACCAAAATGCCCCCAAAAAACGTCAAGTACAGACATTCTTCTTCCAAGCTGTGCAATAAATCCGTCGACAGACAAGAGCCGTCCGAAGGGACCGTGGTAGATGTCATGGTGTTCTGGAGCATGGCGCGCACTATGGAACTTTTTAACAGAAGTTGTTGCGACAAGCTTTCACAACTTTGGGAGGAGTTGCGTGGATTACAAAGGAGTAGAGGACATAGCCGAGATAACGGGTACAAAAACGAAGGACGTAGCCTTCTAAAATGTAGAAAGACACATCACAGAAGATGTATAGTATGTAAAAGACTATGACGTCCTTCGTTTTGTTGGTGGGTGTGAGCAGCCGGTTTCTCTTTATCTCTTCAATGGTATCAGGAGCTCCTATATCTCAAAGTTTATCCAGGTTTCCCGGAACTTCTCGCGTCTTGCGGTGTCATTTGGTGGGGAATTTTGCTATTCGTAAACCATGCAACTCCTCTCAAAGTTGTGAAAGCTTGTTGCAACAGCCCCTGTTAGAAATTGCCTTAGTGCATGCCATGCTCCAGAACACTATGCTATTTTCCACGGTTCCTTCGAACGGCTATTGCATGTCGACGGATTTATGTACAGCGTGGAGAAGCATGCCAGCACTTGACGTTTTGTGGGCAGTTTGGTGCCCTAATAGAAGATGCTAATTGGCCCACCAAATAACGCTCAGTGGAGCAGTTTTTTCTTACCCTCCTTGTTTGAATTACGATCCCTCATTAGCCATGCTCTGCCCTTGGTTGGTCAAAGAAGGGGTTATTGACGCTTGTTTTATTTGGCGTCTATGACGAAATGGATATTGCATGAAAAGAGAAATCTGGTCAGATAGCTGGAACTTCCTGAGGGTGCTTTCTTACGCAGGTGTTATGAGGCACAAGCCAGTCAAACCTGCTTCGACGTGTCCTGGCTGAGTTGAAGGGAGATACGCGAAAAAATTGTATGGAGGTTTCCTGCTATTTGACAAATATTGATTACGAAACTCAATTATTTTTATATCTTTGGCAAAATTTTTGGAGGCTACTTAACTACAATTGAAATATGTTAGCTCTCCCGGTAAAAGGCTGGAAACTACTCTTCATCTCAATGTTTTCATTAGCTGTTAAAAGTTTTAAAACAATTATTTTTGTAATAAAAATGTCTGTTCTCCTGCACTTGTATCTGAATTAATTTTACCTAGTCTATAAAAGAAATAAAAATGAATAACTTTGGCCTAAAATTGGAACATAAAATAATTAATCAAGCCTTCAATCGTTTCGTACCTCAGGTATTTAGTCGTTTTCTACGAAATTCCCAGGATGACGGAGCTTTTGGGTCAGATAGGTCTCGTGACCCAGGTAGGAGAATGCATGGGCTTCCGATTGGTCAATTGATTTCTTTCAAGTCCTATATTTCTGTTTCAAAAGAGTTTTGGAATGCTATTTTTTCAAGTAATTTTTTCCTGTGATAGTTCGAGGTTCTACACCACTGTTTAGGACTGAAATTTCCTAGTTCTTAGAGAAATTGATGAACAGCCGAGGCTACCTTATTTGATCGATAGTGAGAATTCTCGATAAGTACTCCTGAAATTGTGTCTCGAAGCAATTAAAGATAATCATTGGTGGATCTGGGAACACCTTTTTAGGGAGGGGAAATGAACAGCTAAGGGGGGAGGAGCTAAAATAATGTATGTACATCGTGAAGAAAACCGGTTAGATACTAGCATCCAGTGACAATTGCAGTGCTCTTGCGATAAGAATGGTAAGAAATGTGCCTTTTTGGTAGGGATCAAAAGATGATATTTCGTATTTTGGGGGCCATGGCTCCATTCCCCCCCTGAATGCGATAGTGTACAAAAGAACAGTTGCGCAGTTCTTAGAAAGAGTAATAGTGGGGAAAACTCGAGCTGTATGGTTGTCTGTCCTATGTATAGGTGCATTGAGGCCCAAGTTCAGGAAAACGTAACAGGTTACAGAAAAATGACCTGCAAGGTGAACCAACCAATGTTAAACAAGTCAAACTAGCAGCTATTGAAAGATGATTAACCCCTCTTGAACATGAAAGGGCATAATTAGGCTAAAATATGTGGTTGAATATCTATAAATAATTTTGTCCGTTTTTTGGCACATTTTTGGCAAAATCGAAAACTTTGAGCTCGATGCGCGACCCCTCGAAATCATTTGATTTTGCTGATTTTGGTGTTAATGGACTCAAAATAATGCAAATAATGGGAAAAGTCACCTCCATCAATAAATTTCACAAATTCTTCAAATATGCGCCACCCTAATGCATACCTGATGAACAATACAGGGCTTTGCAGCCCGGTATCAACTCAGTTCTGGCATCTACTTTTGCTCAGGCAAGTTATTGGGGAAATTGGTTGCTATATAATTTCGTAAAGCTGGTTATAATTTCGTATCTTTTCTCGGTAAATGGTACACTTATAGGAATTCATTTATCTGTCTTGTCAAAACGTTGATTTATTTTCAAATCGGTAACATTTCAAAGGAAATCCGATCGGATGTTCTTTTTTGTCATCCAAGGGACATTCTAAAAAGGTCATGTATCGGTATTCAGTTGGAAACATCCAGTTGAAGGTGAAATTGCCGAGACCATAAACAAAAATGGTCCGTAAAAAAATTCTTAGTATTTTGGAAATCAAATATCTTCCCTTGAACCTTCTTCTGGCAGGCACCAATCACAACAAGTTTTTCATCTCTGCTGTGGAAAAATTCCCAGAGACTTTAACTCAGGTTTATGCCACAGTTTGATAAGAGAAGTACATACAGCCTTTCCATACTCATAACATTTTTAGACCAACTTGCATCCGTATAGGTTTTATTCTTTTCTCACCAAAACCGTAACTATTTTGACAGTAATGAATTGAAGAAAACAAAAGTGATCGCAAAAAAAACGCATTCGTATAAAAATCCCGCTAGGACCAAGCGTGTCTTGCACATTGTCTGGTGCTATTTTGACAATAAAACGTGGCACAATGTTTGAAACATCTAATAATTTCAAGCGTTTAACAAGGCTTACTCTGCAACGGTTACACATAGCCGCTACTTCCAGCCTTTTGGGGGATTTCGGGGGATTAGATTTAGCTTCAGAGAACCCGAAGGGATTTGAACCCAGGACCTGTGGCTGGAAACTGGAAAACTATTAATTGAGCCACTCAGTTCCAAGCTTCAGACATTGAAATGGAACTTCTATAACTTTGGTGTACAGCACAATGAGCTCACGGGCAGAGGTCAGGCAAATGATGTCCCAGTCAACCTGAACATTTTACTTAATTTTCCCGGATATAGAAACAAAATACTCGAAAAGAAAATAACATTTCTGAGGGAGCTAACGAGCTAGAAAATTACAAAACAAGAGAGAACGGGATCAGGGTGCAATATTCGCACAAATATTTTACCCCTCCGATCTCCTCTTAGCGTTTACAGGATTACAAAATGTTACCGACTGGTTCACTCGATATGTTCGCTAGCCCATAATTATAAGCTAGTAAGTCTTCTAACGTATTGATTATAATCCATACGTTAGAAGCCTTACTTAAAAGTTTTACCCTGCCATGTTACCGTATTGACTCTTTTTTAGCTAAGCCCATAGAAAGTACACATAATATTGGTCACCTGACTTTTACCATTACGAAGGTGCCCAAAGACGGAAAATCACCAAAAATTGAGTTAGATGGCTATAGTGAGGGCTGCATTTCTCCCTCAATAACAAAGGAAATTTTGCAACTTCTTGCATTGCTTACTTCATTATTGTGATATATTTATCATCAATATGTCATCGTTAAATGTTATCAGTTATATATATATATATATATATATATATATATATATATAAAAAAGATGTTTTATTGGTCTTCACACAGAACAAAACGATACATTTCAAGCGCAAGGACAGGACTTTACCAAAGTGTTGGCGTTAAATTGTATCAGTTACAGATCGAGCTTAAAACCTGAACCCCCGTTTATGAATTTTTTGCTTATTTCTTTTGTTTGACGTTCCTATGGCTTGGATCGATGAAATTCGCCAGTCCATCCAGCACGTGTGCTGCGTGGTGAATATTGGTACCCTCAGTATTGATAAAGTTATATCAGATTTTGAATCCGGGCGGATTTCAGGATTATCCAGCGTTTTTCGGGATTATCTGGCGTTTTCTCAGGATTATCTGTGTTTTTTCAGGATTATCTGACGTTTTTTATTATCCGGCGTTTTTTACAGGACTATCCGGCGTTTTTCAGGATTACTCAGCGTTTTTTTTCTGGCGGGATGCCAGATTTGTGAGCGAATTCGGAAAATTAAAAACTTATTGGCTCCAGAAAGTGGTAGATAAAAACACACCTGCACTTGCATAAATAATTTTGTCGATAAGCTAATGACAAAATTGTCCAAATGCAAACGCAGCAAATCTGCCCTGAAAATGTTCTGCTTTGCTTTTGGCTAGTTACATGCATGTCAAGCAGATGCCTAGTGAGGTTATGTTGTTTGGTGACTCTAGGTAGGTAGCAAGGCTGCCGGTGATGAACAAAGGGAATACTGACGTGAAGGCTCGCATATCAGTGACCGATAATGTGAAAACAGGCCACTGTCAAAGTTACACATGCAGCCTGATAGCGCTGTACGTCCACTCGAGAAGACAGTTTCTATTTTTTTCTTAAAGCCTTATGCCGCAGTATGTCCCTTTCTCTGGAAAAATCCTCTTACTGGCTGCTTGTTTCCTGATTTAGCTTACGCCCACGCTTTTAGACAGATGATCGCTCAGAACAGTGTGTGAAAGAGACTTCGTCACCGCTGATCCTCGGAAAAAGACGATACCGGTGACACGGAACAACAACGACGGGTCGGACTGAGAGATTTATGGCCAAGTTGAGTCCGATGTGTCTAAGACAACTAGTGATCCATCATATTCTGTCTGCCGCACGTCTCCAAGCACTCCCTATCGAGCCTTTGATTCTATTTTATTGAGAAGGGTCGGACAGGCGTGTACAGCGGGTGACGTCAGCGATGCGAGCTCGTATTTTCTGAGTGGCTCTAGAGTGTTTCTACAATATCCCAACAGCGATCTCCTATGCTTTTGATTTCCACGAGTGCGTGTCCATATCGCTTAACTTACATTTGGAGGTTTCACCGGGTCAGGAGTAGGGCAGCAGTCGACGTCCGCCGCTGCTGCGCCGGCTCTCACAGCTACTGCCACCCTCACCGCCGACACTGCACTGGGCTGCAACTGACGCGCGCAGCGGCCGCGCCACGGCGCCCCGCCCGCGCCACGCGGCGCCTACTGCTGCCGCCGCCACCGCCGCCGCCCGCGCCCTGTCGCTGCCGCCGCCGCTGCTCCCAGCGTGCGTGCTGCCGGCGGCGGCGCTGCGCCGGGCTGCGAGCTCGCTCGCTCGAAGCTGCGCCGTCAGTCGTCACCGATGGCTGCCCGGCTGCGTGGGGTCACACGGCGTCGCCGCTCGACGGCCCGCCAGCGCAATTTGGCGACTGGCGGGCGGTCGCGTTGCGCAGCGGTCGGAGCCGCCGCCGCCGCCGCCGCACCGCAGAGGACCACTGGTCTGACGGCATTCCGCGAGCCCGGCCTGTGACGTCACACGCGGTGCTGAGTTGAGAATGTACTGCTGCCGGCTGGGTGCACGGCGCAGGGCCGCCGGCGCCGCGCGACGCTGGCCGCATCCTGCCCAATTGCCTGCCAGGAGCCCCGTTCTCACTGATTTCACTCGGATCCTACCGAATATGGTCAAGCGGAGGCGTTGGAGCTCTGATGAAAACGGCAAGGCATCGCTAAATTGAATTTTCTAAAGAAAGAAGCCGCAAGTGATGGGAGAGGATTCTGCCGCATCGACCAGAGTTGCATCGTGCTATTTTCGGTTAGATGTATACAGCTTGAGATGCTGTCAGAAGAGAAAAGAAGCGATGCCATTTAGTTGTGCATACACATACAGGTATGTTAAAAAAGACACGACAGATTAAAACGTCCGCGTTGAAGTCAGGCAGCAGGTACACCTGCACTCCGGTGGGCCTCCGAGCCACCTTCACCCTGGTGGGGGGTGTTTGAACACTCCCTTCGAACTCGGCCCCTATGCAGAATAGCAAAAAAACACAAAGCTGGTGGATAGCTCATACAAATTCATGAAGAAACTATATTCGTCACTTTTTGGCTCAGGTCAATATTGAGGTCATGACACGTCAAATAAAGTGGGATTTTGAGTAGCGTTTTTGGGCACTATCGTCTGACAGAGATCAGTTAGAATTATATTTAGGCCCCGTTTGCTTTCTTTTGTCACGGCGAATCGAAAGATGTATAATATCACCATGCTAGGTCAAAACACAAATATGACCTGACCTTAGGTCAGTTCAAGGTCACTTTTTAACTTAGCATAGTCGATAGACATATCAATCGACTCGTAATAGCAATCTACATAAACAAAATGATATCAAAATAAAAGCTGTATCGTCATTTCATGCAACGTTATTGACCTACATCTAAAAAGTGCTTACGTAGCCCCAGATGACCGCTCAGAAGTCACAGGTCAAAAATTCAACATTGACCTGGAAAGGGTCCCAAGATACTACGAGTTGGAGAATATGAAGGTATTGTCACCTGTATCTACACAAATACAGCCCAATTTCTGTTTTTCCCTTTGTGTTTCCAATAGAGGGGTCATGGTCCGTGCTTGGCCTTAGGTCATCGATATGAAAAAAATCCCGGAATGTATGTTGTAGCACTCGGTGGGTCGATTATGTGCTATAAGTTTCAATCCGATATATTCACCCATTTTATATTTGTGGTGCCTTAAACATTTTTTTAGGTGGGGTCTTTTGAACTGCACTAGTGACCTGACCTGAGATGACCCAACCTTAAAATTTTGGGGAAAGTTGCAGAATTGATCAAGAATAAGATGTGTCAAGTATGGCGGTACTTCGCGCTGTCGTTTTTCCGTGCAGCCGGAAAAACCCGAGGGGGTGTTCAAACACCCCCTCACCGGGAGCGAGGGTTAAGAGCACAAGCCGAATTAAAGCAGAAGCCTCAAAAGAGCGTCAGTGGGAGAGTGACGGGAAGAAGGTATAGGAACAGTTTAAAACAGGGACTGCTCTTGGAAATTATTTTTGGTTGTGATCACCTGCATGTTTTTACACAATTAGCGTAACAGCAAAATGATATGCATATCACCGGCCAAAGGCAGGGAACAGGAGACGATGAGGTTGTCAAGGTATGCTTCACTCCTCACAGCCAAAAAATCTAAAGACGACGGACTCACAAATCGGGTTTCATTCATTTCACTTTAAGGGCCAGCACAGGGCAACAGTCTAGCATTGGCAACATTCGGCTCCACTGGAAGCATTCTGTAGCAGTCGGTCCGGAATAATTTGTCCAATAACATGTCCCATCCTATCCCATTCTGTATCTCCCTGTGGCACAGCAGAAAAATACCCCGTTCTTTCCCGTCCTGAACGAAACCTGAAAAATGTGTCCAGGTCCCCCTCTCCTTTGTCACCCCCTCCGCCCCATGACAGCATATCGGCTGCATTTGGACATACGACGAGAACTTTGGGGCTTTGATAACTTTTGTTCCATTCGTGTGGCGCATCGGTGTTTGATATAGTGGCACCGGATTTCGCTTCCGGCCAGATTATCGGGCCGAACTTTTCATCTTACCGAGTCCGAAATCCGGCTGGACTTCGGCAAAAATCCGGCCGGATTCGCCGGATTCTTATGCTTTTGCAGAAGTTGTGTTTTCACGCTGCCATGAACAATACAATGCTAAAATATGAATCAAGTATGATTTTCGATATTGTAGCCTTTGAGTAAGGTCACCTCGACAGATTTTTTAAATTTTTTGAAGCATGGACCAACCATATCCAACCACACATACTTTCGGATTGATATACTCTGCGCTACATTCCCACACTGAGAGAAATTTTTATTCCTATGTGCTCCATCTAATCCGGAATCACGGTCTGCTCGAGCATAAAATGATGCCATGAAACCTTATTAAAGGAACATTTGAGCATGCTTGCTCTCATTAGATCCTCTTCCCAGCATAATTCCAGCACAGGAAGTGTTTTTGTAGGCTTTGACAGCTTAAAATGATTCTCGGCTTCTAAACATGGTGGGAAGAAGCTTAATATGACACCAATATGGTATTACAAGTGGGATCTTGTTTACACCACAAAGCATCATTTTACCATAGGTGCTCGACCTATTCTAGCCACGAAATTCAAAGAGCTATTAATATCCTCATCAAAGTTTCATTTTATACTTGGAATCAATATATTCTGTCACCAGAAACAACCAGAAATATGGGAGCTTTAGCTGCAGAATCATTCGAAACCCCCAGTGTATTTTGATCCCACGTCAAAGCGTATCCGGAGATTGCGTGCGCGTGCTCGACCCGCGATTGAAAAAACTTACTCGCCGTCTCGCGCCATCTTCAGTGTTCCTGCCATTGCACGCAGAGCTGGCCACAAAGCTTTGGCGTCGTGATCCGAGCCAAATTTGAGGGGAATAGCTGACCCTTTTCACTTTACGTTGACACGTGCTTCTACATCGATCCAACTCAGGTTTTACGCTGAGGGGCCTGAAGAAGCCACGCTGCATTTGGCATGGTTTACGGGAGAAGCCACATCGACAGACCTAGCGGTGATAACGGATCAAGAGGAGAAGCTTAAGCTGAGTCTGATGACCGACAGACTCCGCTGAGAGCTAGCGAGAGTGAAGAAGCATACTGGGGCTCCGAAGGTTTAGGCATTCATTGTACTGGTGGCCAAAACCAGGAGTCCATGTGTGTCAGCTAGATGACGGCAACATGGACTGAAGCCCCAAGTTTGGCCGCGCAGAACAGCCCTTGCTATGCAAACTTGATGAAGTAGTGAGAAGCATCTGTTACTGTTGGATACAGTCACCCACGTGTTCTAAAGATCGTTTTAAGCTCACTTTGAGCACAGATTAGGGGCGCTTAAAAAAATTGGAAGGATTTTTACAGGAGCCTCTGAACGCACGTCCATTGCTGGACAGAGGTAAGTCTCATTTTGTACAATATCGTGCACAGAATGATATTTTTCAGCCATGACGTGATACTTTGAAACAAACATGTCTACAATCATATCTATATATCCAAAGTAAACGAGGGCTGCTATCTCTGACGACAGCGGCATGTGCTTGAAGTGTAAGTCTGGACCGCTCCTGGGCGATATGGAAGAGGACTGTTCATTAAAGGCATTTCATGTGTGTCCGAAAAATGGTGAACGTGATTGTTGCTTAATGTTTGTGTTCTAATACAAAGTTACGATTATGTTATCTTTTCCCGAGGCTGGAGTGGACTGCGGAAAACAAATTGGATTACCCTCATTATCATCGGACAAAGTCAATGTAATAGTAAGGCCACAACAGCACGATAAGTAACATATTTACAGAAAAATTCAATTTAAGAAAAAAACACGAAGACGAACGAGGAACATCTAGTGAACCCAATGAAACTCTAGGCACGACTCAAAGTATGCCACACAGACTACAATTATACCAGCATCAGTTTTGCTACTAGACTAATTTTATGCCAAATGCAGACTCAAAAGAGGCGGTTTCGTTTGAGGCTTGCATCGAGTTCAGTTATCGTGTTGAGTGGAGGGGCATGTTTTTCTAAACCATGTCTCGTGGAGAGCTGGAATATAATGATTCCATGACGATTTTGCTGATGGAATACATTGATGCCGTGGAGTTTTTCTATACCGAGCGAAGACTCATTTGAAACCAGGCATCAGACATTTGATTCCCGAGCTTACGGTGATCATTCTATGAGCTTCAGAAAACACTACGTGCTAGACTCAATCCAGTCCAAAAGATTACATTGAGTCTGCGAAGGGAATACAATGAGCCTGATTCTGCCTGATTCCAACCGAGTTTGATACCAGAATCCAGACTCGCTTTCAGCACCGACTCAGTTTAGCCAGAAGGACTCAATTTTTCTCTCAGTGTGGATCCCAGGCATACAATGAACTCAGTTAACTTTCTGTAACCTTTGGAAGCTTCTTGTGACATTTACCAATTTGCTTGACGTCATTTAGCCGTAGCCGACCTATTTGGGGGTTCCTGTTTTACCACGCATCTTAACGGTTTTGGATACAACCAAAATTCCGAGGTTGACCACAACTTGTATAATATTTTCCTGTTGTATTCTAATTCAGCACTCAAAATACCATTAAGGGTAGACAAAATGTATTTCAGGCAATTTTGGCTTTCAACCACCAATGACTAGGTATCCCGCCTCATTTTTTCCCTTAATAGGTCAAATAGCTGTTAAAGTCGCTGTTAGGCTTGGCTCCATTCCTCTCGTAATGGTGAATTGAATGGTGCATGAGATGACCATACTACTTCGAAATGTAAAAATCTGAAAAATGTGAAATATCTGACCGAATATCGTCAATACCCATACGAATCGACTCGATCAATCATCCAAACGTCCGATATCAAGCTTAAATTTTGTCAGAATGTTCTGCAAAGTTGTTTACTCAAGTCTGAAAACCTACTTTAGCAGTTCCAGATGACCTTTTAGAGGTCATATGTCCAAAGCTGCATATGACGCTAAAGGAAGCTATTCTCGACCTTTCAACAGAAATAGAGCCTTTCTAGTTCAATTCCCATTCTCCCCGTGTAGGTGATCACAATGGAGAGGTACATACCTGTACCTGAGCCTAGGTTATCGGTTTTGAAAATCACATTATAATCTAATTTGTGGTTCTTGGTGGGTCTATTATGTGATATGAATATTTTAGATCAGTAAATTATTAAAGCTGTTTTCACTGGTGTCATTTGAAGTTTTGGGGGTGAGGTCACTGGCTCTGGCGTAGTGACCTGACCTGAGATAGCATAAACTTTGATTTTTTTAGAAAAGTTCCGCCGTCAATCAAGAGCAATGTGTGCCAAGTACGGCACGGCCGCGCTTCGTACTGCGGTTTTCTGTGCTTTTCTGATCAGAGAAATTCAGCGAGTGATTCAAACCAGTTTCAAGAGGTGGCGCGAGAAGGCTGAGCTCCCAGAGCGCGCTAGCCTGACAGTTCGGAAAATGTCAGGTCACTCCTTGTTTGAGCTCGTGAGGAACACATACAACATAGAGCCTATGGAAGCATGCAAAAATCCCGTACGGCTACGGTTTCCATTTTGTTTCAGTGTCTGTCTCCTTCTCCAGCTTCCCTTTCTCCTAATGGTAAATAAGCTTCTCCAAGCCGGAACATTTTCCGAAAGCTTTCCGTAAGCTTTCAGTGGGCGCCGTATTACCTATTCTGTCGGTGCGCCCTACAACCTCAAATATGATGATGATGATGATGATGATCCGAAGGCATTCCTTTCCCCAGCAATATTTCGTAGACACCTGTCATATCTCAACGTTTCAGACTGGTGAGAGACGGTTTGGGCATCCACAAATAATAACTACCAGCCTGCAGCTCAAAACATCAACATGCATTGTTAACATATAGAATAACCGAGAAGTATACTTGAAAAGCAGCCATTTCACTGCAAACAAGGAACTACTGAAAAACAATAGTAGCGAATAGTATACATGTTGCCGTGAAAATAATGAAAAAAACACATGAAGAAACCACAACGACAGCGTGCAGTTCCTTGATGGAGGAGAAACAGCCACCAGCTGCAGCTGTTTGTGGTCAAACATTGATTGAAACCACGTGGCTAGCATAGCCTCTAGAAGCAAAAACACAAAGACAATTTATTTGGCCACAGCCCTTCCTCAGAACCCTTCTGACGGCAATTGATCTGAGGAAATCCCAAATATACTTTTATAATATTCTTCGTATGTTAGGCTAAAAGTGGTACCATAAAATAGATATATCGTGTTTGTTAACGAAACATTGAAGCACCCGTTCTTCAATTGACCTAGCCTTGCGCAGTTCTCGTTCAATAAAACATTTCCATGACATTCAATTAGTCCCTCTTTCGTCAGAAACCTTCAGAAAAAGCCGGACTCTTACCCCTCTTTGTGACAAAATCAGGCCTCTATCCCCTTCTTTCGCTGACGTCATATGTGAACAGATCCTTAAATATTTATGGTTTCCAAAGATCACAACGTCGTCTCAGATAATAATTCGATAACTCCAAGACGCATTTACCAAGCACAAGCTGTATTGACACTGTGTGATTCTACTCCAACGATAATCCCATAGATAAGGTACCAAAATCGGAGGTCTTGGGTGATGTGGATTAGTTTGTTCACTGTAGAATTGTTCCACTATATAATACAATTTTCAGCCTGTTATTAATGAAAAATAATGTATCAATTCCTGTGATTTTTACGTCACACGCCCGCTGCTGCAAGTCAAGCTACAGAAATCAGTAATTTTATTATTTTCACCTACCGTCGCACAGACTTGAAAACAGAACCTCTAAGCCTCCACTACACCGGATCATACATACAAGCTAAAATGTCATACAGTCAGAACAAACATCTGGCATCTCAGAACGTTTCCAGGCAACATCATTTGCATTTAACCCTCGCCCCGGTGGGGGTGTTTAAATACCCCCTCAGTTTTTTTCTGGCGGCTCGAAAAAGCAGAGGCGCTAAGCGCCACCGTACTTGGCACACTTTATCCTTTACCAATTCCGCAAATATTCCCAAAATTGTAAGGTTGAGTCATCTCAGACCAGGTTACCAGTGCAGGTCAAGTGACCTCTCATCCAAATGTTTTAGGTGATGTGGCTTAACACGCGCCCCGCTGGGGTTCCTGGCATGGCGCACCCCTCTGGGGCTGCGAATTTCGCCCTTCACTCCGTATCTCATTTTCCAGGAAAGCTAAAGGAAAATTATCGACGGTGTTCGAAAGCTCTTGACAAGACAAAGATAAATTATACGTTATAAGATAAATTATATATATATATATATATATATTGCGTACTAAGATAAATTATAATATAAGCTAGAGCAAACATTTAAACATCATTGGATTCCGCTTATCGTGACAAACCGAATGATGTACAGTATTACCTTGCTAGGTCAAATTGTGATAATGACCTGACCTCGAGCTAGGTCAGGGTCACAGGGTAACCTAGTATGGTCATGCTGCATACCGATCGACTCCTCGTGACAATATAAGCACAATGCAAGCAAAATAAGAGCTTTATCACAATTCACTGAGAAGTTATCGGCAAAAAAATCACTGTATCCTCCTGTGACCTGACATGATCTTTGAGAGGTTATATGGTCAAAAACTATCTTTATGGTTAAGATCGTGGTAAGAATACACGTTCCCAGGATTTTTAGCTTTATCTATCCATTATTTACTGAAAACAAGCCCTTTCAATTTTCACCATAGACTTATAATGGGGTGATCAAAAATTGACCTCACCTTACGTCAATAATATCGAAATTCTGAGATTGCAAGTTTGCAGACCCTATTGACCTTATAATATTGTGCAAGTTTCAAACTGATCGGTTGGCAGATGTTCCTGAGGCGCCGCTTCAAACGCGTGATTTTAGATTTTGAGGTCGGGTCGCTTGACCTTGAATAGCTCCTTGACCTGACATGACCTGGCCTAAAAAAATTCAAATGAGTAAATTAATCAGGGATAAGGCACTGTAAGTTTCGTTGCTCTGCGTCTCTTCGTTTTTGCGTTATCTGGCGAAAACCAGAAGGGGGGGCGAATTTCACCCCTCCCCCAGCGGGGCGCGTGTTAAGGAAGAAATGGATGATCTATCGTATTGAAGCTTATACCACACAATGGGCCTATCAAGTACTACAAAATATATTCTGGGATTTTTCACATCGACGACCGAAGGTCAGGCACGGATCATGACCTCTACATTGAAAATACATGGGGAAAGCAGAAATTAGGCTGTATTTGTGTAGATAAAGCTGCGAATACCTTCATATTCTCCAAATCGTAGTATCTTGGACCCCTTTCTAGGTTCATATTGCAATTTTTTCACCTGTGAGTTTTGAGAGATCATCTGGGGCTTCTTAACCCGCGCCCCACCGGGGGTCCGGCGCCACCTTCGCCCCACCGGGGGGCATCGATGGCCCCCCCTCTAACTCCGAAAATATGGGCGTTAGCGCAAATCTGCAAAGTGCAATAGAAAGCTCGCGTGAATTCAGTAAGAAATTACTTCGCATGTTTTAGTGCTCAGGTCAATGGTTTGACCTCCAGAGGTCAAATTAGGTCAAGATCGGCTATTTTCACTGAAAAATGCAATGATTAAGCAAACTGGGCATAACTCTTGTGTCATTAGAGCTATTGAGGCCTGGTAAAGTACATTTGATAGCAAATTGCCAGTACTTTTTCCGCTATGTGGAACGTAAAGACCTCCCGCCAGTGGTTTGACCGCCAGAGGTCACCTCGTGACCTAATATGACCTGAGGTCACGAAAGGTCAAAAAGTGACTTTGCCGTATATCAAATGAAAGCCAGTGACAAGACGAACACGATGGTGTTTGTTTCACCGCTCTAGCTCAATTAGGTCAAAAGTTATTGTCAAAATACTGTTTTTGACCTCTGGTGACCTTGGATGACCTTGGAAAAGTCAAAG
This sequence comes from Lepas anatifera, assembly GCA_034440635.1. NCBI lineage: Eukaryota > Metazoa > Arthropoda > Thecostraca > Lepadidae > Lepas > Lepas anatifera. Next base: position 451,983 of record JAOTON010002065.1, on the reverse strand, counting down.
GGCAAATATGACCCCTGGGATCCGTGAAAGGGTGTCCAAAAACGTTGTTCTGAGCAGTCTGAGTATTTACAATCATTTTTGTGGCTTTTATATCATGAAATAGCTTTTCCCCATGCTTTTCCAATGGGAGAGGTCGCCTCGTGACCTGACCTCAGGGCACGAAATCGAAAAATCCCGGATATACACCTTGTAGACCCTGGAGGGGTCATGAAGTGTAGGAAGTTTCAAATCGATCGACTATGAAATGTAGCTCTTACAGAGCTCTAAAGGTGAAGTGAGGTGACCTTGGTTGACCTCGTCTGGTGACCTGACCTTGGGTGACTCGGGGTAAAAAAATTCAGGGATGATGGGAAAATGATGCAGTGAGAGGTAGAGCCCTCAACCGCGGTGCTGCGCCTCGTCGTTTTTCTGCTATCCCGGAAAAACCTTAGGGGGCCATCGATGGCCCCCCGGTGGGGCGAGGGTTAAGCAGGTTTCAGACTTGGATTCATAACTTTGCAGGAAATGATGGTAAGGCTTTTATTTTGATACCATTGCGTTCGAATTGCTATTGCGAGTCGATTGACTTGCATATTGACTATGCTACGTTAGATAGTGACATTGATCTGACCTAAGGTCAGGTCATTTTTATGTTTTGACCTAGTGTAGTCATATAATACATCATTCGATTCACTGTAAGGAGAGAAAGCAAATTGTGTCTAAAAATAATTCTAGCTTCACTCTGTCCGAAGCTAGAGCCCGGAAACTCTTCTCTTACATGCCACCTTCTTTGACCATTCCATGATCTCAATATTGACCTGAGCCAAAAATATCCTATGTAGTTTCTTCATAAATTTGTACGAGCTATCCAACAATTTTCGCGTTTTTTCGCTATCCCGCATATGAACCGAGTTCGAGGGGTGGGCGGCAGATGTTTGAAAAACTTCATTTAACTTTTATCTCATTAGCCTGTCTCAAAGGCTGGATCATGATAGTTGCTTCCTCCTTGTATGCAAATTCCTCTATACCGAAGGCCAGAAATCATTTTCACCGTAGCTTCTTTACTTCAAAAGCTGTCTTTGATGTACTGCGAGGATTTTGTTGTTTGGTGACAAATCTGCACCCCGATCTTTCATAGGGTGACACGCTGGAAGCTATTTCCAGACGGAATTTCCAACTGGGCCGAAAACAGCGCGGCGTGAGCCAAACCCCCGCTGACATCCCAACACCTGGCCGGGCCTTTGTACCGTGCCCGTCACCGCTGGCGGGCTTAAAGCTGCAGCGAATCAGTCCTGGAGTGAATCCACTTTTGAACAATATTCTAGCTTTTGCAGACCTATCACTTTCTGGCGTCAATGCGCCAGAGTTAGGGAAATAGGGCACTTCGTGATAGGTGTTTATGCTTTGCTTTGTATAATTTTTGACCAGCATAGACTGTGCAAACGAAATACCAGAGCTTCAGTGTGAGGTGTGATGCCAGCCGTGGTGACATCAATGGCGCTGTTATTGACAGAAAAAGCTTTGGAGAAGAGCCTTATCTGTTTTTATGTTAACACATTTAATTCTACCCATCACCCGAAGTACTATATTTCCTTCAGTGCCCTCAATATAATCGCATGTGTTGCATGGCACTCAGCTTACCAGTATGATTTTCGCCTACGATTGCCTATTTCCAGTAAAATACATGCGCGTAAGAATATTACGAATGAATTGTAGTGAAATAATAGTGAAAGAATAGTATACCAGGAATTATATGCAGCAAGGAGAGAACTGTTTTTTACTTAAGTTTTCTGTCTTTTCTTCAAGCTGCTGTGCCGGCAAAGTTTCCACCGTTCTTTTGGCATTCCAAAAGTATACAAACCATGTGTTTACGCCTTGCTAACTTCTGTCATCACAGACGTGTTTGAACTCACCGCAAAGTCATCCATTAGTGGTTGAAGTGGTATACTGGTCGCGGTCACCTGCACCGTTTTGACGCGTGTCCAAAGCCAAGGCTGCCTATGGGAGGCTCTCAAGTGGCTGAAGAGGCTCTGAGTGCTTCCACTTCATGTTCATTGGGTATCACACTGTGGAAGGGGTAGGTGCGCAGAGGTATACCTTTCCTTATCACCCAACTTCAGACACCGTGACATTATTACAATATCATTCCCGATTTCCACCACCACTAAAATGCTCCGCCCAGAAATCAGCTGAGAGGCCCTGAAGCAATTAAAGTCAAACGGTTGAAACTCACGAAGATCGACACATGTCTCGGGGGAGCTGAGAGCGTTTGAAGTTGGGAGCGTCTGCAGGTGGAATTCGTGAGGGATTCCCTGGCGGCCGGGCTGGGTCGGCTCTGTGACGTCAGCAGCGTGTTTACGGGATGGTGGCCGGAGCCTGGCACGGGGACCTGGCCGCCGGCTGCCAGCAGAGCTTCTGTGGGCGGCTCAGACACCACGCCCGGCCGCCGCTGCCGCCCCGGCGCGCCAAGGGCGCCGCCAGGCACCAGTACTGGGGGAGGCGTGCATAAAACGACCCTGGCCGCAAGTAAATCTATTGACTGTGTCCGATAGATGACCTACTTTTGCATTGACGAGTGACTTGTATCTCGCTTAGTCCCGTGCCTGGTTTTAGCAGGCACTTATATTCAGTCTTTGAGCCTCATTTGTGAAGGAAATAGCCAGGAGATGGTGATCCGTGCCCCAGTTGGGACGCCCGAGGATGCGCGCCTGCAGCGTGCTCCTTGTGACGTCATGAGCCGGTGTTTAGCACCTCCAGTCCACAGAGCTCACAAGCCGACGGGAGCGGCCGCCTCGTGGGAGGGGAACGCTGATAGCAGAAGAGGTGCGGCCGTCCTCAAATCGGACAACACAGCCCGGCTCAAACCAATTATGCTTTTCATTCATGCTCCCAGCATGAGCGAGCTTAATATCTAGTTGGAAATATTTTCAGCACATGAAGAGAAATAGCTCTACGATATGAGGTAAGGAGCTGTTCATAAATTACGTAATACTTGGGGGAGGGGGCAGGAGGGAGAAAGTTATGACTTTAAAGTGTTACAGGAGCAGGGAGCTTGTCTTGATTACTACGTAATTCCCATAGTTTTGGAGATCGGGAAAAGAAAGTTTCCCAATGGCGGGTTTAAATAGGGGAGCTGCACGGGCTTTGAAATAAGGAGACGAGGGAACGCGTCTCCCACTTTCCATACAAAGAATTCATATTTAAACAATATTGACGACATGCTTCAACGGGTGTTGGCGAAGCCACATTTTTCAGAACCAAATTGAACGGGACTATGGGAAGTCCTATACGTTTCCATGCATCCTTTGGCTCCTCAATATTTCCCCAAATGGTCGATTTTGTCCCAAATGTTCCGAAAAGAAAAATGTTTTCCAGATTTTAGGGGTCGGCCCTATCAAAATGGAGTTGTTTGGGACCGCCCTTGGGCGGGACCGACTTCCATGTGGTGAAATGGTTAAGAATATGAAATGTTGTTCTGTGTTGACCTTTAGCCTTTACTTCTATTTTTGTCCAGTCCGGCGCGCCTACGCGAAGGCTTTACCCGGAATACATATCTGTCCGATGCGACGTAGTGCCCTAAGACACCCCAGGTGCCGATGACTTCCGAGAATACTGACCACGTGCGCGAAAATGGAAGGGGCTTGCTAGAAACAATATGAAACAATGGCCGATGTTAGGTGACCAGAGAGCAATAACTGCATCTCTAGAAAAAAAGAGGAAAAGCGGGGTGCTTGCGAGGCTTAACTAAAACTTATCCGCAACCCGATCCGGAGATAGCTGCATAAGTACCTGTGGTATGTCCTTGCCCTCCCTGATAGGCAGAAGCCACCTCCAAATCCTGTTCCCAACTTTTGTTCTACCTGGGGAGAGGATGCTCCCTTCTGATGATTAAAATGCTCGGATTTGGGTTCCTCGTTCACCGTCTCCACCATCTTAGCATCGGGGAAATAACTAATTGCTAAATGTAGGCCGGTTCGACTGCAATCAGAAGTAAAGTGGGGCAAAACTATCTGGAAATACCTGCCATTTCAGAGATAAAACAGCTTAATTCAAGTTTATTTGTTCTCATGCCCTTCTGAAGTCCTCAGAGTCGTGCATACATATCCCAGCTTTATTCTCGTGATATGTTATACCCGGCACTTAACCCTCGCCCCGGTGGGGGAGGTGTTTTAACACCCCCTCTGGTTTTTCAGGTGGCACCAGAACCCCCGCCCTCCGACAGAAATAGGGTAAACCAGAGGTGGAAAATCTTGTCTTTCTGGACGTATAGTATGTGACGAAATCTAAGCATTGGAGGAGACAGCTGGACAATATGAAATGTATGGAATGTGCAGATAATTGGAGGAACACCACCCTGCACCCCCCATGTTCTTCCGCCCATTTTCTTCCTTCAAACTACGACACCATCTAAAATAGTTAATGTGACACCTAAAATTTGCATTTCTAATGGGCTTAAGAGGACCATAGGTTTGTACCTTGAAAGGCCAGGAGAGGGGTTTCCTTCAGAAAAGCAGAGTTAGAAAAAAGGCTGCCCGCGCAGTAAACTCTTATCTTCGCTGACTGCGCCACTTCCAGCCTCGTTGCTTCAAGCTTTACTCTTGAGGCCTCGTCTGCCTTCTGAGCTGTCTTTTTCTGGCAGGGAAGGAAACTCTCATCAGCCCTTCCTCGACGAAGTTTCTCTGAAATCTGACATTAGGAGTTTGGAATTTGAGTCAAGTTTGAAGTTTGTTATTTTGTGGCGGCGGCGCAGATGGCGAGTGCCAGGGAGAGGATTAAGAGAAGAATAACCGCCAGGAGGAAAATAAAGCAACAATTCTAGTGTTTCTGGCATAAAAGTCGAATTATTTTGGATGTGAATCTGTAGCTGAGTGCCGACCATTGGAAAGCGTTATGACACCTCCATCGAGAAAACCTATACCAGATGTGGTTAAGGGCATTGTATGTTCATTCGCGAACTTCGCAATTTCAAGAGGCATCATCGGGTCAAGCACGGCAGCCATCCCTCCGGCTTGCCAATGCTGCTTTTGGCGCTGGTGATCATTGGGAATCCTGGATTTCTGCCCATAAGCCAGGTGAGCATGATGTCGAGGAGACAGATCACGCCTGCATAAACTTGGTAGGAGACAGTCCATACATATTGTCCTCCTCTGGGGTAAACACCCACGCCCATACCCCCTTGTAATTTGCAGAGTGTCTGTTAGGAATATCCCTATGAAAATACCTTATTTTGATTACTAAGTTTTTTCTGTCTTTTACTACGTATTTTACGAAAAAGGATAAATCAGAATAAATAGTTGAATATCCAAATGGTGACGCCTTTGGAAATATCAAGCATTCAAGGGACGAGGCTAAATTTTCCTTTAAAAAACCTTATGTTTATGATCTCCGTATCTTTAAACCGTTTTCGATCATCCGTGACGTACAGAAGACGCTTATATGACACACCTTGTGAGACAGACATCGTTTTAAATTTAAAAACCCTTCTTTTTCTCGTGATTCTACACCTTTCCCTCCCCTCCACCAGAGTCCGTGCCTTCGAAGCACTACTGAACTAGCTGCATGAACGGAGAGTGAAGGGAGGTCATACAGATCGCATGTGTAGTTCCTGCGATCAAGGGCCGACTGTGGAAGGATCCGGTCATGTCCCCCCCTGCCCTTCCCCGCCAAGAGCCAAATTTGGCGGTTCCTAGCTAATTTTGGCTGAAGTTCTTCTAAAACATTGTGGTTTTCACGGTTTTACCCAGCAGTCCCCAAGTGCTTAATCTAGGTCCGCATCTGCCTGTGAAGTGAGAATTTACATGATATAAAGGTGATGGGTGAATTATTTCCATCCGGACCGAAGCTCCTAATTTTATGTTTTGTACCCTCCCCTTTTATCTACCTTGGTTATCCCTATTAAACATATGTCGATATTACTATGCGTTTAACTCAACTGTATGTAGACATAGAAAGCACCTATGTATATACTAAAAAGCAGGAATTATTTGGGAAAAGTTGAACTTATCATCCAATCACCTTTTCTCTCGCACATGCACATTTCTGTTTTATGGGGTTTCGCCTAATTAAAACATTCAACTTGAATCTTGAATTTCAAGAGGCACGTACACGCGTATGTGTTTAACTTAAATGACTGGGGCGAGAGATATCAATAATAAAACCTTATTTGTGAACTGCATTGCTTAGTACAACGAAGACAAGAGATGTTCGGCCAATATTGAGACTCGAAAATATCACACTGGAGACTTACAAAATTCCCCTGCTTTGCTACCTACCCCATACGTGTCTGTTTCTCTTCTTTCATCCACGGCCAAACTGGCCGCGCTAATGGACTGTGCCGCACGACATGTGTACAAGGCGGTACAGCATGTGCAGATGGCGTTTTGACAAATTGTGAGGCCGTGGAAAGAAATATTGAAGAAGGGGTCAGAGTGGCTGCTCGGAGCCCCCTCTGGATTTCGAGTGTTCATGAGGTCAAAGTCAGTCGAGTCAAAACCAGACCAGCCAGGGCCCCTCCTAGAATAGATATCTAGCCCCGGACATCAGCATTGCCGCCGGCCAAAATGTGGGAGGGGGGGCAGGACTTAGGCTGTGAGTGAAAAAATTTACCCTTTCTTGACAGAAAACTTCTCAATCTTACATACGAAACACTTTGAATTCGAACTCTTTGTGAAGCTCTCGCTCTTGATTGCGACTTAACTTTGAAACGTTATCCCAATACGGCTGAAAACAGAAATGTTTATGCGTTGGAAAGTGGAGGGCTTGTTCCCCATACCCTCTCCCAGGCGCGCACCCAGGATTTTCATTTGGGGGGCCTGGCTGATGAAGGTGGTGGTAGGATGATGGGGGCGGTATTTCACGCGCAAGATTTCTTTCCCTGGCGAAAGGGCGACAGTTTCGGAGCAAGGGTGGCTTCAATCACATGGGTGACTGCTTCAAAGCATGGGTGGCTCGCTATGGGCAGGGGCGGCAAGATGAGAATAGACTGGAACTAAAAGCCAGATCAAGGCTAATTTTTGCCCTCGATGGGCGCCTGCAGCGGTCAATTATTACCAAAACCCATGTCGGGAGACGAAGGCGCCCAACATTGGTGGGGGTGGCACTTTGGAGTCGAGGCGTTTGGGGGTGGCCTCACTCCCCCCTGGGTGTGCTACTGTCCCCTCCCCTCGCTATGGACACCTTTGGCCATAGATGGGGGCATGAAAATGAGTATTTATGCCTGCACAGTTTTCATTTTCATAGTTCCAGAAACCGAGTCAGCAGCTGAGAACGACATGTGCATAGAACAAAGATAATCGTTTGAAAAATAAAGGTATTATACAAGCTCGAGAAATAACAAGAAGACACTCATGAGCGTGAGCTGTATGTTATTATTTCAGAGGCCTTTGAGGTTTGTTTACAGAGGTTGGCGGAAGTGGACGTCCCTGGAGGTTCTCAGAGCTATCAATACCGGCGAGATTTTCGGTCGAAGGCTAACCTGGCCAGCCTTGGGAATATCTGAACTTCGGAAGATAAATATTTGGCCTGCATGGCAAATAATGATTATTCGTTCTCTTGCCAAGACATGTTTTTAACATGACTAAACAGAAAATTAACAAAATGCGAATTTTGAACTGGGAATTTTATTTCGAACTTGTGCTCCAAAATTTTATGGTCAGTACGTGTCAAAGGCGAGCAGTGTGAACAATTAAACGGCGGTGAATACAAGAGGGAGGGACTAGGGAGCGCTAGACCTCCTCCTGAAATTTCTGAATGACTATCGTAATCACATAGTAAGATGATATTCCAGGCAAAGGTGGGGTATGGGCTGAGCTCGCTAGCTCACCCCCCCTCCCCTCCCCCCTAAATGAAACTCTGGATCCGCTACTACAGTTATCCATATTTGAATATATGAGAATCGATTAAGAAATGTCCCTTTTTATCCATAGCATAAACTGTAATTTAACCCAAAAAATGTCCTGAATCAGAGGTAACGTCGCAATTATGCCAGACAATACTTGATGCCAAAAAGCGAACAATTCTCGTGGATATTTTTTAAGCACAACTATATACACAGTTTTTGTTTTTATGCTGAACATTTGGAACAGACAACTTATCAAGGCTAGACTCGGCCTATGATATTGTGCATGTGATGGGTGTTGTGGGTTAGAGACCATACCGAGACAAGATTAAGCGCCTTACCAGCTCTAGCCTAGCTCATTCCCCTTGCCCTTCTAACGCTATATATGGTCATATATGCCCTCAGTAGTTGGTGCGTCGTTAAAAAACAAAAATTATTATTTCTATTCTATTTAGAGCTTATTCAGGGTTATCACGTCTCAAACACGAGGATAAATTTGCAGGACTTCACCTATCCAGCAGAACTGTGCGATATGTTTGTTATATTTGTGCACTCAATGTGGATTTAGAGCTGCGAAATTGCTAAGTGTTGGCCAAAATCAATGTACCATCCCGCAATGTAATTATCCGAAGTGCATGGTTATTGATGTTGAAATTACGTAATTTACCTTACATCAAATTATTCTTCTTTTTTCTTTTGTTCGTCCTACAATACGAAGGTATGTTATCTATTTAGGAAAGCAAAATAAAGCTTACTCTTTCAATCAATTACCAGCTTATACACTTCCAAGCTAAGTACAATTGATTCATTTTTAAAACCGGCTGATGACCGGAGCAGATCCAGGAGGGAAGACGTGTGCCACTCTCTCAATTCCCCGGTTTTTGCACAAGTTCATAATAATATAATATTTCTGACTTTGAGCCCCATTTCCCTATACAGACTGCTGGCCCAGTTTCTACTCTGGGTGGTGATACAGATTTCTGTGGTTGTTTTGTAATGGGCGCATATGTTGAATAGGAGGTTTTCAGTAGCCCATGTGATGAAAATGTTATTGATTAAAGTTACTCAGCTCTAATACAAAAATAGTGTAGGGAAGCTCTGGCAGAAATTATAAATTTAGGACCAGGTTTCTTATGCAAAATCATGGTTTTGGTAAGCCTTGATGTAAAGGAGGGTTAACTCTTCTCTTTTATCAACATTATTTGATTTGGCTTGCAATGAGGCAAATACAAGACTTTCCTGACATAAAGACATGTGCGAAGCATAATTAAGTCTTTCCCTTGAACCGGTAACCGCAGTTTGGCAACAGTCTCCGATCCGTCAGTCTAAGAGCTGTCGCTACTGCCACCTATATCTTCGAGCTACATCAGCTTACTTGGGCGGCTGCACAACCGGCCAAACCTGGGATCAGCGTGAAATCTGATATGCGGCCTCAGGATTTATTCTCATTTTGTTATTGATTACAAACACTTCGGTAGTTTTCATTGTTGTAATGAACATGAGGTGGTGGAGACTACGGAAAGAAATGGTATGGATAAAGATACGCGATGGCAAAGGAAAGTATAGGATACTGCCTGAGGAGTCGCTGCTGCCACGGACGCATGCACTCACTTTTCCAGGAAGAACAAGAATAGGGACAATGGTTACACTAGTTTAAAAGCACTCTCCATACAGTCTTATTCACTCTCAAATATTCGAAATTGACAAAGTCGAAGGTGTAACAGGTCGGTTTCTCGGCTTCGCTTACACTACGGGTTCGCTGAAGATGATTGCCGTTTTAGGGCACGTCAGCTGTTTTGACTATATGTGCCCGGCATTGTCGGATTATATCAGTTAAAAACCGTGTTTAGCTAAAGCTAAACCTGGTTAGCTAAAAATATCCTATAAGTGAGGTTTAAACACTAAAAAACGCTGGCAAGGGTTTAAATTATATCAAACCTTATCCATTTGAGGTATGATAAAACCTGTCGACGGGTTTATAGGACGGGTTTATTTCCCAGAAACTGCTCCACACTAGGGGTTCGCATTGGTGTGATGAAGAACGGGTGATCGCTCCAGTCGTATTTCTTTTGGTGGTATGTATTGCTCGTTCTGATGTGTCGGAAGCATCCATTTCAGGTGATGCATCCATCGAGGTGGTCGAACTCTTCTTTTGTATTGCGTGGCACATGATTTCTTTTTCTTTGGATATATTCTCGTTTTCAGTACAAGTTGTTCGTTAACGTGAGTCACGTGGCAACGCCAAAACTTTAGCAAAAATTCAAGAAAGAAGTTGTTGTTTGACAAAAAAAAATGAACTTAAAGAAAATCTTCGAAAAAAATGTACATTCAAATCCTTGATAATTAACCACTAAAAAAACAATAAAAAGAATATGATACCTGATAAAGTGTTTACACTTGGGCTTTAGATGTATGCATGCCAAAACACACTTGCATCGAGGTCTTATGAGATAAAATACTTCAATCGACATAAAAAATAAGGACTGTCAATAAATATATAAAGACCACGTAAGTAATATTCATCATCCCATGTTTGTTGAATTTTCTTGGAGCACACACAAAAAGTATTTATTTTAAAATGTATTTGCTAAGTATTGCGCAATACCAAGTATCTAAGACCTTAAAGGGCATGTGGCACCTTGGTCGAATCCTGGAATTTAGGGCAATTAGGCGTACTTTTAGTAAAAAATAACGAAACCACTCATGATTTTTCTGAAAAATGTACAATAAGCTCAATATTTGGTTTTAAAAATATTCCTCTAGAAAAAGAAATAAATATCAGACTGTGGATGATGTCACGATTTGGCAACCACTACCATACTTGAAACGCTTCAAGGGCTTCGATTGGCTGATGCTCATCGTGACGTCAGCATATGTTGTCACACCAGTAGCTCTTAACAATGGCCGCCGGCGACGGGGGGCTGGGGGGCTGGTGTCAGGTAGGTTTTAGCTTTTTTCTACGGAAATATCGAGTTCCAAGTCAAATGAAATATGGAGTACCGGGTTTTCCGACCTGCTTTACAACTTGGCTGTCTTAGTTAAAATCACGTTGTGGAGGTGCCACATTCCCTTTAAGAAAAAAGGATACAGCGACGACTATTCATTTTTATTCTGATTTCTGATAACCACGTCCTGATTTCTTCTCGATACGTGGTTGAATATGAATAACAACGGAATACAAAATACAACACAAAAATAAATCCAACGAAAAGACTACATTCCTTTCCGGTTTCTGTTTCCATTTATTTCGGTGTGCCGATGTGACCAACACTAAATGTTCAAGTGGATTTGAAATATGAATCATCGCATTTTCTTATTTTCGAACATGAAATTAATTCCAAACTCTTCAGACAGGTTTCGTTGATATTCAAATTCTCCATGACGTCTCTTATTCCCTCCGAATTAATGGTCTTTCTCGCGTATGTTTTCGAATCTGGGCACCCCAATCATTGCCGATAATACACACTCTGCTGCTTTTTATTATCGGCCGTTGGTACATCACGGACAGCCCATCTGGCGGGAAGAGCAGCAGTGTGTTTGTATTTGGCGGAGCTATTTGGCGGCGCTGGGGAGAGGGTGTGCGCCGGCCGGCCCCAGTGTTGGCATTGATCGCACAGCGCATGTAGACGCCGCCGCCTCAGGCCATGGATGCCGCCGAATAGCCTCCGGCGCTGCCGTGTACCACGCTGGGAAAGCCAGGTCATTGAGGGCATACCAGCTTTCAGACAGAATGCATGTGTGTAGGTAGTACTGGCGGAAAATTCACGAGCAGAGAGACTCAAACGGTAGATAAAGGAATGAGCCGGTCTTACGATGGAATACACTAATGTCAGTAGAAGCAATAATTACATGGTGAGCCGTACATAGAAAATTGATGCCTGGGCTTGCTTTGAGGGGTGTCACTAGAAAATAAAAATAAGTCCGAAACATGAAGCTTTCTTATCTCAAATGGTGTGCTTAATTTCAGAGCGATATCATATTTTAAGCAATTCACCTTACTGTATCCACTTGGTTCCATACTACTAACACAAATTCAGCGCGGAACAGGTGGTTGCTTCATTCAACGTACGCCAATGTTGAATACGAGTCCGACTGGCGAGTCGCTCGCGATAATTACCTCAAGGAGTTCACCGTAGCAGCCTTGCTTCGAAAGATTGCAGCAGGACTTCATATACAAGTGTGAATCTTCAAAGATCAATATTTTTAAGAGAGAGAGAGAGAGAGAGGCAGAGAGAGGGATTAAGAGAGAAAAGGGGCGAAGGATATAAGGAAATAGAGAGAGAGAGAGCGGGAGAGAGATAGATAGAGAGAGAGAGAAAGGGAGGAAATAGAAAGAGGGAGAGAGAGAGAGGGAAACAGATAAATAAATAGAGAAAGCCAGAGGAAGAGAGAGGGGAGAGAGAGAGAGGGAGAGAGAGGAAAGAAAGAGAGAGAAGGAGAGGGAGGGAGGGAGGGAGCCGGTATTGAATCAACGCCAATGCATTCACAAAAACTGTGATTGGTGCAAATGCCCTAACGCCATATCTCTTGGCACCTTCGCGGCAAAGAAATTAGTGTGCAACTACATTGTTTTGCCCACAGCTGCCGCACTGATGCCAAAGGCGAATGGAAAAAGTACTGCTGTTCGACAATTAATGGTATGTGAACGTGTTATGTCTAAAAGTGTTCTAGAGCCTTCCAGATCCCTCGATAGAGGGTTGCTCCATAGGGCATCTGTTTGCTCGATCCCTCGACAGGGATCATTGCTATCACAATTAGCAAGGGCAAAGTGTATTACTCTACACCCTTGCTGGAGACAACTTAGAACTATGAAAAGACACACATAAATGTATAGTATTTAGCTGACACACATTTTCCATATCGTCTTTTTTACTAAGCACGTCTGTGCGTTTGATAAATGTATGTTGAGTTATCAAACCAGTATGGCTAGTAAATCACATTTTGTATTGCAGCAGAGGAGAAATGCACCTTGGAATAATTTCCCACAATTTTAATTCCTAACTTACCACTTGGATGAACAATGGGAGTTCACTTGCATTCATCCCTTCATGAAAAGCGTAATGAACTGTATTTTGGCCTAAATCAGGTCAGGAAATATCACAATATTGAGTCATATCATGTGGTTTTTTATTTCATGGCTATAGTGGCTGTATTTTGGTCCTTAATTTCAATTACCATTGGATAATGAAGAATATTTTAACAAATTACAAGCCAAGTTGCTGAATTCCGGAGCAGGCTTAGGGGATACAATCCAGCCACACTTCCCTTAAACTGGGAAAATATTGACCACTTCATGTCAATTCAATTTTTCCTTCAATATTTCGGCCAGTTTGGCCAGCGAGCTGCCTGCATACGCTCCAGACAATAAACCGTTTATGTAGCATTTTTAGAAGGCAGTTCCAGATCAGGTTTATATACGGAATGTTGTAAGATTTTTGTATTACTGGATCACTACTTTTGAGGTTGAAAATTTCACTTTGATAACTGGCATTGTTTGATCGATTTAGCAAACCGATGAAACCAAATTACCTTGCAATTCGATACTGAGTATGCTTCGGATATGAAAAATTTCCGAGGGATCATCGTTCATTTTAATAAAACTTATATCCAACACAATTCCAAGCACAAGCACTTGAGTATTCTTTTTAAAATTTGGGACTTTATAATTCAGGCAATGCGTTATCAAAGAAGAAACAGCGAAAAGGAGCTCCTGTGCAGAAGGGAGGCGAGCCTAGACGACACTGGAAATGAAAGGAAAACAGCCAAAATATTGAAGCAAAGAACAGTTTTTCTTCTTTCTTTCATTCACTCATACGACAAAACTCACGGGCACCTTGGTGGGTTTTTGAACTGAGCTATCAGGCGCGTAGAGCATACTAAAAAGTCAATGGCGGCATATTTTGTTTGTCTCCAAACTCGTCTTTCGGAGCAAAGGTGTTCCATGACCATACTTCGTTTTAATGACGGGGGTCTAAATAATAATTGGTAAGGTTTGGCGTCTTTGAAGGGTTTGACCTAGCGGGAGCACACCAAGACGGGGGTCTGAGCCACCTTCGCTTTGACGGGGGGTGGCGGGTACCCGCCCTCCCCTAAGATCTCGAGAACCACGCTAGGTAACAAAAAACGGTAAATGGCGTTAGGTAGCCCATTCCACCTCTCCATTGAAACTGTTTGAACCATTTTTGTCAGGTCTCATTTAAGGTCACTAGAGGTCATAACATGCCGTCATAGGCATAACATGTAAGTGAAGGTGTTCGGTCATTACATCTGAACAAGTAAAGATAGAGAAAAACTATTTAAACTATATGAATCCTTGCAGCAAGCGGAATTGAATGATATTCATGATCATATGACCTTGCTAGGTCAAATCAAGGATTTGACCTGACCTGAGTTCAGGTCACGGTCAAATTGGGTATAATGCATATCATTAGAACCGCAAAGACAAGGCAAATCTAATGCAGTTAGAATAAACGCTTTATCACCATGCGTTACTAAGTTATTCAGTTAAAACCATTTTTCCCATGTTTTTCTAATGGAGAGGTCATGGCTCGTACCTGACCTTAGGTCATCGATATAAAAAATACCGGAACATACTTTAAAGAGTTCGGTGGGCCCATTATGTGATACGAGTTTCACTTCGATAAGATCACCCTGTTCCTACTTATGCTATCTTAAACTTTTTTACTGGTGACCTGACCTGTAATGACCTAACCTTAAAAATTTGATAGAAGTTGTAAAAATGATGAGCGAAAAGGCATACCAAGTACAGCGGCCCGTAGCGCCACTGTTTTTAAGCTCTCTTAGAAAAACCCGAGGGAGGGGGCGGGTACCCGCCTCCCGTCAATGCGCGTGTTAATTGTCTGTTCTCACACTTCCGCCATCCTCTACGAGACTAACTGCTACGTTGATTCATAGGCTAACAGCTGTTTGTTGGTAAATGTAGCCTGTGCAGGGTTGATGGGGCTGAATCTGCTCTTAACACTACCTCTTTCGCTGCGAATAGTGAGATCTGGGGAGGATAAAAAGCTAAGCCATGGGTTTTTGGATATGCTTTGTCACCTGGCTATCTCGGGTCAGCACGCGTGCTGCACGCTACAAAGCGCCCTGTTCAGGCCGGTCGCAGGCCGGTGTAAGAAGTGGCGCCGGAGCTGGAACTATCTGGGTTTAGACCATATGACCAAGTGTCGTGGCGTTCTAAAACCTCAAATTCGCGGCCTACCAACTGTTAGTCTCAGGGTCCCGGATCATAGTTTAGGGGACCCTATACCATGTCCCAGGAGGCCTCTGATCGTTATGAAGGAGGAACCTTGTGCCGCCGGCCGGTCTTGTCAGTGTATAAGGACCAGCGTCAAAGTCTTGAGGGTCCGTGAATCATGGTCAACGGGGCCCTTGGATGTTGGCCACAAACTGGTCTCAGCATGCTCTGCCTCCATAATCACAGTCAAGAATACATCCGAGTGTCAGTCTCATGGCTGCAAAATATTAATCCAGGAGCCCCAAAATTTAGGTACCAGAGGGCCCTAAATCACAGCCATCGGAGACCCAAGTCGTAGTCATGGTGCAACAGAGTGTTGGTATCAGGGCTCCGAATCCAAGTCCTGAGAGCCTAGTGGGTTGGTCAGAACCCGATCTGGAAAATTTAGGGACCCCGAATCGTGATCAAGAGGCCCCGATTGCCCGATCTCATGGAGGCTCGGAGTTTTGTTCACAGGCTGGTCAGGGCAGCCCTGTGCTCCGAGTGTTGCTTTCAGGGCCCCTGCATCTTCGAGTGTTGCTCTCAGGGGCTCCCTGCATCTCCAGTGTTGCTCTCAGGGGCCCCTGCATCTCTCCGAGTGTTGCTCTCAGGGGCCCTTGCATCTCTCCGAGTGTTGCTCTCAGGGGCCCCTGCATCTCTCCGAGTGTTGCTCTCAGGGGCCCCTTGCATCTCTCCGAGTGTTGCTCTCAGGGGGCCCTTGCATCTCTCCGAGTATTGCTCTCAGGGGCCCCTGCATCTCTCCGAGTGCCGTTCAAAATCTTATTTGTAGAGTCTCAGGGCCACCGAAGTGTTGGTCTTGCGGGATTGGGGGGGGCTCAAATTGCGGTTAAGTGACATCAGTGTGTTGGCACAGGATAGGAAATTTTGTTAATAAAACATATAAATGTGGGTTTGGTTAAAACTGCCAAGCGTCATGCTGCCAAAACTGTCAAGCGTCAAGGGAATTGTCAGAGAATAGGTTAAGCCATCGAATAACAATTCAGTGATTCGTTTTCTAGGATTCGAAGTCGAGATCATGTCGGTTCGTAGTCCTTCGATTTGATAAGCGACTAAAGGGAGCAAATAATGTCATGTGACTGAAGCGCTGCTTCACTACCTAACGAGACAATGGACTTGCGATATTGCTTTGGGCTTCACTTTAGACATGCAACTTCAAGTCTACGAACTGAAGCACCATTCACAATTGTATGTCATGGCACGCCGCCATGGTGCAATGATGACTATTATTTGGAAGATAATGATGGTGAGTTTGGAAAAAGGCAATCTAATTTCATAAATGTGCTGATTAAAACCCATTACCTGATTCATTATTGTAGAAAAGACTGTAAAAAGTCATAACACAAAGATTCGGTGTCATTGAGTACATGTGTGCCTGGCTCGTGGTTAATGTTCAATGAGTCCGCCGACTATGCGGGTGGCCAGTCACGGCGTGCGATACCGCTCAGTCCAATGGATATGAACCTTTGGTCCCCGTTCACTGTGCCGGTGCTAGTTGGCTGAGGCTGTGCGCTTCCAGCCGTGAAAATAATGTAATGGTAGCTCACAGTCACTTTACTTATGCCTTGATTTCACCTACTTCTGTTAATATAACACATTGGTTTCGTGCTTTGATGAACTGATTTCCCTGCAAGGCAGTGCCTGAGCCCAGCCATTACTAGCCACTAACGTAATTTGTGTCCGGTTCCGGCGACACACACAGCAACGCACACCCAGGGAGAGAGGGAGGTAGGGGAAAAGAGAGAGAGAGGGCGAGAGCGAGAGAGAGAGGGCGAGAGAGAGAGAGAGGGTGAGAGAGAGAGGGCGAGAGAGAGAGAGAGGGTGGGAGAGAGAGAGAGGAGAGAGAGAGAGAGAGAGAGAGAGAGCGCGAGAGAGAGAGAGCGAGAGAGAGAGAGAAAAAGAGAGGTAGCCGCCGCCGACACGGGAAGGACGGGCCTACGCTAATGGGAAACAGCACGGTCGGGACGCATTTCCTCAGAGGATATCAGCGGAAACGTAACAGCCAGATTCTCGAGCCTGAGCTAGATGCGAAAAGAACGTAGGCATCCTCGAGGATAAAGTCCGGAGATGATTGCGAATCCAGCAGGGCTTCGCAGATGGTGTTGAGCGGTATATCGATGGCAGGCCTGTCCCTCCTTCTTGCCCTCACCAAGCCAAGTGGGTGACGTCAGCGATACCCACGCTGGTCCAGTTATTGACATACAGGTGCGTCGCCTGCGGTTACCACGCAGTGCCGACAGGTGAAGCTGAATCGGCGACAGAGGCTCTGGCGTGTGCTTCTCTGCAGGATAGGAAATTTGGTACTATAATGTCTCGGACTGGGCCGTGTCACAATGTGGAAAGTGGTAGCATAAGTACAGTCTGCTACATAATTATATTTTCAATCATATGATGGAGGGCTACATAGTTACAAATTTATCAACACGGTCACTCAGTAATTATGAAAAAGAAGCGTTATCTCTTGGTTTCAAGTTTGATACAGGCAGAGACAAAGATCATTATGTAGATCATGTCCGTAGGAACTACAAATATTACGAGGATGATATAGAGAAGGGATTTATACAAGGCATTCTGTTATGCTGTAAGGCTCTAACGGACAAAGAACCTGATAAACTACCTAGAAGATACATGAACGCGTTGAAGAGCCTTGCCAATGACCGGTCAATAATCATTACTCAAGCGGATAAAGGAGGAGGAGTTGTGATATTGGATAAGGCTGCATACATAAACAAAATGAAGAATCTCTTACAAGACACGGATACCTATGAGAAAAAAGCTTCTGGATTTATTGAAAAACTCAGTAAGAAAATCAACCAAGAAACAAGAAAACTGTTACAAAAGTCTGAAAAGGGAAAACAACTCCTTCACCTTCTGGAAGAGGCTCCTACCGCACCACGAATGCGCGGTCTTCCAAAGCTGCACAAAACAAATATACCGATGCGTCCCATTACGTCAGGGGATTGGCAGTGCTCCTCATCGTATCGCCAAAGTATTAGCAAGACCCCTATCAAGCTCGTTGGGTGCCGTCAGCGACGCACACCTCCAGAATACTGATGACCTCACGATGAAAATTAAGGACATCGACTTCTCAGATAAGTTTATAGCCAGTTTTGATGTTAAATCATTATTTACGAACGTTTCAGTAGAGGGGGCAATGAAAGCTATCGAATCCGTAACAAAGAACATGAACCCTGACCAACTGCCCTTACCAAAACAAGACTATTTAAAATTGCTAAAAATGTGCATGAATTTTGGTGGTTTCACTTTCAACTCGGATGAGTACTTTCAACACAGTGGTCTTGCGATGGGTTCACCGTTAAGCCCAGTTGCTGCATGCCTATACATGGAATGGCTTGAAAAACATCATTACCTAGAGATAATGGGGTCAAATGTGATCTGGGCTCGATATGTCGATGACATATTAGTTGTAGTCCCCAATGATATGGACTTAGAAACTAAACTCAATCAACTAAACTCAGTTGATCCGAAAATCCAGTTCACCATTGAAAAAGAACATCAGAGAACTCTAGCTTTCCTTGACACAGAGATTGTTAGGAGTGCCGAAGTTAAATTCAAAGTATATCGAAAGCCAACGAACAAGGAATGCTATGTACATTATTACTCAGGTCACAGTGATAGGGTGAAGCGAGGAGTAGTATTAGGATTTTTCCTTAGGGCCTTCCGTATTTGTAGTGATGAATACCTGCAAGAAGAGATAGAACATATTATGACCTCGTTCACGAAGCTAAAATATCCGAGAGGATTTCTGATTAATATGAAAAAGAAAGCTCTAGATATTAGAAAACGATCCGCAAAATCCAACAAAAAGGAACAGATACGATGTGTTACGATACCTTACTCCAAACCAGCTGAAATTATTGCAAACAAACTTGAAGAAACGGGTTGCAAAGTAGCATTTTGTTCCGGTAAAAAACTTAGTAGCATCTTAGCGAAAAAGAAAGATCAGATGACTCAGATCCAAAAAGTGTAGTGTACCAGGTGCCGTGCGGGTCGTGTACGAAATCGTACATAGGTGAAACAGGACGGGGTCTAAAAACAAGATTAAAAGAACATAGAAGAGACCTTCGAAACAACTCAGAATTCAGTGCATTTGTCATACATTCCATGAAAACAAATCATCTGCCAAACTGGGATAGAGCTAAAATTATAGCAGTTTGTAAAAACAAAGATAATAGGAAAGCTACAGAAGCAGCACATATAGCTAAAAATGATACTTTTAATCTTAGGCCAGGCTTCATGAAATGGGCAAAATCTGCGGCTGTATTAGGAGTTGGTTAAGCAAAGAGAGAGAAAAAAGTTTTATATAATAATAACAAAAACAATAATGAGGATAAAATAAAAATAGAACATTATTTAAAACAAGTGATAAGGCTAGATTGTCTCATATCGAAGCTTGCTTGTATACATTTTAGAATAATTCAAGAAGCATTATTGTAATATCCTCAAAAACGGTGCCTTTATATTTCTATCGCACGATAATTTTGCACAAAAATCCAAACGATGAAACTGCTGAATGTCTTGATGACGGGTTCCTTATCCCTCCTACCATAGATGCTGAAGAAGACAATTTTTGTCGAAACGCGTTCATCTGCCTGCTGTGTTGGTTTAAGTGTTAATACTATAATACATGCATACATATAAATGCAGACGCATGAAACAAAAAATGAAGGGGAAAATGACTGATCTCGTTATCTGATGATGATACACCCACGCTGTAGCTCCTAGATGCACAAAAATAACCATAAAGTTCATCGCTCTGCTAATCTGCATCAAATATAAAAATATGGTATTTGAGCCAGAATTGGGAAACGTTGGGATGTATATATATATATATATATATATATATATATATATATATATATATATATATATATATATATATATGTGTGTGTGTGTGTGTGTGTATATATAAAAAAGCGTAAATTTCAGAGGAAGCTTGAACACTTCTATGTTTCCAAAAGCATATCTCTAAGATTATTGATGCTTCATGTCATTCTTGAACTGATATCGGTAGATCACTTGAAATACACGATCTTTCGCTGGGAAATAAAATCTGACAGACATACATGAGGTTAAACAAAACAGCAGTTCCCTCTTTTTGACCTCTCCCCATTGCCAGGAAGTGGAGGCAGGGATTGTGGTATCAAATTGTGTTGCATGAGTATGATAGCAAAAGTCCAATATACTTGTCAGGCTCGGATACAGACCCACGGACATAATGCACACACTTTACACCGGTGTGAGTCTAAAAAGTAGATCGTCGAGTGACGAGTCGGAGTTTTACCCTGGCTGGGCCACAAGGACGTGTAGAACCGGACGTGCCAATAGTAATTACAAATCAAATCGGGTCTGACCACTTGTGGTGAAATAAATCACATCAGGTCCCACTCCCGGATATCGGTGCTGGTAGTCAGGAAGTATGATGTCATCGTATATCACTTAGATCCATAGATACTAGGTGGTTTTGGTGATATATTACGTGTGATCGGTGCGATTTGGGTTTTACGAGTCTCTCACAGGGTCGCCAAATTTTGCGGGACGAGCTGTACGGCTGGCGTGGTGACGATGACTCATCGAGTTAAGTCTGATTAAGCCACGGTCCAATTTGTACCGTAGTGCTAATGGATGGTGTTGCCTCGAAGCAGGAATGCTGTGCACGATGGATTTCTGGGACATTTGTTCATTTTATCGAATGGCAATGTAGAGTCGACCCCAGGATTAAGCGATGGCCAGTTCTCTCAGAGCGTGAGGTAAATGAATGCATATTACAGACAAGGGTGGGTATAGTTTTACCCCAAATCGCCTCCAAATAGTTTTCCTTCACAGATATAGTTTTACCCCACATAATAGACTGAAACTAATCAATTCCCAGGGAAGGAGAGGTGAAGCCAAGCTAGGGGTCCAGCCTCCCCGGAGGGGGTCTGTAATGTTTCTGAGGTCTGGGTTATACAATAAATATATGTATATATTCGTTAAGAATATGTATAACTATAGTAAAAAACCGTTGACGAAGTGCAAGCCCCTGTGTTATAGCATATGTGGTTTTTCTAACCAGCTTTACGGTGATTTCAACTTGTTTCGGGAACGGAAGATACAAAAAAAGCTGAGTCCTACAGTTACTCAAACATTGGATTATCATGTTCATTTATGCAGTATCTTACCCACGTTCTAAGGCGAGCAAGCCGAAATCGGAAGGTGGTAAAACAAAGCTCAGCCTTTCATCTCGTCATGTTTCCCTTTGGATGCTTTAGGGTATATTCGGAGCCTGGGTGCATAGAAGTTTGCAAAATCAAATACGCTAGCCACAATATGCTAGAAAACGCCAGCAGTGGATCTAGCCGTTAGGTTTGGGGGCAAGGCAAAGTAGAAAAAACGTCACGCGATGAACACTTTGCCTTTACATAACTTAACTCAACGGCAGGTTTTGGAGGTAAACCCAAAAGACGATAAGCAAAAAAACGACTGGGATGAAATATATGGCAACAAAACGTTTGTTTTTGCTCTCCAAGTACCAATGTTTACACCAAAGTGGACTGGCTCTCTTTGAAGCTGAGAGTTGAAGCACCAAAACCTTACTTCTAAACTAAAAATGATTCGCAGCATAAAGGAGGTCCGCAGCTTTTCAGGGGGCGGGGGGCAAAAACATAGTTTTGCCCCGAGCTTTTTCGTTTGGGGGGCAAATGCCTTTTTAGCCTCACCATGGCTCCGCCACTGGGAAACGCGATATTGCAAATTACACGCCTGTGAAAAATAAAGATCGTGGGTGGAGCAAGTACAAAAATACTCACATAAACCCATCCTACCTTCCGATTTCTTCCGAACAAAAATTTTAACAATATTTAAATATCACAAAACCAGTGGGTGAACCGGCTTTATCGGATCAACGTACGCTTTTCAAATCATATGTTTCTCCACCAACGCTCAGAAAACTATACCACAGAACTCTGGCAGAGAATGCCAGCAAGGCAAGTGGTCTGATGGAGCCTTGTTTTTAGCTAACGTGTTATAGTGGCAGTGACGTCATGGTGATGGTAAAAGTGGTGAAATTGATCAGAATCTGGCAAACATATATTCGTTTGAATAATTTTTAAAAGTCAAAAGTTAATCAGCGGTTTTACATATTTTGATCCCATAAAGACGGTTTCGCAGTTTTTGAAACTCTGTCGTGACCATGCATTGTATGCGAAACCGTGGACTTACTTTTGGTTTTTAAAAGTCATTTAAAGAGTATATAATTGGCAGATCATAATCATTTTCACCACCTTGACCATTATATTTTCACTGGGTTCGGTTTAGGGACGGATCTGACATTTCAGGGAAGGGGATAGGCTGAAGCCCCAGTAGGACGGTCCGTACGTACCACCTTGGGGGGACACCTTTGTACATGCCGAGCGGCACCCTCCCGGCGAGTTTTTTTCGTTTTTTTTAGGCCATGGGTGTTTTAAAAGTATACCGAGAAAGAACCAAATATATATTGCCAAAAAGGCACCACTTTCTGAAGACCGGCGACTAAATAGTCGAACGGAGGTCCACAGTTGCCAGTGAACGAGAGAAAATCAAGAAACACGCCAGAAAACAGGGCGTCTCTGCGAGTGCCGCATTCTAAAGTCAATTCTAAGGCACCTGCGCTGACAAGATCTTCAGTTAAGAACATTCAGGGTGCCTTCGTTGCCTGGTGTCCATGGAGGGGTGGTTCGACGTAGATCAGACGGTTGCCTGTCCCTCCACCCCTCTTAACCCGCGCCCCACCGGGGGTCCGGCGCCACCTTCGCCCCACCGGGGCCATCGATGACCCCCTCTAACTCCGACAATATGGGGGTTAGTGCAAATCTGCAAAGTGCATTAGAAAGCTTGCGTAAATTCAGTAAAAATTACTTTACATGTTTAAGAGCTCAGGTCAATGGTTTGACTTCCAAAGGTCAAGTTAGGTCATAATCGGCTATTTTCACTCAAATTTGCAATGCTTAAACAAACTGGGCATAACTCTTATGCCATTAGAGCTATTGAGATCTGGTAAAGTACTTTTGATAGGAAAATAT
This sequence comes from Lepas anatifera, assembly GCA_034440635.1. NCBI lineage: Eukaryota > Metazoa > Arthropoda > Thecostraca > Lepadidae > Lepas > Lepas anatifera. Next base: position 428,855 of record JAOTON010002065.1, on the reverse strand, counting down.
CATACCTTTTTCACTATGTGAATCGTAATGACCTCCCGCTAGTGGTTTGACCTCCAGAGGTCACATCGTGACCTAATATGACTTGAGGTCACGAAAGGTCAGAAAGTGACCTTGTTGTATATAAAATAAAAGCCAGTGACAAGACATACAGGATGGTGTTTGATTCAGCACTCTAGCTTAATTAGGTCAAAAATTATTGTCAAAATACTGATGTGACCCCTGGTGAACTTGGATGACCTCAGAGAGGTCAAAGGGAAAATATGGCCCCTGGGATCCGTAAAAGGGTGTCCAAGAACGCTTTTCTTAGCTAGCCGAGCATTTTCAATCTTTTTTGTGACTTTTAGATCATAAGAAAACTTTTCCCTATGCTTTTTCAATGGGAGAAGTCACCTCGTGACCCGACCTCAGGTCACGAAATAAAAAAATCCCGCATGTACACCTTGTAGACCCTGGAGGGGTCATGAAGTGTAGCAAGTTCCAAATCGATCGACTTAGAAATGTAGCTCTTATAGAGCTCAAAAGTTGAAGTGAGTTGACCTTGGTTGAACTCGCCTGGTGACCTGACCTTGGGTGACCCGGGGTAAAAAAAATTCAGGGATTGTGGTAAAATGATGGAGTAAGAGATAGAGTCCTCAAATGTGGTGCTGCACCTCGTTGTTGTCCTGCTATCCCGGAGAAACCTTAGGGGGCCATCGATGGCCCCCCGTGGGGCGAGGGTTAGGTTCGTCACTGGTTTGATTCCACCAGAAACACTGTGCTGAAGTTTATACACATTTTGCAGGGAATGTGTACCTATGCTAGCTATATCACACGACCATAGCCATTTCTCATGACCATATCGTGATTCTGATAGAATGAGATGGTCAGCACTGAAAATTATATATATATATATATATATATATATATATATATATATATATATATGTATAATACCATAGAGATCCACTATATCTAGAGCGGACAGCACGCCTGTGTGGACGTCAAAATTGAACGTTTTGTTAGTACAAATCTGGACCTCTGAGAGGAAGCTCGTCACTGTTTCCTGAAATACCTCTCTGCTAATGGTATTCAATTTAATTCAATTCACGCAATTCCAGAAAAGGTTGTCATGACAACGATCTAATGTGCCAAGAATCCTCGCAATGAATAATGTCTTTCTCTGCGAAAATCATTTAGTCATGGCCTAAATCCAGAAGCTCTCATTGAAATTAGCACGTGATTCTCCAATTAACCCGGCCAAGATTTGTACTAACAAAAGTTTCAATTTTGACGTCGGGGTATTGCCGTTTTGTACAGGATGTCCTCTCTAGTTATAGTAGATCTCTATGTATAATACCTACCGTTGAGAGGGGAAAGCCGTCGTCCCAATCCGTGGGCTTCGAATTAGCGGCCACAGGCAACACATTCTTATATTTTCCGATCAGACATTTTCAGATGTCAACCAAGCTGAAAAATTCAGGTACGAGGTTTTCGTGAGATTTAGGTGAATGTAATAAGAGCCCAAAGTCCAAGAACATTTTTAGTTTTAAACACGATAGCTTACTGCTAGCAAATATATTGCATTTTCCCTGGCAATTCCGGTGCCCAGTTTCTTGGGCAGAAGCGCCGCTCTTGCGTCCCACACACACCAACTCCCGCGGATTCGGTTGGGACCAGTGTCATGCAGAGTGTCTGGGTAAACTCAGGAGCCCGTGAAATTTCCCTGGAGGGAATACTCTCAGAGGTTGCAGAAGGCATATGCATCTATTAATTGAGACCAGTCTCATCTCAAGGTCTTTGCGACTTTGGGGGCCTATGCATCTGGTATAGAAAATGATCCTATAAAACCGATTGAAAATGTGACTTGAGGTGTGCTCGCATGGCGTCCTCGGTGACTTCAGAAGGCCAGGTGTTCGGAGCTGCTTGATGGGAACCACAAGGCTGTTCGGATAGAAATCGTTAAGTTGTGGAGGACGCACAATGCTGAGGTTATTTTTAGCTTTTAGGAATTCAAGTATTCCACGCAACTGAGAGCAGCTTCACAGCTTTGGATAAGGGCCTTGGACCATGTCAATGATCCGCACAAACCCTGGAGCGGGCTCATAGAAAGTCAGAGTCTCACACAACTTTGGTTGGGGACGGTATCTTATTGAGGGCCCTTACAATTTTGGGGATCTGTGTTTTTTGGGACAATTTTGGGGACCACTCCAGAAAATTCAGAGGGTCTAAACAACTTTTGAAGGGATCTCAAACCATGTTAGGACTATGCTACTCAGGGGTCTGCAAAACTTTATATTGAGCGTTATATCCCGTTATATCTTGGGGGCTAGCAAAATTTGGGATTGGACTCATGCCCTCTTAGGGCCTGCACATTGCACAATTTTTTGGGCCTTCATAAGTCAAAGTTAGAAAATTCGAACACAAAACAAAGGAACTGCAAATTTCTTTACGTGGGCCGGTATCGTCTTGGGGGCACAGCAAGATGTCAGAGTGGATCTCAAACAAGTTCAAGAGCCCCCAAAAGTTCATAAAGGACCCGTACTGTCTTGGGACCTAAACAATACTAAGGCCTGCGTAATTTCAGAGTCTCAATATCTCACACAAATCAGAGGATGTTGTGGGTTTCGGTGAAGATTTATAACAGCTTGAGGGCCCGTGCAATTTAGGAGCGGGCTCGCATGGCTGCAGGAGTTTGTAGAATATTGTATTGACATTTTGGTATATATTTCAGCACCATTAACCTTTGAGTGAATCCCACAGCTCCAAGGGCCCGCAAACATTGGAATGGAACCAGCACCATCTCAGCGTTCACACAATGTTTAGCCCTGTTCAACTGCAGGGTAACAAAAATCGTTCCACTTTACACCCACCCCAGCACGTCTTTCCATCCGCTTTCAACCTAGTGGAGGGGGAGGGGTTCAAACAATTCAACCCCTCGATCTCGGCTCCTGTGCGTGATAGCGAAAAAAGTGAAGCCTGTAGAATAGCCCATAACAAATAATGAAACTATATCAGTCACTTTTGAGCTAAGATTAGAATTAAGGTCACGACAGGTAAAAAAGGTGACAGGTTATAAAAGAGCTTTTTAGCTGTAACATCTCACTGGGTTGATTTTGAGTAAATTTTTAGGAGCCATTCAATTTCCCTCGTTACGGTAAATCGAATGATGTATGATATGGCTATGCTAGTGCAAATAATAAAATTGACCTGACCTAAGGGCAGGGCAAATCCACCATCTGACCTTACACAGTCAATATGCATATCAGTCGACTCGCAGTGATAATCTAAGCGTAATTACATTACGTTGATGGATTTTGGAGTGCTGAGGCGAGGTGCACGATTACAAGTTGACAAGGTATATACTAGCATGTCTCCTCGTATCCTGGATATAAAATGCACTTAGATGAATCCAGTCTAATTGGCTTAATCTAATTAATATAAGTGCATTTTATATCCACGATTCAAGGAGAGAGGCCAGTATATACCTTTTCAACTTGTAAATACATTACATACAATGAAGGCTCTATCGTCATTTTCTGCGAAGCTATTGACCCAAGTCTGAAAATCTATTTAAGTAGTCCCAGATACCTATCTGAGGCCACTGGTCTAAACTTGCACCACGACCCTAGCGAGATGCCAAGATACTACGATTTTAGGAATGAAGGTGTATTCTGAGACTTATCCACAGAAATATAACTATTTTTGGCCAATTCCCGTTTACCCCATGCATTTTCAAAGAAAAGGTCACAACCCATCCTTGGCCCTTGGTTATTGGTATACAAGTATCGTTGCCACAACATGTAGTACTCGGTCGGACCATGATGACATATAAATATCAGATCAATAGAATAAACCTGCTTCCATTGCGTTGGTACCACCTGAAACATTTTTTGAGGTGAGGTCACTTGTCCTGGCTTGGAGACCTGCTCTGAGAAGAACCAGACTTAAAACATTCGGAAAGTGGGGTCCTGTGGGGCCCGCAGGAAGCAGGAGTAGGACTGCACAACTTCAGGGGCACTCAAAATTCCAGATGGGTTCCGTATTCTCTCAGAACCAGAACAATTCTGGGGACCTGTACAACACCAGGGTTAAAAATATCTCACACAATTTAGAGGGGCCGCGAAAGTATGGGCGAGATCGTTGACAGCCCGTAAGATTCATGAGCGAGTCCGCAAAATTCTAGGGGCCCTCAAAACTGCGAATTAGCCCTTAAATCTTAACACGCGCATTGACGGGGGTCTGAGCCACCTTCGCATTGACGGGGGGCGGGTACCCGCCCCCCCCCTAAGATCACAAGAACCATGGTAGGTAGCGAAAAACGGTAAAGGCCAAAACGGTAAACGGTTGCCCATCCCCTTTTCCATCGAAAACATTTGAACCATTCTTTTTGTCAGGTCACATTTAATTTTTTTCTTTTTTTTTTTTTTTTTTTTTTTTTTTTTTTTTTTTATTTTATTTTTTTTTTTTTTCTTTTTGGTGGGGGGGGGGCCCGGGGGGGGGGGGTCACGAGAGGTCAAAACATGCCGTCATGGGGATAACATGTAAATCAAGTTTTTTTCGGTCATTACATCTGAACAAGTAAAGATAGAGCAAAACGACTTAAACTATATGAATCCTCTCAGCAAGCCGAATCGAATGATATATAATTTGACCTTGCTAGGTCAAATCAAGGATTTGACCTGACCTGAGGTCAGGTCAGAGTCAAATTATATAAAATTTATATCATTAGAACTGCAATGCAGTCTAATGCAGCTAAAATAAATGCTCTATCACCATTCGTGACTGAGTTATTCCGTAAAAAAACATTTTTCCTATGTATTTCCAATGGAGAGGTCATGCTTCGTACCTGACCTTAGGTCATCGATATCAAAAATACTGGAACATGCTTTAGAGAACTCGGTGGGGCCATTATGTGATATGGGTTTAAATCGGTTAAGTTCACCCTGCTCCGACTTATGCTATCTTAAACTTGTTTTGAGGTCGGGTCACTTGACCTGTACTGGTGACCTGACCTGAGATGACCTAATCTTAAAATTTTCACAGAAGCTGTAAAAATGATTAGGAAAAAGGTATGCCAAGTACGGCGGCGCTGCGCACCGCCGTTTTTCTCCTATCTCCGAAAAACCCGAGGGGGACGGGTACCCGCCCCCCATCAATGCGCGTGTTAAGGGACTGTTCTTCTTAACTTTCCTTTATTTACTCTCGAGTTAGATTAAGAACGGAAACCCTTCGTATTGTATTCGCTCAAGAAAATAAATCCGGCCAAGGGTTTCGGCCGGACTAGAGAGCCAAATCCGGTTCCGGCCGAATTTCAGAATTTTCAGTCCACTGAATCCTCACATAAAAGTGGAATTTTTCTCTCTCGGCTCGCAACATTTTAGGAGCATTCCAGGATACACTCCAGTACACCTGAGTTCCATACCCTTCTCTAGTGCAGGTGTTAAGCTCGGCACATTGGGGGTCCGCTGACCCTGCATGTCTACACCTTTGTTTTCGGGTCATTGGCTCCCTTCCTTGGATCAGCTGCAATTACGCGAGTCCACGTCTGCTCTCTGCCTCCGGTCCTATGTACGCTCCGTTCTCAGTATTTCGGATCATCTACAGGCGCGTTAGATTCCCTACTTGTTGCGTTGGATCCTGTCCTCCCGCGTCGGGTTCTCAGCTCTCTACCCCGGTCACCCGCTTTCTGCCTCCGGTCCCGGGAATTTAGGAACTGCAGCTTAAATTGGAATCACGACATAATGTGATTACCGTGTTGCGGGACGGCGCTGGCGGTGAGCACAAACAACCTGTTGCGACTTTGATCGTGGCTGGCTGCCAAAGTCGGCCGAACACGAGCGGCCGCGCAAAGAAAAACAGACTCGAAGGTTAAACGCACACAACAAAAATACTTCCTTATTACTCACAAACTACCTAACTTAAAAAGTTCACCATGTGTAAGTCACGAAGAAAATAAATCAAACTGCACAACTTAAATGAAATGAGATTAACAAAAATACCCGCACAATTTGCACTTTTAGTTTCTAGTATCATGACGTGGTTTGGGTGCGTTGAGCTAATAGCTGCTGCTGAATTACTCAGATGAGGAGCCGGTCGTCTGGATTACATACTTTCAGGGCGAATCTGGAGCCTGGGTTCACGCACTCCAGCCGAGTCAGGTGGCGTACCATTAACGCTGCCGATGGAATAGGCAGCAGCGGGGAGTTTGGCGCCATATTTGGCGGTGGCGCGCCGGCTGCTGACTGACGTCAGTGGATGCCGCCAGCTCTGGGTCCGACCGCGGATTAGCTGGGCCTGTCGACCACCACTCGCGGGCGGATGCCGGGCCGGCGTGATCTCGGACCTGAAATTATCGCCAGCCAAGGGCAGAGCAAAGGGGAGGCAGAGGAGGCAGCTGCCCCCCCCCATCCCCACCTCTGGGATCGTCGAATTCCATCCTTCGCGTGGAAAACTTGCGTTTTTCCATCGGATCAAACCCCTTTCCTTCCAGAACAGACATAGGGGCGCCCCATTTGTCGCATGGGGAAAGTCCCTAGGAATGATTCCCCTAACCAAAAGCTAGAGTGTTTGCCCGTCAATAGTTATGCGACCCCCCCCGAGCATCACCCCCTGGAATGACGGCGCACTTTCCCACTGTGACCTGTCGATGTCACCTGCCAGAAAGACACCGCTTATGCAATATAATTTATAGCGTATTTCTATGGGTCAACAATATAAAATACCTTCATATAGGTGGACTTTTGTCTCTCCAGTTGAGCATGACCATAGTCTCGCACGCCTGTTCTACAGAATACATCAACTTCTTGTGATACAAAAAACCTGAACAGTCTGGCGCTTTTTATTTGTTTAATACTTCTGACATTATCTCCTATCTATTTTACAACTTTACATTTGGTGGTTTCTGTTCGTGGAAATGTTTGTTTTGCCACCTGAGCCCAGATCCGTCGGTCACTATCTGTAATGCCCCAATATCGGCCGGACTTGCTGTCGTAATTACTCGCGCCATGTGGGAGCGAGATCCGACGAGAGCAAAGGAAAACAACTCCGGTCACGAGTGGGACACGAAAAAAAGCTCGAAACCCTCTTAAGAACTCACAGAGTGGTACAAAAGGTATTGTTAACAGTTATCAATGAACGAATGCGTCACACAGGCGCCGACCACCACGGCGGGAGTCAGACGATCCAGGCCCGCGCCTACCAGCAGGACATCGGACGACCTTAACAGAGGATCTCCCTAAGGCTGACGGGCCGAAGACTTAGTTGTTTGTATAATTGCTTAAAACTCTCAATCTATGTCGCAAGTTGGTCATGAATTATCTATCGATGATGCTCTCGAGGGGCCTCCGTTATTGGGTGCGCTGGATCCGCGCCTGCCCGTGCCCGACTGACCATGCTCGGCCCTCGCGGTATCGTAACCGCGCCGGGCATTCGCGCGCGCCTCGAGATGCCGCGCCACTTAGCTCGTGCGTCACAGCGCGGTTTCGCCGGCAGATGCGGTGCGCCGGGGTCGGCGCGCCCACCTCCGATAACGGAGGCCGTGGGCAGCTGCACAGCCAGGCTGCCAGCGGCACAGGTCACCCCGATCTGGGTGCACGCTGAACCCACATCCCAAACCTGAGACTATTCAATACGTATATGCAGACAGGTGTTTCGGAACCAGTAAGAGTTATTGGTACACAGCGGGAGATGTGGTGAGGAGGCGACTGGCGACGTTAGAGCGGCGGACGCGATGGCTGCGCGCCTGCCGGTGACGCGCGCGCGGAGCTGCGGTACGCTCGAGTGGTGTACAATCGGTCGGCCTCTCGCCGCGCGGGGGCGGCCGTGTTCTCACGCACAGGGCCCCCTCCGCCGCTCTTCAAGGTGGATGTGCACGGGCAGCGCAGCACCATACTACCCTCCTAGCTAGAGCAAATGAACAGGCTGTCACCGCACATTGTGTGAGTGCCTACAACGTTCCAGGACAGCCTGTTAAAGAAAGTAATCACAAGTCATGGAAAACTGCATCGGCACTGGCAAACTAAACAAAATCAACTAGCGCTTATTTTCCTTCCATCTTTGTAGAGGATAGGATGGCAATACGAGCATAGTAGGTGAGATCGGTAGATGCTCTGTGGACCAAACCAACAAGATGGCAAAAAGACCCAACAATATAAATGATGGGGTTGGGGCACCAATATGACGCCCATCTGATAGGTTCTGCCGCCCAAACGTAGTGCCCCTACCCTGGTGTTTTTCCGACCATGTACTCCCATCGGAAATTCTGGATCCGCCTGCGCCTAGTCTAATACCTTTTAATTCATAGGTCTGCTGTGGAAAGGTATTGAAATGTACTATGTGATATACATTTTTTCATTGCCCTGGCCTGAAATACGATTTTCATACATTGACGATGAGGGGCAATAGCGGATACAGTAAAAGTTAACCCTCAACCTAGGGGGTGTTCTAACTCCCTCTACGTTTGAGACATCCCAGGTCGGGTCACCAGGCCAAGTCAACTGACCTAACCTCCTGAAATGTTTTAGGTGATACCAATGAAAACAGGTTTGATCCATTGATCTAATATTTATATTACATAATAACAACACAATACCACAAGTCGGTAAAGGTATTTGTATATTAATAAAAAGGATGAGGCACGGGTCAAACTTCCCCACTGAAATGCATGGGAAAAATGGGAGTTGGAGGGAAATGGCTCTGTTTCTCTGGATACGCTTTATCATATTTATATTTCTTCAAAATCATCGCATGTGTTACCACTCTCTAGATTCATGTTGCAAGTTTTTACTAGTGATCTCTGAGAGGTCATCTGGGGTCATCTAAGTATATTTTCAGACTTTTTTACATGCAATCATTGAAAGGCCGCCATCCATTTAAACGGGTAGCCAGGCCCCCCGCGATCCCAACGACAACAGTACCCTTACGTAACACCACCAGAACAAAAATATTACAAGTCGCGGCACGCCCCGCTAGAAAAAAAGTAACTAAAGGAAGCATAATAAATATCATACTATTAGTAAAACGCCATAGTAGCCCCTGTAAATATACAGGAGCAGAAACAGGCTATTTGGTTAAATGCACAATAATTAGCTCATTACCGTTAGATTGTTAGTCTTTTCCAAACGGGACTACCCAAAACTGAGATTCGTTAGCCCCTCCGAGATTCTGGCAAAAAAGAGGCCTAGTAACATTCGCCAGAGACTTGAGTTAATATCTTCGCAGGAAATGGTAATAGAGCTTTCTTTCATTCTGATAACATGACATTTCGATTACCATTATGAGTCGATTGATATGTATTTTGGCTATGTTAGGTCAGATGGTGACCTTGGCCTGACCTTACCCCTAGGACGGTCACGCAGGTCAATTGAGCAGTAACGCTTGGAAAAAATATGAACTATGCGATTACGGGAAAATATATGAAGCAAACACTCCTTCAGTTGTCGTAGTTTGTCACATTATTTTAGGTCATATGAAACTGTTCTGCCTCTGCTTATCTTTTGAAGACAAAAATTTAGATATGCCTAGAACGCCAATGGCGGTCAATTGACCGGTATCCTATTTTGTGGGCATTACCGGTCCAGCAAAACGCATAACTGATTGTTATTGTCATCATTATATAGGTACGACTCGAAGAAAATATTCTTCAACTTTATCACCTTTTGACTGTTTTGGTGGTGATTATTTGTATTTGTAATGTAATATATAACATATTAGCGTTATTTTACCCATGATATATCATGATATTAAAAAAACTCGCCTTGATGGAAAAACAAATGAAATAACAGAGAGCTTCGGTAGCTGCCATAAAAATAGCAATTGACAAAAAATAATGAAACAATAACACGCGCACTGGAGACGGGGACGGGACGGGGGCCACCCTGCCCTCCTCATAATTTTTCCGAGGTGGCCGGAGAACTGCTCGTAGCCGAAAAATGATACTTGTCCACATTTGAAGAAATTTAAAGGCGCATCGATGGGTGAAAATATCTGAAAATCGGCCGAATTATTTTTACTTATAGGTTTTCAAAGTCCAACGTGCATTTTGAGATCGCCAAAATCGCGCGGTCGGACCAGTTCACTTGCATTAGAGACCGAGTGGTGACCTTATAACGCCATATAACCGGGATGATATCAGAGCTGCATGACGAAATGCAGGGAGCGAATTTGTTTTCCGTAGACGTAGGCGACGTAGACAAGTGAAGATATATTGCGGTAAAACCGTTTTGGTTTATCTTTGCCGCGCTCCGTGAAATGAGAACAGTATGACTCCGGGATCTTGACAAGGAACAGGCAGTCTCAGTTAGCCACAACCGGACCAGAAAATGTGTTCGAAGTGTTGTAGGTACTAGCAACTGTGTTGGGCGGGAAGCAAGGCTCCTATAGCAGATCATTGTTCAACTCGCTTGATCAAAGTAGCTCTTCACATTAGTATAGGCCATCAGGTGGTATGTGTACGCAGGCGTATGGTCTTACCAAAGATGATTATTCACGCCTTGTAAGATGAAACTGGTATCCTGAAAGCGAATAAGAATACCGACTTCTTTCAAAATGTTGACGTAATTTGCCTGTCAGCCTCCAAGACGTTTGGTTCGGTAGGAGACATTCCTCCGGAAAAAAACTGCGCTTTATAGTAACTGAGTACTCAAGGAAGCTTGTAAAACCGGCATTTTTTCTGCATTTGCATCCACGAATGGATATTTTGTAAATGAGACAGAGCATATTCCAGTGCAAAACCAGTACTCAAACTTTTATGGCTGAATGGGAACAGAGGCTGGTCACTGGAAATTTTAAATGCATGGTTACAATGCTTAAGGCTGCAATACTTACAGCGTAGGTAACGTTATCCAATTTATAGGCTCAAATATTATTTTGTACTAAATATCCATGAAAAAAGACACTGCAGTGAGCCAGGGGAGCAAAAAAATTGCCTTAAAGACCGGCAAAAACCATGGACATACTGGCATATGGCTGTGGAGACTGCAATGCGGCAATATCAGCAATACCAAGTTTGAGCTCAAACTTCAAGCGCCTGGGGCAAAGAGAGTGCAAAGGGCGAAAATTGTGAAAATTGACTGAGATAAAGGTGATAGATTAATGAACGGCATTCCGAAGTCGCCATATGTATACCCAAGTACGCATACGTCAAAAGGGGGGGGACTTAACTGGCGGAAAAAGTTTCTTATCACCAAATATTGTCAATTTGGGCTTTTGCCTCGCAGCGGCCTGTTATAAAATGTTCGGTTTCCCCATTTTGACTGAGATCAGGAAATTTTTGGCCAAAGAGGAAGGCCTCCGCCCCCGTGGCGACGCCCGCAAATACGTGTGCTCCTAATATAAACCCTCAAATTTCGCCGCCCTGGTAGCTCTGTTGGAAGAGCGTTGGGCTCAGGCCCGCTGCTCAGAAACATGCAGTGGAAGTGCATGTCCAGGCATGGTCTCCGTTCCCCCAAGACGCTCCGGCGCTCAATAGTTTACCCGACGTAGGTAGGCCAGCAACTGACTGGTGAGAGGGTGAGCTGGGCGGGGCGGCCGTCGCTGTGCTTTGTGGGACGTTAAACTTTGGCTTCTAAACTAACCTTTCATTGTGGGAGTTGTCCGTACGGGTGATGGGGTCGGGGTCTTTGTGACGAATCTCTTGATGACTTTAGTGAGACTCCGACTCTAGCAGCCGTATAGGGAATAACTTGGACAAAATTTGTAATAAAAAAATAATATTATGCCCATCTTGCCACCCTCCCCCATACATGAGGAAGGGTTTGAAATATGTTTTCCACTGACTCTCTTGTAAGCTTGCGCAGCCCCTAACCAACCAAGATGTTCAAGGACTCACTAACTTTGGCGGGTAAGGATTTTGCAAAGGCCTTGCTAAAGTAGGTATCAGGGGATTTGTAGATGTCTCTATGTCCATTCAGGTGATGTAAAACAGCCAATCAATCCCAGTGGGGGGACGCCTTGATGGGAAAGCAAGACGGCCTCATCCAATCCTATTTTGGCAACTCCTTGCTTTCACGCATATTCAAGTAGGCAGCCAAATTCATTGGATAATATGTGCACTCATTCCTAGTCTTAGCTTTCGCATCCCTTGCTGCGGTGGCAGGTCTCATTGAATCGATACCCGATTGGATTCTCCAAACTTTGGCGGATTTCATTGGGTTGGATTGAACATTGGGATAGTTTTGGATCTGGGAATGGATCTGGATTCCCACTTTTGTCGATTTAGTGGTGGGTTTTGCACGTGGATTGGATTAGGATTGACAATCATGGGGTGCAGACGGATTGGCCTGAACTGGTTGGGAAAGCTTTGTTTATGAACCAGACGGGATAATTTTTTGGTCAAGAGGCAATCTAGCATATGTTCCTCATATTCTCCATAACTCATGAAGCAACATTCAGATAACTATTGATATAGTGTTAGATTTTACCATCTAAACTTACATATACCTTCCATGCCATCTATGGAGTTGCACCAAATCGGCAGTGGCGGGTATACGAGGGGGCGCTAGGGGCTCAAGCCACTCTCCCGAAATTTTAGAGTGTCTGCAGCAATTGCTTAGTCGGAAGCTGTTCCGAGGCAATAGCGAGGGAGGCTCGAGCCCCTACCCATCCCCCTCGAATAAAGCCCTGGGTCCGCCACTGCAAGTAGGCATATATGTCCGTTGTGTATATGCATACGTACATGTTCACAAAGTATGTCACACGCTCTCAGTTTCACTCCCAGCGCAGTGGCTAGAAGCCGACCCAAAGCAAAAATTAAGTTTATTTCCTGAGGTCAATTGTTGAAGAGGATTCATGTGTGTATGAGTCTCCAGCTGTGTAATGCTAAAAAATGCAACGCTCGTCTATACAGACTCGTTAATCACACGCAGATTCAGGCGGTACATGCAGCTGTGCTCCTGATTGAGCACTCGGGTCCCCACGTTCCGCCCCCCTCCCCCCGAAAAGTCCCCTACCTCTCACTAAACCATCGCTTCGCTACTCCCTGAATTAGACGTCCCCTAACTCTCACTGAAAAGTCGCTTCCACTCTAATTTTCCTGGATGTGAGTAGCAGCACTTTCAGGTTATAACTAGTCTCCCCCATACTTAAAGCCGCCCAAAAATTAGCGCCCCTATGCTGCCGTTCCCAAGGGTGGGGAGAGGAGGTGGAATCGGGATAGTGACTGCCGGAACTGCACGATTTTTTATTATGGTGATTTGTTTCCCTGGGGAGTGACTGGGACCACCACTGTGCTTCTCCAGTCTAATGGTGCCCCCGTCCGAGGTTCCGCCAGGTCGGGAGTCTGCATCCGCCTTAACTGTGAATCGGCGCGCCCCTTAAAAGCAAGCCAGTAGAACAGAGTGATAAAACACTGTCTTTCGATAATCAGTCTGATACATTTGTTAAATGAAACTGGAGAAGGTCAACGGCTTCAGGTGATTTCGGGGATGGATCCCAGGGGGAGCACCGGCCACTGTGTCATCGTCGTTCAAACAATGTTCCAGGCGACGCGTGGGCGCAAAATAATGGCTAGATTACCGCCAGGTAAAAAGGCCTCAAGAGCCCATCACTAGTGAATGTCATGCAATTTCTAACGCACACCCACTCGAATGACCACAATTTTGGCGTAAATCTGGCTCCTGCGCTGGATGGCAGCCGTGGAATATCAGACGAAAATTGAGGCTGGCGACTGATTACAGCGATTGTGCTGGATGATAGGTGACAACAACGGCAAGAGGGGCTGGACAAAAAGAGATGCTCCACCGGATCCAGCTCTGTTCCTAAATCTATAACCATCCGATTAACAGAACGATTAAACTGATTAAAATGATAGACTAAGCAGAATAAACTTATTACGTAGACCGGACACCTAATCTTATCTGTAACAAATCCTTTGTAAGTGACAACGTCCTGACACTTGGTGCTTGGAGCTAGGTATGTCGGAATGCACGTGATCAGACACAGCAGACACCTCCAACACTCTGCGTGTTAAATCTGGAACTAGCGCGGCTCTGGTGAAGGTATATCATACATACAGCGTACTTTCTTCAATACAGCGGTCAGTGGTCGCTCAGCCTCGGGACAACGGGAAGCCAACTACGTCCTAATTCACTACTTCACCTAACGCCGAGTCAGCGTATATCCCTTGGACAGGGCTAATTGGCAACGGTATTACCAGTTCTCAAACGTATAAGCACAGTCAACCTTAAAACGTGCAGCAGAGTTGCCAGTTCAGCTGGAGAAAAAAATGGCTTGTTCCGTGGCCGCCAAATAAACAAATGTTGCAAGAGATCGTTATTAAGCCCGAGTTTATGTTCAGAGCGTGGCTCCAGAGAACAAATATTAAGTAGAGGACTGAGCAGCCAGTCTTTTTCATAAAAATTACTCACCATCCATTTTTTGCTTTAATCTACCTTATGGTGCATAATATAGTGGACAAAAACCTGCGTCGATCAATAGGAAAGCTCGACCATAAAGTTATAGTATCTTCATGAATAATAGGCGGCATGGCCTCTGAAGTTACCTTTATCCCTAGCACTGTATTCAAACATTCAGTGTATAATCCTCTGGGTGTCATATGACCTTAGCTGTCGATGCACCCTAAAACCCCAAACATGATGTTGATAATTCAATAAATAATGATAATTCATACACTGCCTTTATCATTCGGGCAGGTTACGTGCAGCCTAGGTAATTCCTACAATACCTGAACTCTCAAACAGTTTACGAACGAGTATATACTGCACTTATATGCTGCGTGGGCCATTTTGAACGTCCTGATGGATACTAATGGACTCGCACAAAAATGCTGCTCAAAAGCAGCTGCTCATGGCACAGGACATAGCACTGAGAGGCGAGAAAAGGCGGGAGCTATTCAGCTAAGCCTCACAGCGTGTTTCAACGGTGCCCCGGGATCCCTCTTCAATGCCATATTCCGGCTCCTTGAGAGAAGAAGACAACTTAGGCTTGTTACATTCAAGAGACTCATCAGTTGGGTATCTTCCTTAGCATGTTTCCTTCTCTGGAGACGTGGCACGAGACAGAGCAACTTCGGTGCACGAGGTGGCCGATTCTGTTCCGGATGCACCTGACATGGCATGATATTACATGCCTTTACGAGAATATCTATCCTGGTCTGCGTGAACGTTGCAAAATGAGTTTTATTTTGTATAAGAACCACTTCCAACAGACAAGCTTTTTCCAATGCAGGATTACAAAAGTATTGAAATGAGTGCTTAACCCACGCCCCACCGGGGTCCCGCGCCAACTTTGCCCCCTCCGAGGGGCATCGATGGCCCAAATAACGCCGAAAATATGAGGGTTAGAGCAAATATGCAAAGTGTGTTAGAACACTCGTGTAAATTCAGTGTGGTTTCAATTTAAATTAGTAACGCTCAGATAAATAATTTGGCCTCCAGAGGTCATGTTGGGTCAATATAGGCAATTTACTAAAATATGCAATGCCAAGAAACCTGGACATAGCTCCCATCCCATTGGAGCTACTGAGGTCTAGTAAATTACATTTGACAGGAAAATTCCAGAACTTTCTCCGCTATGTCGGAAATAATGAGCTTTCAACCAGTGCTTTGACCTTCAGAGGGTAACTCTTGACCTAATGTGACCTGAGGTCACTGAAGGTTTAAAAGTGATCTTGCTGTACCTATTTCAAATGGAAGACAGTGATGATACATATACGATGATGTTGGATTCAGCGTTCTAGCTTGATTACGTCAAACGCAAAAGTTATCGTGTAAATACCTTTCTGTCCCTGGCGACCTGTGATGACCTCAGATCAGTCAAAGGCAAAAGTTTGCCCCTAAAATCCATTGAAGGGTGGCCATGAATGTTTTTCGCAGAAATCTGGGAATAGACAATCATATCATTGTGCCTTTTAGATTTTAAAGTTTTTTCCACATGCTTTTTATATGGGAGATGTCACCTCGTGGCCTGACCTTAGGTCACCAAATCGCAAAATCCCGGATAAACATATTGTAGAACCTGGAGGCGGCATCAAGCGTAAAAAGATTCACATCGATCGGCCAAGAAGTGAAGCTATGGTAGAGGTCAAAATTTAACCCTCGCCCACCGGGGATCGATGGCCCCCTAAGGTTTTCCGGGATAGCAGAAAAACGACGAGGCGCAGCACCGCAGTTGAGGGCTCTACCTCTCACTGCATCATTTTCCCATCATCCCTGAAATTTTTTACCCCGGGTCACCCAAGGTCAGGTCACCAGACGAGGTCAACCAAGGTCACCTCACTTCACTTTAGAGCTCTGTAAGAGCTACATTTCAAAGTCGATCGATTTGAAACTTCCTACACTTCATAACCCCTCCAGGGTCTACAAGGTGTATATCCGGGATTTTTCGATTTCGTGCCCTGAGGTCAGGTCACGAGGCGACCTCTCCCATTGGAAAAGCATAGGGAAAAGTTGTTTCATGATATAAAAGCCACAAAAATGATTGCAAATACTCAGACTGCTCAGAACAATGTTTTTGGACACCCTTTCACGGATCCCAGGGTCATATTTGCCCTTTGACTTTTCCAGGGTCATCCAAGGTCACCAGAGGTCAAAAACAGTATTTTGGCAATAACTTTTGCCCTAATTAAGCTAGAGCGATGAAACAAACACCATCCTGTTTGTCTTGTCACTGGTTTTCATTTGATATACGGTAAGGTCACTTTCTGACCTTTCGTGACCTCAGGTCATATTAGGTCACGAGGTGACCTCTGGAGGTCAAACCACTGGCGGGAGGTCTTTACGTTCCACATAGCGGAAAAAGTACTGGCAATTTGCTATCAAATGTACTTTACCAGGCCTCAATAGCTCTAATGACATAAGAGTTATGCCCAGTTTGCTCAATCATTGCATATTTGAGTGAAAATAGCCGATCTTGACCTAATTTGACCTCTGGAGGTCAAACCATTGACCTGAGCACTAAAACATGCCAAGTAATTTCTTACTGAATTCACGCAAGCTTTCTATTGCACTTTGCAGATTTGCGCTAACGCCCATATTTTCGGAGTTAGAGGGGGCCATCGATGGCCCCCCGGTGGGGCGAAGGTGGCGCGGACCCCGGTGGGGCGCGGGTTAAAGTGAGGTGACCTTGTTTTACCTGGCCTGGTGACCTGACCTAGTGTGGCCCGGGATAAAATATTTCAGGGATGGTGGGAAAATAATTAAGTGAGAGGTAGACTCCTAAATAAATTGAACGATGTAAAACATGACTTAGCTGGGTCAAATTATGAAAATGACCCAGGGGCGGACGCAGACCCGAGTTTTGGGGGTAAACCCATGTCCGCCTCTCCTGGGGGGAGCGAAGATTTTTGGTTCTACAGACCTAGTGTAAACACCTTTTTCAGTGCTCGGCAGACCTAGTATAAGCTACCTCTCCAAGTACATGATCGCTCTCGGGGTTAGGGGGGTGGGAGCGAAGCTTTTTTCTCTACAGACCTAGTGTAAACTCTTTTTAATTTCTCCGGCTTTTAGGGGCCAAAAGATATTTTGGCCCCTCCAGCGCTTTGGGGGGCCATGGCCGGAATGGTCCCCATGCGTCCGCCAATGAAATGACCTGGCGTCGAGGTAGGTCAGGGTCATATGGTGACCTTTTATAGTGATATTGCATAAAACTCGACCACCCGTGACAAGATAAGTGCAATGCAAACAAAATGGAAGCCTTAAATTAATTCAGTGCGAAGTTATTGACAAGATAAGCTATGTATGCTCATATGACCACACATGACCTTTCAGAGGTCAGATGGTCAAAAACTCATCTCTTTGGTCAAGATGGCGGCAATATTATTTGGTATGAAGACTTTTAAGTTGACCTATCCCGCATTCACGAAAACTAGCCCTGCCCATTTTTCACCATATACTTACAATGGGGCGACCAAAAAAGTGCCACCATCTTAGGTCACCAATATAAAAATTCCTAGATAATAGATTGTGACGACTTTCCTTTAACTTGTGGTTTTCTTTGGACAGAGCATGGGGCTGCATGGTGCTGCATGGGCCTGCATCGCGGAGAATGCGCTTTGATTGAGCAAGTTAAATGTTTGTTATATGTCAGAAACGTGCTTGAAGTATGATGAGCGAAGTCTGAGCTACACTACCAACGGAGCGGATAACCATTGGTACGTGCATACGCTGACATGTTTATTTGTGCTGCCACTAGGCACGTTTGCTCGATTCTTCTCCCTCTGTCCCTTGTAAGTTTACCTAAGCACGGTAAGCTCGTGATGTTGACGCTAGCTTGCATAATTGCCTGTTCACTGCCTTGCTGCTAGTGCTGCTAGTGCTGCTAATAGCCCGCGTTTGTGACCGATTATGCTTATTTCCGCTTGTAATGTTTGCTTGTTTGCTGCTGTTGCAGAAACCGCACCAGAAACACACTGCCTGCCAAATCATTGTACACCATTTACTCACCCTGTGTCACACACTTCAATTCACGTCTTTCATATTCCGGATATTTGTTGGACAAATACATCCTTATTCATTCCTCAGATGCGTGTTTTCGGACGGCTGTCGTTGGTAGTAACATAGATTTTTAGGCCCAAATGCCCTTATGATATTGGGAAAATTTGAAAGTGATCAGTGGTAGATGCTTCTTTGACTGCACTTCACTCTCTTCTGTTTTATTACTTGCTTAACACGCGCATTGACGGCGGTCTGAGCCACCTTCGCTTTGACGAGGCGGGCGGGTACCCGCATCCCTCCCCTAAGATCTCGAGAACCATGGTAGGTAGAGAAAAACAGTAAACGGCGTTGGGCTGCCCATCCACTTCTCCATCGGAAATATTTGAACCATTTTTGTCAGGTCACATTTAAGGTCACCAGAGGTCAAAACATGCCGTCATAGGGATAAAATGTATATTCAGTTGTCCGGCCATTACATCTGAACAAAGATAGAGCAAAACGACTTGAACTGTATGAATCCTTGCAACAAGCCAAATCGAATGATGTATAATTTGACCTTGCTAGGTCAAATCAAGGATGTGACCTGACCTGAGGTCAGGTCAGTCAGGTCAGGATCAAATTATATAAAATGCATATTATTAGAACCGCAAAGCCAAGGCGAGTCTAATGAAGCCAAAATAAACGCTCTATCACTCTTCGTTACTGAGTTATACAGCAAAAACCATTTTTCCCATGTATTTCCAATGGAGAGCCCATACCTCGTACCTGACCTTAGGTCACCGCTATAAAAAATACCGGAACATATTTTAGAGAACTCGGTGAGCCCATTATGTGATATGAGTTTCAATAGGATAAGTTCACCCTGCTCCGACTTATGCTATCTTAAACTTTTTTAGGTCAGGTCACTTGACATGTACTGGTGACCTGACCTGAGATGACCTAACCTTAAAATTTTCACAGAAGTTGTAAAAATGATGAGGGAAAAGGTATGCCAAGTACGGCGGCGCTACGCGCCGACGTTTTTATGCTTTCTCCGAAAAACCTGAGGGGGCGGGTACCCACCCCCCGTCAATGCGCGTGTTAAGCTGGCACTGCCTGGGCTCTTTCCGTACACACTACCGCCTGGTAGGTCCGATTGAACCCCTACAATCTCGGGAAACGGAAGTGATACCGGAAAATTGGAAACGGCGCTGGAGGCGCCTTTCCGTTTTCTAGCCAAGAGACCTAGAAACAAAATACATCAGTGTGTTTCTCTTGACCCAAATATTCCAATGATATGCGACATGACCTTATAGGTTCAAATTATGCCCTTGAACTGAGGTCGATACAGTTACAATATAGACTAGACAGTTGACCTAATATCTCATTGCAAATAATTCAAAATTTCGGGTCATGTTCATCACCATTATACCAAATTTAAGCCTGTATCGCGTTTCGGTAAAAGGTTATAGACGTAACAAATTTTCTAAGAGCGTGACCTTTGGTGACCTCTGGTGAATTCCATATTGATCTGCCCTAAAAATGGATAACAGGATGACCCCAGTAGCTCAATTGGTAGGGCGTTGGGCTCCGGTTCGCTGCTCAGGAACATGCAGTTTCAGTGCATGTACAAGTTTGGAAACGATTCTTTTGAGACGTTCCGGCACTCAATATTTATCCCACGTAGGTTGGCTGGTAACTGACAGGTGAGAGGGTGACCTGAGAGGGGAAGTTTTCCCTGTGCTTTGTGGGGCGTTAAACTTTGGCTACTAAGTTAACCCTTCATTGTGGGAGTTATTCATTCAGATAGTGGGGTCGGGGTCTCCGTGACGAGCCCCTTGATTCTTTAGTGACTCCAAAACCGAACTTGCAACGAATCTTATTTTTTATAAAAATATGTAGATTTTTCAAGAGCTTTCGAATAACTTTGTAAACCTAATCTAGCTCTTCTAGAAGCCGAGTTACACCCTGGTTTTGTCAGCCTCATTTTAAAAGAACAGAATCGCCTTACATGGGTTTAGAAATGACATCATAACTCGTTGACCTGACCTAACCTGATGTACATTTTACGTCATGAATTGTAAAATTGATAACCCTAGAAGCCTGCAGAGTGACGCGCGTCTTTTGCAATCTGCTTAGAATCATTTACGAAAAACTGGGAGGGTGCGATCGGACGATTGGACCTCCCCAAGCGGCGATCGGTTAAAACACTAGTTTAGAAACCTTTTGAGAATCATATGGGCCCAAACACTTTTTACGAAGCATAACGAGATTAATGGAGGCTAGAAGTGCTACGGCATCGTTATCCTCACACTAAAAAAACTCTACTTCAATCATTAAACCAATCTCAAGCTGGCTTAATTAATTAGCCTGGCTGTTATAGCGCACATAGTTAGAGCCTAGCTTATGATTCCTCAATAAGGGCATATTTTAACTCACATAGTGTGGCCAAGCTAGTTGGCAAGCTGAACAATTTTTAGTATCTGCATGTTCCCACATGCAGTAACCTCCGTGAAATTTCTCTAAGCGGGTAAAAAAACATACCGAAATAGATGCCCGGGCTTAGCGTGTTTCAAACGGGGGCGGGACACAAACCCCAGTTTGAGGGGGCCAAACCCATGTCTGCCTCTCCTCCTGGGGGATGGGTGGGGATGGGATGTGCGATTTGGTTGTTCGACAGACCGAAAATAAGCTACCTCTCCAAGTACATGATGCTCTCCTGGGGGGAGAGGGTGGGAGCGAAAATTTAATTGCTCGACAGACCTTGTGTAAACGATTTTTTATTTATCCGGCCTTTTGGGCCAAAAGATAGTTTCCCCCCTCCAGCGCTTTGGGGGCCATGACTGGAATGCCCCCCCCTGTGTCCGCCAATGGTTTCAAAAGCAAGTGCCATGCCAGGCGGAAAACAAACAGCAGCAATCGCCTCGGTGGCTGGTCGCTGAGCGAATCATGCCGTTGATCATGCCACTTCTTTGCTGTAAGATTATTGCGAAACAGAATTGGAACTTTGGTCAATGAATTCGACTTTGTACGCTTTCAAATGTAATGTTTTCCTCAACCTTATCTGAATCGCTTTTACCAGCCTCTCTGTTTAATAAAACATGGAAATATTCCCGCTAAAAGACATATTTCCTGACCTAAGCTGTACACTTGGAATGTTTAGGTAATTATTTGAGCAAACAAACTGGTCCTGAGGAAGCAGTCTAGAAAGGTTCGGTGCTTAGTTGATGCATCCGCTCAAGTTTGTTCGGCACCGTAAAGCGGGCGAGCGTGAAGTGTCACTTCCCTTGAATGGGAATCTTCATATCGTGTTTTGCTCACACTTCCACACTATTGAGGTGGCTTTTAAAGTGTTGTGATGAGTAGAATGGATTATAAACTATGGAAGGAGATGGTAAGGATGAGGAAAGGTGAAGATAAAGAGGATGGGATTCTACATGGAGGGGTCGCTGCAGTCACAGGCACATGCGCTCACAGCCTCCAGGTGGAGGAAAGATAAGACAAGGATTAAGCGCTGTTTGAAAAGCACAGACTCAATCGCACACGCACTTCGAACATTTAAAATAAAATATTATGAGGGTGAAAATGTTTGATTATTCGGATTCGTATTTATTTTTCTTCGAACTGATGAATTTCGTTGTTTGTGCTCCATCTTGTCTGCGACAGTGTTGATTTCCTTGCTTCACTGCTGATAAATTGGTGTTTTTTTTCTTTTGTTTAATCTCCAGTGCTGATGTTTTCATCTCAAAACTTGTTTTTTCTTCTTGTCAAAAATTAGCTATCCTGAAATATTTCAATGCTCCCGCCGTAGAAACTTTCTTCTTGAAGGAGCTCTCAAAAACCCGTGAAACGCAACACTAAATCAATGAGAAAGATAAGCAACAAAAAACGATACCAGGACAAAAACCAGGACTGGAGCTCACCCTAAAACAGGACTGGAGCAGGCCAAAAATGATAAGATAATACAAAATCATGCGGGTCTTTGGGAGGCACTCACAGGTGCCTGTCTTACCCGGCCGCGTTAAACTCGATTTCACTAGCAACTCAGTGATCTAGTATTTGGTGTCTCATACAAACACCCCACCCAATGCTTGTCAAAATAAGTCTTGAAGACGTAATGATTTACTTCTTACTCATATCTTCTTCTAGCTTGCCCCAAAGACAGTCGAGGTGCATGAAAATTAGCACATAATGTAGCCAAAAGAATGTATCCTTCACCAGTATGATAACATTGCTGATTTTGAATGAGAACAGGAGTATTTTTATATTTTCTAAGAGCACGAAATACACGTCCATTCCCTGTCGCTGAAAGAGGGAGCCTTAAGAAACAGAGCTAAAAGGGAGTGTACGAGCTAAGAGGGAGTGGCTCGTAAGCACCATAACAGAGCTAAAGGGAAGACATGCCTGACAAAAACATCATTCACATGGTAGCAGCACACGATCTGGTGCCAACGATAAGTAGGAAAAGAATCAACTATTCAACTTAGCCAGACATGCTAGAACATCGCTAAAATAAAATGTGTACAGTGCCCATATATTCAGGTTTGGCCACTCTCAAGCTTTAAAATGGTAAAATACTGGTGTGGTACTGACCTTCCTGAAACATCCTGACATATGAATGGGATTTTTCTCCTACCAGGGCATGTAGATGATTTGAAAAATGGCATGAAGATATAAATAAATAAATGAATGTATGTATATATATATATATATATATATATATATATATATATATATATATATATATATATATATATATATACACATATATATGTATGTATGTATGTATAAACGTGTTAAGATTAGACCTTCCTACTATCTACTGCGCGTTTTATATCCAAAGCTGTCGGTACGCCCTAAAACCCCAAATATGATGATGACTCCTGCCATCCAGCAGCATTTACATAGAACATGCTGCCCTCCGAATCTGAGCCGGGCCGCTGCAGTGAGAATGGCGTGCCGCTGTCTTCGTTGCCAGAGGCGTTTGTCTCAGGTGCAGGGAGTGGCACGTAATCAGGGGTTTTGGATTGGAGCCAGTAAAGCACCATTCACTAAACCGTCACTTGTTGGCTCGGTAACTAAACCGATAGTATATATAATGATAGATCGACAATTATGTAAAAAAATTGAGCCTACAAATTACAACAGAAGTACGTGAGACAATGTGAAAAACGCTCACCGAATGTGACTCCCGGCTTCGCCGCCGCCAGCGTCGAAGAACGGCGGCGCGCGGAGGCGTCGGCAGGAGAGCTGGCCGTACACCCCATATCACTGCCGCCGCTCCAGCCCCTTCGCCTCAGCGGCCCCGCAGGACACGGAGGCACCACCACAGGTCACCGCCTCCGACACGGCGGCCACGGCCGAAGCACGCCACCTCCCAACCTGCCACCGGCCCACGTCGGCTGCCACTGACACGAGCTCTGTGATGGACAGCCGCCAGCTGGCTGCCGACGCCGCTGTGCGCCCCGCCCCTCAGCAGCTCTGCCGGCGCCGACGATGACGACGGCGCACACGGTGCGGCGCGCGCAGAACGACCCGCCACCGAGCTGAGAGGCAGAAGAGAGGGTCGGATATCTATGGCGGAGACTTTCTTACTGGCAATGGCAGGTTACATCATCAAAAAGTCATCAGATCTCTGGGATTTATATTTTCATCCCGCCATAGATTCACACCTCAGTCAGGAGCAAACACAACGAGGATCACCTCCTCCCCCAGTCGTCCTGGAGCACTAAAAGGTCCTAAGAGCAAAATCAGACTGGTCGGGGGTACCACCTGGCGGTTACCTGGGATCACTGAGCACATAGTTTTGTTTTTCGGGGATGGAGCTCAAGTTTGGTTTGGGACTTCCGCACCTAGTTTAAGAGATTCAACGCTTTTGGAAGTGAGGCAACACAAATATGTCCCGGAAGAGCCCTCTAATAATTGTTGAGGTTTAACGACGCATCAACTGCCAGGGTCATACGGCGTCGCCAACTCTCATCCTGTTGGAAGGGATTTTGGGGATCAGATCGACTTATTCAGAGGCTCCGCCGGGACTTGAACCCGGGACTGGTGGCTTAGAAGACAAGGGTGCTATCCACTAAGCCACCTCATCCCTACGGAAGAGCCCTCATGCCAAACCGAGGAGCGAAAGGAGTAGAATCCGATAGAGCCCAGAAGCCAATCTGGTGGGCCTCAAAAGCTAATATCAGGGTGCGAGCAAGACTAATGTAAGTATAGTGTAAGCTCTTGGCAAGACGAATCGCCGGGAATATAACAATATCAAGTGCAGGTCAATAACTAGTCACAAAAAATCACATTTTTTGAGTCTTAGCTATGCCTTTGGAACTTGTAAGTAATTGCGTCGAACCAAACTACGCAGACGTAAGACGCAATTTTTTTTTTTTACAGGACATCTGGTCCCATTTAATTAGATGTAAATAAGAGGCCGGTCTAAAGGTGTGCACTTTAAAGAGGAGGACTTGCGGGTCGGAGATTTGGTATTGCATCGGACTTTTAGCGAAATTGTCGCTCTATTTAAACCCAAGACAAGAGAGCTCTCCCAAGTTTGGGATAATTTGTGTCTTTTTCAGTTCCCATACTTTTCTTCGACACCAGATGGCAAGATTGCCGCTTGAATATTTATTGAAGGAAACGTGTTGTCGCCGAGATCCTTTCAGGGCACGACAATAATGTGCCGTGTTTTTAATACTCATACTATGAAGTTCTTTCACAAGTTCTAGTTCTAACGAGACTGCTGGAGATCGCAGCAAAGCAAACATAAACAACTGATTACGAATATGTGGCCCGTAGCTGCCGTCTGTGAATAAGGGAAACAAAAATGATTTAGAAGACGATTCCCTGGGGACTTCATGCAACAATACCAACGCAAACGCGCCGGACAGCCTGCAACGGCAAGTGCTACAGTTGTGAAACCTAACAACACGGAAAGGGTCAGATCACAGTGAGCTGGGGACAAAAATCAGACCAGGCTGAACTGGGGAGAGACATCAGACCACGGTGAACTGGGGAAAGACATCGGACCACGGTGGACTGGGAAGAGACATCAGACCACGGTTCACTGGGAAGAGACATCAGACCACGGTGGACTGGGGAGAGAGATCAGACCACGGTAGACAGGGGACAGACATCAGACCACGGTGGACTGGGGAGAGACATCAGACCACGGTGGACTGGCGAGAGACATCAGACCACGGTAGACTAGGGGTAGACATCAGACCACGGTAGACTGGGGGCAGACATCTGACCACGGTGGACTGTAGTAGTTAGAAATGTTTTCGGGATATTAGTCTGGGTTATTTGATGAAAAGTTTAAACTTCCGAATATTTCGAGTTTATTGATAGCTCTTTTTCAACGGAATGTCGATCATGAACAGCCAAGTTTTTCAAACACAATGTCATCTTCATCACTTGAGTTCCCTTCCTACATACCTCTATTTAAATGAAGTATATTACGTATTCTTGCAATTCCCGCTGAACCATTAAACGCCTATTTGTTAAACGGCACAAATAATGACAAATAACACGTTTTTGCAATTCCCGCCGAACCATTAAACGCCTATTCGCTAAAAGGCACAAATAATGACAAATAACCCGTTTCTTATATACACGTTTCACTAGCTCACAGCCCCTACTATTGATTTTATTTTTCCCTGATTTTGTCCAATCCTGTTGAATTCTTGTTAACAATGATAATCCTAATACTACTACAATCCTACAGCCATGACGATCCTCCTACAATGCTTCTAAAACGGGGTCCCAAATTGGGTTAATGTAACGTTTCCCTATCCCGATTTATATCTGCTTCCCTTATTCTAATTTCTATCGCTTCCCTAACAGACCTTCTTACGGATTTTTGCTCTACTGCAACAATTTTAACATCACGAGGGTTCAGATCCTTCCGACAACTATATACATGACATGACACTGCTGATTTAGAAAACCTGCCGTTCCGAATATCCCCTATATGCTCCTCCACCCTTACCTCCCTAGCGGCCTACCTGATTCCCCTATATATGTTGACCCACACTCGCATTTCATTTCATAAACTGCCCCCTTTTCTCTCTCCCTTACTCATAGGATCCTTAACATGCGTCAGTAATCTTTGAAGGTAGTCTTAGAACTATGAGCAACCTTTAAGCCATGATTACGTAATGCCCTACTGATACGCTCACTGACTCCTTGATGTACGGTACTGACACATACTCATGTTTTTCAGCGTCCCGTGGCTCCGTCTCTCCTTTCTCCTGCGGTCTTTGCTGTCTTCGCTGCGGCTGCTCTTCGTCTCGCTCCTGCTGTTGATTGTTGCTCGTGGTCGTTTCTGCTCGCTCCTGCTCCTCCTGTTGACAGTTGTTCGTGGTCGTGTCGGCTCGCTCCTGCTGCTCCTGTCGGTTGGTTCTCGTGATCGCTTCGTCTTGCTCCTGTTCCTCCTGTTGGCGGGTGTGTGTAGCAGCTTCTTCTTGCTCCTGCTCCTCTCGTTGGTGACCTCGTTGGTTGGTACCCCCAGCTGCTTCAACCGTCCGCTTGAGGGCCTTATCGACGAACCGTTTTGGGTATCCGTTTTCTTTGAAGATTCCTTTCAGTGCAACCATCTCGTTTTTTAAGGACCCTGGGTCTGTGCTTAGGTTCTTTGCCCTGGCACCAAGACAAGAAATGATTCCTGCTTTAATGTTTGAAGCATGGTGAGAATCGTGTCTGATGTATAAGTTTGACGCAGTTTCTTTTCTAAAAACCGATGTCTTTAGTCTTCCTGAATCCTTGGAGATTTGCATGTCTAGGAAGCTTAGAGTTCCTCCCTGCTCCGTTTCTAGTGTGAACTGAATGTTTCTTGATAGGCTGTTGATATGGTCATGGAATCCAGAAAGCGTGCTCAAACCGTGCTGCCATATGACTAAAACGTCGTCTACGTATCGACGCCATAATCTTGGCTTCAGCCTAGCAGTGTTGAGTGCTTCTGTTTCTATGTGCTCCATATAGCTATTCGCTAGTACCACCGATAGGCTGAGACCCATGGGAGCTCCCTCCCGCTGTTCGAAAAATTTTCCATTCACCTTAAAATATCTGCAGTCCAGACAGGCAATCATAAGTTCCCGCAATGTTTCAACTGAGAGAGGCGTCCTATCACACAAGGTTGGATCTTCGCTAAGTTTTTGGCATGTCACATCAACTGCTTCGAGCACTGGCACTCTTGTGTAGAGTTGTGTCACGTCGAAACTCACTAGCAAGTCTCCCTCGCAAACATTAATCTTCCGAATGTCTGTGGCTAAAGAGGCCGAGTTTGATACAGCACACTCTGTCTTTCCGATTGCTGGACTAATGATTCTGGTTAAGTAGGACGCGAGACTGTAGGCTGAGAGTCAATCATGGATGTGATGGGTCTTAGAGGTACGCCATCTTTATGGATTTTTGGAAGTCCATAAAATCTGGGCGCAACTGAGTTACGTGGCTTCAGGGCTTTCGTAAGTGCAGGATCTATTTTCCCTCCTTTTCAAACTTAGCTAGCAGTTCACTTATTTTCCGCTCTTTAATCCGTGTGGGGTCTTTCATAATCTCTTGATAAGCGCCATCGTTCAACAGCTCATTAACTTTTTGCTTATATTGTTCTGCAGACAGAATCACTGTTGTGTTTCCTTTATCTGCCTTGAGTATTTTTATGTCATTCCTGTCCTGAAGGGATTTAAGTGCTTTCCGTTCGTCCTGAGTTAAGTTATCCTTTGGGGCGCTGGATGTCTGAAGTATGCGTGCCACTTTAGTCCGTATAATGTTCGCTTCCACTTCTGGCTTTTTGGTTAGTGCTGACTCGACCGCACAAATTATTTCCTTTTAGGAATCTTCTTTGGGGCTGGTGCAAATCCTAATCCTTTTTCCAAGACTTGACCTTCTGAGTTACTAAGAGGAAGTTGTTTGCGAGGGAGACTTGCTAGTGAGTTTCGACGTGACACAACTCTACACAAGAGTGCCAGTGCTCGAAGCAGTTGATGTGACATGCCAAAAACTTAGCGAAGATCCAACCTTGTGTGATAGGACGCCTCTCTCAGTTGAAACATTGCGGGAACTTATGATTGCCTGTCTGGACTGCAGATATTTTAAGGTGAATGGAAAATTTTTCGAACAGCGGAGGGGAGCTCCCATGGGTCTCAGCCTATCGGTGGTACTAGCGAATAGCTATATGGAGCACATAGAAACAGAAGCACTCAACACTGCTAGGCTGAAGCCAAGATTATGGCGTCGATACGTAGACGACGTTTTAGTCATATGGCAGCACGGTTTGAGCACGCTTTCTGGATTCCATGACCATATCAACAGCCTATCAAGAAACATTCAGTTCACACTAGAAACGGAGCAGGAGGAACTCTAAGCTTCCTAGACATGCAAATCTCCAAGGATTCAGGAAGACTAAAGACATCGGTTTTTAGAAAAGAAACTGCGTCAAACTTATACATCAGACACGATTCTCACCATGCTTCAAGCATTAAAGCAGGAATCATTTCTTGTCTTGGTGCCAGGGCAAAGAACCCAAGCACAGACCCAGGGTCCTTAAAAAACGAGATGGTTGCACTGAAAGGAATCTTCAAAGAAAACGGATACCCAAAACGGTTCGTCGATAAGGCCCTCAAGCGGACGGTTGAAGCAGCTGGGGGTACCAACCAACGAGGTCACCAACGAGAGGAGCAGGAGCAAGAAGAAGCTGCTACACACACCGCCAACAGGAGGAACAGGAGCAAGACGAAGCGATCACGAGAACCAACCGACAGGAGCAGCAGGAGCGAGCCGACACGACCACGAACAACTGTCAACAGGAGGAGCAGGAGCGAGCAGAAACGACCACGAGCAACAATCAACAGCAGGAGCGAGACGAAGAGCAGCCGCAGCGAAGACAGCAAAGACCGCAGGAGAAAGGAGAGACGGAGCCACGGGACGCTGAAAAACATGAGTATGTGTCAGTACCGTACATCAAAGGAGTCAGTGAGCGTATCAGTAGGGCATTACGTAATCATGGCTTAAAGGTTGCTCATAGTTCTAAGACTACCTTCAAAAGATTACTGACGCATGTTAAGGATCCTATGAGTAAGGGAGAGAAAAGGGGGCAGTTTATGAAATGAAATGCGAGTGTGGGTCAACATATATAGGGGAATCAGGTAGGCCGCTAGGGGTAAGGGTGGAGGAGCATATAGGGGATATTCGGAACGGCAGGTTTTCTAAATCAGCAGTGTCATGTCATGTATATAGTTGTCGGAAGGATCTGAACCCTCGTGATGTTAAAATTGTTGCAGTAGAGCAAAAATCCGTAAGAAGGTCTGTTAGGGAAGCGATAGAAATTAGAATAAGGGAAGCAGATATAAATCGGGATAGGGAAACGTTACACTTAACCCAATTTGGGACCCCGTTTTAGAAGCATTGTAGGAGGATCGTCATGGCTGTAGGATTGTAGTAGTATTAGGATTATCATTGTTAACAAGAATTCAACAGGATTGGACAAAATCAGGGAAAAATAAAATCAATAGTAGGGGCTGTGAGCTAGTGAAACGTGTATATAAGAAACGGGTTATTTGTCATTATTTGTGCCTTTTAGCGAATAGGCGTTTAATGGTTCGGCGGGAATTGCAAAAACGTGTTATTTGTCATTATTTGTGCCGTTTAACAAATAGGCGTTTAATGGTTCAGCGGGAATTGCAAGAATACGTAATATACTTCATTTAAATGAGAGGTATGTAGGAAGGGAACTCAAGTGATGAAGATGACATTGTGTTTGAAAAACTTGGCTGTTCATGATCGACATTCCGTTGAAAAAGAGCTATCAATAAACTCGAAATATTCGGAAGTTTAAACTTTTCATCAAATAACCCAGACTAATATCCCGAAAACATTTCTAACTACTTGACAACAGTTTCTGGGAAAAATATGACTCTGAAAACGTATATAACTAACCTCTACGGGAGGAGAATCTACCAACTTACCACAGCACTTAAATCGATCAAAACAAAACTGTCAAACCTTTCGAACCACATCATCTTCCTGAAGCGATGCCGAGATAACGGAGTGATACCTAAAGGACTTAGGTTGAAAACGACTCTTCCCGGGATTCGTGCAGAAACGGTGAAACAGAAAGCGGAAAATGCCTTTGTTAAGGAAGCGTTGAAGCTAGCAAAAAACAGCAAAAGCGAGGAATTAAAACGCAAAAGGTACGTGGAGATTTCACTGAGAAACACCCTGTCGAGGCCAGATTTTATAATTATTGAAAGAGTAACATCCAAAGCAGGGGACAATGCATTCCTTAGAAAGAAGAGTACCCAAGTTAAGAAGTTTGATAATCTCATGAGGGAAAAGCGTAGCCTTGATCCTATCCCAAGAAGCTTAGTCAAATCAACCGTAGTGAATTTAAGCGAACAACCTCTTAGTAACTCAGAAGGTCAAGTCTTGGAAAAAGGATTAGGATTTGCACCAGCCCCAAAGAAGATTCCTAAAAGGAAATAATTTGTGCGGTCGAGTCAGCACTAACCAAAAAAGCCAGAAGTGGAAGCGAACATTATACGGACTAAAGTGGCACGCATACTTCAGACATCCAGCGCCCCAAAGGATAACTTAACTCAGGACGAACGGAAAGCACTTAAATCCCTTCAGGACAGGAATGACATAAAAATACTCAAGGCAGATAAAGGAAACACAACAGTGATTCTGTCTGCAGAACAATATAAGCAAAAAGTTAATGAGCTGTTGAACGATGGCGCTTATCAAGAGATTATGAAAGACCCCACACGGATTAAAGAGCGGAAAATAAGTGAACTGCTAGCTAAGTTTGAAAAGGAGGGAAAAATAGATCCTGCACTTACGAAAGCCCTGAAGCCACGTAACTCAGTTGCGCCCAGATTTTATGGACTTCCAAAAATCCATAAAGATGGCGTACCTCTAAGACCCATCACATCCATGATTGACTCTCCAGCCTACAGTCTCGCGTCCTACTTAACCAGAATCATTAGTCCAGCAATCGGAAAGACAGAGTGTGCTGTATCAAACTCGGCCTCTTTAGCCACAGACATTCGGAAGATTAATGTTTGCGAGGGAGACTTGCTAGTGAGTTTCGACGTGACACAACTCTACACAAGAGTGCCAGTGCTCGAAGCAGTTGATGTGACATGCCAAAAACTTAGCGAAGATCCAACCTTGTGTGATAGGACGCCTCTCTCAGTTGAAACATTGCGGGAACTTATGATTGCCTGCCTGGACTGCAGATATTTTAAGGTGAATGGAAAATTTTTCGAACAGCGGGAGGGAGCTCCCATGGGTCTCAGCCTATCGGTGGTACTAGCGAATAGCTATATGGAGCACATAGAAACAGAAGCACTCAACACTGCTAGGCTGAAGCCAAGATTATGGCGTCGATACGTAGACGACGTTTTAGTCATATGGCAGCACGGTTTGAGCACGCTTTCTGGATTCCATGACCATATCAACAGCCTATCAAGAAACATTCAGTTCACACTAGAAACGGAGCAGGGAGGAACTCTAAGCTTCCTAGACATGCAAATCTCCAAGGATTCAGGAAGACTAAAGACATCGGTTTTTAGAAAAGAAACTGCGTCAAACTTATACATCAGACACGATTCTCACCATGCTTCAAGCATTAAAGCAGGAATCATTTCTTGTCTTGGTGCCAGGGCAAAGAACCTAAGCACAGACCCAGGGTCCTTAAAAAACGAGATGGTTGCACTGAAAGGAATCTTCAAAGAAAACGGATACCCAAAACGGTTCGTCGATAAGGCCCTCAAGCGGACGGTTGAAGCAGCTGGGGGTACCAACCAACGAGGTCACCAACGAGAGGAGCAGGAGCAAGAAGAAGCTGCTACACACACCCGCCAACAGGAGGAACAGGAGCAAGACGAAGCGATCACGAGAACCAACCGACAGGAGCAGCAGGAGCGAGCCGACACGACCACGAACAACTGTCAACAGGAGGAGCAGGAGCGAGCAGAAACGACCACGAGCAACAATCAACAGCAGGAGCGAGACGAAGAGCAGCCGCAGCGAAGACAGCAAAGACCGCAGGAGAAAGGAGAGACGGAGCCACGGGACGCTGAAAAACATGAGTATGTGTCAGTACCGTACATCAAAGGAGTCAGTGAGCGTATCAGTAGGGCATTACGTAATCATGGCTTAAAGGTTGCTCATAGTTCTAAGACTACCTTCAAAAGATTACTGACGCATGTTAAGGATCCTATGAGTAAGGGAGAGAAAAGGGGGAGTTTATGAAATGAAATGCGAGTGTGGGTCAACATATATAGGGGAATCAGGTAGGCCGCTAGGGTAAGGGTGAGGAGCATATAGGGGATATTCGGAACGGCAGGTTTTCTAAATCAGCAGTGTCATGTCATGTATATAGTTGTCGGAAGGATCTGAACCCTCGTGATGTTAAAATTGTTGCAGTAGAGCAAAAATCCGTAAGAAGGTCTGTTAGGGAAGCGATAGAAATTAGAATAAGGGAAGCAGATATAAATCGGGATAGGGAAACGTTACACTTAACCCAATTTGGGACCCCGTTTTAGAAGCATTGTAGGAGGATCGTCATGGCTGTAGGATTGTAGTAGTATTAGGATTATCATTGTTAACAAGAATTCAACAGGATTGGACAAAATCAGGGAAAAATAAAATCAATAGTAGGGGCTGTGAGCTAGTGAAACGTGTATATAAGAAACGGGTTATTTGTCATTATTTGTGCCTTTTAGCGAATAGGCGTTTAATGGTTCGGCGGGAATTGCAAAAACGTGTTATTTGTCATTATTTGTGCCGTTTAACAAATAGGCGTTTAATGGTTCAGCGGGAATTGCAAGAATACGTAATATACTTCATTTAAATGAGAGGTATGTAGGAAGGGAACTCAAGTGATGAAGATGACATTGTGTTTGAAAAACTTGGCTGTTCATGATCGACATTCCGTTGAAAAAGAGCTATCAATAAACTCGAAATATTCGGAAGTTTAAACTTTTCATCAAATAACCCAGACTAATATCCCGAAAACATTTCTAACTACTTGACAACAGTTTCTGGGAAAAATATGACTCCTGAACACGGTGGACTGGCGAGAGACATCAGACCACGGTAGACTAGGGGTAAACATCGGGCCACGGGGGACTAGGGGTAGACATCTGGCCACGGGGACTAGGGATAGACATCAGATAGTGATGAACTGGGGGCAGACATAAAAAATCGTTGGACCGGGGACAGACGTCAGATCACTGGAGACAGATATCATACTTCGGACTGGATAACGTCATCGGCGCAGGAGAACCACCTGACAATGTTTCGAAAGCGGACCAAATTTCCTTCTAAAGGAATTCTTCATAAGACTGGAAGTCAGTGCAATCATTCTGTTCTTGAAAATAACTAAGGAAGTAGCCTCGGCCAACTCCGGATTCGAACTGGTCATCTCTGCTCATGAGACAAGCATTCCAACCACTCCACCACCGCGCCACATTTCTGCTCATCCCATTAGCGTTATAGCTGTGACCCATCTGGAGGTCAAAGGGTGGCTGACTGGTAAAGTCAACCGGCGATGCCGTGACCCCGGCGCCGGGAGTTTACCTTAAAACTGTTTTTAGAAGACGAAACAAATATTGTAGCGACCTGCAATTACTTGTATCGGCAACCTAGAACCCTAATCTAGCTTGATGCAAAATTGCTACCACTTCCAATTATTTTAGATACTTGGAACCATGGTGAAAAATACACATGTACCGAAAATTTAGCTCTTTGAAATACTCGAGCCGTCAGGGATAAGCCGGTAGTATAACAGAGTGAAATGACCGCAATTAACTTTCCTATTTAGCCGTGTAAATTCTGAGCTTATCAGTGACATGTGCTCGGAACGACTAGCTACAAATATTTTTTGTTACTCAAGCTCTATTCATACATTTAAAGCAAAACATTCAATACCACAATTTCCATCTCCAAATTTGAATGGGGCAGAATCAATTTGTTCTATTATCTGAAAGGAAAAGTCAAATCGGTCAATTAAATCGTGAGATATTAAGATTTGAATGAAATCTGCACAAATCTAGACCTTCGGAAAAACGGCAAAAACTAGGTAATTCTTTTTTCGTTTTGCACTCAAAACTATGTCTAAGCACAAGAAAATTGATCTAGTTTCCCCAGGTGGCCGTCTTTAAGCTAACTGAAGCCTGCCTTTGGACATTTCGAGCTTATTAATCGGTCGTCAGTTTTCAGTAGCTCTTGTATTTGCATCAGAAATACCGTGTTTTCGCGGAACAAATTTTGTCTGACCAGCTCAAAATTTTTATGTGACCTCTATTATCTATTCAAAAAGGGACAAATTTCATGCTCATAGCTTAAGAATTAAAAATTAGAAAAATACTACGTTGAAAAAGTTTGTTCTAAACTTTCTCAAAAATTATTTTTGATATAGATTCGGGGCCTTAGTTTGGGTGTCTGGCGTAGGAGGTCTATCACCCTACAAAATTTCAGAGCTCTGGCATCAATGATAAACGCGGCATTCTTGATAAACTCTGGCATTCTTGATAAACATCAATGACTCACCAAGTGGCCAGAATAGGGCTTAATGATAAATATCAATGCGCTTCGCTCCATGGATTTAATCATACAGTTCTGACCACGGTGGACTGGGGAAAAACATCGGACCACGGTGTGCTGGGGACAGACATCAGACAACGGTGGACTGGGGATAGTCATCCATGTCTGAGAAAATGGAGCTTACGTATCCCATTCTCTTCTTTATCCAGTACATGGAGGCAACGAGCGCAGGGTCGGGTGATAACAAAATAAATAAAATAAATAATGCACGTCCTCGAGTGAGCTCCACCTCGGCGGCACCGCAGGGCGAAGTGGCGGGCAGTCCAGCGTGAGCCGGGAGTGCCTGGGACGGACGCCCGTCAAAGCTTCAACGCTGCCCAGCCTCGTGATTGCGAACGTCAGTGTCACATCCAAAATTAAATCCTCTGGATCCTTAACATGGCGGCTCTACATAAAAATTTTGTTGTGATCTATAGGTTAAACTGTATTACACTGCTTCGAATTTTTTAACAGAATAAGCACAGGTTTGAAAGTTAACACGGGCATTGACGAGGGGCGGGTACCCGCCCTCTCCCCCGGTTTTTTCCAGGTAGCATAAAAACGGCGGCGCGTAGCGCCATCGTACTTGGCATACCTTTTCCCTGATCATTTTTACAATTTTTTCACAATTTTAAGGCTAGGTCATCTCAGGTCAGTTCACCAGTAGGTACAAGTAAAGTGACCTGACCTAAAAAAGTTCAAGATAACATTAAGTGAGAGCAGGATGAACTTATCCAATTGAAACGTACATCATAGAATAGCCCCACTGAGTTCTCTAAAATATATTGTGTCATTTTTAAATAACAGGTACGAGCCATACGAGGTCAGGTACAAGCCATGACGTTTCCATTGGAAATACATAGGAAAATGGTTTTAACTGAATAACTTATTAATGGATGGGGATAGAGCCTTTATTGTAGCTGAATTATATTCGCCGTGTTCTTGCAGTTCTAACGATATGCATTTTACCTAACTAGACATTGACCTGACCTCAGGTCAGGTCAAATATAATATTTTACCTAGCAATGTTATATTATATATTATTCGATTCGGCTAGCTGCGAGGATTTGAAGGGTTCAAATTGTTTTGCTCGATTTTTACTTGTTCAAATGCAATGCCCAAAAACCTTAATTTACATGTTATCCCTAAGACGGCATGTATTGACCTCTAGTGACCTCAAATGTGACCTGACAAAATATGATGCAATATGTTCGATAGACGAGTAGATGAGCTACCTAACACCGTTTACCGTTTTTCGCTATCTAGCGTGGTTTAGGTCTTAAGGGGGCGGGTACCTGCTCCCTATCCCCCCCGTCAAAGCGACGGCGGCTCAGACCCCCGCCAATGCGCATGTTAATCCAAAATGCAGTGCCGAAATTTACGGCGAATAGACTGCAAACACTTAGCCCTGAAGCCCCCAATATCCGTTTGTGAATCCGGCACTTACACGTGCACTAGAGGGCGGCCTCGGAGTTCCCCACCTATTTTTTTCGAGGCGGCCGGGAGCCGTTCAAAACAGAGCAGTCGAAAAACGCTACTTGGCTACATTTAGGAGAATGTATGTCAAAATCATGTCAAGGGCACCTCTTTGGAGGTTTTAGGTCAAAGGTTACAGGTAAATATTATATGAGCATTGTCAAGGTCATTGACACCAGTGCCTCCGTTCAAATAACGTTAACCAGTATGACGCGTACTGGGCCTTGCTATAGTACTAGGTAGAGTGTACAATCTAATTTAAAGGTCATATAGGGACTTCACATGTCAATGACGTTCAGCGACCATGGTCCAAAAATTTCAGGATACATTTTTGGACAATTTCTCTATAATCGTGGTCCGATTTCAGTATATTTTCGACTTCTTTTTCTGTATTCTGTATTCTGTATTGGTAAAAAAACATCAACAGGCATTGCCCAATTACTGATGCAGTCATGTGATTTAAAACAGTAAAGTCAGATAATAAATACATTCAGCAATGTAAGCATTCCACAAACATCCATAACCCTCAACATTTGCACAAATGCCTATTCTGAGAAAGTTCCTAAGGTTGCTGTGAATTTGATAGCATTATTTTTAAATGTGTAGCCCGAGTCTGCGAAGAAATCAACATTACGAAATGCGTTGAAGAAACTGTTACATGTGACGGTCACGCGGATGAAGAGGCTTTTCAGCATCATCAAAGCATTTCCCAATAGGTCTCCAGCGTGGCCAATGTTTGACACTTGGAACCTCGCTTGGCCTCGCAGATATTGACTTAGGTCAATGAAAGTTGGATATAATGTAGATCAGCATAATCCCCCCCCGATATCCTCAACCGTAATTTGTCGACGCCTATTGGTTTTGAGGGGGCCTAAATACAAGCCCCCTCCCTCCAATGTGCGTTAGTGTCAAACCCTATTCGGAGCAGATGCTTATGATACCCCCTTCCCAAGTGAGGGCATGCTCAAACTTATGACCCCCCTTAACCTGAAAGCTGTGATGGAGGCCCCATCTCCAGTGCGAAGAGGGGCCCCGAGAGCAAGGGCGTCGACACTAGCGTCATCTATATTCGCGGCGAGCGACTCCCAGCGGGCTCCATGTTACTGACGTCAAACAGTGATGTCTGGTGAGGAACGCCGGAAACCAATGTGGTGTGGAGGTTGAAGCCATGCCGGCTTCAGTTTCGCAGAGGTAAGGTTTGCTGAGGTTGGAATAAACGTGCTGTTTCGGTAAGGTTGAAAGCTATAAGAAAATTGCATCAAAGCTGCGCATACAATCAAGGCTCTTCAGTTTAGTATGGAACATAACATTGAAAACACGAGAACAGCTCGAACCAGAAACCAAGGCTGGAGATCCTTTTTGATCCAGGGGGTTCTGGATGGGCTATCACTAGCCTGGCAATACAAGACCCATGCAAAGTCTATGGGAGAACCCAATCCAGGGGGTTCTGACCCCCTCTCCCCCCAGCCTCCCCGGGATCCCCACCCTTGCCAGAAACAGTCGTGGTTCCGCGGCGAGAGGACACAATCCTATCAGCTGCAGAACCAGAGCAGTAGGTGCAAACGATCAACAGTTGGAGCTTAACGACGTGCCAACCGTTCGGTTTATGTGACGATGCCAGTTCCCGCACTGAGGGCGGGTGTGGAAGCCGATCAAACGGGACGCTACTCACATAACTTGGCGGGGTTCGATATCATGGCCATAGGCGGCGGAATGAGGAGAGGGTACTGGGGTATCTCACCCACCCCTTTGGACGGATTAGGGAGTGCCACAACTGAGGTGTGCCCCCCCCCACCCCGTTAAATCGGGCATGATATCACAAAAGCGGCGCCTTATCCAGGTTTTCGGGAACAAACTTTGACCTTGAGATATTGTTCTCAGACCCACAGAGGGTGACAGCAGACCCATGGTGTTGGTTTTCCTCAGATATAATATGTTTTACACAAGGAATCATCAACCTCATTGTAAGACTTCTCCCATTATCTAAAGTGGGTCGGGATGTGGACTCTAAAAATGATGAGCTTTAAAAGTTTTCCGTCGTTTACTAGTCATGAAATCTTAAGTAGATTGCTTAGCCCTTTGCTAAAATACAAAAAACACGAACTCTAAACTTTTTCCAATTAAAGGGTTTAGTAGATCTGGTGCATCAAAATCCATTTTTCGAGAAAAAACATTTGTTTAAATTCACAAGAAAACCGGCAAATAAAAGGCTAAAATAAATGAGTATTTTTCCAAGACGTTTTAAAAGGGTTATTTTCTCTTGAACAGAACCCTATCGGGGCTGAATAGCACCACCATCAATTTCTAGATGTACTTTTCTTCCAAAATGATTGCCCATTAGAATGACTGTTTGTACAAACTGTCTTTGAAAGATGCTGCCGGTTGGATTACACTCCACTGAATAAAGAACCTCTATGGTATTTTAAATGCAACATACGTACCGTAGATAATGCCTTGCCAGTGAGCCCTGTTTTCATATTCCATGCATCTGCAACCATGCAGTTTGCAGATAAATATGCGTCCCATGAGCGGAGAGCAGCCGCTTCCTGCGACCTCCCAGCCTTCTGTCCTGCGGGAATTGCGAGAAAAACATCGTTGCGGCGTTTCGTTTTGAAGCTCTGTACAGCCCACATGGCGTTTATTGCCCGTAGATTGCAAAACAATTATCTTCAGCTTTAAGGTCATGGAGCTATGGCCTCAGGACTGAAAACTATTTTGGTGTCATTTTTCTGTCAGGACACGTTTTCAGGTGAATGCTAGAATCTCTCACCGTTCTGCTTCGTCTCTCTTCATGAATTGGTACGGGGTATTTTCCGTTAAACTTCCAGGCCAACCTTTAATATATTTTGATTTTTGATGACCCTTGCTGACTTTTGCTAAAGTTTGTTCGTACATTTTGTCTAAGATCCAGTGTGGGTGGTTTTTACTCGACACGCCATTTTGTAAGAAAGTAGACACTCGGGACATAGACTAAAATACACATATACACTCAACATAGACTAAGATACGAATCGAAGCACTAAAAATGAAAAAAACTAAAGACCCTAAAGCTGAAACCTGAAAGCCACAAAATAGCATGGCAAAGTTGAGACACAATACAAACAGACAATGAGCGGGCTCATTCGTGGTGAGAGAGAAGCATGCTTCTTAGCCATGGTCTAAAAGGTACACCGTCGTCCACTGTAGGGGAGAGTGGGGGAGACATGAGACGCAGGAGAAGTGGGACACGCCTATTTTTTAATATAGGAGTAAGCCAAAATTATAATTTTTCGTTGATTCCCGCACTATACGTGCCGCTGCACATCACTAGGGAGACAGCTTCCTTTTCCGGCGGGTGCTGGAAGCGGGAGGTGAGTGTTCCTTAAAAAGTTAATTTTTTTACCTTTTCTTGAGTGGATTTTCTGCTAAATATGTTACCGAAAAGTTGGCTATTTTGATCCTCTAAAGCTGCTGTCGTATTCTCCATCGATCTGTACCAGCCTCGAATAACGAAAGGGGTTTTAATTTTACTGACATCGCAATTCTGAAAAAATGGCGGGGTCGGGGAGAACTGGGACAAGTTGTCCCACTTCTCCCCTTGCTGTCCCACTTCTCCTTGTACTGTACTTTGACTGATTGTACCTATCTATTTGTACTTCGATGGAAATATGGTTGTGTCGGATTTTTTTATAGAGTGTTTCTGGTCGTCAGCATGTTTTTCTTCTTTCGTGGTTTATAAATCGAGATCAGAATAAAGACCATAAGTTCAATATAGTGAACTTATCTATAAAAAACAACATTTCATCCATGCAACCCCCAGGGGCGAATCAAAGTGGGGGGGGCGATGGGACGATCGCCCCCCCTTGGACCGACCTTAAGCACTGGAAACAAATGCCCCCAACTTCAGCCGTCCCCCCGCAGGAGGGGCGGCTCTACCCTTGCCCCTCAAATTGTCTTCCAAATGCCACCCAAATTTAGTGTAGTCGGTTCCCTTGTAATCCACTCAAAGCATCTGAGTCTGCGACCAGGCCCTCAGAATCATCCCAGGCCCACTATCGAAGCCGAGACCCTATTATAACCCGTTGCAGAGCATTCCCTTGTATTTCACCCGGACTCCCTGTGGCTAACCGGGCCCCTGCGGTTAACCCGGGCCTCATGTGGCTATCCGAGCACCCTAACATGCCTCCAGGCCCCTTGTAGTCTACTTGGAACTTCTGAGTCTGCGACCGGACCCCTCAGAATTATCCCGCACCTACTGCTACCGAAGCCGGGCCCCTATTCTCAGCCTTTGCGAAGAATTCCCCTGTAATCACCCCGGGTCATTTGTGACCACAGCCGGGCTCCCTGCGGTTGACCTAGACCTCATGTGGCTATCCGGGTACCCTAACATGCATCCAGGCCCCTTGCAGTCCACTTGGAAGCTCTGAGTCTGCGACCGGGTCCCTCAAAGTTATCCCGGGCCCACTGCTACTGAAGCCGGATCACTATTCACAGCCGTTGCAGAGAAATCCCCCTGTAATCCAACTGGGCCCCTTGTGACCACAGCCTGATTCCCTGCGGTTCACCCAGACCTCCTGTGGCTATCTGGGCCTCCTGAAATGCTTCCGGGGCGCCTGTGGTTCACTGGGACCTATGTGTCCGCGACCGGGCCCCCTCACGATGGCCTCAGACATACTGTGACCGAAGCCAGTCTCCTATTTCCAGCATTCATGCCTCCCCCGTGGTCTACCTGGACTTTCTGTGGCTCTGTAGGCCCCTGCCTTGCTTGTGGGTTTCCTTTGGTCTCGGCCCCTTTGTAGCTGTAACTTTGGGCCCGGGTTGGAAGTAGTAGGTATAGTATCTTAAAATTTTAATTCACGCAGGCCATAGAATATTGTATGCGGGCTCAGATGGTCCTGATCAGGGATCCTAGTCGAAATTTGCCCAGTCCATGGATTTGTGGAGATCCAGTCCAATGATGAATGGACCTCAGCGATTTTAGGGCCAGTTCATAATTTTGGGGCTACTACAGTTCTTGGAATTGTTTACCCCCAAAACGGAGGTTGACGTTTTTCTTGCTCGCTGATGCATCTTCATGTGTACGTTTTTTATTAAAAAATTATAATTTGCACAATCGGGCCCCCACAGCTATTTCGGGCTTCTTTCGAGGAAGCCGGGCCCCCTGTACGGGTTCGCCTTCCCTTGAGAAATTGCTGGATCTGCTCCTAGCCAACACCTATATACTATGTACCTGCCCTATCCTACATGCAAACCTGGAGAATTAACCCCACCGGGCCACGAGGCCCCCTAAGGTTTTCCGGGATAGCAGAAAAAGACGAACGCAGCACCGCAGTTGAGGGCCACCCCACTGCATCATTTTCCCATCATCCCGAAATTTTTACCCCGGGTCACCCAAGGTCAGGTCACCAGACGAGGTCAACCAAGGTCACCTCACTTCACCTTTAGAGCTCTGTAAGAGCACATTTCAAATTCGATCGATTTGAAACTTCCTACACTTCATGACCCCTCCAGGGTCTACAAGGTGTATATCCGGGATTTTTCGATTTCGTGCCCTAAGGTCAGGTCACGAGGCGACCTCTCCCATTGGAAAAGCATGGGGAAAGTTATTGCATGATATAAAAGTCACAAAAAGATTGCAAATACTCAGACTGCTTAGAACAACGTTTTTGGACACCCTTTCACGGATCCCAGGGGTCATATTTGCCCTTGACTTTTCCAAGGTCATCCAAGGTCACCAGAGGTCAAAAACAGTATTTGACAATAACTTTGACCTAATTGAGCTAGAGCGGTGAAACAAACACCATCGTGTTTGTCTTGTCACTGGCTTTTATTTGATATACCGCAAGGTCACTTTTGACCTTTCGTGACCTCAGGTCATATAAGGTCACGAGGTGACCTCTGGCGGTCAAACCACTGGCGGGAGGTCTTTACGTTCCACATAGCGGAAAAGTACTGGCAATTTGCTATCAAATGTACTTTACCAGGCCTCAATAGCTCTAATGACATAAGAGTTATGCCCAGTTTGCTTAATCATTGCATATTTGAGTAAAATAGCCGATCTTGACCTAATTTGACCTCTGGAGGTCAAACCATTACCTGAGCACTAAAACATGCGAAGTAATCTACTGAATTCACGCGAGCTTTCTATTGCACTTTCAGATTTGCGCTAACGCCCATATTTTCGGAGTTAGAGGGGGGCCATCGATGGCCCCCGGTGGGCGAAGGTGGCGCCGGACCCCGGTGGGCGCGGGTTAACAGATCCATATAACAACGGCGATGGGCGATAACATCACCGCAACAACAAAAAAGGTTTTTCAAGTGTGTGTATAATAAAGAATACCTACATTTTTAAAATATATCGCGCAGACAATCAATTATAGCTTCTACAGTTTATTTTCAAAAGGTGTCATATAGATGCTACGCTTTATAAGATTTAGACATGATTCTTCAGTAGTCCCACATTTCCCCTTTGTGTCCCACTTCTGAACACACATTGCCCCAGTTCTCCTGCAGCTGTCCCAGTTCTCACTAGCCATAAACTTCTACAAAAAATTAATTTTTCACAATTCTACTCTGTTTACGCCCTAAAAAGACACATACATCCATAACCAAATGTTTCTTCCACCATGTGATGCTTATACAATCTACCAGAAACGCTTAACTAAATTTATATAATTTTTTAAACTTACCGCTTGTTTAATGTCCCAGTTCTCCCCACTCTCCCCTAAGCTGATTATACATTTGTACGCCTCGGTAGATAAGACTTCTCCTTCCTGTTTCTGTGCCTATACGTGGTAGTGTAATATTCACGGCTGCCGTGTGAAGTGAGCATGTGTTTTACTGCGGAATGTTATTGGAATTACCTAGGACCCTTAAAAGATGATAAAACAGTAAAAACGCTAGAAGACTTGCAGCCTAAAACGCCCAAGTCCAGAAACTAAGACGTCTAAGCAGGCCATTTTTTAACATGTTAACTGGGGGGCCATTTGCCCCCCCCAGTCGACCGAAATGCCCCCCCCAGTGCCTGGAAATTGGCCCCCCAGTGAAATAGATAGGAGATAACTTAAAATTCAAGAAAGGCAAACTCACCTAACGAAAATAAGACATAAAACCACCCGATAATAATAATTTAGTTTTATACCTGGTGCAAAATTGGCCATTGCACAAAAATTGTGTTAGAAATTTGTCATCCGTGGCTTTCTCCTCCATCGTGCGAAGACGAAACAAAGAACGTAGCAAGGGGAAATCCTGGCAAAGCAGCCTCAGCATCAACTAATCACAACGCTGGAGATGAACGATGGCCTACAACCAATCAAACATCATGTTCTATCCGACCGGAAGCCCACGGCCAGTATCGTGAGATTGTATGATGTATATCATTTCACACGCGGTCAGTTGTAAGCGCTTAGAGCTCATTCGTGGATTGGACGGGACACGGTGTAGTCAAAGCGCGTAAGACTGGTTGATGGTGTGGCGGTGTGAAGTGCTTAGCCTTTTTATTTATTATTGTGGTGGTAGCATACATAAACGTCACCACCGGCAAAAAAGTGAGGGGGCCAACCAAACTTCAACTTGATGCTGATGACAAACTTTCCACGTTAGCACCGAAAACTGTTCGAATTTGGGGTCCTCGTTGCCTTCCGCAGCGGCTGGTTATACAAATCTCCGGTTTTCTCCCATTTTGACTGAAATCAGGAAATTGCTGGTCAAAAAGTGGGCGGGGGGAAGGCCCTGGTTCCCCCTTTTCCGACGCTTGTTGTAGCATACGTTAAATGTATAGTGAGATTGCTGCATCAATTTGTTCTGCAAAGTCGATAAGTTGTTAGCTTGCCAGAGCTAGCTATACAGAGCTTGTTAGAGATTATATATTATATATTATAGCGATTATATATTTGGCCACAGCCCTTCTTTAGAATCATCAAACTGTCTCCCGAGAAACCTTTCAAACAAGGAAAGAGCTGGCGACGCCATATAACCCTGACATTCGGTGCGTCGATAAGCCTAACCAATTTTTAACTGGTTGTTGTACTACATTCCCTCGATGGTTTTGAAAACAAAAGCCACACATCATAGTAGGTATGTACTTAAAGATTTATCTCGATTTAGCCTATAAAGCAATTGTGTTCGATACTTGAGGAATTTATTTACCCTGCCACGCTCAGAAAGAAAAATAAGAAAATAACCTTTTCATTTGGA
Source organism: Lepas anatifera (assembly GCA_034440635.1). Lineage (NCBI taxonomy): Eukaryota > Metazoa > Arthropoda > Thecostraca > Lepadidae > Lepas > Lepas anatifera. Next base: position 384,276 of record JAOTON010002065.1, on the reverse strand, counting down.
ATACATTGCAGCAGCGTCACGGCTGCCAGGTTAACCATTTTGTGTTCAAATATCTCGAATTGGGCCTTTTTTCGTGTTTCGCCCTTTCTTGGAATCTGGCCTTTTTCCCCTTTTTCTAGCAGCTGGCACCTGAGCTATTTCTGGTTTGTCCCTTGTATAAATATAGCCTATTTTGACCTCTTCCGCTCTGAATACGATATTCCAACACCGAAAAAGCAGCAGAGCAGCAGAAAAACTGGTATGGTGGTGAGAGGGAGGGACCGAGCTTTTGTTAAAAACAAGATCCACAAAAATGATGGCCGCCGAAAACCGGACGCGAAGGACGCGATGATATAGGGTGAAAAGTTGATGGCAACTTTTGTGGGGAAATGGGAGCCCTCTGAGGCTCCGCATTTCCCCACTTACCAAAATCCTAGATTTACCACTGTTCAAGAGCAAATAAATGCATAATTGAAAAGAGAGAAAATATTAAATTTTAGCGGAGAGTGGTGCGGACAAGATGATAAATGATGCTAACAAATGTTCTGGTTATGTGGATAAAATAATTTCCTGGTCACGCAGGATTGGCTTCCTATAAGATGAGTAGTGTGCTAAAAAATATATTGCGTCAAGTCAATATCAAACTGTCAACAATTAGTTTTAAACAGTGATACAAGTCGCTTTTTGTGTGGGCTTATGACTACCGATAGGGTTTTTTTAGCCTCAAATCTGTCTTTTGTGGTATTTATTCGGCCATTTTAGTGAAAATAAAATTTTGCCCCCCTTTGGCCTTTTTCTGACTCGGTTTAACCTTTTCTGCCGAAAAAATATTCATCTATAATCTGGTATAAAATGGTATAACACAAAAATTGAGAAACATTTTGTTAACACTAAAGCGTCTAAGTCTTATTAAACACCCCTGAAAATGGGGTCTTGATCCCCTGAAGACAATATAATGGCCAGCACAAGAAATGCCCCCCATTGACTTTTCCTTAAAAAAATGCCCTGCGTCTAAGCCCTAAAAAGCCCAAAAAGGCTAAGTCAAGGTAAAGATAAAGAAAAAAGCGTGAGATGAATCAAATCAGAATCAGAATCAGAATCAGTGTATTCGACGAACCGCCATTACAGGCTTTTCACTGCACGTCATAAGTAAAAACGCGCCAAACAAGAGAAAAGCAAAAAACAAACACACCAGAACACACACGCCACCACCACTACAAACATCATACAACATTCAAAACTTCGTCGAAACATATCACCCAGACTAGATAAGAAAACGGCTGACTAGTTGCTGGTTGTTCCTAACAGTTTAGTGTAAAATTCAAGTGATGTCGGTTCTGGCTAAAATCATTTGCTTTAGTGCTTTGCAAAAAGTGGGTCATTAACATCAGACCAGTGGAATTGAAAATGAACGCCCCGAAAGTTGAGTCTACGGCGACCACTCTCTGTTCGAATCTGTGGAAGAGGAAAAGACCCGCTCGGCGCGTGTCGTGATTATGTAAATTAGAGGCTGGCGGGCCTATGGTCGCCAGTAGCTGAGGCGGTGAACCAGTCAGAATTATTCGTCGCACAGCACATGTAGTTTGGTATTCGACGAGTTGCTGGGCTGTGAACCATCCTAATTGAGGTAAAACATCAGAAATATGTTCGCGGCGTCTCCGACCAGTCACTACACGCGCACAGAAATTTACAATCTTTTGCACACGGTGCAGCTGAGTGGCACCACAAGACCCGTACACAGAGGCACAGTAGCTAACGACAGACAATACCAGAGCCTGTACTATGCATTTCAGTGCGTCGAAAAATAAATGCAACATTTCGGTCTTAGACCGTCATCATGCGGTTTACTGGCAGCAGCTCCTATAGCGCTGGTCAAATCCATCTTTTGCTCAAGCGCGTTAGTGCAACAGAATTTAGGTAAAAAACACCTCACCTAGGTAGTGTTTTCATGCAGTAAGCCGCTGCTCTCGACAATGAGAGAAAATATGCTTCGACCCTGTAGTGTGGAGGTGGATGAGGAGTGTAGCTCTAGAATTCTCAGGCATCACATTTAGGACTTCAAAAGTACCATAAAAAGCTGCATTGTTAATGACAGAAATGCGACAAGGTTAAGTTTCTCTTCACCCGGTCTCTCGTAAAGGGTCAGTGCATTCGATAGAGGAGCCCAAGTGACAACCGAAAAACACCCGATTTTTAAAAGCACGCAGGAATGTAAAAGCTTTTTACAATTATGTAATGTCATTATTTTGTGACTTGCTTCTAAAACAAATATAAGCCAAGGATCTCCTTCGATTCTATAAAAAAATTGTATGAAACTCTACCCCTGGTGAAAATATAAAGCCAAGAGCGTGATAGCAAAATCAGGTTGGGAAAGACCAGAATTTGTTAATATTTTCCACATTTGAGCTGCCCGTGCATCGACTAGGATCTGACGCGCGACGTCTTTATTCCAGTCATTTCACGCTAGGTCGTAAACCTTTGGTACCGAAACACTTCTGATATCTATAAAAAATTGAGCACTTGAAGCACCTGGTTAGAGATGATCAGTGAGATGACATTATGTATGCCTACTTCTAGACTTTAGGCAGGGTCGTGTGTTCAACGAAACGAAAAACGTTTCGGGGAAATTTCTGTTTGAATGCGAGAGTTAGCATACGTCCGATATTTGTTACCACTTCCTTTAATTATTAATCGTTGATATATTTTGCAGTGCTGAGCCGAGGAGTATTATTATACAGTTGATAAGATGTTTAATTGCCTGCCTCCTCGAATTCTGCATCCAAATATTTTTGCTTCAAGATTCGAGGATTACCCCAGGAAAAACTTATTCTCCAGGGTTTGTGTGTACTAGCTAAATTTTTCGTCCAGGATTCGTGGAGAAAGGCCAATAAACATATTATCAACTCGATTCTTAACCCGCGCCCCGGTGGGCCTCCGAGCCACCTTCGCCCCGGTGGGGGGGCTAAACACCCTCCTGGAACTCGGCCCTTATCCGGGATAGCAAAAAAAAACACGAACTCTGCTGGATAGCTCATACAAATTAATGACGAAAATGTAGTCACTTTTTGGCTCAGGTCAATATTGAAGTCATGACAGGTGAAAGAAAGTGACATTATGAGTTTAGTTTTTGGGCTCCTCCAGCGTCGGACAGAGTTAAGTTAAAATCATTTTTAGGCACTATTTGCTTCCTCTTGTCACGGCGAACCGAGTAATATGACCATACTAGGTCAAAACAAACAAAAACATGACCTGACCTGAGGTCAGGTCAAGGTCAATTTTAACCTAGCATTGACAATATGCATATCAATCGACTCGCAATAGCAATCCGAACGCAATGCTATCAAAATAAAAGCTGTATCATCATTTCATGCAAAGTTATCGACCTAGGTCTGAAAACTGCTTAAATAGCCCCAGATGATCTCTCAGAGGTCACAGGTCAAAAATTGCAACATTAACCTGGAAAGGGGCCCAGGATACTACGATTTGGAGAATATGAAGGTATATTCAGTTGTATATACACAAATACAGCCCAATTTATGTTCTTCCCATGTATTTCCAATGGAGAGGTCATGGTCCGTACTTGACCTTAGGTCATCGATATGAAAATCCCGGGAGATATTTTGTAGCACTCTGAGGCCCCAGTATGTGGTATAAGTTTCAATTTGAAAGATTCACCCATGTATTACTTATAGCACCTTAAACATTTTTGGAGGTGAGGTCACCTGACCTGCATTGGTGACCTGAGCTGATATGACCCGGCCTTAAAACTTTCAGGAAAGTTGCGGAATTGATCAATGATAAGGTATGCCAGGTACGGTGGTTTTTCGTGCCGCCGGAAAAACCCGAGAGGGGTGTTCAAACACCCCCACCGGGGCGATAGTTAATAGGTATGTGCCCGATTATGAGTGTCGATTTGTCACCTTGGGCACAAAGAGACAGATATACGTTTTTGGACCGCTCTTCATTGGACAAATGCAACTTTATCAAAGGCCTTATTCTTCCGTACTTTTTAGTGGGCATGTGTGAGAAAATAAGATATGATTTAGCTAAAGGGAGAGAGAATTAACACGAGCTCGCTGGGGGGGGCGAAATTCGCCCCCTCCTGCGTTTTCCCAGATAGCTCAAAAAACGAAGAGACGCAGAACAACGAAACTTATGGTGCCTTATCCCTCATTAATTTTACACATCTGACCAAATTTTTTAGTTAAGGTCATGTCAGGTCAAGGGGCTATTTAAGGTCAAGTGACCCGACCTCAAAACCTAAAATCACGAGTTTGAAGCGGCGCCCAGGGAACATCAGCGAACTGATTAGTTTGAAACTTCCACAATATGATGAGGTCATTAGGGCCTATAAATCTGCTGTCTCTGAATTTTGATATTGTTGACCTAAGGTAGGGTCAATTTTTTGGTCACCCCATTAAAAGTCTATGGTGAAAAATAAAATGGGTTCGTTTTCAGTAAATACTGCATAGATAAAGCTGAACATCCCCCAAAACCGTCTATTCTTACCACGATCTTGACCATAAAGTTGAGTTTTTGAGCATCTGACCTCTCAAAGGTCCTATCAGGTCACGGGAGCATAGAGTGATTGTTTTGCCAATAACTTCTCACTGAATTGAGATAAAGCTCCCATTTTGCTTGCATTGTGCTTATATTGTCACGAGGAGTCGATTGATATGCAGCATGACCATACCAGGTCACTTTGTGACCCTGACCTAGCTCGGTGTCAGGTCATTTTCACTATTTAACCTAGCAAGGTCATATTATACATCATTCGATTTTCTGCGATGAGAGGAGTCCAATGATGCATACAGATTTGATGTAGCTCCCCTGAGGGCAGATCTAAAGAGAGAAACGTACACTGCTCTGTTGAAAGCCTATGGAACCTTCTTTGACCTATGCTGACCTTAATATTGACCTGACATAATATTTTTTTCGTATAAAATCTCTTCTCTTGTCAAGAGCTTTCGAACACCGCCCATAATTTTCTATTAACTTTCGTGGGGAACAAGATACGGAAGGTGGTGAAAAACGCCCCACAGCGGGGCGCGTCATGCCAGGGACCCCAGCGGGGCGCGTGTTAATATTCGTGCTCCTTGCCATAATGCTCTCAAACCGCCTTTGAATTTAAAATGCAATTGAAAAAAATAAAAGAGAATGTTTTTCTTATACCACTGCCTGCATATGACAGCTTCACTTCTCTGTTTAGAAAGGATGGAAAAATGTACATTGCATGGAAGCCCTATACAGTGCTGTGCAATGTCATTTCTTCTATGTACTTATTTTGCGTGGATTCTCGTCAGTGCCAGTAGTTCGACTATCGTCATCATTCGCACTGAAATTCACCAGGCGGGAGGGTGAGCGTAAAAAATGCTAACTCGAATACGACAAAGGTGCTTATTGCGTGGGCTGCTGGGTATACTAGATTTGTGACTGAGTCGTTCAGTGTAAGCTGTATACCGGCGCGTGACAGTTTACTGAACGCCATATCGGCTCCACGACCAACATTTGCGCGCCAGGACTTGTATGCACATACATTCGCTGTGCCGAGTAAATGCCGCCGCCTACCACCGCTATGGGTGGGCAATAATCGGAGCTGGTTTAGCTTGTTGTCGGTGCTGCCGCTGATGTTCTCCTGTGTCATCACGTCGTCATCGAATTCCGCCAGGCTGTGTATCTGCTCCATAATGTTGAGCTGTTGCATAAACACTTGTTTACCTACCTGCGGCATAAGAACAACGTTGTATTTGCTAAGGTCACTGACTCAGCATTTTCGGGAACTCTAAATCGGATGCTATCAAGCGAGCTCCTTAGTAATGCTTAAAGTCATTACGCGTTCCACTGGGCAGGTATTACAGGTTTCCCTTCCTCTTTTGGCTGGTTCTAGTGTATTTAGTAGGTCATTTTATGTACTATTCCAGTTTCCGTTGATAATTTTGAATAAAGCCTAAAGAGTGCTCCAGCATGTTATTCTCCCAACTACTATTTCGTTTTCCGCAAAAATTGATGTAATTGAGTCACTTCAGGTGATTTCCTTATAAAATTTTAACGACCTTGTATGCAAATAATTTCCGGTGACGCAATTGTTCAAATGGCATGGTTGCGTTTAGGTATTGAAACCATTCCGACCGTGATTTTGATTAGGTTTATAATATGTGGGCTGGAACCTTGCTAAGAACAACCTTATTTTACCTTCTGATCATCTCCAAAATCATAGTGTATCTAACTTCTTTGAATATTGTCGTGAGTACTATTTGCTGGTATTTTATTCATTATGTACTGTGCTTTAATCAGGACCACAGTCAAGAGAGATACGTGACCTCGTGCCCCCCATCAGTGACGAAGAGTCCCTCGACCGCTGAATGGTGTCTCTCTGCAGTGATCGCTCTGTCATGTGGGCACAAACACACGTATATATGTATGTATGTACATACATACCTCCATTAATGCTTGAACAAATTTCGGCTGCTGAAACGACTTGCCTCCCTCCTCCCCGTTTTCCCTGTCCTTTCTGCTTTCCTCCGTACCATGGTCAGCCTGGTAAGTGCTGCCCGGCCGACCTCATCAGCCCTGAAAGCATTCTCATCTATCCTTGTTTTGAAAATATTTCACTAGGCTGTGATTACGTCGTACTGATAGGAACTCGTCACGCCGCTACATGATGAAAATGCGTGCGCTATATTTTGTTCTATATTGCCTCACGTTTTGCAAGGGAAAAGTTGCAGCGAGTGTAAATACAACAACTCTTAACGGTTTTTCAATCGATCAGTCTCCTCTTGCAACTACACTGCCTATATATATATATATATATATATATATATATATATATATATATATATCTATCTCACTATCTTTGAAACTCTCTCACGTGACCCTATTATCGGTAACCTGGCAGGGCCGGACGCAGACCCGAGCTTGGGGGAAACTCATGTCTGTCTCTCCTCCTGGGGGGGACGGGGGTTGGGACGTGCAATTTGGATGCTCGACAGACCTAGTATAAGCTACTTCTCCAAGTACATGATCGCTCTCCTCCTGGGGGGAGGGGGTGGGAGCGAATTTTTTTTTTTTTTGATCGACAGACCTAGTTTAAACACCATTAAAAAAATCTCCGGACTTCGGGGGAGGGGGAAAGATAGTTTGGACCCCCTCCAGCGCTTTGGAGGGGCATGGCCGGAATGCCCCCCCTGCGTCCGCCAATGTAACCTGGCGTAGTCTGGCGTGACCTGGTGTGGTCTGGCGTGACCTGGTGTGGTCTGGCGTGACTTGGCGTGACCTGGCGTGACCTGGCGTGGTCTGACGTGACCTGGCGTGGTCTGACGTGACATGGTGTGGCCTGATGTGACCTGGTGTGACCTGGTGTGGTCTGTCCTGGCCTGGCGGGACCTGGTGTGACCTGGTGTGACCTGGTGTGGTCTGTCCTGGCCTGGCGGGACCTGGTGTGACCTGGTGTGGTCTGTCCTGGCCTGGTGTGACCTGGTGTGACCTGGTGTGGTCTGTCCTGGCCTGGCGGGACCTGGTGTGACCTGGTGTGACCTGGTGTGGTCTGTCCTGGCCTGGCGGGACCTGGTGTGACCTCGTGTGGTCTGTCCTGGCCTGGCGGGACCTGGTGTGACCTGGTGTGGTCTGTCCTGGCCTGGCGGGACCTGGTGGACCTGGTGTGACCTGGTGTGGTCTGTCCTGGCCTGGCGGGACCTGGTGTGACCTCGTGTGGTCTGTCCTGGCCTGGCGGGACCTGGTGTGACCTGGTGTGGTCTGTCCTGGCCTGGTGTGGCCTGGTGTGACCTGGTGCGGTCTGTCCTGGCCTGGCGTGACCTGGTGTGACCTGGTGTGACCTGGTGTGGTCTGTCCTGGCCTGACGGGACCTGGTGTGACCTGGTGTGGTCTGTCCTGGCCTGGTGTGACCTGGTGTGACCTGGTGTGGTCTGTCCTGGCCTGGCGGGACCTGGTGTGACCTGGTGTGACCTGGTGTGGTCTGTCCTGGCCTGGCGGGACCTGGTGTGACCTCGTGTGGTCTGTCCTGGCCTGGCGGGACCTGGTGTGACCTGGTGTGGTCTGTCCTGGCCTGGTGTGGCCTGGTGTGACCTGGTGCGGTCTGTCCTGGCCTGGCGTGACCTGGTGTGACCTGGTGTGGTCTGGTGTGGTCTGTCCTGGCCTGACGGGACCTGGTGTGACCTGGTGTGGTCTGTCCTGGCCTGACGGGACCTGGTGTGACCTGGTGTGGTCTGTCCTGGCCTGGTGTGACCTGGTGTGACCTGGTGCGGTCTGTCCTGGCCTGGCGGGACCTGGTGTGACCTGAGCCTCCACCGGCCGTGTCCGGCATCTGACTGCTGCAGGAGCGCACGCCCCGCGGTGACAACAGCTGGCAACCGCTTACATATATAAATCATACCGATGCACCAAAACAGTAGACGCCATCATACACATCAATCAAATAATTGGATTTATAACAAATATACGTCATAGCAAGTAGCAACATCAGAAATTGATTAAATCTTGCATCAGACAACGCTTCTCCCCTAGCTGTAGAAACCACACTCACGACATCGACTGCACCTAGAGGCGTTGCATAGCAAACACAGCGTGGAAGTAAAACATGGTGGGCGTCACATGTATGTACATACGTAGTGGAAACAATATTGCCAAAGTTGAAGTGAATATACCTACATACATCAAGCACAAGGGCTGAGAGAGAATAATTATCCCCGCTGGCATGGAGTCGCCAACAAAAATTGTTTTAGTTGAAGTGGTGTTCCCCTTTCATAGATGCCAGTGATGGTGCGGGATTTATTACGGGTGGGGTTGTTTCTGGTGTTGTTTCAAAGCTCCATAGTAACATTCCTTCTCGTCTTTCTGACGAATTCCTACTTATGACAAATAATTGATAACTAGCTTGATCCCTGCGACAACTAGCATTATTGAATGATTAAAAAGTATGTTTGAGGAGTGCTTTCTTTTCCAACCATTCCCTCATTAAGGTTTTGTTATCAATTGCTGCGCGCGCGCTCAACCGTTTGCAACAATGACCGTGGGCAGCCCTACCGCAAACAACACGATGACTACGCATCGGCGGAGCGACGCCGGTGCAGAGCCGCGATGACTGCCGCGGGTGCTGGCTGGCCAGCGGCGGGACAGGCCTCCCTCAGCAGCGTCATCGCCTCCTCCACCCGAGAGTTCTGGTCTCGCACGAGCCTGGGAGGACTTAGCCATGCGCACTCGGCCCCCTGGCGTCCCTTTCGCGTCATCTGGCTGGCACTGTTCATCACATGCTTCGGACTTACCATCAACGACCTGAGAACAGTCCTGAACGAGTACTTCGACTTCAATCACACGACACAAATCGACGTTGAGTATGCCAGATCTATCTCCTTCCCTGCTGTAACAGTTTGTAACCAGAACAGGATTGACTGCTTCCGTCTCATTGAAAGTGCGCTGAAGAACCAGGAACATGAAGCCACCCAAGAACTGCTCTCTGTCTCTGGGTGTCTTGTTGGAACCTCCTGCAGGCTCGTCTGGAAGATCATGGTGGTGAACAACGTCACAACTCAGTGGCTGAATCGATACAACGGTACTCGGTGTGTCCAGTGTCGCAAGTGTGGCGATTTGGAAAGTTTCATGAGAGATAATCCCGACGCCTACATTATCAAAGCCTTCATTGGATGCGGCACGAGCGTCTGCCCACGCCCTCCGAGACCCCCGCGAGATGGTTCTGATAGTTCGGGCAGTGGTGGGAAGCAGCCCGGCGAACGTGAAAATACATCGGAAGCTAAAGGTGACGGGGAAATAGTTTCTGAGGGTGACAGAGGATCCAGCAACGCTACGAAGGGATGGCAGGCCCAAAAAGCGGGATCGGCCGGCGTAGCAGAAGAAACATCTCCAGCTGAGGAGCGGCCGACAGCAACTGACGTCACTGACGCAGAAGCCGACGCAGCAGGTGGCGAGGCCGACGCAGCAGGTGGCGAAGGTGATGCAGCAGTCACGGAAGGTGAACCAGTAACTAGAGAAGTAGAAAACAAAGAAAACTTCTCAGACATTGCGAACTTACCTTCTGGTGAAAGTCATTCCGACTTTGAAGGTACTGGTTCGTCTCAGCGGGAGAAGCGTGATCTGGTGAGTGGAAAGTCGCTCCGAAACAGCCAATAACCATATTGGGAGATGGAGGAAAAAATCTAAATGCAATTATCTCTAAGCATACGCAACCTCAACAGGGAAGCAAGGTCTATGGGAGTGGTCCATTACCAGTCCGATATTTTCCAGGCTTTACCGGCTCTGTGCATTGATTTTCTAAGGTGAAAGAGCTAACGAATGATAATAACACGTTGCATGAGAAAGATAACGCGAATAAATCAAGCTACATTGATAAGCTAATTGATTGACAGTCGATAATTGATTGACTCTGCCATAGACAAGATTACTCTAGCCTATTTCTAGCAGAATGGTTGGACGGAGCAAATACATTGCTTAAGAGTTGACAGTCTTCCACTCCCGCTGCTAGCACGTAATCAACATAAAAATGCACTTAGCTTATTAGGCATGTACTACACAAAACTTCAGTTCCTAAAACGAGGATCTTTGGTGAAATAAAGACATATAGTGTTTAGAGCCAGGCACATTACAATTACGTTGTCTGATGGATTAAAAAACATACATTTCCTTGTATATCGCTTGCTTGCTTTCACAGCCCCACGAGTATTTTGGCTGGAGCAACCAAGAGAAAAGTGAAATAGAAGACAAATTAAAACCAGCATCAGCCCATTTATACTTCAGAATCTAAATCTGGTTGGGACACTTTTTGTAACTTGGATTTCAAATACACTTTGCACAGTGCAGTAGCTTTCAAAGTCATCAAACAGGTCTGCACTCTCTTCCCCATGACATATTTATTTCTTTTCCTCGCATATTTATCACCAAATTCAATGTATTTTTCACTCATTTGTCACAATACTGCTTTTAACTAGTACGTACATATTCTTCGGAAATGCATTGGATGTGTCATATTTTGTGAACAGAGTCTAGGGACAAACTTCCTAGAACTTTTCTCAGAACTTAGAACTAGAACAAAAGTTCCTAGAACTTTTAATCTACGCTAGCAGGATGGAAGTAGCATATCGCAGCGGAAACAAAACAATACACCACACCCCCGTTTTATAAAATTGCAATTACTTGTAAAGCTCTTGGCGGTTAATAGAGCTCGTGTAAGCCGTGTGCACTGGACTATGCTCCAGCATAGAATATTGCTTTTCATAAATAAGGCGTAATCTTTTCATAAAAAGGCCTGTTAACTATCAGGCGTTCCAGGACAAATCGACCAGGCACTAGGGCTGATAATCCCGGGACATTTTTGCAATCCCCGGATCCAGGGATTCACCGACCCTCAATCCCGGGATATCCCGGGATCCCGGGATTGGGCATTTTTTCAATAAACATGTCTAAAAATAGTGTCTGCTTTAGATAACGTATGTGGCGTATTCTTAATAGCATAGTAAATATTTCCCGCTAAGGATAACTCATAGCATACTATTCTCACCATACGGAAACCACATGAAAATTCATATGGACACTAAACCAGGGAATTTTTAAGGAAAAGTCAGTGGGGGGCATTTCGTGTGCTGGCTATTATAGTGCCTTTAGGGGATCAATACACTATTTTGAGGGGGTTCCACAAAACTTGGACGCGTTAATGTTAAAAAGAAATGTTTTTCAATTTTTGTGTTATTCCATGTCTAGAGATTATAGATGCTGCCTAAGGCTGCCAGGTTTTTTTTCGGCGGAAAAGGTCAAATCGAATGAGAAAAAGGGCTAAAAAGGGGCAAAAGTTTATTTTTACTGAAATAGCCAAATAAACACCACAAAAGCCACGTTCCAGGCTAAAACGGCCCCTAGCGGAAGTCATAAACCCACAGAAAAAGCGAATTGGATCAATGTTTAACACGCACATTGACGGGGGGCAGGTAACCACCCCCCATGTTTTTTTAGACATGTCAAAAATATCGGTGCGTAGCGCCGCCGTACTTGGCATACTTTTTCCCTGATCATTTTTACAACTTTTGTCAACATTTTAAGCTTAGGTCATGTCAGGTCAGGTTACCAGTACAGGTCAAGTGACCTGATCTCAAAAAAATTTAAGATATTATACGTCAGAACAGGGTGAACTTATCCTATTAAAACTCATCGCATAATGGGCCCACCGAGTTCTCTAAAATGCGTTCCGGTATTTTTGATATCGATGACCTAAGGTTAGGTACGAGCCATGACTTCTCAATTGGAAATGCATGGGAAAAATAGTTTTAAGTGAATAACTTAGCAATCGTTAAAGATAGAGCGTTTATGTTAATTGCATTATATTTGCCTTGTCATTGTGGTTCTCGTGATATGCATTTTGCCTAATTCGGCCTTGACTTAACCTCAGGTCAGGTCAAATCCTTGTTTTCACATAGCTAGGCATATTATATATCATTCAATTCCACTTGCTGTGAGGATTCATAAAGTTCAAATTGCTTTGCTCCATCATTACTTGTTCAGATGTAATGACCGAAAACCTTCATTTCCATGTTATCCCTATGATGGCATGTTTTGACGTCTGGTGACCTTAAATGTGACCTGAAAAAATGGCTCAAATATTTTCGATAGAGAAGTATATGAGCTACCCAACGCCGCTTATCGTTTTTCCCTATCTAGCGTGGTTCTCCGAGATCTTAGGGGGGGGTGGTTACACGCCCCCCGTCGAAGTGAAGGTGGCTCAGACCCTGTCAATGCGCGTGTTAAAACAATTGTTGAGAGTTTGATATAGACTTGACGCAATATCTTTAGCACACTACCCATCTAATAGGAAGCTAGGGGTGCCACTCCAACCACGCGTGGCCATAGAATGAATATAGCCACATGTCCAGAAGATTTCTTAGCATCATCAATCACCCCCTCCCTCCCAATTTTTTACTAATAATTTCCTGATCTCACTGAAAGTGGGAGTAAACCGGAAATTTGTATAGCCAGCCGCTGCGGAATGCAACAAGGAGCCCAAATTCGAAAAGTGTTTGGTACTAACGTGGAAATTTTTCTGTCAGCATCAGCTTGAAGTTTGGCTGGCCCACTCACTTTTTGTCGGTGGCGACCCTTATTTATGCACCACAATAATAAATGACTTCATACCACCACACCAGCAACCAGTCTTACGCACTTTGACTACACCGTGTCCCGTCTAATCCACGAACGAGCTCTTAGCGCTGACAACTGACTGCGTGTGAAATGAGATCATCATGCAATGTCACGGTACTGGCTGGGATGTGGGCTTCCGGTCGGATAGAACAGGATGTTTGATTGGTTGTAGGCCAGCGCTTGTGTTGTTGTTGTTGTAGTGTAACAACTCTAGTGTTGTTATTAGTTGATGCTGAGGCTGCTTTGCCGGGATTTCCTGTAACTACGCGCTTTGTTTCGTCTTTGCAGGATGAAGTATACAGCCACAGGTGAACACAATTTTTGAAATTGCCGATTCGGGACCAGAAATAGAACAAAGATAAAATTATGGAGTTACTACCCAAAGTGTGTCTTATTTTCGTTAGGTGAGTCTGCATTCGGCCACTTTTAAGTCATGTCCTGTCTATTTCACTGGGGGGCGATTTCCGGGCACTGGGGGGGGCATTTCGGCCGACTGGGGGGCAAATGCCCACCCAGTTAACATGTTAAAAAATGGCCTGCACTAAACAGAATAAAATGATCTGCTCCCCAACCAAATAAAGACATATGAATGATATTAACAATATATATTTCTTGGTTATATTTCTAGTCATATTACAGCGATGTGTTTACCTATTGTGACCCGGCCTATTGTGTCCTGGTCATACAAGTCACCTGCCACGATAGAAGCACTTAAGGAAGCAAAGGGCATCAACGGCTTCGTCGACGAGACTCGACCGTACTTTAGTGACGATATTTCCGACAGTTGAAAACGCACGTTCCGACTCAACACGCGTAGGGACGATGTCTTTGAGCCAGCTGTAGGGCAGAGCTATCATACCCGTTCTTCCAGAGACAGGCAGGTGTTCCAACTCTTTCCTAATGGCCTTGGTCATAAGCGAAGGATTGGAGAGACTTAGCCTGGATGCGCTTGATGTTTCTAATCATGTTTGCGATTGGATTGATCGAACTGTGCAGTTCACGGTGACAGGTAGCACCATCTGTGTCTTCGTCCGTGCTGTTGCTGTCATCCTCGTCATCACAGTCGGATTACTCTGACGAGTTAACCTGCAAGGCGGCAAAATTCACATATACGCTACGACGAGAGAAAATTTGCATATGCATGCTATGCAGCTAGAACGGCAATACAAGTCAATTGACCAGTTAAAATTGGACTCACGGAATTTCACTCATGATGATAAAATACGCGAAAAAATACAAAGGATGTGCGTGACATCGATCAGAGAAGCAATTTAAAGACACCGATTTCAAACGACCACAAATATTTATATCAGATCGCACAGCAAAACTCAAACACTTGGAGATATATCATTTGCCGTCATTGTCGTAATAAGCTATTTTTGCGCTATCTCAGAATAAAAGCTTTCAGGTATGTACATTAAAATCGATCTCGCCTGGTAAGTTTCACCACCACCGCCGTCGTCTGCTTGTTCAGAGGTCTGCCTGTCATCACCCGAGTACAGAGCGTCGATGACGGCCAGGTGCACGCCGTGAGCGAGGCAGAGTTGGTGTTCGCAAGGCATTAATTTCCCGAATTCGACCATCACGGAAGCTCCGTCGGTTGTGACACAGGTGACGTGCTTACTGAGCTCAAGACTAAATTCTGCCAACTTGCTCTGCAGAAGATCCAGGCACTTCTCGGCTGGCATTGAGCCGTGACAACGCGCAACACCGAGACCCCACATGTTGTCTTCGCAGTGGACAGTCACGCTCATGTAGCGACGCTTTTTTCAAGGACGAATATTCATCGATTGTAAGCGAGAAACTTTTGTCCTTTGACACTTGATCGGCCAACTTCGCTTTCACCTCGCACTTCAGGCGAGCACAGTGTTTGGGAACACGCCGGCGAATGGTGTTATGGTGGATTGGTAGGTTTTTGTAACCTTTAGCAGCCATTAGTCCGCGGAGGTCCGGTTAAGTGCAAAAAAATGTGAAAGGCAGCCCATCTCTCGCGCACATTCTAGCTAGGATGGAATCCAGGTCTTCCGCAGTTTTAGAGACATAGTAGGAATCCAGGGTCCTAATTCCTGTCGTAGGTTCCGATGTTTTGGAGCTACTTTCACCGGACAAGTTCTGCGGGGTCTCCATGGATCAGGATGGTCCAGCAACTCTTTAACCACCATGCTTACTCTTGAGATGGACGTGGGGTTCTTTTGTTGATCCTCCAGCTATTTTCAATACCTTTTTACAAAGGTGACATTTTGCTGTGCTCCCATCCTGACGTCAAAGAAAGTTTTCCCACACCGTACTGCCCTTAAATTCCACAAAATCGGTCATTGCAAGCACTTCCAAAAATGCACACAATGCGTGACTTCCTACTCTGACTGCCTTCTGGGTCACACTGACAGCAGGCACTGAGAGTAACTGAGTCAGAGGACATGCTCCACAGATACGACGAGCAATTCGACCCATTCTATTCGATGGTCGAGATAGTCGGCAACCTCCCGAGTAATATGACCTGAAACTGAATCCTTGAGGGACGACGCCGCGGGGAGAGAGAGAGAGAGACGAGCTTGAGCAGAGAAACTGACACGGTATGAACTGTGAAGCGATGACAGGTATAATCTACGTACATGCAGAATGGAGAGCCTGGATTTAGCTTGTGTTTGAACATTTTAGGTAGGTAAAATATTAAGCGTAAAACAACGCTGTAGCATGTTGTTGGATTCTAAAATGATTTGTAATACTATCAGCGACGCTTTCCACACCATTTTTAGTGTTGGAAAATATCGGGATCTCGGGATTCGGAAATATATAATCCCGGGATTCGGGATAATCCGGGATCCCGGGATCCCGATCCCGGGATTATCAGCCCTACCAGGCACCACCTGGATTGTACATAGCATAGTCTCAAATTTCGCTCTAACTTCGTAAACAGGGTTATCAGAAGCGTAGAAATTCAGATTTGATATATTTCTTTCCTCAAAATAAGGGTTTCGGAGTTACAGCTTGCCGAAAGTGGTGAACATCCGTGTTTTTAGCAAAACATGGTGGCACAAATCATTATTTTCTGTGTATTCCTTCGTTATGGATGCTCATTTAAAACGTGATTGTATTCATAATTTATTTATCCAACTTTGAGAATTTAGTTTTCAAAAAAATTATTTTTACGTTTTTGAAAATTTGTATTTAAGTTTTGAAACAACTTTTTTTAAATGTGGCCAGTGGTTCATCTTAAAATAACCCAGTGGGGAAAATGTTTCTCTGTGCCTATGTTTTCAAATAAGATCAGTTACATTTTGCGTTCTTTAATCCATCGATGTCTAATCAGCCAAAGAGTGACGCCATGCGCGCGAAAATCGGCCGCCTCACCGATAGCCAACTGGCACTTCGGCCAACCGACGACACGCACGCGTGTGGTGCTCAGCGGAGACTATTAGAAGTTTTTTGCTAGGGAAACACGCATCTAAATAAGCACATGGTATTGTGGAAATTTTCATAAGGTAAGGGTGTGCCGCTGACAAAAAATATTTTCGAGACTTTCTTTATCTTTCCTCTTTTGTTCTCAGCTTCAATAAAGCTTCATTAAGAGTAAGCAACGTAAACAACATACGTTATAAGGCATGTGTTTTGAAGCAAGGCGGAATCAATATTATTCAGGTCTTGGGTGGAAGCGAATTCATCGTTAAAGGGCTGTGTTGTGACAGCAGTGTGTTAGATTTAGTGGCATTTGTTTCGGTTCACCAGCAGAGGAGGCAGAGGAGGTTGAATCAATGTACCAAAAACAGTTTTAATTTATATTGAGGCACGAAAGTGACCTACCTTGGTTCACAACAGTAATAGAAATTTAAAGCACACGGCGAAGAATAAACCAACTTCAAATGGTCAGTTCAACCAAAGCCATCTGTTATGACGGTAGTTCCGTCCAGCAGCGGCAATAAATGGGAAACATCGACTTCGGCTGGAACTGTTGGAGCACCCAGTGAGTCAGTCGTTGATGATCGTGTCTCCGCAGCGAGCAGCTCTACAGTAACTGCCTCCGGCTGCTGTCTGGCTCTTCTTGAGCAATTATGACGTTTTCCGAATTTAAATTTACTCTGCCGTGTAAGTCTGCGTCTTTTGCGGAGAACACTCGACTGGGTCAGTACCAGAGGTTCTAGTTTTGGTCTCAGTGTCCCGGAGCCGGGACCGGATGCTGGGCCCGGCCGGGACTTTGCCGGGATCAACTGGGTTTGTACTGGGGCCGTGCCGGGACCTCTGAGGATCGGAGAGCCTAATAATCTTTATTAGGGACTGTGTTCCTTGCGGCCCATATCAGATTGGGATTAGTTATTTTTAACCAATTAAGTTAGTTTTCTCTTAGCATTTGAGGAATAAATAACCTAATATGGCTAACTACGCACACACAAATTGTCTTACTTAAGCCTATATGGGGCTGTTCATAAATGACGTCACAGGGGGGATGCGGGCCGAAAAGTGATATACCATGGCCAGAGCTGGAGATCTTTTCTCGATCCAGGGGGTTTTGGGTGGGTTAATGACATGGGCAATACAGGCCCTAATTTAATTGTAATAAGCTCCATTCGAAATAACACAATTACACATAATTCGTGGCTGAAATAGAACATCAAAGTCACTGGTTGAAACGTATGAGACAAGGCTGCAAATTTGTTCCTATTAACCCGACCTTTTTGCCGGGACCAATGCCAGGACCAAGTTGGGTCTTGCCGGGACCAGCCGAGGCCTGCCGGCGCCGGGACTGGCACCGGGACCAGGAATATAGAAAAAAGTAAATCCTCTAGTCAACACAAGTCCTCTTATCCCGTGGCATTCTACCACTCCTATGTCGCACAAAAGTTTGAACACCAACACTGATCCAAAATCCAAATGTAGGACTCAAATCCGTGATCGATTTTATGGACAACGGTAAGATATGGCGAGTAGTTCCCCCTCAGCCGAATTAAGATTGCATCGATTTCACTCTTTTGTTGAACACGTGTATTTCTGTTTTTGTTTCCCACATTTATTCATGATTGCAAGAGTTCATACGCTCCCCAATCAATCTACTGCCCGTGTCCACGCACCGGCGGCCCCGCTGACGACGGCCGGGCGCGCCGGGCGGCCGATTTTTGCGCGCATGGCGTCATTCTATGGCTAATTACACATTGATAAAGTGTAGAACGCAAAAAATTATTGACTTCACTAAAAGAAGAGATATAAGTGCGCATTTCTCTTATGAATACCTTTAACGTGAATTACTGGCTACACTTTGAAAAAATCGTTGGAAAAAGTGGTCAAAACATGTCTACAAAAATTTGAAGATTTTGAAGAAAAAACGAGATTCTTTAACCTTAGCTGTTACATGCTCAATCTAATCATCATGTATTACTCACACCTCCACACAAATGAGGTGGCTTTTACAGTGTTGTCGCAATGAGTATGAAGTGATTATAAACTATGGAAGGAGATGGTAAGGATGATGAAAGGTGAGGATAAAGAGGATGGGATTCTACCTGGAGGGGTCGCTGCAGCCACAGGCGCATGCGCTCACAGCCTCCAGGTAGAGCAAGGATAAGGATAACGATTAGGTACCGGTAAAAAAAGCGCGCACACACACAATCTCACACACACTTTGAACATTTAAACTAAAATAATATGACGATGAAAATGTTTGATTCTTCGGCTTCGTTTTCATTTCGTCTTCGATCTGATAAATTTCGTTGTTTGTGCTCCATCTTGTCTGTGACAGCGTTGACCTTCTTGCTTCACTGTTGTTCAATTGTTGCATATTTTTCTTTTCTTTAGTCTCCGGTGCTGATATTCTCTTTCACAAAACTTGTTTTTTCTTTTCTCTAAAATTGGCCATCCTGAAATATTTCAATGTTCCCGCCGCAGAAAGCTTTTTTCTTGAAGGAGCTCTTAAAAACACGTGAAACGCAACAAAAAATCAATGAGAAAGACTAGCGACGAAAAGAGGATAGTATAATGATTTTTGGGGTTTAACGACACACCAACTGCCAGGGTCATACGGCGTCGCCAACTCCAATCCTGTTGGAAGGGATTTTGGGGATCAGATCAACTTATTCAGAGGCTCCGCCGAGACTTGAACCCGGGATCAGTGGCTTAGAAGACAAGGGTGCTATCCACTAAGCCACCTCATCCCCGAAAAGAGGATAGTAGACCAAAAACGATGGCTTACTTCTCATTTTTATATTTTTCTTAGCTTCAAATCCCGTGTCATTTGAAGCTAAGAAATGAATGTTAAGGCTGAAAATAATCGTTGTATATCACCATGTTTTGGCGAAATCGGCAATTTTCATGATTTTCTTCAAGTTATAACTCCGAAACCGTACGTCTGAGGAAAGAAATAATCTCAGATCAGG
This sequence comes from Lepas anatifera, assembly GCA_034440635.1. Classification (NCBI taxonomy): domain Eukaryota; kingdom Metazoa; phylum Arthropoda; class Thecostraca; family Lepadidae; genus Lepas; species Lepas anatifera. Next base: position 364,783 of record JAOTON010002065.1, on the reverse strand, counting down.
ATTCCACGTCCTTGACAACCCAGTAGACGAAATTGGAACGAAATCCGAGACTATGCTATGTAGGGGCCTGATCGACCTGTGCTGGAACACCCCCTATGTGAAACATACCTGAAAAACTACGCCCTGCATAGTAGCGTGCCTTTTATCAGGGAATTTTACAGAATATGAAAAGCTATAACTTGCTCAACAGTTTTAAGCCTAAGGAGGAAATAATGACTGTGAAGGAGAAAGCGACTTTTTAAATATGTATAATCGACTTGAAGGTGCTTAAACTCGTGTCAGCATTGTATTGAAGTCAGTCTGATTCATGCTAACATGAACTATATTCTATGCTCCATGGTCTTTTTACACCAAGGTATGATACCAAACGATAATACATATTCATGCAAATGATCAGTAAAGCTGAGATATTTCCTTTTCACTTCCAGCACTAATCAGGGATACTATTAACATGCGCCCCGCTGAGGGCGAAATTCACCCCTCCTGGTTTTCCCAAATAACGCAAAAAAATGAAGAGACGCAGAACAACAAAACTTATAGTACCTCATGCTTCATCAATTTTACGCATCTCATCACTTTTTTAGGTCAGGTCATGTCAGGTCAAGGAGCTATCTAAGGTCAAGCGACCCGACCTCAAAACCTAAAATCACGATTTTGAAGCGGCACCTAAGGAGCATCAGCCAACCAATCAGTTTGAAACTTTCACAATATCATGAGGTCATTAGGGTCTACAAATATCCTTTCTTGGAATTTCGATATTGTTGACCTAAGGCGGGGTAAATTTTGTAGTCACCCCATTATAAGTCTATGGAGAAAAATAGAAACGGTTTTTCGGTGAAAACGGGATAGATAAAGCTGAAAATGCTCAAACGGTGTTTTCTTATTACGATCTTGACCATAAAGTTTCGTTTTTGACCATCTGACCTCTCAAAGGTCATGCCAGGTCATAGGAGCATACAGTGATTTTTTTGCCAATAACTTCTCAATGAATTGAGATAAACCTCCCATTTTGCTTGCATTATGCTTATATTGTCACGGGGAGTATATTTATATGCAGCATGACCATAGCAGGTCACCTTGTGACCCTGACCTAGTTTGATGTCAGGTCATTTTCAGAATTTAACCTAGCAAAGTCATGTTATACATTATTCGATTTGCCACGATGAGAGGAATCCAATGATGCATAAATATATACTCTAGCTCCGCTGAGTAAAATTCTAGAGGGGGAAACGTACACTGCCCTGTTGTAAGCCTATTGGACTTTTTTACTTATGCTGACCTCAATATTGACCTGACATAAAATACTTCTGATAATTTCTCTTCGTCCCGCCAAGAGCTTTCAAACGCCGTCCGTAAATTGTATTTAGCTTTCCTGGGAAATGAGATACGGAGGGGGCGAAATTCCCCCAGCGGGGCGCGTCATGCCAGGGACCACAGCGGGGCGCGTGTTAAACATTTAGGGAGTATGGATCCCCAGAGGTGTAACATTTTGCAATACAGTTTAGGGGGTTTCCTGGACTAATCGATGAAAATCTCGCTGAAAGGGTGGAGGGGGTGGGTCGTGGAATATCGTCACACTAGAGCTGTGTGCGGGAAACCACTGGCCCAATGTATAACCTGTAAAGACGTTACAATGTACTGCGAGTCAAATAAGCGATCTGGACTCGGATGAGGCTTAACACCCGCCCCGGTGACCCTCCGAGCCACCTTCACCCTGGTGGAGGGGGCGCTTTCAATCACCCCCACTCGAACTTGGCTCCTATGCGGGAAAGCAAAAAAGCGAACGCTGGTGGATAGCCCATAAAATGCATGAAGAAACTACATCGGTCACTTTTTGGCTCAGGACATATTGAAGTCACGACAGGTCAAAGAAGGTTACATGTTAGAGCAGAGTTGTTGTGCTACAGCGTTTGGCCCAAGTCTGGAAACCTGCTAAGTAGCCCAGATGATCTCTCAGAGTTCACAGGCCGACAATCGTAACATGAACCTGGAAGGGGCCCAGGGTACTGAAGGTATTCTGAGCTGTATCTTCACAAATATAGCCCACTTCCTGTTTTCCCATACATTTCCAATGGAGAGGTCATGATCTGTATCTGACCCTAGGTCATCGATATGAAGAATTTCGAAACACATTTTGTCGTTCTCGATGGGTTCATTATGTGGTATAACTTCGAATTCGATAAGTTCACCCTTTTCTTGCTTATGCCACCTTAAATATATTTGAAGGTGAGGTCAATTGGCCTGCACTGGTGACCTGACCTGAAATGACCCAACCTAAAAATTTAGGGGAAAGTTGCGGAATTGATCAAGAATAAGATGTGCGAATGCCGCAGTTTTTTTCTTGCCGCCAGAAAAACCCGAGAGGGTGTTCATACACCCCACCTGGGGCAAGGGTTAAGAACTCTAGGGATGTTCTCGATATATAGGAGTGTTATCTGCATTTTGCGGGTCTTCACGAACTACTGAAAATAAAAAGTGAGGAGGTGGTATGAACACCTTAGTCTTGTTTAAAGTAAATTGTCCTCAATCAAAGTGCATCGTCTGAAAAAACAAACAATTACTATTGCCATTGTCATGCGTTCTAATGAAAGAACTGGTAGCTCATGAGTAAATGAAAAAACGAATTAAACAGAATAAAAAAGATAATTGTGTGAATGGAATCACTAAGAAACAACTATTAGCTATCCAATTTTATAATAACAAAAATAATTAAAATGAACAGTTTACTCAAAACATTTTGTAAGGCAACTCCCTCCCGGATCAGTGCATTATTACAGGATATTATATTTTTACTCTGCTTTTGTCTGAATGCCGTCGCTTTTTATGAAACGCGGCTTTGAGTTCGACGTGTTTTTGTAAATGAGTGTGGTTTCAAGTACGTCCCATTTCTTCACGTTTTGAAGCGGGACCCTGGCGGGAGCGCAATGGGCAAATAACGTGATAAAAGCGTCTGTTTTGATGCTTAAGGTTGCAATACCCTCTAGTATGAATAAGAAATTGATTGAATAGTTATAAATTGAGTTATATGTTCTGATGGTTAACGAATAAAAATCAAGTCTCTTGCTCATAACTTGGACTAACGTCGCGCCTGTAATGTTTTCCAAGAAACATTTGTGACATATGCTCTTATTTACCAAGCTGTAGCATAATCATTTCGGTTTTTCTGTATTTTTGCTTGAATATTCTGCACGATAAGCTTTCCGCCTTCTATATCCGAGCTCCAAGGACAGAAGTGACTTTTTTGTCTTCTTTCGCAGCGGCTTAAACGTTCTCCCTCATCGTCGGCCGCCCAAGGATCCGATAAAAGAGGGCCACGGCCTCCCGATGAGAACGAAGATTTGATGGAAGACCTGGGTACCAGTCAATCCTATGATGCTGGCATGGAGTTCCTCTCGCAGTTCATGGCTCTTTCCGGGAAGGATAGAACTGCCATTGGCATATCATTTGGCGATTTCATCAGGGAGTGCTCCTATATGGGAGCAGACTGCACCGAAGAGAGGTGAGGTGGCATTGTGGTATATGTCCAATTCGATTATGTGGCGCATAATTCGTATTTTTACGGAGGAGTATTCTCAGCCTAGTTTGTTTCAGAAATGGTAGGATGATTAACCCGCGCCCCGGTGGGCCTCCGACCCACCTCCGCCATGGTGGGGGTATTTGAACACCCCCTCAATCCATATGCGGGGTGGCGAAAAACGCGAACGCTGGTAGATAGCTCATAATAATTCATGAAGAAACTAGATCGGTCACTTTTTGGCTCAGGTCAATATTGAGGTCATGACAGGTCAAAGGAAGTGGCATTTGGAGTAGAGTTTGTGGGCTCTAGCGTCTGACAGAGTTGAGTAAGAATCATTTTAGGCACTATTCGCTCCCTCTCGTCGCGGCGAATCTAACTATGCATAATATGACCATACTAGGTCAAAACACAAAAGTGACCTGACCTCAGGTCAGGTCAAGGTCACTTTTTAACCTAGCATAGTCAATATGCATATTAATCGACTCTCAATATCAATCCAATGATATCAAAATAAAAGCTGCATCATCATGTCATGCAAAGTTATTGCCCTAAGTCTTGAAACTGCTTAAATAGCCCCAGATGACCTAACAGAGGTCAGAGGTAAAAAAATTGCAACATGAACCGGGAAAGGAGCCCAGGATACTACGATTTGGAGAAGATGAAGGTATTTTCAGCTGTTTCTACACAAATACAGCCACATTTCTGTTTTTCCTATGTATTTCCAATGGAGAGGTCATGGGCCGTACTTGACCTTAGGCCATCGATATGAAAAATCCCAGAACGTATTTTGTAGCAATCGGTGGCCCCATTATGTGGTATAAGTTTCCATCCGATAGGTTCAACCATTTTTTACTTATGCCACCTTAAACATTTTTTGAAGTGAGGTCACTTGACCTGCACCTGACCTGGGATGACCCAACCTTAAAATTTTGTGGAAAGTTGCGGAATCGATCAAAGATAAGGTGCGCCAAGTGCGGCGGTGCGAAGCGCCGCCGTTTTTTTCATGCCGCTGAAAAAAACCGAGAGGGGGTGTTCAAACACCCCCATCGGGGCGAGGGTTAAGACGTTTTTGTCTTGAAAATAACACAGAACGATTCGCAACAACAGTTATCATTAGCGTTGAAACCCAGGCTGAATATAAAAGTACCTGATACTCTGCTGTGATCGTTAGAACGTTAATGCTTGTTCCTTCTGCAGCCTTTTCATAAATACGAATTTCCCGAAATATGGCAACTGTTTCACCTTCAACTCCAATACGTCAGTTTCGTCCGACCCGCAAGCTGGCAAGAGGATGACTAGCCTGACCGGACCTACATATAGTTAGTGACTCGCATCATTGTTGATGAAACTTCTCCTCGTGAGGTGGCAACCGCAACAACTTAAACTGTTTTATGTTGTGTTTAATAGGCCTATCTCCTTGAATCCTGGACGTACAATTCCAACAATATAGCAAAGACCGATTATATCCCTAATGGATTAGCTCAGTTGATTTTCAATGGAAAATCTCAAATCTAAAGAATAGAACTTTTCGGCATTTGCAATCACCTCCGGTTATATTCGGGCACAGCCCTTCCTTAGAATCTTCATGAAGATCAAAGATCAGAGAAACTCTCGTTTAGGGTGTGAGCCGAGACCTCGAATTCGAGGTTATGGTGAAGTTATTGGTTAAACCTAGAAATTAATGGTTATGGTGTGAGTCAAGACCCCCAGTTTCAGGTATCGGCCCACACTATGACCAATAATTTATCTGATCAATTGTCTTAATGAATATTATGAGGAAGGGCTGGGCCCAAATATATAATCACCGTGTTTTTTTCTATATTGTGCACCCAGGACTCGTTGAGATAGGCCAATTAACTATTCTACGTACAATTATTCTCCTCAGAACAGCACTCCGAAATTTATCTTATTTTGAATCACTTAAAATAATGTTTCTGATTGGGCTCCAAGGCAGGCTCAGATACATATCTGTTTTTGCGATATTTCACCTGGTTTTGTCCAGTTTTTTAGATACAATGGAAAATTCGGCACATGTAAGCCTCATACATACTTTGATGGAGTTTAGAAAGCGAGTGACTACCAAAGCCTGAACATCTAATGACTGGAGTGAAAACTTCTGACGGTGCACATTATTTGCCCAGTATTATAGGCTTGTAGTTTGAGTGTTGGAGTGTGCGTATGTCCCTTTTGGTAATTGTGTGAACATAGTGTTTTTAAAAGGTTAATGTTGGTGAAAAAATAATACTATAGACATTTCAACAGGGCATATCCTACAGCCAAATTCGGTACCATTTTAGGTCCCCACCCCTGTCGTTTGTGCCCAGAATTTCATAAATCCATGGGATCCGGTGTCCCGTAAGCCCTTAAGTGTTTGAAACATGTTCGTCGTTGTTTTGAACAGATGTTGTTTGTCATTTTCTGGAAGTTATTTTACACTTAAATAGGTCATTATCTTAAACAAAAAACCGATGTGTATCATAAAACAATATCCTGCTGTAAAGAAATATGCCCTCCTGATTCCTTGAGTGCACCCATTCTCCTCCTAAGGTGAATGATAAGGTGAACGATACGATCTAAAACAAGTATATTTACAAGGGTAAGTCAATGCTTATAGAGCGCATGCAGGGAGATTGAAGCTGAAAGGACTCTTGCTTTGCGTAAATAATCACATCCTTTTGTCAAGACTTCCGATTGTTGAGTTTAAATTGATAAATGGGCCAAAAAGGTTATTGCTTACTTCTGATTATCAAAACATTTCCTAGACCAACTCCTAATGTTTCACAGGCTTGAAATTGCTACTGAGTTTGAAGCACGACGCCTATATGCCAGTCTGGACAGCAAACAGAGGGGCTCGCGTAGTTGTCCACCCCACAGACCAGCAGGCGGACGTGGACCAGTCGGGAATCGAACTCGCATCCGAGACTACTACATCGATTGCAGTGGAACAGGTGACGCCATTCAGTCAGGTTCGCTCTGCAGAGCGTAGCTCTACCGCCGCTCCATCGGTGGCATTGGAGCCGAGATGACCAGTCTGGCTTTCCACTCTTGGCATCAATATGTTCCGGTTCTCTATTTCATCTTTATCTTTCTTTCCTCAACTTAAATTTGTTATTGATTCGCTCATACAATCCAACCCCGGCCTAAAACAGCACCCTCCTATTCATATGTCCACTGCATTTATTGCCAGTCACAGTGCCTCCAAACCGTGTGATGCCGTGTCTTCCTGTGTCTTATCATAATTTTAATAGGTCTAACAGACGGGTCCGGAACATGCATTTCAGACGCGAATCTTCCGACTGCCATATCCCTACAAGGCCAACTGCGTCAGCTCCTGGAGCCAGGTGGAGTTCCATCCCTTCCCCAGCGGCGGAGGCGGCTCTGAGCAGCACCGCGAGCGGTACACCGTATGGGTACGATCACGCATATCAGTACCCTCTAATGTGCGTCTGAGAGGGAACCCACTGCTTGACTGCTTAGCGAAACGTTAATTGTTGGCTTATTCCTTGTTCTGCATGCTGAAAAAGTCGGATTGGCGTTATATAACTCAATGTCTTGGACGCCAAAACAAGTAAATGTTCGAAAAGTGTCCATTTATTTTAAAGTGGGTTTGGCATCGATCAAATAATGACAGGCTGGGGAATTTCTCTTTCCTCTTGAGCCAGAAAGCCGAAAACATGTTCCGAAAAATTATCAATCTTAATGAAATTGATATATCCCTCGTCCTAAGATGTGTATTTCAATGACGCTAAGTTTATTCAGTAACTATATTCTTAAATTTTTCAGCTCTGCAAGAACATATGCCTGCAGTCAAGATTTATTGCCGACTGCGGTTGTTTTCACCCTCTTTATCCACCACCTGGAATTTTTTGGAATATGACAGCACCGGATGCGACTTACCCAAACAATTGCTTGTTGACAAGGCACAGTGAGTACATACTTGTGTTGTGTAATACTTATGTGACAGACGGAGTCGTTGAAAATTTTAGTTGCGGCTAAAAATGAAAACACACAAGAAAAACGTTGACAGCATTTCCGTAGAACAATCATCGATATAGTTACTCAACACCTGCCAGGAACGCTCGGAAGAAACAAAGAAAAAATGCATGATTTGTCGAAGTCGGTTTTTAAAACACGGTTTGGTCTTAAAGGTAATGTGGCACATTTCACGCGCCCCGCGTGGGTCCCTGGCATGACGTGCCCCGCTGGGGGCGTATTTCGCGCCTCTCCGTCCCTCATTTCCCAGGAAAGCTAAATACAAATTACGAACGTCGTTTCAAAGCTCTTGACAAGATGAAGTGAATTTAGAGGAAGTATTTTATGTCAGGTCAATATCGAGGTCAGCACAGGTCAAGCAAGGTTACATAGGCATACAACGGGGCAGTGTACGTTTCCCCCTCTATATTTATATTTAGCAGAGCTAGACCAAATCATGGTTTACTCCTGTAATGTATTTTATAACTAGCACTATAGCAACTGTTTGGCAGGAAATGATGATTTACCTTTACCCATGAGGTTAGACCTTGACAGTTGACCTTGAACTTTACATTGAATTACCTTACCTATGACGTCATAGCATAATATACGCCAAACCGGGTAACGCCATCTCACCAGAAACATTGGGGCCAATGACCTTGAAAACGCTGATATGACCTTGACTTGTTACCTATGACCTTGAACTTCGTGTGAGGTGACATTAACCTTGACCTTTGTGTGAGGCGACTTTGAAATATCATCCCAGTTATGTGGCGTTATGACGTCACCTCTCGGTCTCCAACGCAGCCGAACTGGTTCGACCTCGCGGGTGTGGCTATCTCAAAATGCAGGTCTGTCTTTGAAAGCCTAAAAGTAAAACGAATTTTCAACCGATTTTCAAAATTATTTCACCAACCAACGCACCGTTAAGTTTTTGCAATTGTGGCTGAGTATCGTTTTTCGGCTACGAGCGGTTCTCCGGCCACCTCGGAAAAATAGGTGGGGCCCCCAAGGCCCCCTCCAGTGCGCGTGTTAAAAAACTGCATTAGTCACTTCTTTGACGCAGGTCAATATTGAAGCCATGACAGGTAAAAGAAGCTGACAGGTTAGAGAAGAGCTTCTGGGCTCTAGCGCCTGACATAGCTGAGTTAGAATAAATGTGTAGGCCCCATTCGCTTCCTCTGATTACGGCAAATCGAATGATGTATGGTATGACTATTGGTATGACTATACTAGAAACCATTCTTTTTCACTTGTCCTGTTATTCCGATTATATATATATATAAATATATATATAATATATATATAATATAAATATATATATATATATATGCTGCTATTCATCATGATTTGACCTGGGAGACATTGACCCGTGACGCATGTTAAGATGAACTCGTGATGTTTTATAATCTAACAAACTTGATTTAAATAGTGTAAGGTCTGCATCATTTGTCGCTCATAGCTATTCTTTTCTGAATGACAGCACGGAAAAGCGGTGCGTGATTGTGACTATTTACCACCGTTGCGAGGTCACATCTCCCTGTATGACAGCGGTGCCCTGTATGAGACTGACAGGTCTCACTTCTCGCAGGTGAAGCGGACAACTGCACAGCGAGCGTTCGCTCTCAGTTTGACCGCGACATCTTCGAGTGTGACTGTCCGGCCAGCTGCAGCGAGGTCACCTACAGCGTGTTTCCCTCCTCCACCGCCTGGCCGCGCACCACTTACCTGGTGGGTGAAGCTGCTGCGTGTGGCGCTGACGAACGGCTCAAATTACTGTTTGTGCCAGGCCTGTCCCTTGGGCTGCATCCTACAAAATTAGTAATCCAGCGGTGATGGAGACTAAGGCACAGCATGAAGTATGATCGCACACAAATATGATCGGACGGTCACGGCATGCTCCAGAGTTTTCTAATCTATTCCTGAACCCTATGTAAGACTGGCGCTCAGTTGCAGCTTGATAGTCACTATGTGCTGCTGATGCAGTTTGATAGGCACCATGTGCTGCTGATGCAGTTTGATAATCACCATGTACTGCTGATGCAGTTTGATAATCACCATGTACTGCTGGTGCAGTTTGATAGGCACCATATTTTGATGAAGGGATTTGGGTATCACCCTCAGCTGTGGCCAGAATTAGTTTGTATTGACTTAATAGTCCAGTCATGCATCTGCCCGCTCATAAGTGCAAAGGGAAAATCAACCTGTACAAATTCAAATAGGACCAAAATGTTCAATTGGCTCCCATCCGCAGCGGCAATAATTTTGTCTCTCATTTACAATCATTCAAGGAGGCCCCCCCGACGCTATGTGCCCGCTCTTGCAGCCTACCCTGGCAGCTCGCATGAACCTCAGCTTCGACAGGCCAAGCGAGCCCGTCAATGTTCTGGAGCTGAAGGTGTTCTTCAAAACACTCAACACCGCCCGGATAGTGCAGAGCGGCCAGTATACAGTAAGTGACGGCTTAACACGCACATTGGATGGGGGGCTCGGAGGCTCCCCACCTGTTTTTCCGAGGTGGGTAGAGAACCGCTCGTAGCCTAAAAGAGATACTTGACCAAATTTAACAAAATTTAATAGTGTGTCGATTCGTGAATGAATTTTGAAAATCGGTCAAAATTGTTTTTGACTTATAGGCTTTCAAAGTCAGACCTGCGTTTTGAGATCGCCGTGATCGTGGGGCCGGACCAGTTCACTTGCATTGGAGACCGAGTGGTGACGTTATAACGCCATATAACCGGGATGCTATGTCAAGGTCACCTCACATGAAGGTCAAGGTTAAGTTCAAAGGTCACAGTTCAAGTTCATATGTGACCTTTCAAGGTCACTGACCCCGGTGCTTCCGGTCAAATGGCGTTACCCGGTTTGACGTACATTATGTAATGACGTCATAGTTAAGGTACCTCAATGTAAATTTCAAGGTCAAAGGTCAAGGTCAAAAGTCATTGGGAAAGATCAATCCTAATTTCCCGCCAGACAGTGGCTATAGTGCTAGTCATAGTGCATATTATAGGTAGTGTACCATATTGTGACCTCCTAGGTCAGCATCCTTCGCAAGATGTTAAGAAATGTTTTCACGTGTACCTGCATGTTGTTCGTCTAAAACTCAAATTGAATTTAAAAATCATTGCCATCAATGACTTTCAAATTCAAAACTTTTTTCTGATGAAAACACGGTGTCGAAATATTAATATACTCTTTGGCGTTTTCAATTATTTTAGATTATGAGCGATTATCGGTTAATTTTATATAGCATAATCATCTCCTATGTCAATGACCTTGAATGATCTTGACCCTAAAAATTGTAGGAAATGTTCTTTGTGACCTTTCCTCTATGACCCTGCTCCGTCTTTAGCTTATCCCCGTCTTTTGTCGCATAATCACGGCATTTCCAAATAGCTCCCAGCACGGCCAATATTTGACCGTTATGACCTCGACAAACCTAGCATAGTCAATATGCATATTAATCGACTCGCAATAACCATCCAAACATAATGGTATCAAATTAAAAGCTTTATCATCATCTCCTGCAAAGTTATTGACCCTAGTCTGAAAACCTGCTTAAGTAGCCCCTGATGACCTCTCAGAAGTCCCAGGTTCAAACTTGCAAAATTAACCTATAAATGAGCCTAGGATATTATGATGTGGAGGTTGGGAAGTTATTCCAAGTCAAATCTACAGATTTATAACCATTTTTTGGCCGATTTTCGTTTCCCCATGATTTCAAATGGAGAGGTTATGATCCTTACCTGACCCTAGGTCATCGATATAAAAAATCCCGGAATTGTATTTTGTAGTACTCGGCGGGCCCATTATATGATATAACTTAAATTTAACCACGGCCAGACCCCAAGGTTTTCGGAAGCAGAAAACAGGCGCAGCACCGCGGTTGAGGGCCACCCCACGCACATTTTCCCATCATCCCGAAATTTTACCCCGGGTCACCCAAGGTCAGGTCACCAGACGAGGCAACCAAGGTCACCTCACTTCACCTTAGAGCCTGTAAGAGCACATTTCAAAGTCGATCGATTTGAAACTTCCACACTTCATGACCCCTCCAGGGTCTACGAGGTGTATATCCGGGATTTTCGATTTCGTGCCCTGAGGTCAGGTCACGAGGCGACCTCCCCATTGGAAAAGCATGGGAAAAGCTATTTCATGATATAAAAGCCACAAAAATGATTGCAAATACTCAGACTGCTCAGAACAACGTTTTGGACACCCTTCACGGATCCCAGGGTCATATTTGCCCTTTGACTTTTCCAAGGTCATCCAAGGTCACCAGAGGTCAAAAACAGTATTTTACAATAAATTTGACCTAATTGAGCTAGAGCGGTGAAACAAACACCATCGTGTTTGTCTTGTCACTGGCTTTCATTTGATATACGGCAAGATCACTTTTGACCTTCTTGACCTCAGGTCATATTAGGTCACGAGGTGACCTCTGGCGGTCAAACCACTGGCGGGAGGTCTTTACGTTCCACATAGCGGAAAAGTACTGGCAATTCTATCAAATGTACTTTACCAGGCCTCAATAGCTCTAATGACATAAGAGTTATGCCCAGTTTGCTAATCATTGCATATTTGGTGAAAATAGCCGATCTTGACCTAATTTGACCTCTGGAGGTCAAACCATTGACCTGAGCACTAAAACAGCAAGTAATTTCTACTGAATTCACGCGAGCTTTCATTGCACTTGCAGATTTGCGCTAACGCCCATATTTCGGAGTTAGAGGGGGCCATCGATGGCCCCCCGGTGGGCAAGGTGGCGCCGGACCCCCGGTGGGGCGCGGGTTAATAGATAAACCATTTTCTTACTTATGCCACCTTAAACATTTTTGGAGGTGTGGTCACTTAACCTGCAATAGTGACCTGACCCAAGATGACTTAACCTTAAAATTTTGGGAAAAGTTTCGCAATTAAACAAGGACAAGGTGTGCCAAGTACAGCGGCGCTTCGCGCCACCATTTTTTCGTGCCGTCAGAAAACCCGAGAGGTGTTCACACACCCCCCACCGGGCCGAGGGCTAAGCAAATGTTTTTAAGTTCTGCACAACAAAAATAGTTACACACTCAGAGGCTTCAGCTATACATATTGCGCATGCCTTCATCAGCGTAGGCACTATTGTTCTTCTGTCTACTGGGTGCTAAGTCCATGCGAAATTTGGACAGAATAACAGAAGTGGTTATTCTATTTTCCCGGACGCAATGCTCCGAAGTAGTTGCATCCTCACAAAGAAGTGCGAGCTCCTCAAAAATGAAGTGCTGCAAACGATTTCACACATGGTAGGTGGCGGGCATAAACGTGGAAAACTGGGCGAGGACTTTTCGACGACGAGGACGTGGTACGGAGGACTTTTCCTTTGATTAGGAAACCTAACGCACGCCCGCGCGAACTTACGACAGTCGACCGATCATTTTAGCCTTTCTCCCTCCTATCGACTTCAACCAACGTCAGTGTTGGCAAATTTATTGTACGCACGCTGCCTCGACAGCACTCTCCTGGACAGTCATTAAATGTTGGCTTCGAGCTAGGTCCAAAATAGAGTGAGAACCTGCCTGATGAATTGACTGGCCCGCTGAGGATTGGCCACGGCCGTAATACCGCCACATAGCAAATTGCTACTGGTGCGCATCGACCGAAGCCATCATGTCAACTGCCTGCCTCATTGTGAGGCAGATGACACGTAATCACTATGTAAACGCTCATAATCCATAAGGAGCGAGTGCCTGTGCTCTGTCTATAAACAAGCAACAGTTTTTTATAGACAGAGTAAAAACTGCCTGACGCCTTGGGTGTGTGAGCTTCCCTCCTGTTTGCTTCCTAATTTGATGGTGATGGCCGATTAAATGCTTTCCTCCTTTTACTTTCCACAATACGAAATTGGTAAAATATGCGAGAAAATGTTCCTTCTGGAATCTAAATTCCACTAATAGATGTCCCAATGTCATCTGCTCTATTGATAGGCATGCCTTAGGCTGTTGCATTTGGTTAGGCTGTTGTTGCATGTTGCATCAGTTTTTTCTGCGACCCCACACAGTTCCTACTTCTCCCTACTTCTCAGTGTTTTGTGATTTCACCAAAGAACCGTATGACAATGTGGGTAACTGTTCCACTCCACGCGGCACTCTACTGAAAATGGAAGATGAGACGGTGGGATTCGGCTGTGAATGATGATCCAACCTTCTGCATTGCCCCCAACGGCATAGCCGCCCACACGTGCGTCTCATGGCGAGTATACACCAGAATACCCTGTAACAAATGCCGCGAGGAGAAAAATCCTGGGAAAACGGAATAAACAAACCCTCAACACGCGCAGTGGAGAGGTGCCTGCCGTCAACCCGCGGTAAAGGGGATACTAAAATTCTACCCTTCCCTGAGATGTCGACAACCAAGAGGGCTAGAACAACTCCTGTTTGGGACTTTGTGGGGGCTATTTTTATTGACATAAGTTGATAGCTTCAAGGCCAAATAAGATGGTAAATGCCAACTATGGACCCTGCTGAGGACATTTGGGAAATTCTGTGATTAGGCTGAAAAAACGGGAATGCACTGAATGTGGACTAGGTTCATGGAGGGTAAGTCCCAAACAGGCTCTCTGAAATTTGGGTCTCAAGTTCACTCAAGGTCCTTGGCCTATGCAATCACAATATGAATATTTTCAATGATGTATACTTTAACAGGTACTTTAGTATCTTTTGGGCTACAAATGAGGATTTGACCTTGTCCAATGAGATGTGACCTTGTCCTGTGACCTTACCAACTCAAAGCCTTCATCTTGTCCAACTAAAATATAGGTAGAAGGGGTACTTCAGGACCCCTTCACTGCACGTGTTAACACGGGCCCCGCTGGGGGGCGAAATTCGCCCCCTCCCCTCCTGGTTTTCCCCAGATACCTAAAAAAACGAAGAGACGCAAAACAACAAAACTTACAGTACCTTATTTCTAATCAATTTTACACATCTGACCAAATTTGTGAGTTAACGTCATGTCAGGTCAAGGAGCTATTCAAGGTCAAGCAACCCGACCTCAAAACCTAAAATCACGAGTTTGAAGCAGCGCCCAGGGAACATCAGCGAACTAATCAGTTTGAAACTTCCACAATATGATAAGGTTATTAGGGTCTACAAATCTGCTATCTCGGAATTGTGATATTAATGACCTAAGGTGGGGTCAATTTTTTGGTCACCCCATTATAAGTCTATGGTGAAAAATAGAATGGGATCGTTTTTAGTAAATAATGGATAGATAAAGCTGGAAATCCTCAAACCGTCTATTCTTACCACGATCTTGCCCATAAAGTTGAGTTTTTGAGCGTCTGACCTCTCAAAGGTCATATCAGGTCACGGGAGCATAGAGTGATTGTTAGCCTATAACTTCTCACTAAATTGAGGTAATGCTCCCATTTTGCTTGCATTGTGCTTATATTGTCACGAGGAGTCGATTGATATACAGCATGACCATACCAGGTCACTCTGTGACCCTGGCCTAGCTCGAGGTCAGGTCATTTTTACTATTTAACCTAGCAAGGTCATAGTATACATCACTTGATTCGCCGCGATGAGAGGAATCCAATGATGCATAAAGATTTGCTCTAGCTTCCCTGAGAGCATATATATATATATATATATATATATATATATATATATATATATAGAGAGAGAGAGAGAGAGAGAAACGTACACTGCTCTGTTGTAAGCCTATGGAACCTTCTTTGACCTATGCTAACCTCAAAATTGACCTGACATAAAAATTATGCGTATAAAATATATTCGTCTTGTCAAGAGCTTTCGAACGCTGCCCGTAATTTTCCTTTAGCTTTCGTGGGGAACGAGATACGAGATAGGGGCGAAAAACGCCCCCCCCAGCGGGGCGCGTCATGCCAGGTACCTCAGCGGGGCGCGTGTTAAGTGAATCAATTTGCAAAAAATGCGTTGCAATGGCTGCATATTATATGTGAGGGCATAAGTGTCCCTCCCTCCATAAAAAATTTTTATGGAGTGTTGAGCCCCAATAAAAATCATCTTTTTCGGTTGTGCCCGAATATACGATCACTGAATTTTTTCGCAATCTTCTATCGCAGATTAGGGATGACAGGATAAATAACGAACTACTAACAAATAAATATGCCGTTTACTCCTCTGGTAAGTTGTATCTACACTTCCTGCGACCGCAAATTCCTTATTTAGCACGCGCATTAACGGCGGTCTGAGTCACCTTCGCTTTGACGGGGGGACGGGCGGGTACCCGCTCCCTCTTATATCTCGAGAACCACGCTAGATAGCGAAAAACGGTAAACGATGTTCGGTAGCCCATCCACATCTCTATGGTAAATATGTAAACCTTTCTTGTCAGGTCACATTTAAGGTAACTAGAGCTCAAGACATACCGTCATAGGGATAACATGTAAATGAAGGTTTTCGGTCAATACATCTGAACAAGTAAAGATAGTCCAAAACAATTTACACCACTGCAATCCTCGCAGCAAGCAAAATCGAATGATATTTGATATTGCCTTGCTGGGTCAAGTCAGGTGAAATATGGTTTTTGACCTGACCTCAGGTCAGGTCAAGGTCAAATTAGGTCAAAATGTATATCATTAAAACTGCAAAGACAAGAAAATATAATACAGTTAAAATAAATGCCCTATCACCATTCATGCCTAAGTTTTTCTGTTAAAAACATTTTTTCCATGTAGGCGGATATTATGTCCTATTTCCATTGGAGAGGGCATGGCTCGTACTTGACCTTAGGTCATCGATATAAAAAATAGGGGAAAATATTTTAGAGAACGCGGTGGGTCCATTAGGTGATATGAGTTTAAATCGGACAAGTTCACCCTGTTCTGACTTATGCTATCTTTAAATTTTTGAGGTCAGGTCACTTGAACTGGTGACCTGACCTGAGATGGCCTCAACACTAAAATGTTGACAGAAGTAAAGAAGGCAGAAGAATCTCCTAAAAAACCCGAGGGGCGGGCACCCGACCCCGTCAATGCGCGTGTTAACCTCTCAGATCTGTGAACATTGTATTATTCGGTGTGGGACAGTACACATTTACAGCGCACATTGTAGAGCCGGAGTATCGTCGAGGGGGAATCATAATCTGTTAACGAAAACATGTTTGCCGGCAGTCTGGGCAGCTTCTCAGCAGCATCGGCGGGGCCATGTCGCTCTACCTGGGCATCTCACTCGTGATGATCGTTGAACTTGCAGAATACCTGCTATGTCTAGGGACTGCAGTATGTCGACACATTTTCGCACCATGGAAAACTCAGGAAATCCACCCAAGTAAGTTGGTGGCACGAATTTTATGTCAATTTTGCGAACTAATTATAGCTGAGAGTTCATAGACGTGATCGTGTATGTATGTATCATTCCATGGGTATCCCAAATAGGTAATCATACATGTATTCGTTTGAACTTTTTGAAAATAGGTTCTTCTCTGTGCTACTTTTACGGTCAATCTGTTGTATTATTTGCTTCCATTCAAATTAGATTCGCAAAAGTTCCAAAGACACCAGTTTTTTACAGCATTAGGCGATGCTTTGGCTGCCAAGCTATTAACTGAAATGTCACGTTGGCAATGCCTGTCTTCATAGCAGGCTTTATGTACGAGCCTAGGTTATTGCTTCATTGTTTTAGTCAGCCATGCAGTTGGCTATCAAGCTGCGTGCCTCAATAAATGTTTTATCTCGTAAACCCTGCTTATTGTTGCATCTTACACACACCCAGCAACATTTATAACACGTGTGCGTTGTTTGGTTTCTGTTCTTGCAGGAATTCCTGCAGCACCCGGTGTGAAGAAGATAGTAGTCATTCGCTCCAACAGCGGCAACATGACTTTCGGCAAAACTACCAGCTGAAGTTTCGAGCCGAAGACAACAACATGAGGGGATTGCATAGCCATAATAGCATTTGCGTGATCTGAATATTTTTATTCTTCATGGGGTTTCTAAGCTGAGTTAACCCTTGCCCCGGTGGCGGGTACGAGCCACCTTCGCCCTGGTGGGGGGCTAAAAAAGACCCCCACGATCTCAAAAAACTAAGAAAGCTAGAAAAAAGCGCAAAACGGAAATCGAAAGCTCTTCAAAAATGATATCGAGAATACTTCGGTCATTTTTCTTGTCAGGTCAATATTAAGGTTACCAGAGGTCAAAATAGGTCGAAATCGCTAATATGAGGTGTACTAAGAAAACCTCATATATCTCAGAAACTATGATAGCTAGAAACTTTTTTAACACCATTCGAAAGCTCTTGAGTTGCTCTTTCATTGCAGTGGCATTCATATTCGTATCAGGTCAAAGCCTAGGGAGCTACAGGTCACTGAATATTGGGCATATTCTTGGGAATGTCCATAGCTACCCATGCATAAGGGAGTTTCCTTTTTCGCTTATAACTTCCAAACCAAACAAGATACAGCCAAAGTTGATGCACTATTGCAATCCTCTCGTCAATACGAATCGAATGATATATAATATTGCTATGCAAGGTCAAATTTAAGAGTTTGACCTGACCCAGGTCAACGGTCTGAACCACTTTACCTGGTATAGTCATGATGTATATCATTTGACTTTCAGTGACTATACAAACACTTTGGTGACAAAATAAAAGTTCTATCTTTGTTTATTCAAAATTTATAGAGTAAAACACCAAAAAATACTTATTAGGCCTAAAGTGACCTTTTAAAGGTCACAAGTCAAAATTGTTGGCATAAACTTCAGAAATGGGCTAAGATAAATTCGTAACCGATGTTTGAAGTTGATTCCATCCATACTTACTGAGAAAAGCTCATTTCGTGATTTTCCCCATGTATTTACAATGGGGAGGTCATGCTCTGCACATGACCTTAGGTCATCAATATAAAAAATCCCGGAACAAATGTTGTGGCTCCTGGTGGGCCCAATATGTGGTATAAGTTCGAACTTGATCGATTAACCCTTCTTTTAGTTATGCGGTCCTAAACATTTTTAGGTGAGGTCACTTCACCTGGCCTGGTGACCTGACCTGATATGACCTTGGGCTAAAATTTTTGAGGAAAGATGTAAAAGTGATGAAGGAACAGCTAGACCAAGTTTAGCGGCGCTGTGCGTCTAAAAAGACCCCCCACCTGGGCGAAGGTTAAAGCTTACTTCCCGGCTTCAACTGACACGTCTGGAAAGAAGAATAATAGTTGTTTTTTGTAAATACCATGGAGAGGTATCGTGTGGTGCAGTTGAATGGTCACTACTACGCGACATCATAGTTTCTAACACTGCAGTCCCAGAGGAGTCTGAATGACGACGCTGATGTACCACTTGAGCTCTATGGTGCACGTAACGTATGTGACTGCCGTTGATGAGCACCAGTGACGTTAACCCATATGTGACCTATTTTCCCGGTAGTATCTTACGCATATATGTAATATCCACAAGTCTACGAATAAGAATTAGATACACGATGCATTTCTCCGAACAATGCTGATTCTGTAAGGACTCCCGAAGGACTGGCTCTGTGCTGGCTCTGTGCTGGCTCTGTGACTTCCGAAGGACCGGGAGGGAAGGGCTCAGAGCAGCGCTCCTTCCACATGGGGGATAAAATGCTGAATTCTGCAGAATATTTCAAGCAAGAACAAGTATGCGTGCAATAAACATAGGCTTTACTAACGGATCCAACTATAGAGGAACTTGATGACCAACAGCACACTCGACAGGTGTATGTCCATGCATGTTGCATACAGCCTAGCAAAGGTCAATGTTTACTTATAATAAAACTAAGAAAAATCTTGTATGTCACTTCTTTAACATGCGCAGTGGAGACAAGTCTGACTTCAATGTGCAGTGGAGAGAGGTGTAAACCCTGAAATATCGAAAACCAAGATAATCAGAAAAAACGCACCTTAGGGGTGTAGCAGGGCCATAATGGCCTGCATTGCAGCCAACTTTTATTGACCTACGTCAATATTTTCAAAGTTGAACGAGGACCTAAAGGTAAAATTGCAGGTGTAAGGGCCTATCTTGCAATGCCGTGATTATACGAAAAAAGTCGCAAATATGCAGCAAGCAGACTGTAGAGGGATGCCGATATATATATATATATATATATATTAAGGGGTGCCCAGCCACCCCCAATGAAACGTTGAATTAGTGCAGAAATTTCATCAAAAGTTTCATTTGAAAGTGTCTCTTTACCTGTTGGTGGCTCACAGACGAAATTTTGTGTTTACCTCAGAGCTGCAAAAAATCTCAAATCTGTCGGGCACTTTCGAAAAAACCTCCAAATCTGTCGGGTGGTTAGGATAGGACCATTAAAATTGTCTAAAACCCATTCAATTGGTAAAATGTTCCTACTCATTTTCCACATTCTTAATAGAAAATACTAAAATTAGCATAAAAAACTTCTAGTTTGGCACCAATGGATATCATTATCCTTATTTTTGTGCTCTGATCCTTATATGTGTGATATCCTTATTTTTCGTGCTCTGAAGCCGCCTATGGCAAATCTAAGTGGAATGACACAAGTCTATTAATTTTCAAAACTCTAGAACTGAGACTGTTCTTCGGGTTTTCAATTATCAGACGCGCTCAGGAAATTAAGGTTATCGGCAGAAACCTATAACAGATTGAATACCGCACCACCAATTCTCATTTTCTGGAGTCACCATTGGTAAGGGAAATTTATTATTGGATGTAATTTGAGATTTGTGGACGTACAGCATACAAATAGTGTGTGTCAAAGTCAGCTCGACTGGGTCTTGAATAAGACTCAGTCTTGAATTCAGATGATTTAGGTCACAGGTGGAAATATACAACAACATGAAAAGCAGCCCCCCTTTTTCAGTCCTCTGCAGCTGTCATTGACAAAAAATGCTGCACTAGAATGAGAATAAGTGATATTTTGTTATTAGGTTACATAGTTCAGCCCAGAATACTTAAAAATATAGTTTGCAATGGAAGAAAGCTGACCTGGTTCCCATACCATGCTGTTACTTATGCCAGCTCCTGCAGATTTTCATGATTTCAGTTTTTGGAGGTGGGAGGGGGTAATTTGGAAGGAACCCCCAAAATTTATATATGGATTTTGCTCTGATGGCCAGACAAACAAGATTGGAGGGGCACTTTTTTGATATTTGAAAGTGTTTTTAAGGATCATGGCTACTTGTAGTTGAATACAAACATGTAATATTAGCTTTCCATGACTTATAAATACATTTTTACATGAAAAATCCTAAATTTTGAAGCTGTTGGCTATTTCAAAGTTTTTTATGCATTACCGTGCTCATTTCCATGAGGGTACGTAGTTTAGGATCTGAAGTTCATGAGGCTAATAAATAACCTTAAGTCAGTTAGATAGTAAATGTCAAATAAATATTATGTTTCCAAGGAAGTTATGAGTAAAAGGAATGAGTAAAGGTTGCACTAGGCTGTGTTTTTGTTATATCTTTGTCCCCTTGACATAGATCATAGGCATATTTAGGTAAGTGAATAAAATGAAATGGGAGAAATAGTTTGGTACTTAAAACTCAAATTAATGTGGAAAGGTGAAGAGGTTTGTTTCTTTGGCATCTACAAATCCACTGATGAAGGTATGCAACTTTTGTGGTTAATTCTGGACAAACAGGCATTGGATATAAAAGAAGACAGAAGGGAAAATCAAATGTTTTAGTCTAATTTGACCAGTCTGCTGGTAAAATTCATTTTTCCCTTATTAATATCATTTAAAATTATTGATCAACAGTGAGCATAACATACTGTGTGGAAATAAATGTAAGGTGCCGAAATTACAACGAACACCACATCACTTACTTGTTTGCTTTCTCCCCACTGTTCTGATCTGCCCGCTGTTTGACCCATGCTTCAAAACGACCTCCTTGGCCAAAACCACTGTTCCTGAACTTGCAGGGCAGCCCAGAATGCTTGATTCGCTGATGCTCCTAAAAAAAACGTTTTTCGCCAAAATACCCACATCCCTCAAATCCACATTTAAGCTTGACACGGGACGGTGGAAGGGGCTTCAGCTTAATCGGAGCCATTTATCAGCCCTTCAACTATGGACGATGAAATCCAGGCTCAACCAGTTTACTCAAGATGTATACCAAAGTAATGCAAGAGAAAAATAATCAAAAACACAACCTTGCAACGTATTCCCTCCACCACACCACGGGATTCTAGGGCCGTGGCCTCCGCCATATCCATAACGCAACACACCAAACCGCAGGGCTGCTTTTCAAACCAAAGATACCTTTTACACCGGCTTTGCCGCAAGGGCGCTGTTCAAACAGCGCCCTTGCGGCAGCGTTGAGCGTACTTCCAAACGAAGGAAACGAAGGAAAAAACTGTTTTGCCTGTCTAAAGGCCTTTACGGCGGCCTGTCGGGCCAAGCTGTCGCGTGCTATGGAATACAAATCGGGCCCGACAGGCCGGTGAAGGAATTTTTCCAGCAGAGGATTTTCTGGGTGACGTTTAAAAGGCCCTCTGTGCATAAGGCCCTCTATTCAAAGGTCCCTCGATTCATAAGTCCCCCGAAAAGACCCTCTGTGCATAAGGCCCTCTATTCAAAGGTCCCTCGATTCATAAGTCCCTCGATTTTCCATCGGTTCTTGCCGCACACTGGCTTGATATGGGAGAGGTGCAAATTCATGAAAAACTTGTTGAGTGAAAGAGGTGACAATTCTAATATTGAGATTTTTTAGAACAAAAAATATTTTCTGTTTCCTTTCAAGATTTTTTTTCTCACGGATTGTAAGATCTGTCGCAGGACCATACCGTGCACTAAAATCTGTCGGACACTTTATGACCCAAGAGCCCGACTTTTTGCAGCTCTGGTTTACCTTCCCCACGGTTTTAGTTGGGGTTTGCAGGTGTTTCAGTTTCAAGCTTTATTTTGTCTCATATTACCTGTGTGGGGACAGTATTGGGTGTAATGTCACTGCAAGTTGCGATAATGTGTTATTTTAATTATTTGACTTCTTGTACGATTCTCTGTCTATCTCATCTTTTAAAAGTTTTCACATTTACTTTCTAGGGTGAAAGATCATTCCCTTGTATACATTTTATAATGCCCTTTATCTAACAAGCTCTCCTTGAAATTTAGATTTCTATTCCATTTGAATAACATAGCTTAAAATAAAGCAGTCTCTTTCAGCCGCGATGCTCATTTAATCTGAACAAATAACTTATCTGATGTAAGTATATAACCTCACGGAAAATTATTGATCTCTCCGTAATGAGAAATTGACAAAACAAACCCGCCACAACTGCAGATTTTGTCCAGGGCTCGGTGTAAACGACTATAGAGGCGGATCCTGGACAGATGGCGTTCAGGTTGGATCTGATTGTAGGTGGCGCTAGTGAGGACCTCCCAGGAAATGGTCACCAGGGACATCAGCCGTCCCGTGTAAATAATCCGTCCCGGCCCATTCTAATCCCTACTATCCCATTTAGCTGGGCAATGTTTGTCCCATAGATTATCTTGTCCTGTGCCATGCCATTTCCTGTTATCTATTTTTAAGGTAAATCGCCCCATTTGGTCCCATCCCGAATTGAGCCTGAGAAATGTTTTTCCATCCCGACCCGTACTATCTCACACGTTCCCCAGACGTGCTCACGACCTCCGGACATCCATCTCACGGCAGGGACATGAGATCTATGCTCAGATGAGAGGCGGTGGGGTGGCCATTACGTATAAAGATAGTTTTATGGAAGCTCGAATATGATTCGAAACTTGGTTATGTGCAAAGGCAAATTTTGGTGAGAAACTCTAACGGGGCAAAGAAGTCAAAAGAGTAAAAAAACTGTTTTCTTTCACACTGACACTGGACGTTGATGGTTCAAAACGATCAGAATACAACGTAGTAATGAAAACAAAATATTTGGGCACGCGAAGCCATCAAATTGTCACTCCAGTAGTAGCCATTATTGAAATGTTCTAGGCCACATATATATGAGCCTATTCACGCTTTCCCGGTGGTAAAAATCCCTGTAGTAAACCCCGATAAAACCCTCAGTGTTCTCACACGCACTACCAGCTTCAGTATGAGTGAATGTGTGCTTGAAATATTTTGGAGTTATTTCTTTCTCGAACGGTAGTCCATTTATGAAATGTGTTCTGTAGAACACTATAACTTTGAGTGAAACAAAATTTTAAGATATCTTGCAGAATAAACAGAGACTGACAGATGCCGATATACGGCAACTATATCTGCCGATATCGAATTGTCTTTCCGTAAAAATTTATCTGGCAGTCTGCCGTCAAATGTTTCAAATTTTGTACAATAGCTTAACACGCGCACTGGAGGGGGGCCTCGGAGCCCCCCCACCTGTTTTTCCGAGGTAGCCGGAGAACCACCCGTAGGCGAAAAACGATACGTGGCCATATTTAACAGAATTCAATAGCGCGTCGATTGGTGAAGACTTTTTGAAAATCTGTCGAAAACTTTTTGACTTATAGGCTTTCAAAGTCAGACCTGCATTTTGAGATCGCCGTAGTCGGGCGGTCGGACCAGTTAGCTTGCATTGGAGACCGAGTGGTGACGTCATAATGCCATATAACCTGGATTATATGTCAAGGTCACCTCACATGAAAGTCAAGGTCAAGGTCAAAGGTCACAGGTCAAGGTCATATCTGCAATTTCAAGGTCATTGACCACTGTGCTTCCGGCCAAATGACGGTACCCGGTCTGACATATATTATGCTATGACGTCATTGATAGGGTACCCCAAATACCAAGGTCAAGGTCAAAGGTCAAGGTCAAAGGTCATTGGGAAAGGTCAATCCTCATTTCCCGCCAAACAGTGGCTACAGTGTTAGTCAAAGTGTACATTATAAGTAGTATACCATATGGGGACCTTAAAGGTCAATGACCTTGAATGACCTTGACCCAAAAATTGTGAGGGAGCCTCTTTGAGACCTCTTCTCTATGAACCTGGTCCACCTTTAGCTTATTCCCGCCATTTCCCGCATAATCACAGCATTTACCAATCGGTACCCAGCATGGTCAAGATTTGACCTTTACGACCTCGTTTGACCTTGAAGATATTGACCTAGGTCAATGAAAATTGGTCATCATGTAGACCACCATAGTCTCCACCCACCTCCTAAGTGGCGTTTTTCTACACCTCTTAGTTTCCGAGATCTTAGGGGGGCCTACCAGGCCCCCTCCAGTGCGCGTTAGTGCCGGACCCCCTCCAGTGCGGGTGTTAAAGGTTAAAATCGGAGACGTGTGGCATCAGAGCACGAGTTCAGCTCGATCACGTTCTGCGGTCTGGGCTACCAAAGTTGGCCTAGACGTGCTTACACTTCGGGACGTGTTAAAGCCAAATTGTTTGTCCCATCGACCTAAAATTCTAGTAAAAGGATTGCATTGCATTGGACCATGCGCGTCCAAAATAATAAGGACGTAGATAAAGCTATTTCACTGAAACTTACTGATTAAGCTATGGCGTAGGATAAATCGGCTTACAGGGTACCACCAACGCATATTTAGACAAGTATTTAGCGGATTTACGATCATGGGTCAGGCACTCGTTATTAATTGTCCTCCCTTAATATCATGCCTAAGCAGTGTATTACCCACGATGCTACTAAGATTACTTTGGGCTTCACTATATACTTTGGACCATGCTATATCCTCGAAAAAAACAAGACATACATACGCACTTCCACGCATGCATTATACATGGTCTAACTAATCCGGGGGGTGGAGGGGAAGGGCAGGGGTCCATGCCTCCATCAGAGCCGATTTTCTTAAAAACACTACATATCTCGAGATTTTCCCAGGATAGCTCCCCTCAAACGCTTGGCCTAGAGCCTCTGATGTATGTATGTATGTACACACTCAGGGGCATAGCCAGGGTTTAGCTCAAGGGGGGGGCGCCGCTTAAAAAGGCCCCGCGATAGCGTCAAAAGGCCCCAAAAAATGTTTATGAGCAAAAAACTACGCCATAACAAGCTATTTGTGTACCTGCCATATTGCTTAATAACAAATTTCGTATTCGTAACGAGAAAAAGGCCTTCAGTATTTATTTCTCTTGGGGGAAACAATGCTTTCAAAGGTACCAGTTAGATTTCGGAGTGCACACCGAGGAGCGGGATTGGGCAAAGAAAAGTTGTTGATTAGACTAACTCCTCAAATCCGGGATGCATAATAAAGCAAAAGCACGGCGATTATTCTAAAATTTAGTGAATTCTGAAATTCGAGGGCTCAACTCACACCATGATCAAAAACTTCTCCAATAAATACATTTCATAAAAAATTCTAAAGAAGGGCTGTGTTCGAATATATATCCCCTGTGCTTTTGCTATTTTATGCGACCAGGACTCGAGGAGATAGGCCAATTAGCAACTTAAGCTCGATGCCTGGCGCCTCCATCTGTGATGATTATGTGACTTAACCCGCGCCCCACCGTGGGTCCGGCGCCACCTTCGCCCCACCGGGGGGCATCGATGCCCCCTTCTAACTCCGAAAATATGGGAGTTAGCGCAAATCTGCAAAGTGCATTAGAAAGCTTGCGTGAATTCAGTAAAAACCCACTTTACAGGTTTAAGCACTCAGGTCAATGGCTTGACCTCCAGAGGTCAAGAAATGTCACGATAGGCTGTTTTCACTCAAATATGCAATGCTTAAGAAAACTGGGCATAACTCCTATTCCATTAAAACTATTGAGATTTGGTTAAGTGCATTTGATAGGAAATTGCCAAACCTTTTCCGCTATGTGAAACGTAAAGACCTCCCGCCAGTGGTTTGACCTCCAGAGGTCACCTCGTGAGCTAATATGACCTGAGGTCACGAAAGATCAGAAAGTGACCTTGCCGTATATCAAATGAAAGCCAGTGACAAGACAAACACGATGGTGTTTGTTTCAGCGCTCTAGCTTAATTAGGTCAAAAGTAATTGTCAAGATACTGTTTTGACCCCTGGTGACCTTGGATGACCTTGGAAAAGTCAAAGGACAAATATGACCCCTGGAATCCGTGAAAGGGTGTCAAAAAACGCTGTTCTGGGCATTCTGAGTATTTGCCATCATTTTTGCGGCTTTTAGATCATGAGACAGCTTTTCCACATGCTTTTCCAATGGGAGAGGTCGCCTCGTGACCTGACCTCAGGTCACGAAATCGAAAAACCCCAGATATACACGTTGTAGACCCTGGAAGGGTCATGAAGTGTAGCAAGTTTCAAACCGATCGACTCAGAAATGTAGCTCTTATAGAGCTTCAAAGTCGAAGTGAAGGTGACCTTGGTTGACCTCGTCTGGTTACCTGACCTTGGGTGACCCAGGGTAAAAATTTTCAGGGATGGTGGGTAAATGATGAGGTGAGAGATAGAGCCCTCATCCGCGGTGCTGCGTTTCGTTGTTTTTCTGCTATCTCGAAAAAACCTTAGGGGGCATCGATGCCCCCGGTGGGGCGAGGGTTAAAGGGAATGTGGCACCTTCATAACGTGATTTTAACTGAGCTGAGGTGAGCTGCTGGTGTGACGAAATATGCTGACGTCACGATGAGCATCAGCCAATCGAAGCCCTTGAAGCGTTTCAAGTATGGTAGTGGTTGCCAGATCGTGACATCATCTACAGGCTGATATTTATTTATTTTTCTAGAGGAGGATTTTAAAAATCAAAATGAGCTTATTGTACATTTTTTCAGAGAAAGCATGAGTGGTTTCAATATTTTCGGCTAAAAGTACGCCTAATTGCACTAAATTCCAGGATTCGACCAGGATTCGACTTTGATTCCTTGGCTGAATCCAGGAATTTAGTGTAATTAAGAGTATTTTCAACAAAAAATCATGAAAACGTCCATGATTTCTCTGAAAATGTACAATGAGCTCAATATTTTCATTTTTAAAATGCTCCTCTAGGGTGAAAAATAAACCTCTGCGTGTGGATGACGTCATGATCTGGCAACTACTACCATTTTCCATAGGCTTCAAGGGCTTAAATTGGCTGATTACTCACTGCGATGTCAGCGCTGTTGTCACACCAACAGCTGATAACTGTGGCCGCCTGACTAAGGTAAATTTGGGGTACATTTCAGGTAGGTTTTTAGCCTTTCTCCACGGAAATGTTGAGTTTCAAGACAAATTATAAATTGAGTACAGGGTTTTCCGGCATGCTTTATAACTTTGCTATCTCAATTAAAATCACGTTATAAAGGTGCCACATTCCCTTTAAACGTTTTACCTACAACGGCAGCTCATCGCACAAAGCGCACGCTCACGTCACTTTTCCCCTTACCGACCTCGACCTCAGTTGGATGGCCCTCGGGCATCCGCAGGTATCTCGACAGCCTTGTGTTTGACCTGTACGCGGCGGTAGTACACCATGGCAGCTCCCAGACCAGCCACTACACTGCCTTCTGCTGGAACCAGTCGGAGGCTGGTTGATACCCCATCAACGATTACATAACCACATTATACCACGTATTACATTACCGGCTCAGTACTGATCCTCGACTGGTATTCCACTTGGTCTTCAGCTGCCTGTGCCGATATAGGTATCCAGCACCTAGGTACCCTAGGAAAGCATCGAAAAGAAACTTTGAGACAAGCAAAGTTGAAAAATAAATCTGCACAGGGCTGTAAACTACACAACTTATTGATTGTACTGCTGGCCAGAACTTTTCCCGGCTTGTGTGTTTTCGCACGTGCAGTGGTTCGCGCGTGCAACATTGATTTGCTGCGCGCTGCTGCCTGGAACCGAGCGCCACCACCGTAGCCATGGAAACGGAAGGACGCGGCGTGCCTGCTGTCTGGCGGCAGTACACTGCGGCCGGTGTTCAACTGTTCAACCGCCGTATATCGCCCGCGAAAACAAGTAAGTACAATACAAGGATTCAGTGTTGGGTATGCTGTCTCCGGGCTCACCGAGCCCTTGTGAAATGATTAACAAAAAGGTCCAGGAGGTTAAGGTTTGCCACGCCAGAGTATAAACGGACACTGGAACAACTAAGACTGCCGCTGCCCATTGGCATGCTGCGTAGAAGTGGGCGTGGTTAATGGATAGGGAAGGCCGAGGCTGGTTCAATCAGGCTCTAGATTATTGCCCGCAATTGTCAATCTCTTGCAGATGTCGAATATTCGAGACTGTTATTTGAAAGAACGGTATTTTTAACACGGTACGGTATTTGCCGTATATGCTAATGGTGATCGTCCACAAATGGTTCTTCAGCTGTTGCAAACTACGGGGCAGGTTGCAACGAGCAAAACGGGCATGAAGAGTAGGTGAGAAAGTTTGTTATATTTCTTATTTTTGCTTTTCCGCCCAGAAAATTTCACCGAACGTAATAATTGATAAACGTACCTGGTTAAGTTCGATGTTCTCTCCCCTTGGGCTGACCTTATGCGCTGGAAAACACGAGTATTGGTCTCGGGGGGCCGCTTGAGCTTGGTCTCAGGGACCCCCGAGCTTGGTTTCAGGGGCCCCCCGAGCATCGGTATCGATGGCTTGGGAGTACCGAACATGGATCTCGGGGAGGAGGGGGTAATAGTGATCTCGGTTGCCCCCGACTATCGATATCGAGGACTCATGAGCAAAGCACTAGCATTGGCCTCAGGGGACCCAAGTTTGGTCCAGGGGGCCCAGAGTTTGGTTTTAAGGGCCCCCAGGACTGGGCTCAGGGCCCCCGAGCATCGGTATCGAGGGGCTCCAGAGTACCGAGCATTAGTCTCGGAGGAGGGGGAAGCTCCGAATATTGATCTGGGGGCCCCTAAACATCGGTGTCGAGTAACTCATGAGGAAAGCACGAGCATGGGCCTAAAGGTGCCCCCGAGCCTGATCTAAGTGGGACCCCGAGCTTGGTCTGAGGAGCCCCCGGGCATCAGTATCAAGGGGCTCCCGAGTATTGGTCACGGGGGGAGGGGAGGGGCCTAAGCAATGATTTCAGGGGCCTCTAAATGCTGATCTCGGAGGGCCCCCCAAATGTGTAGAAGCAGTAGCTAGCCAAGGGGGTCTTAGGGGTCCACGGACCCCCTCCCCCTTGGACCAGCCTGAAAAACTGTAAAGGGTTATCTGATCACGGGGTCCCCAGAGCCCCCAGGGCCCCGCAGATCCGCTTTCAGGAGGTTCCGAGTCAGCTTCAAGGCCCCTCACAAGAGCTGGTTCCAAGGCCCCCGAAAGTAGATTTCAGGGGTCTTTTGAGAGTCAGTCTCAGGGAAACCCAAGAGTCGGTCAAGGGGAGCCCGAGAGTCGGTCTACAGGGAACCCCGAGATTCGGTCTCAGGGGCCTCCCAAGAGTTGGTCTCAGGGGGCCCCCGAGTGTCAGTCTCAAGGGACCTCCGAGCTAGTCCCAGGGGCCCCAGAGAGTGGCTCTCAAGGCCCAGCGAAGGGGCCCCTTATAAGTCCGGGGCCCCATTATAGGGGGCCCCTGAAAGTCTGCATCAGAGAACCCCAAGAGTCGGTCAAGGGGACCCCGAGAGTCGGTCTCAGGAGACCCCCGAGATTCGGTGTCAGGGGCCCCCGAGTGTCGGTCTCAGGGGGCCCCTACGGTCTCACGGGCGTCTTTCTCAGGAGTCAATATTTACTTTCAGGTGACTCCGAGATCTTATCTGGGGGTCCGAGAGTTAGTCTCATTTGATCCGCAGAGTGCTGGTCTCAGGGGGCCATGAGAGGTAATTTTGGGAGCCCTCGAGACTTAGCCTCAGGCTGTGCCCCCCCCAATTTTGGTATTTGGAGCTCCGAGAGTCAAACTCAGGGTGCGCCTAAAAGTTAGTCTCAGAGGGCTCCCGGGAGTCAGTCTCAGGGACACCCGAGAGCTAGTCTTGGGGCTCTGAGAATAATTCCCAGATCCGAGAGTCAGCCTCAGGGGCGCCAAAGACTCAGTCTCAGGGGTGCGTCCACCCTCCTTTTTCTCCGAGTGCTAGTCTCAGGGGGCGCCCCAGAGTTAGTCTCAGAGGGCTGTCGGGAGTCATTCTCAGCCCCGCCCCCTCAACCCCAGAAACAGCCTCAGGGGACCTCCGAAAGCTAATCCGGATGGCCCCGAGAGTCAGTCTCAGCCCCCCCCCCGAGAGCAAATCTGGGGGGCCCAATAGTGAGTCTCTGATATGCTGCGAATAACTAATCTCAGGAGCCCCGAGAGAATTGCAGGAAAAAATGCCGTGATTGTGCGGAAAAAAACCGGGACTAACTGAAAACGGACTCCAGTTGTATTGGAGAGGTTCTACATAATGTCCCCTAACATTTTGAGGCCACGGTCTCTCAAGTTCACAAAAAAGTTCCTAATTTTGACGTAACCACACTGGCGGACGCAGAGGGGAAGGGGGCAAAGGGCCATGGCTCCCCGCAAAATGGTCAAATTTGGCCAATTTTCCTGAAAAAAACGCCATGTTTTTATCATCTCTTGCGTTGGCCCCTCCCAAACAGCGCTCCTGCGTCTGCCTCTGTGTAAAAAGATGGCATGTTCCTAATAACGTTCAATATACGTGGCACTATAACAGTCTTTGAGCCGGAAATGAGGGTTTGACCTTGCCAAGAGACCACTGACTTTTACCTGTGGTCTTGAACCTCATGATTTCATTCAACATTAATGGTCTCGATTATGATTTCACCAATCGACACGCTCATGATTTTTTTCAACTGTGGCCAAGTAGTATTTTCCGCCTGCCAAGCACCTTGGAAAACTTGGTGGGGGGGGCAATTTAGGACCCCTTCCACATTGGAGGGACGCAATGTGTCGTCTGATGACATTTGACGACTCATTGGAGTCAACACATGAAGTCGCCATTATTACACCCTTTTAAAGTCATCCCACAGGCCTTTCGTTCGTTCAGGAGTGTATCACGTCACTGAATCATGACGTCACGTATCCTGATTCAGTCGGCACCGTGCCAAGGTTCCGGTTAGGCCGGATTGCGCCTTGTATCTCTTCTTATGACGTCAGCTATGTCGTGGTTGCACTGACCGCTGGATGATGCTGGGTGGGGGATGTGGTGACGTGGGGCTGGATGGGGGGGGTGTGATGACGCTAGGCAGGGGATGTGATGACACGGAGCCAGGGGCGTAGCCAGGATTTCGCTCAGGGGGAGGGGGGGCGTCGCCCTGAAAAAGGCCCCTGCGACAGCGCCAAAAGGGCCTTGATGGGTAAAAAGTACCCTGCTTGTTACACAATCGTGTCCTCAGGAGGGCCCTCAGGGGGGAGGGGGGTGGCTGTCCCTGCTGCCCCCCCTTGGCTACGCCCCTGCACGGAGCAGGGGATTTGATAACGCAGGGCTAGTGGGATGCGGTAACCAAATTGATTGGGGCGGACGCAGGCCCGAGCTTTGGGGGCAAACTTATGTCTGCCTTTCCTCCTGAGGGGGAAGGACGTGCAATTAGGGTGCTCGAAAGACCTATTGTAAGTTACCTCTCTAAGTACATGATCAATCTCCTGGGGGGTGGGGGTGGGATCGAATATTTTTTGCTCTACAGACCTAGTGTAAACACCTTTTTTCAAAAATATATCCGGCCTTTGGGGGGCAAAAGATAGTTTGCCCCCTCCAGCGCTTTGGGGGAGGGGGCATGGCCGGAATCCCCCTCACTGCGTCCGCCAATGCAAACCGACGAATACGAGCTAAGACTCAACCAAATGAAAATTATGCTCTTTATTGTTTCGAAACATTGTCTGTCGATCCCCCTATATAAAGGTGTGCATTGTGGGTTAATAGTCCGAACGTTGTAAATACCCAGTGAATAAATATTGTACTGGTCGCCAACCAATTTATGTTTCCGTCTCCCTTTTTCAGCTGACTTTAGTGTTGTCATTGCCGAGGCGATCACGCTGTTCGAGGCAGTGAATAATGAACTCGCTACCGATCGATGGGAGACACCGCTACCCCGCCAAGGTGCCATGACCCGTCGAAGAGAGCCGATTATGGCCGGCAGTAGCACGGAACGTACCGGCACGGGGCGGGGGCGGCGGCCGCCGCCCGGGCGGCAGCTCCGTAACTGGGCGTTCCACGCGATCTGGTCAGCAATTGCGGCTCGCACGGTGACCGGCAGCCATGTTGGGTTCTGCTTCAAAGGGCATACGCGGAGTTTTGGAAGGGATGCGTTGTCTGGTCTTCACACAAACTATAGGGCTGCTTGTTTTGGGAAGAAGATAGTCAGTCATATCGCGCAGTGAGAAAGTGAGAGTACAGTTAAGTACGTTGTCCGCTTTGAAATAGCAGAACAAAAATATAACGCTGCTAGCGTGACGGATGCTCTCCATTGATCTGCCTGCTTGCTAGCATAGAACATTATTGTCGTTCCGATATTCATGCAGCTATAGAAACAGACAGTGCTTTGGAAATTCTAGAGTTATCGTCACACAGAACAGGATTCCATTCGATTCCAAGACATGGACCGTTTTACGACACTGCAGAGGCGCAGAAAATCGAAGTTTGAAAGGGTAGGCCGGGTCGGTGCAAAAACTACGCTCGATTCCGCTGGGTCTTAAACTGAGTCGGCGAGAGCTTAGAAGTTGATTGACTGTAAATTTTAACCAAGGCTAAGCCTCTGGGCCTCTCGCTTCCAAAAATTGTTGGTAAGAATGTCATGTTTACGCCAGCATTAGAAAATTTGTACAAATGTTTTACGTAACACCTTTATTACATATCTAATTATATTAATATATATTATATTACAATAATATCAAAGTATACCTAATATAATATTAGTTTGGGCCTAGACGAATCCTTGAGGTAAGCCGACTAGAAACCCGAGCTGGTCTGAGCCTTTGAAATCTCCCTAATTTCATACACTATAGACAGTGACGTCACGGTTGGCGTGCGCCGTTTCAGTGTCGCCGTCACGTCGCGACGGTCTGAGCTGACTCACGCGCTCGCTGAAGGGTGGCCATTACAAACACCGCGACACGGGGCCGGTCGAAACGTCCCGTAATTCCATGAACCATTATTGCATCATAATATAAACGTAGAGAACACGTACATTTTGCCATCTTCGCACAGGGTTTCGAGCAAGCACAAGTATTGTTTTAATGAAACATCGAGTCCTGTTGCATTTGCGAATGATTAGAGGTCAGAAGATTTTGCAGCTTATCAATATTGCTGGAGACAAACTCGGTGCAGCCAATAGCTGAATAGATGTGTGGGAGTCACCGTCAACGTCCAACTCACTTATTTCTCTTCGAACTTCCTCGTTTAAGGGGAGCGGCACAGTCCCCTCCTGATGTCATCCCGCATGGAGGAGGATAGTGAGACCCAAAATGTCGCATTAATACTGAACCATCTACCTTTGTCATGGTGGTGAGGCGTTTTCTGTCTCGTTAGCTTTCCTGAGCTAGTTTCCTTTGCGAATCATTGTTATTTGTTGACGAATAATTCCTTCCCAGGGTTAAGAAGTCTACATGTCGGAGGGAGATCGAGTCAAATCGTCTCTTGTGAATGACTGAATGATCCGTCGCATGTTACGGATGTCATGGAAATCGCAATTATAGGCTATAATTTTCAGCTCTTTTATTACATATGTTATGTGAATATCCCAAAACATGAGACGAAATCGAGAATTATGTGACTCTTTTCTACGTCGTTATTTAGTCGTACCTGACTCCTGACCTGATTTTCGTTACCTGTAACGAAAATGACACAATCATATCTGTCATTAGCGGTAAACATCTAACTATTCTTTCTCAATAATTAATCAGCATCCACGGTTTCATCAGAAGGCTAGAATGAGCCCAGAATCGTGCTGTATGATTGATGGAGTGTCAGCCTCGAATTGGACCATCATTTAAAAGTCGGTAATGCACCAGCCGTGCACAAACTTATGAGAAATCGTTATGAGAACTGTAACAGTTTAGATTTTGTGATATTTCAGAAGACGTTTGAAAGCATGCGGGTCGCGTGTTCTCTTGCAACTGTGAGAGCTGACTTTTACTAGGGGCACACAAATGTCTACATATAGTGCGTCTGGTCACTGGCTTCTTAGCCAAGGCTATTGAAGTACCTCTATATCTATATCACAATGCATACTGACACTGTCCAGGTCCTATCCCACCCAACATTGGCGGCAAAGAGGCCATAGGCGGATCCAAGGGGCAAGGGGGCACGTGCCCCCCGGTCGACCCTCGGCGCCCCCTGAAAGGTCGATGGCGCCCCCTGAAATGTCGCTTCCCACCCCCCCAGGATACGAAAGTCGGCGCCCACCGATAGGATTTGGCGCCCACCTAATAGGTTTTGCCGGTCATAAGTGGCGCCCCCTGGTCCGGATGGCGCCCCCCGGGAAGGTGCCCCCTCCGATCGGCAATCCTGGATCCGCCTATGAAACAGGCCGACATTGGGTTTCTATCATTAATGCATTGTCTGGTTTTCTGGTGGGTCTGGGTCTCGGTCTCTACGGTCATTGTGGATCAATCACGCTTCGGTCAATGCCCTCCAGCAGCACATGTGGGCATGGCATGTACCGCGCTAACCATGCGGAAGTAGGCGGGGCTTGTACGTAGACACATACATACCTGCCCGACGATTACACTGCGCTCACCACGCCGCACTTATTTGTCACTCGTATTGGTTCATATAACCCATTAACATGTTCGAATCAATTTCAGGGTGCAACCTTACCAGAAGATGATAGATTCAATCAGTGCCTGTCTAACGAAGGGTCTAATGGGCTATCCCAGCGCCGTCCTCTCCCAGGGCTGGCTCTAACTAGCGCTTTGCATTCTTACAGGCGCCTGCTCGCTCCAAAGGACGTTTTTCGGTCTGCCTGCTACTGTGCACCAGTAGTGGACGTGACCTGCGCCGTCCGGTGACCTCGTGACCTCACCTGTGACACAAAACTAGCCCAAGGCTATCAGCCGGCGCGGCGCCCCTGCCGCGGAGGTCACAGAGCAGGTAAGGCGAGCCCGAGTCTCTTCATTTCCATCTGCGTTTGCTTTGTAGCATGACAACTGTCGCAGCGCATGTGGTAAAATATCTGGAAAGTGAGGGAGTAAGACTATTTTCGTAACGTAGAAGGTCCTTAATTTTGCTCCAACTTCCCTGAGGTCAAAGTGATAGTGTCACATGTGACCAAGCTTAATTCAGCAATCGGATGCTCACGTTTTATTTCTAGATACCGATGCGGAATGACGCTGCATCACGCTATATCCACGTATTGTGTCAACATTTTTGTATATGTCGGACTCACAGCCTTCAAGAAATGCACTTGAACGTGTTTTGGTCGCCCTCCCCACCATTGGCCAGCTTTCTTCTGGTCGGTTTCTCTCTCATCTCGGCCCATCTGCGCCAGCGGACAGTGGCGCCCGGCCGGCCGAAGACGGAACACGCATAGCAATGAGCGATCGAAACTGGGACAAGGTTGATCAGAACAGATGGTACCGGACGTCTCAGGAGGTTTCTCGTTGGGAAGGGGAGGGTGGTATCTTTGAAAAGAGCCGCAGGCCTGTTGGACCGTTTTAGCCTGATCATTTTGCTAGACCTTATTTACCGCACATTTACATGGTGAACGTGCTGTAAATTGGCATCCTGCTGGTGGAGTCATCACACCATCTGGGGAAATGGAACTGTGTTGCGAGGGAACCGAGGTCTTGTGATATTCACCGTAGATGTTCTCCGACGGTTCTGAAGAATGTCTCGGCATGAAATACTCAGACATCAACAAAGTGTCCTGGAGCGCACCTACTTCTTTCGTAATGACTTACTTCATGACTTAACATGAAAGCCTCCGTATTTACCATTGCGTGCCGAGTAGATCCCTATATTTTCACTTACACAGGGGCGTATCTAGGTGCAGGGACGGGACAGTCCGGTCATGACTCCCGAGGCAAAAAGAGGGAGCCGAACCCCTCCCCAGCCCAGAGGTTAATTAATATTTCATAATCGA
This sequence comes from Lepas anatifera, assembly GCA_034440635.1. Taxonomy (NCBI): domain Eukaryota; kingdom Metazoa; phylum Arthropoda; class Thecostraca; family Lepadidae; genus Lepas; species Lepas anatifera. Next base: position 328,523 of record JAOTON010002065.1, on the reverse strand, counting down.
TCGTCAGCACAGGCGTATCCAGTATTGCTGATCGGGGGTGCCACCCGGACCAGAGGACGCCACTTTTGGACGGCAAAACATATCAGTTGGGTGTCAGATCCTGTCGTGGAGGCGCTGATACTCGCATCCTGAAGGGAGGAGGGGTGGTGGAAAATAACATTTCAGGAGGAGCCGTGGCCATTTCAAGGGATGCCGAAGGTCAATTGGGCGGAGGAAGGGTGGGGGGTGGGGTAAGTGCCCGCCTCTTCCCATCCTCCTGTGTCCGCCAAAGATCGTCAGTACAGTATTTGTAATCGTCTTTAATAGTTTGGGGAGTACCTCTTTAAAAAAATTATAAAAAAGAGAGACAGCTGAAGGTTCTCTCTGCTTTGTGAGCGATCCTTTAGGATTAAAGGGCGTAAAAATGTATTTTCTGTACCAGTTTATGTATTACGGCGTGACCTTGGCTGTCTTGTTCAAAACAAGGAAAAATAAACGAAGATCCTCTTAAAACATCATACAGTAATTCAGAAGCCAAAGGTTCATAGGTATGCTTTTAATCTGTAAATCGGTCATGGATCAGCGAATAAAATGTATCCGACTCATCGGAGAGAAACACTCAAACTTAAAGGCTCTGCTCTGTCGACTACTTCTTGTAGATGAGCTCTCGTTTAGTGTTGTTTCCGATATGATAGGGACGTTAATACGCAGTTCGAAACGCTCAACGATTGAATGATGATGTATTAAATGTTTCAAGCCTGGAAACGGAAAGAAGCTATGCCGTGAATGAAGTCCAAATCAGCCAAGATCATGAATATCCATGTATCCCCCTAGTGGGCACAGTCCAAAACACGTCGCAGGACCCGTAGCTCAGCCAAGGAAATGCAGAGAAATATTGTAGCAAACCGTTGTGGGTGACACATGTTTAACCCTCGCCCTAGTGGGGGGAGGGTGTTTGAACATCCCCACAGGGCTTTCCGGCGGCACGAAAAAATGGAAGAGCGAAGCTCCGCCGTACTTGGCAAACCTAATCCTTGATCAATTCCGCAATTTCGCCCAACATTTTTATATTGGGTCATCTCAGGTCAGGTCACCAGTGCACAGTGGCAGATCTAGCCGGTCGGTTTGGGAGGGGCACACCAAAGTCAAAAGTCGAAAAAAACGTCACGCCGTGAAAGCTACGCTACAATACCACTTTCCGGTAGGATTTTGCGTATTTGAGGCGAAAAGCAAAACAAAACATGATGGGGTGAAAAAGATGGGCTCGAGATCCTTTTTCCAGTCCAAGGCCTAATATTTACACAGAACTTACTGGTTCTGTTTGGAGTTGAGGTTGAAGCACCAAAATCTTGCTTATAAACTAAAAAAGTAGTCAGGGAAAATGAGGTCGATCATTTTGGGGGCAAAAACATAGTTTTGCCCCGAGCTTGTACGTTTGGGCGGGGCAAATGCCTTTTTGCCCCCTTGGATCCGCCACTGCCAGTGCAGGTCAAGTGACCTCACCTCTAAGAATATTTAAGATGGCATAAGTAAGAAAAGGGCGAATATATTCAAACGTTTACCACATAATGGGCCTACCGAGTAAAACAAAATATATTCTGGGACTTTTCATAACGATGAATTAGGGTCAGCTACGGATAATTACCTCTTCATTAGAAATGCATGGGGAAAACGGAAATTGACCGAGAACTTGATATATTTCAGTAAATACCACTTGGAACACCTTCGTATTCCCCAAATCATAAAATCCTAGGCCCCTCTATAAGTTCAGTTGCAAGTTTGGACTTGTGACCTCTGAGAGGTCATCTGAGTTACCTAAGCAGGTTTTCAGACTTGGGTCAAAAGCTTTGCACGAAATGATGAAAATTTTATTTTGATACTGTTATGTTTGGATTGTTATTGCGAGTCGAATGATATGCATATTGACTATGCTAGATTAGATAGTGACCTCGACTTGAGCCTAGGTTAGTTCATTTTATTTTGGACCTAGTATCAGGCCATTTTTAAACATGTTAACTGGGGGCCATTTGCCCCCAAGTCGGCCAAAATGCCCCCCAGTGCCCGGAAATTGGCCCCCAGTGAAATAGACAGGAGATGACTTAACCCGCGCCCCACCGGGGGTCCGACGCCACCTTCGCCCCACCGGGGCCATCGATGCCCCCGTCTAACTCCGAAAATATGGGCGTTAGCGCAAATCTGCAAAGTGCAATAGAAAGCTCGCGTGAATTCAGTAAGAAATTACTTCACGTGTTTTAGTGCTCAGGTCAATGGTTTGACCTCCAGAGGTCAAATTAGGTCAAGATCGGCTATTTTTACTCAAATATGCAATGATTAAGCAAACTGGGCATAACTCTTATGTCATTAGAGCTATTGAGGCCTGGTAAAGTACATTTGATAGCAAATTGCCAGTACTTTTTCCGCTATGTGGAACGTAAAGACCTCCCGCCAGTGGTTTGACCTCCAGAGGGTCACCTCGTGACCTAATATGACCTGAGGTCACTAATGGTCAAAAGTGACCTTGCCGTATATCAAATGAAAGCCAGTGACAAGACAAACACGATGGTGTTTGTTTCACCGCTTTAGCTTAATTAGGTCAAAAGTTATTGTCAAAATACTGTTTTTGACCTCTGGTGACCTTGGATGACCTTGGAAAAGTCAAAGGGAAAATATGACCCCTGGGATCCGTGAAAGGGTGTCCAAAAACGCTGTTCTGAGCAGTCTGAGTATTTTCAATCATTTTTGTGGCTTTTATATCATGAAACAGCTTTTCCCCATGCTTTTCCAACGGGAGAGGTCGCCTCGTGACCTGACCTCAGGGCACGAAATCGAAAAAATCCCGGATATACACCTTGTAGACCCTGGAGGGGTCATGAAGTGTAGGAAGTTTCAAATTGATCGACTTTGAAATGTATCTCTTACAGAGCTCTAAAGTTGAAGTGAGGTGACCTTGGTTGACCTCGTCTGGTGACCTGACCTTGGGTGACCCGGGGTAAAAAATTTCAGGGATGATGGGAAAATGATGCAGTGAGAGGTAAAGCCTCCAACCGCGGTGCTGCGCCTCGTCGTTTTTCTGCTATCCCGGAAAAACCTTAGGGAGGGCCATCGATGGCCCCCGGTGGGGCGAGGGTTAAACTTCAACAAATGCAAACTCTCCTAACGAAAATAAGACAGAACGCCACCCGATAATATTAATCTAGTTTTATTGCTGGTGCCAAATTGGTAATTCACAAATATTTTGCTAAAAATGTTAATCCGTCGCTGTCCCCTCCGTCATGCGAAGACGAAACAAAGCGCGTAGTTACGGGAAATCCCGGCGAAAGCAGCCTCAGCATCAGCCAATCACAACGCTGGAGATGAACGCTGGCCTACAACGAATCAAACATTATCTTCTATCCGACCGGAAGCCCATACCCCAGCCAGAATCGTGAGATTGTATGATGCTCTCATTTCACTCGCGGTCAGTTGTGAGCGCTTAGAGCTCGTTCGTGGATTAGACGGGACACAGTGTAGTCAAAGCGCGTAAGACTGGTCGCGGGTGTGGCGGTGTGAAGTGCTTAGCCCTTTTATTTATTGTTGTGGTGGTAGCGTACATAAACGTCACCACCGGCAAAAAAGTGAGTGGGCCAGCCAAACTTCAACCTGTTGCTGACAACAAACTTACCACGTTCGTACCAAAAACTCTTCGAATTTGGGGTCCTCGTTGCCTTCCACAGCGGCTGGTTATACAAATTTCCGGTTTTCTCCCATTTTAACTGATATCAGAAAATTGCTGATCAAAAAGTGGGTGGGGGGGGCAGGTCCCTTGGTCCCTCTTTTCCGATGCTTGTTGTGTGTTGTAGCATACGTGAAATTTATAGTGAGATCGCTGCATCAATTTGTTCTGTAAAGTCGATAAGTTGTTATGTGGCCTTTCTCATCGATTCCCCGATGTTGAAAATTGGGAGAGATTATATATTCGGCCACAGCCCCTCGTCAGAATCATAGAACTGGCCCCCGAGAAACCCTTCCAACAGGGAAAGAGTTGGCGACGCCATATAACCCTGACAGTTGGTGCGTCGGTAAGCCTAAAGAATTATTGACTGGTTTTTGTACTACATTCTCTAGATGATTTTGACAGCAACAACTACACATCGTAGTAGGTATGCACGTAAAAACTTGTCTCGATTTAGCCTATAAACCACTTGTGTTCGATACTTTAGGAATTCGCTTACCTTGCCACAATCATCAAGAAAAATAAGAAAATAACCTTTTCATTTGGAATACATTGTGGTAGCGTCAGGGCTGCCAGGTTGGCCATTTTGTGGCCAAATATCTCGAATTGGGTCTTTTTTGTCTTGTTTGGGCCCACGATTTTTTCAGTTGGCCCTTTCTTGGAATCTGGCCATTTTTGCCCCCTTTTCAAGCAGCTGGCACCTAAGCTATTTCTGGTTTTTCCCTTGTATAAATATGATTTCTTTTTTACCTCTTCCGCTCTTGAATACGATATTCTGGCACCGAAAAAGCAGCAGGGCAGCAGAAAAACCGTTATGGTGGTGGGAGGGAGGGACAGAACTTTCTTAAAAACACGATCCAGAAAAATGATGGTCACCGAAAAATGGACGCAAAGGATGCGATACTATAAGCACCCTTTGGGTGAAAAGTTGATGAAAAAGTGCGCCCTCTGAGGCTCCGCACTCCCCCACTTACCAATATCCTAGATCCGCTACTAATCAAGAGCAAAAAAATGTATAGTTGGAAAACAGAGAAAACATTAAATGTTAGCGGGGAGTGGTGCGGCCAACATGATTAATGATGCTAATAAATGTTCTGGTTATGTGGATAAAAGCATTTTATGGTCACACGGGACTGGAAGGGCAACCCCGGCTTCCTATTAAATCAGTAGTGTGCTAAAAAATATCGTGTCAAGTCGATATCAAACTGTCAACAATTTGTTTTAAACAGTGATAGGGGAGACTGGGGACAAATGTAACACGGGGCAATTGTAACACTGGCCATATTGTTTAAACTAATCAATGGATGGATCTAGTAGCACAACCAGAAATGCGCAATCAGTTGCTGCCTTTGTTAACGAAGTTTCAACTCGGTGCGGCGGGTAAGTCAGACGCTGTTCACAATTATGTGTTTTTGAGGGTGTTTTATAACTTTTGAAAAATTCAAAGTAGATTAGATTATTGATGGGTATGATAAGGTACAGCAGACACAGTTTCAGTGCATAAAAAGTGTTTAATTAGCCACAAAATGAGCACAGAATCTGGCGCCTAGGCCAGCTCGTTAAGCGGCAATTTGGTTTAAAAATTTGCGCGTTGCGATGGGGACAATTGTAACATTTCTCTTGGGGTCAAATGTAACAATGTTATAATTGACTCCTATGGCCTTACGACGTATTAAACTTGCTTCTACTGCACAAATGCAGTAGCTAGGTTAGTCATTTTTATTATCAGGCGCGCACCCAGGATGTTCGTGGGGGTCTGACATGGAGACGTCAGGCCGATGAAGGGGGCGCACTTGTTCACTCAAAGGGGCCAATCTTCATATCCTGGTGGGGGGGAGCGATGAACTTTTTGCTTCGCAGACCTAGTGTCAACAGTTTTTGGGAGGAGGCACTTAAAACCTTGAGGGGAGGGGCAGGCCTGGATCCAGGCGTACCGTTGGGGAGAGGGGGGCAAAGTGGCCTAAAATCTGGAAAAGGGATTTTGAAGAAAATCGACAAAAAATCGGGCGATTTGGGGGAAATCACTCTGTTTGCCCCCCCCATCCAAAAGTGGGGAGTAGTGGGTGGAGTGCGGGCCCGCTGCCTCCTGGGTGCGCTACTGTTTATGATAATCACATTGCTTTCCAATGATATGTTTGTTCGTAGGCTGGTATATGTTTCGGAAAAGTGGCGATGTGGGCTGCCTATATCATATCTCTTATATTGAAAAATTAACGAGATTTCAGTGAAATTATAAATACATTTTTTTACATTTGCACTGCCGTTGAGAGATATCAGGGATACATCTGTGAAAACTGTGCATCAGACTAAGTACCTACATGCCGACGCCTGAGTGTATCAGGCCAAAGATGCAGAAGTGTTTGCATTATGATGTTGTTTATGGTACAAATAAATCGCCGAAATTCATACGGCTTTAACATGGTACAATTGACCTCCGGTGCTGTTACAATTGCCCCTCACTTGGGGTCAATTGTAACAGCTGGATTAAATTTTTAGAAGTGAAATTTTGACCCCTAATTGTTTTTACTTTGAAATCTTGCTACGTCTGTCACCTTGAAAAATCTTCAAAGTTGATGAAAATATAATTATAAGTGCTCTAACTCAAAGCAATATTTCTTCAGAACCAGAAATGTGAAAATTGTTACAATTGACCCAGTCTCCCTTACAAGTTGTTTTTCTGTGGGCTTATGTCTACCGCAAGGGGCTATTTTAGCCTCAAATCTGGTTTTTGTGGTATTTATTTGGCTGTTTTAGTGAAAATAACGTTTGCCCCTCTCTGGCCCTTTTTCTAACTCGGTTTGACCTTTTCCGTGGGGAAAAAGCTTGACAGCCCTGGGCAGCATCTATAATCTGGAATAACATGGAAAAACAAAAATTGAGACACATTTTTAAACACCAACGCGTCTTAGTTTTATTAGACCCCCTCAAAATGGGGTCTTGATCCCCTGAAGACACTGTATTGGCCAGCACAAGAAATGCCCCCCCCACTGACTTTTCCTTAAAAAATGCCCTGCCTAGTATAGTCATATTATACATCATTCAATTCGCCGTAAGAAAAGGAAGCATCTGGCGTCTTAAAATGATTCTAAATCCACTCTGTCAGACGTTATGAGCCCAGAACATATTATCTTACATGCCACCTTCTTTGACCTGTCATGGCCTCAGTATTGACCTGAGTCAGAAGTGGCCAATGTAGTTTATTCATGAATTTGTATGGGCCATTCACCAGCCTTCGCGTTTTTTTCGCTATCGCGTATAGGAGCTGAGTTCGAGGGGGGGGGGGTGTTTAAACACCCCTCCCCCACCATGGCGGCGGTGGCTGGGAGGCCCACCGTGGTGAGTGTTAAGCGACGTTACATCCAACAAACCATCGAAAACAATTTCTTCCAATAATGAAAACCACCGATTGAGAACGTCTATAGGTATGCATATACCGTTACCCCAATCACTGGGGGCGGAACTGTGGAGAGGCACCGAGGTACGGTGCCCCCTTTCCCTTAAATCAGAAACTTTAACACTAACCCCATGGCGTTGACTGGAAAGAAATTGGTTGATAAGCCCATCGTGCCCTCCCCCTTAAATTTGGACGTTCCGCCGTCACTGACCCCAATAGCCTGAAAAATAGAGGATAAAGAGCCCGGACAGCTTTGGACATTCACCCTGTTCTGTTTTTCACACAGTGATATGTTTACGCCATTGGGTGTACGGAAAAGTCGCAAGATATATAAGCATAACACTTTGATGTCTTTCATCCCTTCACGCCATGGATCAAACTATATGGCACGATAAGGAAAAACACCCTAGACATTACAAAGTCACACCCTCGTTTTGGAGTCGACGGAATTCTGTTTAAAACTCACAGATTTTCTGGTTAACTTGACCGCAACAGCTCGTCGCTGACTTGTCCCAAAACCTTCCGGTTGACTGCGAGCTGTAAATGCCCAAAGTCTCCCAATATGTTCAAGTAGCAAGTTTCTGACGACGCTGGGTGATCGCTGAATGAAACTGGTAGAAAAGATATGCTATGGATGTCCGTCAGTGATGCAGTTATCGTCACGGCAGATCAAGCTGAACAGACGTGCCCACAGGAGTTTGCATGGCAAATGTGGTAAAATAATGTTGCAGTGTGTCTCTCCAGTCTGAGCAGTGACGCGCCCCTAGTGCCTCCGAGTCACGTCAGTGATTTTCCGTTGCCGCTCTTCGTGGGTGTCTGATCAGTGGCGTATCCAGGAGCAGCTTTTGGAGGGGGCCAAACCAACATTTTGGAGGGGCTAAATTGGGAAAAAAATCACGAAAACATAGAATATTGAAAATAAACGGCCAAAACTTCGTCTTTTGGGGGCCAAAAGATACTATTGTAGGTTTTGGAGGGGCCACGGCCCTCCCCTCCCCTGGATCCGCCAGTGTGTCTGATTCCCCGGGAGTCGCCGCCACGGTACCCAGGAATGTCGTCCCGACTGGGTGCACGCTGTTACGATCTCAGGCAGACAACTGGAAACTGACAAGTGTTCGATTTTTTTGCCGTTCTTTAGGAGTTTACTCTAACAACAAAACAGAGGACAATGATAGACTATGTACTCGAGTGATAGAAGTGGAACCCCAATTTCGAAACTGATCGCACCGCAAAGAGAATCGTCTCTTTAAACGAGAAATTTCGTCTGGTGTCAGTGTTTTGTTGCTCGAAATAGGGGGCTCTTATTTTTATAGACAACGTATATATAGTCACCCAAAAAAACCTCAAAATTTGACTGAACACCGGGGATAGATCTACCCATAAGCAGACGCGCGTTGGTAATGCGTGTCTTCCGGCTGGGATTGTGTCATTATGTGGTTTCTGTGAGAAGGAGGCGGGCGGGTCGCCGCTTTGGTGTTCGACGGCGATAGGCTGACTGATCAGGAATGCCACGGTTCGCCGCGAGACTCCAGACACCTGGGAAGTACTTATGCAGTCCAGCTGTCGGAGATGGAAAAGAGGCTCCCACGTCAGCGCTTGGTCTGATCTTCGTGTCTCGCTTTTCTTGTTCCTCCGAAGACCTTATCTGGGAGTCCTGAGATAAAGAATGGCCGTTTCACCCACGGCTACCCACGGCCCTTTGAAGACCGCAGCGTCGGCAGACTCGCGGCCCCCCCCTCTGTTCCGTGCGCGGACTGGTTGTTGCGGTGTGCAGCGCGGCTCGGCCAAGGTCACATCCATCGCGCCAATGATAGCGCTGCAAACGGCGCCGCACGCCACGGCGCACGATGGGGCTTCATGGGCCCCGAGCAGCCAGATGTCCTTTACTGGCCTTTGGAAGCACTTGGCTTTTTGTTGGGCAGTAGGTGAGGAAAATTTGTTTTCCTACACAGCTGTCTATTAACTCAGCACGTGCAGTAAGTGGAAAGTGTTGCGACTCTAAACCGCGTATGTATATTCTGTTGACCATTTATAGATAGCTTATCCATTACAGCAGGCCAAAGTTGTCTTTGTGTGACCTCTTGACATAGGTTGATCCAGGAGCGAGGGGATGACACAGGGAGCACTTGCCCACTCTCACTTGTGATCGGCCCTCGGCGCCCCTGAAATGGTCACGGCGCCCCCTGAAAGGTCGATGGCGTCCCTGAAATGCCGCTTCCCACCCTTCCCCAGGATGTAAGTATCGGTACCCTCACGATATGGTTTTGCGCCCACCTGAGGGGCTTTTGCCGCCCAAAACTGGCGCTCCCTGGTCCGGATGGCGTCCCCCCGATGTGCCCCCCCCCATCCTGGATATGCCTATACCTCTTCAGCCCAAAACTGATTTGTAACATGCTTGCATTCCCCGATCTAGTAACACCTTTAAGAGTTTAGATATTGGTTAACTGGCTGTTTTCGGCAGTGCGATCCACTGGCAGGTCCACGCCGGTTGTTTAAAGGAGCCAAAGGGGCCCAATGACGGATAAATGGCGTTTTGAAGAAAACCGAACCCTCACAATTTAGTAGATGTGCCCGTTGCATAGTTTCGCTTAAATAGGAATTCAATCTTAAAAAACTAAATCTTCGAGTCAGAAATTATTTCCAAATTACAAAGAAAAAATTGTTACCTTCTCTACAACATCAAATTGGATATATCTATCTAGGAAGTGATTTCCCTTAGGGTGTGCATTACACATATGTGTATGTATGTATGTGCGTACCTTCCATAAGGTATGTACTTTCCCTATGCATCTACTCGGCATGCTATTTGAAAGCGACAGCTATCTACTGTGAGGCCTGAAGAACATTATTCTGCGACATTGATAATTATAATTTTCATTAGTATCATGCCAACTAAAAGAACGAACATTACGCAGCAAATAACAATGTATTTTGTATATTGTATAAATTTCAATATGCTGCTGACAGGAAACTTCTCAAGTAAGGCTGAAAACCTCTCGGATTTGGACTCATTATTGCCTTCCGAATAGACCGCTTACAAATTGTCTCAAGTGCTCCAAATTTGACTGAAACATGTTTCAGTCTGGCCTAAATTCAGTCTGGCCCCCTATTCCGACACCATGTATCTAAATATGTTTTAGTCGGTGTTTATATCCAAGCTGTCTCAGCATAAAATCTATGGTTCAACTTTACTGGCCTTCATTACTCCAGGAGAATGGTTCCGTGTGCTCAGGTGAGGTCTTTCATGACCCATCACTTGGGAACCGCACTGTCACTGGACTAAAGCGATCAACACGGTCTGTTGTCCTGCTGCATCCTCAATGGTCCAAAAGTGCGGTGCCACTGAAACGCTACTCTGTCGCTGATATTTCAGTAGAAAATAAAATATCTACAACATTCTGCTCACGGGTTGTTGCCTTAGTCTCATACTGCAGGGAACTTTTTAATATTTTCCCCAGTTGATTCGAATTCGATTTTTTTCGGCGAAAAATGGGGAGTGGAAAACCGGGCCAGCACTGCTCCCTCGTCCGTTCAGAGGCCTACTCTGGCGTTATGTAGAGAGATGAGAGCTTGAGCTGAAGGTGCTCAGCTCTGTGGTTCTCTGAGAACCACCTGTTTCCATCGGTCAGCGGCAAGGGTGTGGTTGATACTGTCCATAAAAGGAAAAACATAAAACCGTATAGGTAGGCTATTTTAATACTTATTATTTTGAGGGTGCCCGGAAACGATCAAAGAGATATAAATCCACACTCATAGTCAGCGGTCAATTATTTGTATCTCCCAGTTCAACTTGTCCTATATAGTTTTTTTCATTATGCCCAAGGCTGTACCGGAGAAATTCCAGTACAGTTACGGTCAGGCCATTTTTAACTTGTTTACTGGGGGCCATTTGCCCCCTCCCCCTCCCCCAGTCGTCCGAAATGCCCCCCAGTGCCCGGAAATTGGCCTCTCAGTGAAATAGACCGATTACTTAAAATTGACTAAATACAGACTTGCCTAACGAAAATAAGACAGAACACCACCCGATAATCATAACTTTGTTCTATTTCTGGTCCCAAATTGGCAATCCACAAAAATTGTGTTAAAAATTTCCACTCGTGGCTGTCGTGCCAAGACGAAACAAAGCGTGTAGTTACGGGAAATCCCGGCAAAGCAGCCTCAGCATCAACTAATCACAACGCTTGAGAAGAACGCTGGCCTACAACCAATCAAACATCCTGTTCTATTCGACCGGAAGCCCACATCCCAGCCAGTACCGTGACATTGCATGATGCTCTCATTTCACGCGCAGTCAGTTGTCAGTGCCAAGAGCTCGTTCGTGGACTAGACGGGACACGGTGTAGTCAAAGTGCGTAGGACTGGTTGCTGGTGTGGTGGTATGGAGTGATTAGCCTTTTTGTTTATTATTGTGGTTGCAGCATACATAAGTGTCGTCACCGGCAAAAAAGTGAGGGGACCAGCCAAATTTCAACCTGATGCTGACAGCAAACTGTCTACGTTAGTACCAACAACTTTTCGAATTTGGGCTCCTCGTTGCCTTCCGCAGCGACTGGTTATACAAATTTCCGGCTTACTTCCATTTTGACTGAGATCAGGAAATTGTTGGTCAAAAAGTGGGGGGGTGATTGATGATCCCCAAAAATGTTTTGGTTATGTGGATAAACTCCACTGAGAGAAATTTTCACAATGTCTATACGAATGCAGCCCTGATATTGGGGTTCACTAGAGCACAACCAAGGCTAAACAAGGACAAAACCCAGTTCATGCAAAGCAACGAACATTAGTCGTCCTCTCATAACGACATGAACACGCAACTAAGCCAGTAGCAGGGTGGCAACGCTTTACCGTATGATCAAAGCCGGCAGTAGAACAGCCTTGCTAATACATTGGCAAGATGTTCGTATCCTTACAAATGCCGTACACATTTTGACCTAGCATTACTAGTGTCGGGGAAGCACCGGAAGTGTAAGATGCACGTGCGCTACTGCATTTTTCATTCGTGTCGTGATCAAACTCCTCCCTCAGTAAGACGCAGACCACGGGGAGTGTACGCGGGACGGTGTTAGTACAGTTAGCGGATTGCGGTGGAAAAGTTTCTTTGGTTAGCGTATAGCCTATTTAGGCATATTCTAGACCAACCTTTTTCAGTGTCAGTGCCCTTTGACATTGGGAGCAGGCAGTCGCTAAAGTGGTGTGAACTTGGAAAAGGATTGGACTTGCAAAGTAAGCAGCTGCATTGGAATGCGAAGTGTCCAATTAGGTACCAACATACCTACGTGTTTCGAAACTTCCATTGCATACAAATGGCTTTATGGGTGTAGCCAGGGATTCTCGGGCATATGGAACCAGTGGCGGATCTGGCCGGTAGGTTTAAGGGGGGGCAACCAAAGTCAAAAAGAAAAATAACCCGGTAAAATATTTGGCCCCAAGATGTTTGCTTTTGCTATTCAAGGATCATTCACTCAAAAGCGGTTTTCGATATCAAGAGGAGCTAGGTCCAATGCTTGCATTCAAGTTGACTGGTTCTGTTTGAAGTTGAATGGTTCAGTTAACCCGTGCCCCACCGGGGGTCCGGCGCCACCTTCCCCACCGGGGCATCGATGGCCCCCCTCTAACTCCGAAAGTATGGGCGTTAGCGCAAATCTGCAAAGTACATTAGAAGGCTCGCGTGAATTCAGTAAGAATTTACTTCACATGTTTTAGCGCTCAGATCAATGGTTTGACCTCCAGAGGTCAAATTAGGTCAAAGATCGCCTATTTTCACTCAAATATGCAATGCTTAAGCAAACTGGGCATAACTCTTGTGTCATTAGAGCTATTGAAATGTGGTAAAGTACATTGGATAGGAATATGTCCAACCTTTTCCCGCTATGTTGAACGTAATGACCTCCCGCCAATGGTTTGACCACCAGAGGTCACCTCGTGACCTAAGATGACCTGAGGTCACGAAAGGTCAGAAAGTGACCTTGCCGTATATCAAACGAAAGCCAGTGACGAGACATACACGATGAAGTTTGATTCAGCGCTCTAGCTTATATAGGTCAAAAGTTATTGTCAAAATACTGTTTTTGAACCCTGGTGACCTTGGATGACCTTGGAGAGGTCAAAGGGCAAATATGGCCACTGGAATCCGTGAAAGGGTGTCCAAGAATGATTTTCTGACAAAGCCGAGCATTTTCAATCGTTGTTGTGACTTTGAGATTATAAGACAGCTTTTCCCCATGCTTTGTCAATGGGAGAGGTCACCTCGTGACATGACCTCAGGTCAAGAAATCGAAAAATCCTGGATATACACCTTGTAGACCCTGGAGGGTTCATGAAGTGTAGGAAGTTTCAAATCGATCGACTTCGAAATGTAGCTCTTACAGAGCTCTAAAGTTGAAGTGAGGTGACCTTGGTTGACCTCGCCTGGTGACCTTACCTTGGGTGACCCGGAGTAAAAAAATTCAGGGATGGTGGGTAAATGATGCAGTAAGAGGTAGAGCTCTCAACCACGGTGCTGCGCCTCGTCGCTTTTCTGCTATTCCGGAAAAACCTTAAGGGGACATCTATGCCCCCGGTGGGGCGAAGGTTAAAGCACCAAAACCTTGCTTATAGACTTAAGGAGCAGGAGCCGGGGAAAATTACTAAAAGTCGACAGCTTTTGGGGGAATATGGTTCTTCACTGAAATTTTTGGTTTGGGGGATCAAGTGCCTTTTTCGCCCCCTCCCCTTGATTCGGCCAATGTTTGGAACCTTCTTTGAGTTCTGGTGACCTCAATATTGACATAACCAAAAAGTTCGCATAATGGTTATTCGTCTCGTCAAGAGCTTTCGAACGCAAACAAAGAATACATCTGCACTCCGGTTTTTCGATGACCGTGTCCTAACCGCCTCGCGTCTCATTTTCAGCCCGAGCTCCTAAGGCCCTGGTGTGGGTGTTCGGCGAGTATATAACATCCAGGCTGTGGGTGCGACACTGCGAGCGCACTCAGTATGTGGAATGACGTGGAGGTGGTGGTGGTGGATGAGTAAATTGAGGTCCTCCTTAATTGGATCATATGCTAGTTCGTCTTCAGCCTGGAAAATAAAGGGACCAAGACAACAGTTCGCTTCTTGGTCTTCAATGTTCTCGCTGCAAAGGACGTGAACGTCCTCTGAAACCATCAAAGAATTTCGGGATGCGATGGTGATGGGAGATGGCTGAGCTGGAGAGGCTCAGGTGATTGAGCTGGAGTGGCTCAGATGGCCAAGATGATTGCGGTATGATGTTCGTGTGTTATTTTCCTTCGTGCAAAGATTTTGCAACTACTACGATCTGTGATAGTCATAGGATTGATTTCTCTTAATAAATTAATCGATCCTAATAAAAGAAAAGCAACAAAGGAAACATGTTTAAAGGGAGTACCTCAGATGCGATCAGTGTTTTTCAGCAGGAACGAAGAGGAGTTTTATTGGGGTTCAAATAGTGATCAATTATATACTTCGAACTTTTTGTAGACCTATTCCCTGGTTTATAATTCACCCATACCGAAGCTAAAAAGCCGTACTTTCTTAATTCAGGCACTAGAATGAGGCCGACTGAAGACTTTGTCTACACCTGGTCTCTGCATTCTAAGCATGGTAATCACCTATTTACGATAGGATGGTGACTGATTTGACACCAACTAAACAATGGTCAAAGCCTCGTTCTTGCGATAAGTTACTAGAGTAAGGAATGCTAGCACATTTTTAGGCCATGGTAAAGACTTCGTACAGACTTGGTTTTTGCATTTTAAGCATTGTAGGCACTTCGTTGCAATACGATGGTCGATGATTAAAACCAACTCAAACCTAGTCAAAGCCTTGTTCTCGTGCTAACTTTTGGGCCCGCAATGCTAGTTTTTGGAGTAAAAAACTGGTAAATGCTTGCTAATGATGCAGACATTTATAACACAAACTTTAGGGTTCTGCGGCCCTCGTTACGAGGTTGTAACTAAGTGAAAATTTCTCTCAGTGTCATTCGATGGCCACGCGGGGTTGGAAGGGCACCCCTGGCTCAGTGTCCCAAAACCTGGGGTGCTGGGTGCAGAACGACACCCAGTCAATCAGAATTTTCCACTCACTTTTATATTTTTTTGCTGAATTTTCCACTCACTTCCAACAATATTTACTACTACTATTGAATAACTATTGAACAATATTTTACTACTATTGAATTTTACTCAACAATACTTACTACAAAGCCCAGTTCCATTGCCTCCTCTACCAACGTCCACTGGAAAAAGAGAGCAGCAGAATCGACTAGAAGATCGCCAAATTAACTCGTCTCTTATGCGCTTCTTTCGCTTTTCTGTAAGAGAATCTGGCGATTTCTATTTTTCTGGTCAATTATACCTGGCATCCTTATCTCCACCGATTTCAGTGGAACAACAGAATCGAAATTCTGGCGCGGGCAAGACGCACAGTGCCCCCTCCCTGCCCCACCGGAGAAAGTTCCAATGGGTGAACACCGCCACTAAATTCCACCACTCGCAAAATTGGTGAGTGGAAAATTAGACACCCTAGCCTTGTGTTGCCAAAAAAATGAGCTGACCGCTTTGAAAGATACATTTCTGGAAAGCAGTTTATCTGTGCATATGATTTCTAGGCTTATGTCCTTGAAAAGTTGTTTTTTGTATTTCTGGTACCGAGAATAGTGAAAAACCATTTTTGGTCATCTTGCTGTTAAAAGCAATTATCTTGAAATTTGTATGGTAAGCAGCATATTTTTTTGACATTGTATCGTAGAAAATTAACCATTTATTGCGTAAAAAATAATTTTTATCCATATTAGCCCTTCATTGCTGCGTCCACGCCGTGTGACACCCAAATCCACTCACGACACCCTACGACACCCTAGGCATAAATACGCTGATATTTAAGTTGAACTAAAAGTGTCCGGTACTTTAATACATTGAAACTCTACATTTTCATTAAATGATTTTTTTGGGCAACAAGAATGCATCCAGTTACCCTTCAAACATCGGCACTTTTTTGTATGGCTGGTCTACGGCGTGGACTTACCAAAACGCCGTCTTTACATCTAGTAAATAAAAGCGGCATCTTTAGGCTTTTTGAAAGGCTGGTTTCGTGTTCGTTATTGACAAAACATTGTTAGTCTTCCTCTTGGTGTGCTTTCAGTTGTATAATTTTCTAGTCTATAAGGATTTAGAAAATTAATTTAGAGCAAGTTTTGAAATGCAAATTATGTTGCCCATGCGACCGGCAACTGGATTGCGATCAGAAATTTAAATTACTAGTTGCTTCGACGCTGTCGCAACCCGCCGCGCCTGGCTGATTGTAGACGAAAGGAAGAAACAACAGAAAGGGAGGCTGCATCTATAGGAACCGTGACTGCAGCAGCTTCGATTAATATTGATAGAAAGCAGCATACTCATATGAAGGTGAGTATATATGTGAAGAGAAGCAGGGGAATTGACAGGTAAAGAAAATAACCTTTTAGCAAGAGTCTGGAAGAGTTTATTGCCATGATAGAAAGTTTGTAGTTTCGTCTGGTTAGTTAAGTGTAAACCAAGGTTCTACTGGGCCCTAGCATAGGTGTATGCGAGGTGCAGTGATTGAGGCCAGGAGTGGCCTCCAAAATTCCGATAGCTATAGGTATAGGTATAGGAGGGGCGTTGTCCTGGACAGGAAAACTATACAGTGTATGCGTAGATAATTAATTTTGGAACTAGGTATTGCATGAAAAAATCCCTTTTCATTTTTCACCACCTGCCGATCTCGGAGGCCCCTCTGCAGAGTTGTATAAGGGGCCCCGATATTTCGTCTCAGGGGCCCTTAAAAGCTGGTCGTGTGGGAGAGGAGGGGCACAAGAGTTGGTCTAGGGAAGCCCCCAAGAGTTTTAGTGGCTCCCAGAGTTTTTCCCCAAAGGTTGGTCTCAGAGGCCCCCAAAAAGTTTTTTATTTGTGGAAATTCACCAACTCCTTAAAAAAATTGGAGACTGCATCAGGGGGTTTCAGCTGGTAAAGACTTACCTGCTTAACCCAAATTTCTCACATGGGAATGGTCAAACAATGCTGTTTGGGGATGATTTAAAAATATTTTCTTTGAGAAAATTAAAGGAAATATCCATCCTTCAGTTCAAACAAGGGCTCTGAGAGTTTACCACCTGAGTACAAAATTTGAAATTTTTCACTCCGCCATACATTTTGTGAGGAATTTTCCACTCACTCGCCATACATTCCGAGCTGAATTTTCCACTCGACACCCTAGCGCAAAACCTATTTTGGGTCACTGCCCTGGCTTCCTATTAGATGGGCAGTGTGCTAAAAATATTGCGTCATGTCAATATCAAACTGTCAACAATTAGTTTTAAACAGTGATACAAGTCGCTTTTTCTGTGATTTTATGACTACCGCTAGGGGTCGTTTTAGCCTCAAATCTGGCTTTTGTGGTGTTTATTTGACTATTTTAGTGGAAATAAAATTTGTCCCCTCTTTGGCCCTTTTTCTGACTCGGTTTGACCTTTTCCGCTGAAAAACTGACAGCCCTGGACAGTGGCGGATCTAGCCGGTCGGTTTGGGAGGGGCAAACCAAAGTCGAAAGCAAAAAAAACGTCACGCATTGCAAAACAGCGCTACAATATGACTTCCCAGTAGAATTTTAGCTATGTGAGGTGAAAAGCAAATACAAAAATAAAAAAACGTCACCGGGTGAAAAATATGGGCTCCAGATACTTTTTCCCTCTCCAAGTCCACAAATTTCCACTGAACTTACTGGTTCTGTTTGAAGTTGAGAGTTGAAGCACCAAAATCTTGTTTTCAAACTAAAAAGGAGTCGGGGGAAAAAGGAGGTCGATCGCTTTGGGGGGGGCAAAAACATAGTTTTGCCCCGAGCTTTTCCGTTTGGGGAAATGCCTTCCCCCCTGGATCCGCCACTGACCCTGGGCAGCATCTATAATCTCTAGACTTGTAATAACAAAAAAAGTGGAGGAAAAAATTTTAACACTAACGCGTCTAAGTTTTATTAAACCCCCTCAAAATGGGGTCTTGGCCCCTTGAAGACACTATATTGGCCAGCACAAGAAATGCTCCCCCCCACTGACTTTTCCTTAAAAAATTCCCTGTTTGCGGTTGCACTCAAATTTACGTGGACGTTTTTGAACATGACAAATAAAGATTAACAGCTTAAACTAGACCAAATCCCAGCCACCCGGTAGCTTAGTTGGTTGAGCGTTGGAGTCTGCCCAGCCGCTCAGGAAACCGTGCATTGGCAGTGCTCTGAAGAACGTTTGAGATCGATTCTCCCCAGATGCTTCGGCGCTCAATATCTACCCAAAGTAGGTTGTCTGGCAACTGACTGGTGAGAGGGTGATCTGAGCGGGTCTGCCATCCCTGTGCTTTGTGGGATGTTAAACTTTGGCTTCGAAATTAATCCCTCATTGCGGGAATTGGCCGTTCGGACAGTTGGGTCGGAGTTTCTGCGACAAATCCATTGATGTATTTAGTGAAGCTTCCGATCCCGAAAGCCGAACCCGCAATAACTTGAACAAAACAAGTAGTCATTCATCGAACATGCCCGTATGGAAGCAGTCTTGACTTATAACGCTGCACTGAGATCCACTCTATAAGTCTAATTTTCAGATTTTTTAATCAATTACGAGGATTTTCGTTTGAATTTGGAATCTTGGAAATGTGGTTATATATTGTATAAATATAAATAGATGTGATAGAATGATATACATATACATATACATACATACATATATATATATATATATATATATATATATATATATATATGTATGTATATATATATATATATATATATATATATATATATATATATATATATATTATATATGTATATATATATGATGTATATTTCGGGAAACATTTTGGTAAAATTTCGTAGAATGTATTCAATAGATTTTGTTTTTACGTAACACTTGGTCAAATATAAATGACTATTTTTATTTGTTTACAATTAATGGCAATGCGTTTTGTACCACAAACAAAAGAAAAGTCACTTATCGTTTCCCGCATCTTTCACCTCCTTACATTTTGAGGGCATTCATTGTACGGATGTTGGGCTACAGCCGTTGAAAAATTTTAATCTTATCTCGAAATGATATTTGTAGTCGATTGCAATTGTGATGCATGGTAATGAAAAGTTCCACAGAATAAAGGTCATCGCATTGCAGCTTTAGCCTATTTAAAGGGAGTGTCCCACTTTTATAATGGGATGGCTGAATTTATGGAAATTTTACAACTTGAGCTTGGGATGGCTGCAGCCACAGATGAAGTGCGATACCGAGCTCATGTGACACAATACGCAGTCTCGAATCCTCTTGCGGAAATCCATTTCCCATTATTCAAACGGCAGCTTTTCTTTCGAGGTGCTATTTTTCACGCATCGGCTTGGGGTCTGGTCCAAACCCTCTCGCAGAAATCCGAGAGTGTTTGGTGTCAGGTGTTTTGTAAAAAATGTCCCAAGATAAATTATGTGAAATAACGTAACAAGTGAGTCATAACTGTCATGACCAATCTAGACCATGATAGCGCGCGCATCTGTCACATCACCTTACGTCGCTTATCTTGGGTATTTTCGTGAAGGCCTTGGTATCTTCTGACCAAAAATATGGCTCCGAAAGCTCTCGGATTCTTGCGAGAGGGTCTGGACCAGACCCATGTTCCCCTTTTGTGAACACTGGCTGGGCGGCACTGCCCCGATGTGCGGCGATGTACCACCGCCTGGTGATGGTTATGGGTACCTGGGGGCGGGATGGGCGCACCCTGGTGGCGGCTCGGTCAGTTAGCGGCACGCTGGGGATAGTGGAGTGGCGCGCCTCAAACTGCCCGTCGAATACCCATACCGGTGAGGATGTGAAGATAAAAAACCAGCTTATAGACACCGGCAAAACGGTTTCTTATAGCGTTCTAGAGGCTCGGGAAGGCTTGGGTTCAGGATTAGAGTTTCACCACCGTAAAAATAATCGAGCAACAGGGATTTTTTTGTTGGCTAAGCATGGAAATGTATCGAATAATTTTAGTGTCTTTGAGCTGGTTAGCTTTGTTGTTATTTGGTTAAAAAGAAATTATACTGTTATGTTTGTTACATATATTATCAGTTTTGATTCAGACATTGTTGACGATAACCGTCATTCGACTTGTCCCGTGGAATGAGCCTGGTGCTTTCACCTTCTCGGTTTCTGGTTGGCTATTCTTCAATTTTGGGCTAAGTCCATTTTATGTTATAACGTATGATTCACTTCTGGAGAAGTATTGATTGTTTCTGCTTCCGTATAGCATCACTAGTTATTCTGAATATGGATGCAGGTCCGTGACTAGCCCTATAGGCGGATCCAGGATCGCTGGCGGGGGGGTGGTCGAGGGGCGCCATCCGGACCAGGGGGCGCTAATTTTGGACGGAAAACATCAGATAGGTACAAAACCCTTTCGTAAGGGCTCCGACACTCGCATCCTAGGGAAAACGGCATTGCAGGAGTGCCGTGACCACTTCAGGGGCGCTAAGGGACGATTTGGGAAGGGAGGCAAGTGCCCCTTGCCCCCTGGATCCGCCTATGAATAGCCACGCATATCCAAACAGCACATAGAAACAAACAAACATGCGTTAATTTCAATTTATATTAGATGCTTGCAAAAGTGCATTCCTAAAAATAATAGTTGAATGGATCAGTACGAAGTCTAAGAATGGAAACTTGAGATATGTTTGATAAAATGTCATTCACGTTCGTCACCGGCTGCTGTAAAAATAGATTTAAAACAAGTTGATATTCATTATCTCTAATCATTTGTTAAAGGGCCGAATCCTGGAGGTGGAAAATAAGCCAACGGAAAAAACAAAAACTTCGAAATAATGTTTAATTGTATAACACCATTCCTGATTCGTTCCAACCATGATTCAACACGTCAATTTAGTGGTATCATATTTTGAAGTTAAGATGCGTAAACTGACGCTTTTCGGGCAATTTATGCTCGTGTCACCAATTTTTTTGTCTGCCGGGATCTAATATTTTGCTGTCCTGGAACTAACGTTTTCCTAGGCATGTCCTCAAAAGACAGTCCCAAATGTCTGAAGCGTGACCCCTCCCAAAAAAGCTGGCGGCTTTGTTTCACTAGTTTATACTGAAGATGGTAGTTTTGTTTGTTGCAAGTCAAATGCATCCTCCTGTAGCTGACTACTGCGGTCTCCACTGGTTTGGACGCCTCCCTCGTTAAGGCGGGCTGATTCTCTGCGCTGCGAACTGCTCTGTTCGCATCTGTTTCGGACGTTCGCTGGCTATTATTGGAGAGTGGGTGCGAGTGTGGCCCACGACGCCGCCTGGAGAGGAGAAAAGTCTCGGCGTCACCCGAGAAACGTGCTGGCTGTATTGTGCGAGGTCTGAATATTCGCTGAGTTCTTGCATCACTTTGCGGATTTTCAATGATTATCTGCAGGGTGAGAAGTTGCAGCTGGTGTCTGCCGGCGCGCGCAGCTACACCCTCCAGTGTGCATGTGTCAGTGGTAAGACACTGCGGTCAGCGGGCTGGCGCGGCACTGCGCCAACTATTGCGTGAGCTTGTCTCCGATCGTCTAGCGGCGCGACAGAGAAAGGGGAGCGAGCACATGCTGGCTGCGAACTGATCGTGCGACAGCGTAGAGCTGTTCAAAGCACGCACCTAATATTATCCCCATGTATGAAGGGTACTTTATGAATTCTGGAAGCACGCCTAGGGTTGCCTAATTATTGGATAGCGTGATGTTCTTTGATTCGGTGATGCAAAAATGGTATCTTGCATTGCTGCCAGGGGGTGATCCAGCATCTTGGCTTAGGGGTTCGCCAAATTAATGTCAGCCTCGGCCTCTTAAAAGAATCGTGCAGATGGAACGCCAGGTTTAAACGCCAGAATACGTTTTTATCATTAGCTGCACGTAAGCGGGCGTATATGTTATGGAAGTAAATTCAATCACTGATATAACTTGAATCGGTGCAGCAATATCCCAAAAGTAGCTCACTAATTAAATTAACAAAGAAACTAACCATCTTTTTACGCGTGACTCATTGGACAGCTTTCTTGCCTTCCAAGCCATGGGTCTAGGCTTTAAGTCCGGGCAGAGCCTCTGAATAAGTTGATTTGGCCTCCCAAGTGTAGGGCGCTGTGCATGCGTGCCTTATTAACACCAAATGAGTAGTTTTAGAACTTTTCATAATTATGGCGCCCCTTGAGGTGGCCCCTTCTAAGGTTGCCCCTCCCCTCACTTTTCAGACGGTTCCTACGCCCCTGCCACAGGGCGGAAGTTGGTGACGCTGTATAACCTTGGTGGTTGGTGGGTGGTTAAACTCGAACAATTATTATTAACTACCTTTTTATTCTCAACAATAGCCATATCAGTATGCAGGTATATAAATACATGGGGTGCCTGCCGCTGATATAAATACATGCATCTCGTCCCGTTGCACGCGAGAGCAGATTCAAGGCCATTCAAATTCTGAGAAAATTCAAGCAGTCCTTTGTCTTGTTCTTTTCAAACGAGAGCGCGCCTCAAATGTATAAAGCGCCATGATGATAATTGTATACCACATAAATTTGAAGCGAGTCGTGATGTAAAAGCGGGAAAATAATCATATTTCCTTTATTTCTATGGGTGATTTCTTCAACATCCAAACAGGCTCCCTCCAAACGGACAAAAACTTTAAAATATTTTGCTTGCGGTCGGATTAATCCTACCAAATGACCATTTCTGAAACTAGTTTTGTTTGGAAGTAGGCTAAAAAAGGTTCGGCACCTTCGTTTTTGCTTTGGGGCCCCTGGTTCTGTCCTTGCTGACTGGTAGCTCCCAAAGCGTTCGTGAAACAAAGCCATGCGGTTAGGCCTGGCGTACTAAAGATTACCGGATGCAGAAAAAAACTCCCACAGGACACCACAAATTGGCATATCGGCGTGGTCGATGACAGCCACTGGGCGAGGGAAGGCGTTGGATGTGGGGTTTTCACTAATGTTTCGGGTAAAACTTTCCCTCAGATAATCCGGCAGGTGGAGTAAAAACATTTAAAATTTCTGAAAAGTAAATGCGCAATGGCTTTGTCTATGGAGCTGAATCTACATGAATCCGTTGGCGTAGGCCGATTTTTATTCCCATGGATCTTCTCCAAAACGTGATGCTAGTTTCACATCACAGCCCGCGCCTTTCCGGTGAATGGTTCCGCCACTGCGTTGTTCGATTATGCGGCGCCACGGCGGCTGCGGGGGAACTGAGCAGGTGCGAATCAGCGGAACTGAGGGAGGTGCGAACCGGTGGAACTGAACGAGGCATGCAAACCAATGGAACTGGGCGAGACGAGATACCAACCAGCGGAACTGAGCGAGGCATGCAAACCAGCGGAACTGAAGGAGGCATGCAAACCAGCGGAATTGAGCGAGGCATGCAAACCAGCGGAAATAAGCGAGGTGCGATCTAGCGGAACTGAACGGGGCATGTAAACCAGCTAAACTGAACCAGGTGGGAACCTGCGGAACTGAGCGGGGCATGTAAACCGGCGGAACTGAGTGAGGCATGCGAACCAGCGGAACTGGGCGAGGCATATGAACCAGTGGAACTGCCCGCGACAGCCTGCGAAGCCATAACCTGCGAAGCCATAACATAGTTTTAACGCAAAAGCGTTTCTTTTTCGCTTACCTTGAGATAAGGTGCGGCGTCTTCAGATAATTATTGGTACTACTTTTTTATTAGTAAAATCTTTTAACAAATCTTGTTCGATGGGCAATGATAAAACCCCATATTAGTGGCCGATGGCTCGATAGCCGATAATATACTAAAGACTATGTACAAAGCTTATTGTAAACGAGCCCATTCCGAACCTTGCCACGTAATGATCCTCTCAAGTTCGATGTGCTCGAACCTATTAACGCCCATAAGTTCTCATCAATGCAGCGTGATTGACTGTTTAGGGGCATAATTGTGTCCCCCAAAGGAATTTGACATGACACTTAATCCTAAAATTTAACTTGTAACGCCGTCAGTCAACGTTACGTGGTTCTGATTACCTATGGTCATCTGCACCACGTTGCCCAAAAAAAAACATGCGCCTCCAAAAATTCACCAAAGTGCAATGAAGCGGGGTGGCAGTGTTTTCTGACAAGGAGCGTTAAGTGGTGTTTCGGCTGGACAAATATACTGGCAGTTTTTAGTTGTTTCTGGCGCTGCAAACCCATCTGGAGCAAAGAAAGTCAAGTTTCAAGTGCCTGCACATCTCCTTGTCCTCTTTGCCAATCACCTCTTATTCATTTAGTTTCTCCTTTGTGTTTCCTCATATCTTGTGCAAACCAAACATTGCAATATCCACAGCACCATCTTTTCTCCTCCGCCCGTACCCCGATGAAGCGCCTGTGATTACCAAAGGACCAGGAGATACCCCCTTATTTGGACACTCGGCGGGGCCAAGGTCCTACTGCAGGTGGCCGGGTAGTTATTAGATTAATTAAGGTCAATAATTATTAAGTTGATAAGGTGTTCACTGACCTGTCCCCTCGAATCCGGATGTAAAAAAAAACACTGAAGATTGTATATTCTGTCACAGCCCTTCATCAGAATCATGTAGGAAATATAAAAAATATGAGACATAGTGTAGCCAGATCTCGAAAAATTATCAGTCAATGCAAGGTCTGGCTACACTATGACTGATATTTTTTATATTTACTACATGATTCTGATGAAGGGCTGTGCCCGAATATACGATCTTTAGTGTTCTTTACATCCGGATTCGAAGGGACAGGCCAGTGAACACCTTATCAGCTTATCATCATGCTCCTCGCCGCAGCACTCCAAAACCTATCAACGTTTGAATAATTATTGACGTTGAATAATATAACTATATTCATGAGAATATTGCACTATCGTAACGGGATTCGAATTATTGAGATAGGTGATACAGCATAGCGTGAACCCCTTGTTTGGAACTTAATTTGTCCTTGAACTTACCATCTAGGGGAAATGGGACGTATTAAGAGGGGGATCCAACCCCACCGGCCCCGCGTCATCCCAGCTATTACCGGACAGTCGCTGCAGGTCGTTGGGTGTCGTCTACAAATTATGTAACGCAGAGGGGACGGAACAGTCTGCTATAGCGTCATCATATGTCACACCTGGGCGAAAAAACGTTGCATAGGGCAAGGGCAAGGAAAAAATAAAATTTCGTAGTTTTCGGACGGTCCCTAAGGCTCATAGAGGGAAGGCAGGTGTAAGAGTTGTGGGTTCAAAAGGAAACACTGTGATAAAACGCTGTTTTCCGCTCAAGGCGAGGTCTGAGAGAAACAAGATATGAAACTAGGTGTCTAATATTACGCTCTACGTGCTCAGTTCATACCCCATGAAGGTGCCATATTTTATTTAATTGAGACTCATCACATTGTCTGTGTGTTCTCATTGCTCATTTAATGGCTTACTTAATGCCAAACTTGCTTCTGACGACTCATGCGCTGCGGAATAGGGGCCTGCCCCTCCCATCGGTTTTCCATGAAAAAAATTCTAATTTAAACCAAAGATATAGAAATTGTACAGTTCTGTAATCAGCCAGTGTGAAAGGTCAGAGTGAGCTCAGACTGGATGAGTTTTGGTTCAATAATCACAATTTCTTGTCCGCAGCAGGTTGAAGATTAATTGGCCCCTGAATATCTTACCGGTTGCGACGCTCATGTGGCTGCCCGAATGCTACGAAGCTTTATAAAGGGGCGATTTTGTCTTATACCGTACCATTTTTGTTTGTTTTGCCTAGCAAAAACAAAATCAAATAACAGGAGGGTCTTAGGGCGTATGCGAAAGGATTTTGCACTCCACACGTTTGTAAGCACGCACAATGTATGTACATACATACATACCTAGGTGACGAAGGGACGAACAATAATTATGCTTTCTCAATTATTGCTTACTTCTTATGCCTGCATATCTTCATTTCCTGTCTTCAGCTAACACTGTAATAGGCATTAATCAGCTTGTTTTACAGTAATAAACAGGGTTCCGGAAATCAGTATGTAGACTATTCCACAAGTGAAGCTGTTATGCTTCTTCATGTGAATAGGCTTCAAGATGGGAATAAAAGGCCCATCGTGAGAAAGTGTTTGCCTTTTGAGAGGGCAGATGTCTGCCACGCCTGTCGGCTGGGATAGGGCTGAATGATAAGCCGTGCTTACACGATGGGCCGGCACCAGGACAGACCACCCGTCCAGAGACGCCCTGCCCGCCAACCTGGCACTCGCCAACGTTACCGCGTGGACCTTAGTGTGTTGCAGGCCGGGCGGGTATCAGTTCTCAAGGACAACACTGATATGGTCTTCCAGAGATGAAAAAACGGCTGAAAGTGGCTTACAAGAAAAATACAAATGCTGGCATTTGTAGACGCTCTGTGAGGAAGAAGCCTCCACTTTTCATATGCCTGATAATGGCATAAAAATATGAATCGGGCGGGCGAACTTCTGGATGGGCCTGATGGGACGGGAATTTTCTTAACTAATTAATTCCAATAGATTAAAAGGTAAATATGAATGGTCTGTTGGTATATCCCCATTTTTTCACCGTCCCTTCAAGGTATAGATCCCTTTAGTAGTTATATCTTGGCCATAGACCAGTGGCGCACTCAGGGAGGGGGGGCAGCGGGCCCAGGCCCCCAAATGCTTCGACTCCAAAGCGTCGTCCCCGCCCATTTCGGGTACCTTCGGCGTCCGACACGGGTTTTAATAATAAGTGACCACTGCAGGCACCCATGGAGGGCAGACATGAGCCTTGGTCTGGCTTTTAATACGAGTTCTAGTCTCACCTTGCTGCCCATGCCCAAAGTGTATCGCCCCTGTGTTAAACATTCGCCCAATATTTGATTCAAGCCGTCTTGTTCCGAAAATGTCCACTCCCCCTCGCCTGGTAAATAAATTATCGCGTGACATACAGGGGCGTAGCCAGGATTTCGCTCAGGGAGGGGCGGCGCCCCGAAAAGGGCCCTGCGGCAGCGCCAAAAGGGTCCTGATTGGTAAAAAGGGCCCTACTTGTTACAGAATAGAGTGCTGTAGAGGGCTTAAGAGTGTCCTGTCTGGTATGAAATTTCAAATTTGACCACAGAGCATAGTGCGGGCGAGCCGCGCTTCGCGCGGCCCGTGTCTTCAGGGGGCCCTTCGGGCCCTCAGAGGGGGGCGGTTGTCCCTGCCTTCCCCCTTGGCCACGCCCCCCGGTGACATGCTGCCCATCATCAGCCTACCGCCCACCTGTTTGTCTGCCCCCTCCCCAAACGAAAATCCTGGGTGCGCGCCTGTAATAGACTCTCCCTCAATGTTGGCATTTATTGGAATTTGTGACAGAATTGTATGCATAGGATGAAGATGCATTCATTTTATTTTTAGGATTTATTTTTGGGTAGAATACACATATGGACAGGTGAAAGGATTTCATTAACTACAATTTGTAATTATCGCGTATTGGTAGAATTAAAGCGCACTTCGTAATTACTTTCAAGCCCCAGGATATTCGTGATGTATCCTTTCGAAGGCAATTGTTGTGGGAAGGGGGAGGGCTCGCTGTTTGGTATGGAATGGGATGGCTATGTGAGCGTGTTTGTGACCTCGACCAATTAAATGTAGACGGCCACATATAACAATGTTGTTAATTCTGTGGACTGGAG
This sequence comes from Lepas anatifera, assembly GCA_034440635.1. NCBI lineage: Eukaryota > Metazoa > Arthropoda > Thecostraca > Lepadidae > Lepas > Lepas anatifera. Next base: position 300,812 of record JAOTON010002065.1, on the reverse strand, counting down.
ACTTTTGAGATATTTTTGGGCTCTAAATCATCCTTGCCGATAAGTTTGAGGAAGGTTTTACGAAAGAATATATTTTCCAAACGCTTTCTTACACACCCCGAAAATGATTTTGCTTTGAAACCCCATTATAGAGGAGTGGTATATGCCTTTTAAAGCGCTTTCGGTGTAGAGAAGCCTTTACACTACTGTGCATTGCAGTGCCCTACCGTACACTGCTGTGCACTGTCGTGCACCGCATATTGCAGACTGGGTGCTCTGGCAGCTGTTTTGGACCTCCACACATTAATCCAGGCAGGAGACACGTGGCGCGCTGTTGGCGGTGACCATCGCGGGAATGTGTGGCGCCGTAGCAAGCCCCGCAGGCACTTCATCCAGCGCTGTGGACCGCTAATAGCAACTGGCATGCAATTATTGATGCTTAACTTTTTCCCAGAGGGTGGGCTCCACAAAAGAAATGTCGTCAGACGATGGCTGAGACACTGGCGTAGGGGGATTGCAAAAATGTATCTTGGCTGTTGCTAGGAAAATGCTGTGTGGTCGATGTTAGTTTGTGTGGAAATTTACATTGGAAATTTTTGCTTCTTGCTCTTCTACAATTTTATTGGAGATAGGTGAGTAGAACATGACTCATATCTCTATTTGATAAGTTTGTTGGAATTTCTGGGTACAGGTCGACTCATGAACGCTGTGTGCTGTGAATGGTAAGAAGTCTTATAAAATAGTTTAAAAGGATGTGCGAGTTCTTCGAGGCTATGAGCGAATTGCAATAGGTCCCTTTGTGCAATAGGTCCACATTAACTGAAATAGATGAATGCAAATCCGCTATCGATGGCTCTGGGTGCTCCACTGCGATCTGTTACACTTCTGTTGGCTGCCTGGGGCTTGTTTGCTTCGCAGAACCCTTGTTTAACGGCGCGTGGTATTGAGCGGGCGTGCCCGTGTATCGACACCGGCACTTCCGCTCTGGTTACCGGCAGGGGTGAATGTTTTGGAACCAGGCACTCATAGGCGTGCCAAGAGGTTTACGAAAGGTATTTCGAGGCAATGGCAGATCCAGCGAGAGGGGGACAGGGCGGTGAAAAGGTATTTACTATCTGCCTCTCCCACCCGACCCTCAGATTTTCTCAGACTGTGCAAAAACACGGTTTTTTCATGATTTTTGGCCTTCTTGCCCCTCCCACTGCTCCCACCTTCAGTCCAGGTCCGCTACTGTGCCTGTTAAGTATGCTCAATAAAGGCATAAGTATCCTGAGTCAAAAGGGGATTGCGGAAGGCTGGGAACCATGACGGAAGCTCGATAGAAGGAGCAAGTTTCACCAAAGAAGTAATGCAGCCTTTATGCTCCTCCTGCCGCGCTTTGGCCCACTGTGTGGCGCAGCAGCCTTTATGCTCCTCCTGCCCCGCTTTGGCCCACCGTGCGGCGGAGCAGCCTTCATGTTCTTCCTGCCCCGCTTTAGCCCACCGTGCGGCGGAGCAGCCTTTATGGTCCTGTTGCCCCGCTTTAGCCCACCGTGCGGCGGAGCAGCCTTTATGTTCGTCCTGCCCCGCTTTGGCCCACCGTGCGGCGGAGCGGGAGGCGTCGACGCAGCACCGCTGGGTCCTGTGGAGCCGCGGTGTGACCCAGAGTTCAGGGTGGTCCGCCCGGGCGGGTCTGTCTGTGACAGGCCGGTGTGCGGCTGCGTGACGGGTATGTGACCGCGTGACGGCCACAGGGCGCGCTATCTGTCAGATTTACCGAGAACGGTACAGGTGACTGACAGTGTCGCGCCGGGGTCCGCTCGTGATAGGACTGCGGACAAAATACTTCTTTGTTATTTAAAGATAGTTCCTGTAGAGCCCTGAAAAGTATGTGTAGATTTTGTCCAATACTGTTCAAACCAATTTAATGTATAGAAAAATAATTAAAGGGCCAAAGAAGTGTGGAAGGATTCCATTGTTTGAATAATGCAACACAAAAAGGGGATACACCACATATTTGATCGCTCCTGCGTTAAAGCCTCAGCTCACTATGACGTATTGAAGGCCGGTGGATGATGAATGGTGAATACTACACTGTTGATAGCCGTCAGCTCAGTTTGAGGTTTTCCAGATCCTTCCCTCGTGCAATAACGTGCACGGGTCATTAGTGCGGGATTCGCGCTCCGATAAACAGACCGCCGTCGCTGTCCGATCGGCCTGAACGTGACGTCGGGTTCTGAGCAGGTAACGGCCGGTGCAGGCGACGCCGAGCCCTGGTCCCGGGGGCTTGTTACGGCAGCTCGGAGTCCTGGTCCCGGAGGCTAATTACAGCAGCTCGGAGAGTGTTGATGCGTGGGACTGTCGGACAGCTCGGACGCGCGGGGACTCTGTTATGAATACGCTCTTGAAGTTCTACTTTTTGTTAACCTTTGGTCACGGCGCGGGTCCCAGCACCGGCACCGGCAAGTCTAATAGTGTCCATTCAAGGTGTCGGCAAGGCAAACTTGGGTCCTGACACTACTCCCGACACAAAACTACGACTTCAGAGGCACTGGAGTCACAATGGCTCGATTATCGGCTCCGGGGGACTGACGCTATCAGCGGATCTGGGTTTGTAGCTTGGGCCAGTGTAAACACTGTGTCCTGTGACCTCAGGCTGTGACCTGGTAATTTTTTTCGGGATTGGGGATCTTCCACTTTTGTCCAAAAATTCCGTTTTTATCGAAGTTGGGAAGAAATTGGAAATCGTTGTAACGAGCTAGAGCAGAAGGCAAAATTAAGCCCGAATCCGATGGGTTTTTGGTTCGAGAGGAGATAGTTTCTTGTCAGGAGCAGAATGAAGATATACTTGTCGGTCACTTGTTTTGTCGGTGGCGACGCAGTTATGGTGCGCTCAGTGGGTCAACTGGCGACATCCGGCACTCGATGGTCTCGTCAACATCCCGACCCAGCGCCGAGACAACAGCAGCGAGAAGTGAAACCACTTGTTCAGAAGAACATTTTGTTAGAAGACGAATGTTTATAATTAAACGTTATGCGCACTTGTATCAGCCTGCAGTAACAAGCGTGCCCTGTACTGTGCGTAATAACATGTGGGCCTAGAGACTGAGCCCTGGACGTATTGTGTTCCAAAAGTTTCGGCAAAAAATGTGTGTCACTATTGACCCAATTTTTTAAGTTAAACTAATGAATTCCGAGCGAGAAGAAACAACGCGCGTTGATTTCACACCTCTCCTCTAATACCGGAGCTGTTTGTTTTTGCCATCTGTGAGTCAGCTCCAGTTATCTATTTAGAGATACAGGTCACAGCGTCTGCTACACTCCTCTGCCCGCCCTGCTGGGTCATTGTTCTGGAGTGGAGTTCTCCGTAGTCCACTCCTCTCCCCGCGCTGCTGGTACCCGCGTCTCCTCTGGAGTGGAGTTCTCCGTAGTCCACTCCTCTCCCCGCTGCTGGTACCGCGTCTCCTCTGGAGTGGAGTTCTCCGTAGTCCACTCCTCTCCCCGCGCTGCTGGGTACCGCGTCTCCTCTGGAGTGGAGTTCTCCGTAGTCCACTCCTCTCCCCGCGCTGCTGGGACCCGCGTCTCCTCTGGAGTGGAGTTCTCCGTAGTCCACTCCTCTCCCCGCGCTGCTGGTACCCGCGTCTCCTCTGGAGTGGAGTTCTCCGTAGTCCACTCCTCTCCCCGCGCTGCTGGTACCCGCGTCTCCTCTGGAGTGGAGTTCTCCGTAGTCCACTCCTCTCCCCGTGCTGCTGGTACCCGCGTCTCCTCTGCGTGGAGTTTTCCCTAGTCCACCACTCTCCCCGCGCTGCTGGTACCCGCGTCTCCTATGGAGTGGAGTTCTCCTTAGTCCACCCCACTCCCCGCGCTGCTGGGTACCCGTGTCTCGTCGGGGGCGGCGTTCTCTGAGGCCGCCGCGCACCCATCTTGTTTGTATTGGCTTTAAGGCCAACACCTTCCCCCCAAAGGAGAATCTGGGCCGACTGCCTTTTATGGGCGTGTTAGCGCGGCTTCGTACCTGTGACGTCACGGTCCGTGGGCGGCGAGGTCGGAGCTGACTGGGGAATCAGCTGACAGAGGCTCCCTAATGCAGTCAGCTGATCTTCTCTCAGACCGGCTGCTGCCACCTGTGACGTCACCAAAGTCAGCCTGACCGACAGTCACTGAGGGCAGCACAGGACGCGTGTTGTGAGCTGTTCTCCAACTTAAAGGGAATGTGGCACCTTCATAACGTAATTTTATCTGAGATAGCCAAGTTGTAAAGCAAGTCGGAAAACCCGGTACTCAATTTGTCATTTGTCTTGGAACTCTAGATTTCCGTAGAAAAAGCTAAAACCTACCTGCTATGTACCCTTAGCAGCAGGCCACAGTTGTCATCGCTATTGGTGTGACGACATATGATGACGTCACGATGAACATCAGCCAATCGAAGCCCTTGAAGCGTTTCGAGTATTGTAGTGGTTTCCAGATCATGACATCATCCACCGGCAGATATTTATTTATTTCCCTGGAGGATTATTTTAAAAATAAAAACTTTGAACTTATTGTAATTGTTTTCAGAGATATCATGAGTTGTTCATTATTTTCGGCTAAAAGTGCGCCTAAATACACCATATTTCAGGATTCAACTGAGGTACCACATTCCCTTTAAAGCCACCCCATATGTATGGAAACTCTGCGGGAGAAGCGTCTGTCTCTGAACCGTGGGCTGGTGGGTCTCGGAATGCACCTCGATCTCAGCCAAAACTGTAGCCGATACAACGGCGTGAGAAAACCTACATGTCTTCCCCATGCAATATAAATTTCACCTAGCAATAAAGGAAGTCAGAATATATTCGGAGCGATAAAATATGACTACCGTGGTATTGAGAGAACTGCCATCTTACATGGATAACAGATTGTCAATCCTTAGGAGCCTAAGAGGTTACTGAGCTTGTAAACAGATGCAGCATAATAATTACCCCCTGCTGACCATTGCCCTGTAGCTGTGACCGCCGGGACGATAGCATGCATCCTGTTGGGACGAAAGCATGCATTCAAGTGTCGTATTCTGGCCATTGCTGGTTTAGGGAATGGCCCATGCAAGGCTAAATCAATTGGACACGTCGGGGACAAGGCATTGATGTAAAGGATATCCTTGGTTTCAGAATTATGGATGTTAGCTTTATGTTGGTGACGTAAGGTGTTGAGAGCGAGGGTTTTCAATGAACAAGTTGTTTATATTCAGTCGTTGAAATTGTCTCCTCGAAATTTAAGCTACTTCTGCGAGCGCTCGTGGTACGTAAAGCTAAAGTACCAGACATCAATACGGCATGGACAGTTGCGGACCGCCGGGAAGTTAGCTCTACCAACGAAACTTAAATTCCGTTTTAATTCAGGTCTGCTTCATTAAACCCCATTTAGCTTCGTACAACTTTGCCAAATAACAAAAGACGTGTAGCGTGAACAAACTTGCAATAGGGCTAATTATGGTTTGATTGCTCTTTTTTCTAGAAAAGCTATAAAAACTTTGATCCCTTAGAAGATTTACTATAGCAAGCTTTACGTAAGCTCAAACAATTACGAGACCATCTGGATAAGGAAGTTCTAAGCAGTCTCTGGCAAAGGGTGTCTTACAAACAGGGTAGATAAGACCCTCCTCACGTATAACAGGTGCTCCAATTTCAGGTCACGCTTGTTCCTTTGTCTAAGACCTATACTGCAGTAGCGGCGGAATAGGGGGTGGGAGGAGATATTCCCCATCCCCAAATTTTTCGGGACCCTTGTCTAGCAGGCGGATTCTTCAAGCTGCAGTTGTCTGCTGGCTGGGTCATTTTTGTATTTTGTTCATTGCAATTTGCTTAGCATTTCTATTTTTCCGAAGAAGGAAGGTCTGCCTCTTCCAGTCGAGACTAGGGAGGTGAAGGGGGGGCGATGTTTTACATTCTTTTAGGGGTGGGTGACTCATAAAACATTTTTTTATTTTGTATTTATTTAATTCATTGCCCACGGAATGACCCCAATAAAAGGCAAAGTAGAGGAGATAAAACAATGTAAACAAACCACCTAACCAGAAACCCAAACCGATAAAACAATGGTACATCAGAGGGCAATCGACATTATATACACATGATAGGAGCACAAACACTGTACAACCGGGTAACCAACATCACTGCAGCACCTAGTTTACGGCAGGCGTCAAACACCGACGCATATATATATATATATATATATATATATAAAACCTGAACTGATAACCATTACGCCTATGTATGCAGTACCTCACTATGTATACATATATATATATATATATATATATATATATATATATATATATATATATATATATAAAAATGCACTTAAACCGAGTAGGGCAACTTTATCAAAGACACAAAAAGACCACTGCCCTCATTCCGCGATACCATGCAATTTTTATATCGCAGTAAACGAATGAACTTTCTCACCAGAAGCTGACACATATTATGAAGAGCTAACGTCTACTTCAGAATTTGGAAGCACGTCATATTTACCCTGAGTGTTTATGCTACTCTCTTCGGCATTGCAAGAAAAGGGCCTTGGTTTATTTACCCCCGCCTCAGTTGTATTTACCTTCACCTCGATTAAACATGCGCAGGTGACCTCCTGCTGTTCTGAACAGGTAGCGGGGAAAGCGCTAGCCATGCTTTAGCAAGGAGCTCGGCAAATGCTTGAGTAAAACTTTATTGTACTTACTCACAACGTGCAAAATATGTATCCTACTTAACGCGTATTTGCTTGCTGCTACATGTCTTTTGACGTTTTATCCCATATCTTGAATTCAGATTTTTGGTACACGTCACGGGTAATGTAATTGGTATAATGTTTAAGAATCATCGGAAGCATCGGGTATTTTTCAGGGAAATAGTTTCAAACTTGTTTATGCCTCTTGATGCGCATTCCGTTAGGCAGATCTCTGTCTACACTTATTTCCCTCGAAACACTTTTCCTAGCTTTGCCTAGATCTTGCGCCTCCTGGGTTGACCTCAAAGGTTAGTGTATTTTGTTGTGTTTGTGTGCGTAGGCGTTGTGTGTCTGTTTTTTAGTCACACAGAATGAATGGGGTCACTATCAGCATGAAAAGTCGACAAATCTAAAATAAAGCATCCTATTAAGGAATAAGTCATGCTTCAGGACAAAAATTAATTGCAGGCCTAGAGAGATAGGGAAGTGGGTAAATATGACCAGTTGGTTGCTGTGCAGTGAAGTCGCCAGCGTGCGTAAACGCTGGCAATGGGTTCGCGGTCTGTGTCGCACCGAAAGAGCTACAACTTTCACCTCTGTGGAAATCAGCTAGCCACAGGCGCTTTCGCTGTGTTGAGCCCAGCGATTCACCTGACGTGTCGGTGCCTCTCTGTGTACCGCAAAAGGGCTGCACTACTGTCGTGATGTAAGGATGCAAGCGTGATCCTGCCTACCTAAGTCCATATAAGCTGAGCGGGATATTGGCAGCACGGGGTGAGACCGGTTCTCGTAGCTAAAAGTGTATTCCAGACGGCAGGCCAGCCAGCCCCCGCCTGGACCCAGGTGTAGAGGAGGGTGCTGGCAGTGTGAGTCATACAGGCGACCACCTGAGGTCGGACGTGCCGCCGGAGGGTCAGGTCATGACTCTAGCAGGTCATGCTCTCAACGACAGACCTTTTGTGGCTTAAACTACGCATTAACAACACCCCCTGTTTAAACGAGCATGCCATGTGACGCCTCATTACCATTTTGCAGGTCGGACCTCCGGCGAGTGGGCGGCGCCTGCCTGTGACGTCACCGGGGCGACGAGCAACGCCGCACGGCGGCGGCCGCGCCGCAGCCAGCGCCGCTGTCTCCGGCGCTTTCATAACACTGTGGGTGCCGAGAGTGGCAACAGAACCGACCCGAGGTTCGCGACCAACGAACGACCTGTACTGCTGTGATTGTGTGTTTGATATTGGATTTTGTGAGCGACTTTGCCACCTTTAGTGAGTAGTGTAGGATAAGAATCAAAATGCCGGGAAAGCGCGTGCTGCGAAGCGGAAAGTGGGTGTCAGAGGAAAAGAAAGTCTCCGAGGAGAAAAAGGTGCAAAAGTTTGAGGTGCAGGAGAAGACGACGTCTAAAGTTGCCGGGAAGTACTCCAAAACCGTCAGCGGAAAGGATGCCAAGGAAGTAAAGGCGGTAACAGGTGCTACCGAAAAGAAAGCCATAAAAGGAAAAGACCCCACGAAGGGAACAAAAGATGCAAAGGGGACTCCGACAAAGAAGAAGACCACTGAGAGCGCCAATGGTGCTGGGGCACTGGCGAAGAAGGGCACTTCCAATGCCGGCGAGTTAAGGGCCTCGTCGGCACAGGAAGTCACCTCTTCAGATCAGTTAGCTTCTAAGGAGCTGGTGAGCTCCTCGAAGAAGATCGAGCAAGCTGCCTCATCGCAAATGATGGAGCAGTCTTCGTCGCAGCAAGTTATGGAGCAGTCTCTGTCGTCTTCACAGGTGTTGGAACAGTCCTCATCCTCGCACCAGGTTGTGGAACAGTCATCATCCTCGCAACAGATTGTGGAACAGTCTTCTCAACAACAAGTGATGGAGCAGAATGTATCATCTTCCCAACAGGTGTTGGAGCACTCTTCTTCCTCCCAACAACTTTTTGAGCAGTCGTCTTCTCAGCAGGTAATGGAACAGGCTGTTTCATCTTCGCATCAAGTTTTGGATCAATCTTCTTCCTCACAGCAAGTTGTGGAGCAATCAATGTCCCAACAAGCGCTGGAACAGTCGCACTCGTCTTCTCAACAAGTCATGGAGCAAATGCATTCTAGTTCCCAACAGGTCATGGAGCAGTCACATTCTAGTTCCCAACAGATCATGGAGCAGTCACATTCCAGTTCCCAACAGATGGTGGACCAGTCACATTCCAGTTCTCAACAGATCATGGAACAGTCCTCCTCTCAACAAATGCTGGAACAATCTAGCCGTTCCAGTCAGCAGATGATGGAGTCTTCACTATCTCAAACACAGCAACAGCAGCTTCAGTCATCCCAGATCTCTGAGTCCCAGATCTCTGAGTCCCGAATCTCTGAGTCCCAGGTCTCTGAGTCCCAGGTGCAGCAATCATCTTCCACAACCGTGCAGCAAGAGTCTCAGATCAGTTCTGCGACCGTGCAGAGGTCTAGCTCTTCCACGAATGTCTTACAACAACAGCAGATCATGGACAGCTCCGGTCAAGTCCTCCAGATCAGTGACAAGGCGCACACTGTCGACGACAAAGGGGCAAAGAAGTCAGGCAAGCCGAAGAAGCCGGCTGGTCGTCCGAGCACCGCCGAAGGAGGAGGAAAGAACGCCAAGTGTATTTGCGAGATCTGCGAGTGTGGGTGAGTACCGAAAATATGCCTATATTTTTATTGTGCTGCTATCATATGTATGACTATCCTCGCTACTTCAGTGTCCCTCTCGTATTTGTAACTTTGGATTAAAAGGAAGAATATATCGTCGAACTTGGATGTTATGGAGGGGCTCATTGACGGCGAGGCAGTTATTCATTTTGCAACGCTTCCCCAATGCTGAATGCATTCTACATTCACTCCGTGGCTTTTTGAGGTAATGCAGACGTCGTCGAAGTTTCCATAAGGGTGCGATTTAGGGTTCTTCATTTATATGCAAAATGAATCGCTTTCAATTTTTTATTTCTAGAAATAGCAATCAAGTGTCCAAAACATTGTATTTTGGGTAGAAAGTAACATTTATGACGCGAAGTTCCTATCTCCTTAAAAAACTGTCAGACGTTTTTACCCTCTGGTAAGGCACAGTATTGATGTAAGAATGATGCATTGATGCAATTAGAGGGTTGGTTTCGTTCTGGATATCTACGTCAAGTGTTTTTATTTCTGATTAAAGCACACTTGCAGATTATTATCCTATCGTAACAATTCTTCCGGTGATACTTGCTTTTTTGTCCCATCAACGGTCTCTACCACTCGAATTAGATGTGATAACCGCCCACGAAACCTAGCACTGAAGCAATGTTAATAGACTGGGTAGTCGACAAATCAGAAAAAAACTGATCATGTTTCGAGGTACGCCGCACCTTCATGTAAGTGAAAACACCAGGTTTCCGAATTTCGCTCTAATTAAACAAAAAAATATGACGTTGTTGGCTCTCGGTGCACTCGTGTTTCATCGGTGCCATCATTGTTGTAACCTCAGTCGAGGCAGTTACTTGTGGTCCACGGTACTAGTTTTTTACCGAGGCGGCCCTACCCTGACTTGCTGGCCTCATGCAGAGCAGCTGCATTCTGCACACGATCTTTTTGGCAGGTAGCAATCACCTGCTGCCCTATTTGGCTCAATTCGCCCACGCTCCCGTTGGCAGTGGGCGAAACGATGCTAGACTAGCCCCTCGTCACCCACGCCCGGCCATCTTGGAGCTCGGCTCTTGTAGCGACCGCGTCTGTGTGGGCGAGCCGGAGTTCTGACCAAAACAACCACTAGCGCCACCGCTGACTGTCTCTGTGCACGGCTGCAGCGGCCTACTTAATTCGGCGAGGTCTAACGTCTGGACTTCGTTAGAACCTTCCACATTTGTCAGTTTGAATTAAAGTTGCCACTGTGGCAGAGGTGTGCCATCTCATTAAGATTACTTAACTACGGCATGAGTTGGGCTACCTTGTATTAGACTCGTGCCTTTTCCAGATATATAGTTTTTAAATACTCGTTATTATTGAATGTGCATTTTTCTCTATATTAAAAAGTTCTCCTATCGAATTCATAGGCGTAGCAAGGTTCAAATCTGAGGTGGCCTAGCACGTTTTGCGAGTGGTTCTTACTCTCAAACTCCTCTGGTCCATCGGGTTGGATATCAAAGTAATATAGGCAAATGGTACTGTACTGCCTCTTGGACTATCCTCGCCCCTATAGAAGTGTTTGGAATCTACTTGTTTTCATTTTAGGTGAATTGTGACACGTGGTGAAGAGGGATATCCAAATTTCGCCGAAAGATTGTGAATGTCGATATCTGTCGGTCATCGATCAAAGTTACCGCAAATACTGGGGTTGTCATAGAATGGTGACGAATAACATGTCTGAAATAACTCCAGCCCCAGTTCCAGCCAGTCGTTCGCATTTACATGGCCAGTCAAGGTCGCAAGAACTACGAAATCGTTCCATACGTCTGATGAATGAATTAAAGTGATTGTAATGAGCTTTGAAGGGTCTCTCGCATGCATGGTAGATTTTGAAGGATTGTGGTGTCAGCGTCTCTTGGAAAAGTGGCCGAGTACAAAATGGTTCCACGAGTGGACAGTTTAGCTGTGCGGAATGTGTTCTTTCACATAAGTTGCGGCATCAGCGGCGTGACTGAAGCAGCATCCGATCCTTTTCGGTGAGAGGCGCCGTGACGCGTCTTGACAGTGGCGCTGTGGGTGATAGCGCCCTGTCGCGCACTGCAGTCTCTCTCACTCTGCCGCGCATCGTCTCCGCCTCCCCCGCCCCCTCTCTCTTCAGCTCTCACCATCAGCTCAGCGAACCGGCGCTGCGGGCACCAGCGGAGACCGATCTAGAAACCCGTTCTACTCGCAGCGACCTGACCGAGCTGTGAAACCTAGTCTGCTGAAGGTTTTCCATGTTGGACGAAACCTCCACAGGCACTGAGATCCAAGAGTCACTGACACTGCCATGGTAAACCGCAGTGTGAAAACAATGAGTGGACGGTAATTTCATCCACCTGGTATGGAAGAGACTTCAAATTTTACAGCTTTGGGTCGGTTACAGGTTACAGCTCTAAGTCGGAAGTGATCTCCAGCGATTGTGGAAGAAGGAATAATGTTGTCCGTAGCAATAAGTCACGCGCTAACTGACTGAATGGCGTGGGAGTCGGGTGAAGACACCGCCTCTTCCCAGGCAGACTCAGTCGTTCATTTGAGCTGGCTTGGGACCGCACCACTGGCTATTTCCGGCTGTCGGTCAGGCACCAGTTGAAGGCCAGGGCCGGCAGCTTTGGCTCCCGGTGGATGATGCACGAAGCTATAAGTAAAAATGTACGGCTAATTTGTCTCCGTATTAAACTGCATGGTCGAGTTTGATGCTGAAATATGCCACTGAATCTGCACCTGGGCGTTGGCTTTTTTGCTGCTGCTGCCGTGGGCCTACAGCGCCCCTGGCGACGGCCGTCGGCCGTCGGCAGCGATGGCGTTCACCAAGGACACCACTGGCGGCTAAAGAGCGCACCCAGCCACTGTGACCGGCCGCCGGGAGTGACTGGAACCGCCCGAGCCGCCGTACAGGACAGTCACCTGGCTGGAGACACCAGCGAAAGGAACGGGGAGCGGCGTATTTTATCCTGACGAGGCAGCGACTAATGATGAAATAATGGTGACGTCACGGTCCGGCTTCCCTCCAGCGCGGGTGCGGTGCAGCGGTAATAAGCGTGCGGCGACTGTCGGCGTGCTTTGCTGGCGGTGAGAATGCGTGACGTCACTGCATGCCGGTGCGAGTGAGTTAGAAAAGTAACCCTTCTGCGGGTATGACGTCAGTGACTGGGTTAGACTTGTGTGCCAAACACAATATAGTAGTAAACTTGCCTTTGGCGTTGCAAATTGTTATTATATGTTTAATGAATATTTGATTGCACCAGTCTTATCTTTTGATATATTCCAAAGAAATACCTATAATAAATTATGGCTGCACCGAAATGTTCTTCTTCAACACCAGGTTCAGAAATATTTGCACCCCTCTTTATTGCAATGGCAAATACAACATTTTTGTCGTTACCTACAATTGATTTAAGGTATTCATCTGTTTTCTACCAAAGAAGTCTATTTTGTCCCCAATTAATGCTAGCCTACTGAGTTTGCTTTTCCTTTTCCCATATACCTACAGCCGCCATTCGCCAATCCTTAGAAATGTTTTTAGTCCAAACAGACTCGTTCCTTGACAGTCTACAGCCCAGGGGTGTCAATTTATATCTCTTTGGGGTGCCCGGGCACCCACCATGAAACGTCGAAACAATGCTAAGTATAATTGGTTTATATTTTCTTGTTTTCCATTTAAGTTAGGGATCCAATACCGAATGCAGGCCAATCTTTGGGGTGCCTGGGAACCCACAATGAAACGTCGAAGCAATACTAAGTATATGTGGTTTATATGGGGATTTGGATGGCAAATGTCCTTTCCTTCCCCCCTGGATCCGCCAGTGTAGCGATCTCGAATTTTTAAGCAGCTCAACAGGCCTGTGGGAAAGCTAGAAAAAAACTTTATATTAGACTCTCCATTTTAAAATTTTGGCTCCTTACTTACAGAATTCATTCAAATTCGGCATCCCCAATCACACTAAACACCATGCCCTTGCTACAGGCCCGTAGGCGCCCGCGAACGATTTGTGGCGTCCAGAACAGCCCAGCAATGCCCTGCAGCACACCGGGTGTTGCGACTGCGACATCATTGGCCCAGAGCTGATGCGGCCGTAACGGTGGCACGCCAAAAACGACCCAATTATACCCTTGCCGTATGACAAACACGGCCGTCACGGCATGCCACAACACTGCTCATGCAGGAGTGTGACGGCCGAAACGTCTGGGCCTGGGGTGTCGCGGTATGCATGAGCCGTGACCCGAATGCCTCGGTGGTGACTCAGTTCTGCAAATACCTCTATAAATTGACTCAGTGCTGTTAATATGTCAATAACTTTAACAACAAGAATAAAGAAGCAGTGACTACGGAAAATACACAGTTTGAATGTCTGCTGTCACTTATGGCCGATGTGCATATCAAAGTGCATAAGTGCAATTCGTATGTTTAGCGTGCTTGAAAAATGCCGGCTTTACGTATCTGAAATATTTGAAAAATCTACTGCATTCTGGAGACACCGGCAGTTCAAGAAAATGCATCAAACATAACCAAAAATTTATGTTGACAACATTAGTCTCAGAATGTTGCAATGCGTTGCAGTGCCCAAAAAACGAGCTCACGTGCCTGCGACCCCAGCCTGTCCGGTGTTGCGTTCACCCGTCTTCGTCGGGAGGATTGTGAAGGTGACCTGGAAGCCGCTTATCACTGGCTGCCAGGCCATGACGCGGTCACCGACCGACCACTTTTCACTTTCTTGTGCCGCCGCCAGTCGCCTATCCAGAGGCGGTGAGCTGTCACGGAGGGTAACCGGCATAAAAACTCTGTAGAGCTTTCAGAAGGGTTCACCCAGATAAGCGACGTTTGAGGGAGCGCCAAGGCTCGACAGTAGCGCGGGGTGGTGACACATACTCTCTTGTCCCCCACCCCTGTGGATTTTCGCATGTTGGGGTATCCTGATACCAGGTCCATTTGTGAAGGCTGACTTTCGTGCTGTAAAGCTCCTAGACGGCTGGAGAAGGGAGCAGGCCTGTGTGGTCCGAGTTGGCGGTTACTGCCGTCACCATTCTTTTGATTGTGCCGACACGGTGTACGTGCTGGAGCGGTTCACCGGCGCGGAAGCCGGCCCCGATGGCTGCTGAGCTAGCAAACAAATATTACCGGCCAAAACACCGGGTACCCCTGGTGCTGGCCAGGTCAGTGGGTATTGCAATACAACAAATTGGCAGTGTGCTGTAAATATCATTTGTGAACTACGTGATTCGTGATCGAACAGATCCCCGAGCTAATAATGGATTGAATTCGCTACGCCAGAACAATTGGCAATGTGGTATCCGGATATGGGTTTAACGTTTCATTGGAGGCCAGGTGGCAGTACTTTTGGATTAGTTTCGGATCGGTCCTCACGGTCTACAGACTGATTGGTCCGGAAAGGCTCGGAAAGCTTTGAACGGCCTGTATTAAATATAAATCGTCTTAACCGTAACGCTGTAGGTAGGTAAGTAATCACTTAGTTCTTCAGTGAACTGAAAACATATGGTGTGGTGTTCCTTCTTGGTCGAGTTATCACACATGTTGCTCTAGTTCTCCAGAAGTGTTACCCGTTTCTCGATCCAATATCAGCCTCCATCACGTCCAGACGCCATTGGGATCTCGGGTTGCGTGCTCTGTCGAAAAAACACGAGTGATGGGCGCGTTCCGAGCAGCGTGGATCTCTAACTTCGTGCTCTGTCGTGGAAAACATGAGTTATGGCCGCGCTCGCAGCGGTGTTTTGATCGGTCTGCACCTCCCACCACTTCCGGAGGCCGGGCACAGTTAGGTAGCGGTGCCGGCGCCCAGCAATGTTTCATTTATTCCCGATACGCCGCCGCGCTGCGGCCAGGGCCGGCCACCGACGCGTGAAGGACACCGCCTGGGCGGCGTCCCGACTCTGCTCAAAGTCAGATAACTCTGTCTTTTTCGTATAAGCAGAAAGTTTCCAGTGGCCTTCTTGTTTTCTGTTTCATGCGCTGCGCTGACATGTTTCGATGCCTGAGTGCGTGACTGTCGGTGGCTGTGGCGTGGACGCCACCGTGTGGGGTGGTGCCAGCACGTGCCGCCCAGTGCTACACTGTGACGGCCGACTGTAGCCCGCTGCTACCAGCGCAGTGCCCAGGACCGTCGCCATCTCAAATCAGGACGGGTCCAGTGAGGACTCTCCAGTGAGCATGGGTCCAGTGTGAAATGGTTCAGTGAGAATTGGCTCAGCGAAAGGGTTTAAGGTCCAGAGCGGATGGTTACCATCACAGTATCCCACAATATGTCATTGCCTATGCTTGTTTGGACGTTCAACTGTAAGAATTTCGCCACAAGCTTATAACCCTCAACACATAACCATCCGGACTAGTTGGAACTGTGCATCCAGACCCTGACTGGTTTGTTATTCCTGCGCCGATTGGAGATAGACCGATTTTCAAACCATGTGGAAGCTGAACAGCAGGAGTGAAATGCCAAGGCGGGATAACGTCAAGCTGTGGTGTTTCCTGCCCCCAGGCGTTGGTCAAGTGAAGACCGTGATACAGAAGTACCGGTAAGAGGGCGCTGTGACGTGTTAAAAACCCAGTCCTGATGGCCAGGACATGGTGAATGAGGGTGGTTGCCACGACTGAGCATATTGGGACATTGAGGGGACGTGGACGAGGTGAAGCGGTATTGCATAGGGCGGTAGAACAGCTCAGCAGAGCGCCTGGAGTACCGCGAATTATGGGGAATGCGAGTCCTGTGAAAGTGGCAGAGTGAGCGGGTGGAACCAGGGCCGGTGTCACCATGTGAATACTCCGCTGCGCGAGGATATAAATATCCATGAATCTGGATGATTGAATTATTGGTCAAGTGTTCCATTATTCACTGTCATGTTTAGCTGAGCGATGTTGTCTGTGGTACCCCTTTCTGGTACTCCTTTCTGATGGTACAGCGGATGTGTGCCGTGTTCAACTGTGCCCCAACGCCGTGACCACAAGCTTACAGTTATGGTCATTATTGATCGTGACGTAGCGCTTTTGAAGGCCTAATTTTCTTGCTTCGCCCACGCAAATATTCACACGTGAGTTACCACACACAACCTTACTCAAACTCGGTGCCGCAGTTTTTATCTAAACCCTTCTCCACCAGGTGAAGATCCAGTGCCTTCACCATTTTTCATCAATGTTAATTCATCGACCCAACTGTTCAGCATATTCAGAATCGTGCCGAATGTCTGCCCAGCTCTGTGTGCAGCTGCGATAATCGCAGGTTAGCTCAGGGAAAGGCGCATTTTCACCAAGGATGCTTACCTGCGTCTATTTCTTCACAAACGGAGAGTTGTCCGAGGTGTGGAACCAGGGTGTTCTTGGTGCGCCCAACAATGCTGTATGTTCTGACTCACCCCTTAAAAGTACCACATTCTAATAATCGGCAGGAACTGTTTGGATGGGTAAGCTAGGATATCCTAAAATATGTCTTTTTTAGGAATGGAAGCTAGGTTTATATGCTCCCAAAAATGAAAGACCTGTGCAGGAAAAATTCTCCCGATGTTTTCCTGCTGCCATTTAAACAGCAGTTGTGAGCCTGCACGGTGTTTTCAAGAACAGCTGCATCGGCGAGTCATAATGTCATTCCGTGACGAGCTTGACCGTCCTGTTTATTGTTTTAGTGAGGGAGGGAGCCGCTCTTTACGACCGGCCTCGTTTCAACACCAGCCACTCACTGCACAGGGTTTCAGATGTCGACGCTACTATAACGAAGAAAACCAAACATTGGTTGTACTAAAGCTTGGTAGGTATAACTTCTCTCCATGCACGCATATGTCTTCGATAAGCGGAAAATGCTGGTTCTTTGCCAGTTTTATTTGTTGTATTACCTATGTGCTGGCTTCGTATGCAGTAGAGGAACCTTTTTATTTCATACCCTTGTTTCCATATAAAAATTGTTAGTCTACACTCAGCGTTGCAGCTGTGCGATTTCCGTATCCGACGAAAGGGGTAATCTTACAAGCAGGGTGGAACTCATAATTGGAAGAACCTTGGAACTGTTCTGGGAAGAGCCTCCGCGCTCCCTGTCCTCATGAGACGTCGGCGCGCCCCATATACCCTGGTGCGTAACAGCACGATGCCAACGTTGTTTTGGCGGAAATGACTGTTCAGCATGGCAAAGAACGCCGCCGCAGTGAAGTCAGCCATGTTTGGCGAACACAGCGCTTCCAGGGGGCGATGAAGGCCGACTCGCACCGGCTCGTTTGCATCGGAGCGTCTGACCTGACGTGAGTCATGCAGGCGCCTCACCGGCCGGCTTTGTTATGGGCGTCGGGGCGGGCCGGCGCCGCCACGTAACCGCGGGCACGGGGGCTCACGTATCGGAGCGCCATCTGAACCGCACCCCCGCACCTGACGCCGACCTGACCCCACTCAGCTGACGCCTGATTTGTGTGGAGACGTGCTATCAAGATGAACCGGGCAGAAAATGGTTCCTCAGGAAAAAGGACTCTTGCTAGTTTGCGGGATGTGTAGACGATGCAATATGCGTCTTTATGGCCGGTTTTCCAAATATTTGGTCTGTTGGAAAACATGTAGACGCTGTGTTCACACCATGCTCTAAACATGTATTGAATTTCCAACCATTGGGAATATAACGTGGTTGCATTAAAAATATAAGCGCGGCTTTTGAACGGCTCTGGAATCCCGATCTCAAGTATCCTTGGTCTTCAGCGTGAGAAGCTTCTGCGATGACCGTGCTTATCGACAGTGCAGTGAGCTCTCTAGAGCCGGGGGAGAGGAGCGGACAGGCTCAGCGTTGTCAGGTTTCCTCCTCCATGAATTATTCATGAACCTGGCCTGGGAGCATTGTGCCAGTGGTTGGCTGCCCCCAGCACTGTGAGTGGGTTTGGCCCGGTCGCTGAGTCTTGGGTGCAGCATTAAACCTACACCTATGTGTAATTTCCGACCATTGTTTGTGACTTTAAAATGACCAGTGTGCATTACACTGACCTCCCACTGACATAGGGTTTAACTAGACTCAGATATTGATTCTGAAGCCCCAGTTGCTGCCGGGCTAGTCATAGGCAGATCCAGGATTTCCGACCGGGTGGGGGGAAGGAGGGGCACATGCTCAAGTGCCGCCATCCGGACTTCGGTGACCCTCGACTCTCAGCGCCGAGGGTGGGCAGTTTTTGGGAAGCAAAACATCAGGTGGGCGCCAAACCCTATCGCAGGGGCGTGGGTGCTCTCATCCCCGAGGGAAAGCGGCATTTTAGGGGGCGCCATCGGATTTTCAGGTAGCGCCGTGACCAGCTCGGATGCGCCGGGGGTCGATGGGGGAAGTTCCCACTTTGCCCTCCTCCTGGATCCGCCCATGGTGCGAGAGGGTTTCGCTGAAAGGCATGAGGTATTGGGCGTACCCCGCCATCACGACTGGGCGGCCGGCACGGTGTCGGCAAAAAGCGTGGCCGGCGGACGTGGGCGGGGGCGGTTCCGGCCTTCGCTGTTGTGTCAAGGCGAGCCGCCCACGGAGTTCACCCAGCCGCCCATTGTAGTTATCTGTCCGGGAGCTACTGGTGAAAAACCGGGCCCCATCCAGGCTGGTGCCAGACCGGCTCGGCTGCTTGTCCAGTCGTCCAAATACGGGATCAGCTGGTGGCAAGGGCGAATGTTTAAAGCTGGGGGTGGCTGGACCTGACACTGATGTCCGCTGCGGCGCCGCGCGCCGATGCGACATCGGAAACTACTGGAATGTGCTGGCTGGAACAGGGCTTGACTCACTCAGCAGATGGGTTATCACAACACTTCCGACGGCCCCTCCCAGTCCCTGGTTGGGTGCAAGCCAAACCAGCCATTGTCAGGTCACGTCACATAAGCTACAGAGCGGTCCTCAGGGTTCCTCGGAAATGGAACGGTAACCGATAAGATTGTTTTTGATGCAAGAGTTTCACCTGATTTTTTACAACTTAGGCATCGTGTCTTGACTAAAACCAATCCTCAAAATGTTCTTCGACACTGATGTATATGGCCCATATCGCCATATGATGCTGCAAGTTTGGTATAGATGAAACAAGTGGGGAAGGCACATTAGTGTGCCAAAGGAGTTCCGACATTATCAAACAAACAATCAGTGAAAGCTCCTGTGGACACCTATTCCATCTGAAAACAAAGTCATACTATGTCTCTCAGTCTCACGTGTAAAATCTTGTAAACACTACCGGGGAGTTTCTAGCTGAAGAGAAGACAGCGACTGCCGGCGCTGGTGACTCAGGGACAGGCGGACTGCCCTATATGGAGGTGGGTGTCAGCGGCAGACAGATGTCCCCGGAGGTGAGGTGCTGGGAGCGAGCGGCCACGAGCCAGGCATGGCCGTCTCGCCAACAGATGGGTGAGTCACCTGGAGCCTGCCGACGTCCGAATACAGAGATGTCAAGGTGACTGAGGAGGCGCTGCGTCGCACTCAGGTGCTTCTCCGGCGTCATGCACCTGTCTGGGCGCCGGCGCCGACTCCAGAAGCTCCTTTCACGTACTGAAGTTCATCCAGTTAGATTTATAGATTTAGCTTTGCGGAGGTCGGAGATGGATTCGTTTGTGGTATGTTACAAGCAAGAAGATAATCTGTCTGTTTGTCTCACATCCAATGGTTGTTTTCCAACCTCTCGGTCTGGCGATGCATTATCGCACACCGTTGCCTCTCTTGCAAGTGCAGAATCAGGAGGGGTGAGAAAATAGGCATTTTCCCGATCCACCGAGCCAAATGGGCGATAGGTCTGCCTTCCCGAACGGTCTGTACCGGACCTGCCTCTGCCCGTTGCTGAAATGGTAACCATAACACCGTAAGATGCTTCAGGTGAATGTATCAATAAGAGACATTGCGAAGCAGGAAGGCCGTCAGGGCGCTGCGGATTTGGAGCGGAAACTTCCAATGTTTTTGGAATGCGCGAGTTTCCTGTGATGCTCAATAGTAGGACAAATTGTGTACGCAAGGATGTGGATTTATATCACTTTGAGTCAAGGGGGTCAAATGCGGAGTAGATGGGGGATGCGTCCCCCCAACTCACGAATCAGTGGGAACGTCTCCAAATAAAATTTTGGACTAGATATCGTTTTTTATTTTCTTCTCATTATCTGCGTGATTAATTGTAATATGTTGATAAAGTACACCATTGTTGACGTTATTAAAGACAGGCAATATGCTTAAAGTTTGCTTGCCCCCGTCATCGCTAGTCTGAAGCATGCCCTCCCCAGTAAAAATTTCATGGCGACGTCCCTGCTGTGGGGGTACCCGGGCACCGCAGCAAAGGGCCAAGCTAATGTTGAAAATGGCCTTAAATTTTATTTTTCATGTTCAACTTAGTTTTGCCTAATTTGGAAAGTGTTTGCGAGGTTTGAAATAACAATATAAATTCTCTCTTTTTATGCAGTTGTCATTAACAATGTTTCAAATTTGGACACTTCAATAATTTTCGGAAATCCACGCCTCTGCGTATACACCATAGCCTTGCGCAAATTATCTTTTCATGGCTGCTACTTTGTTTGGTATCCTTTTTTAAAACGAAAATATTCGATGAAAAAATAGACTGCAGTTGTAGATATGACTCCACGACGTAATAAAACACTGAAAATATGATATAGCAACTCACGTGGGGTGTGCAGACCGGGCCTCTTTCTACCTAGAGCGCCTGTTTATTAACCGGGTGAAACCGGCATTGCAGCGCGAGGTAGCTCGCCGCTGTGCAATGTGTCCCACACTTCCCGCACCGGGCCTGGCTGGCTGCGGTGGGTAGGGTGCATCCGACCGTGAACTTTACTGCTGCCGCTGACCTACTTGTTCTGTGGTGATCCGTGCACCATCCAGGGTAGTTGGGAAAGCACGGTGTGGTGATCCGTGCACCATCCAAGGCAGTTGGGAAAGCACGGTGTGGTGATCCGTGCACCATCCAGTGCCGTTGGGAAAGCACGGTGTGGTGATCCGTGCACCATCCAGGGCAAATGGTAAAGCACGGTGTGGTGATCCGTGCACCATCCAGGGCAGATGGTAAAGCACGGTGTGGTGATCCGTGCACCATCCAGTGCCGTTGGGAAAGCACGGTGTGGTGGTCCGTGCACCATCCAGTGCCGTTGGGGAAGCACGGTGTGGTGATTCGTGCACCATCGAGTGCCGTTGGGAAAGCACGGTGTGGTGATCTGTGCACCACCCAGTGCCGTCAGGGAAAGCACGGTGTGGTGATTCGTGCACCATCCAGTGCCGTTGGGAAAGCACGGTGTGGTGGTCCGTGCACCATCCAGGGCAAATGGTAAAGCACGGTGTGGTGATCCGTGCACCATCCAGGGCAGATGGTAAAACACGGTGTGGTGATCCGTGCACCATCCAGTGCCGTTGGGAAAGCACGGTGTGGTGGTCCGTGCACCATCCAGTGCCGTTGGGAAAGCACGGTGTGGTGATTCGTGCACCATCCAGTGCCGTTGGGAAAGCACGGTGTGGTGATCTGTGCACCATCCAGTGCCGTTGGGAAAGCACGGTGTGGTGATCCGTGCACCATCCAGGGCAAATGGTAAAGCACGGTGTGGTGATCCGTGCACCATCCAGGGCAGATGGTAAAGCACGGTGTGGTGATCCGTGCACCATCCAGTGCCGTTGAGAAAGCACGGTGTGGTGGTCCGTGCACCATCCAGTGCCGTTGGGAAAGCACGGTGTGGTGATTCGTGCACCATCCAGGGCAGATGGTAAAGCACGGTGTGGTGATCTGTGCACCACCCAGTGCCGTCGGGAAGCACGGTGTGGTGATCCGTGCACCATCCAGGGCAGTTGGGGAAGCATTGTATCCGTCTGTTGCCAAAGGGAAGAAAGATACATTTCTCTAATTGGAGGTTTATCGGACAGCACTGGGTGATGAAAACGCAGAATATTTTAATTTTTGGTAGTTTATTAGCACTACTTTGTCAATGGAAACAAAATATAATAATATATATTTATAAAATATCGATCATACACTTTTGAAACCGGATTGAACATACTTTTTTTGTAAATAGCAGTGCCTATTTATTTTCAATACTGGAATACAATAATTCGCTTCACTTTTTTGTTGTTTTGTGAGCAGCAGAGGCTTGTTTTTGTATACAACGGGTTATTGTATCCTATTCATACACTTATTATCTTATATAACGATCCTGTTCATACAAACTGTTTTTAGGCTAAGCCACATCCCAAATCAGGCTAATGGTGATCTTTCCCGCGTTCGGGTAAACTCATAGTTTGGCGCGGTGATTTCCAAGGACAGTCTACTGTTCGCTTTCCCCAATATTTTGTCAGTTGATATAGTCTTTTATTCCAAAGGTTTCTTCCTACCAGATGCACAGTGGTATGCATGGCAGACAGTCTCTGACGTATCTTAAACCGGTTATGCTATTATGAACGATATAACCATTATTATTAGCGTAGCCGGAGTAAACTTGTTCTAAGAAGCATATACGTCCATTTCTTTAATTCTTAACAATATATGTGCAGAGTTACTACTGGTGTTAACGAAATAGCTATATGCTCGTGACAAGGTAAATATGAAAAGCAAACGTCTGACTTGATGCAGTATATGTAGCTAGGACTGACGGCAACCTTCTTCTACAGCCGGGCTTGTCAGTGAATACTGGTGCCCTGGCTGCCCGCAAAGGGGACACAATTACCACGGAGCAAACCACAGCTGTCTCCAGATCAGGTGCTCTAACTTCCTCCAGAGATCGTGCCTGTCGGCGAGAAGCAAACGATTACCATAGAGAACCGCAGCTGCCTCGAAATCGGGTGTCCCGGCTACCTTCGGGGACACTGACTGAGAATAAGGTGCCTCAACTGCTCGCAAAGAGCTCTTAATACAGAGGAGCTGGAATAGGCAGAGCTAAACAAGTTGCATTCAAAAGTGGAGCGAAGAAGCACATGCACGAAGGAGGTTCACAATGTGACAATCCATGGGTCACCTAGGCACCGATGGTGTAAGCTTTCCGTAACCCCTACAGCTGTACTCCTGATTATAAATGCTGATATGCATGCTTTGTGTTTTTGACGGAGCATTTATCAAGTGTATTACCTCACTGCTTAACATGCAATATTTCTGTTCCAGACGACACCGCTGCCCTCACAGCTTCAACGCCTACTCGTCCTCCATCCAGGAGTGTCTGGAAACCAGCAGTTCCAGCGATGTCCGCCAGGAGTCTCATTTCACTACCACCGCCAGGTGAGCGTTCCGTCCGACTGAGACACTCCCTGGAACAAGTGATGCAGTTGTTGCATATGCTGGAAATTTAGCCAGTCTGCGCCATAACGCTTACCTCCAACTTTCGTTCTCATATGCTGAGGGACTGAGCCCACCCACCTGATTAAAATGGCAAACCCTTGGTGCTTGATCGATTAAGTGTTTCATTACATAAAGCCCTGAATACATGAGAGGTTCCAGTGCATCCTATTTACCCATCTACCGCGGGAAGCAGACTTCCGGTTGCATGAGCCGATCAGTCCGCTCCTGCGGGCAGTGCGTAAATAGAACGTCTGAAACTGTTCTTGTATCTGGAATAATAGATGTCGTAGTGCATATTCAGGAACATTTATTGAAATAATTATGAAATGAGTGCTCGGTCGAAGTCTGTGTAATGGATGCTCCATAGAAACAATCAATCTTGATATTCATCGCGGGATACAAGTAAAATAGCATGTTCCGATAAAACTACACGGTCGGACACTCGGACTGGAAGGACCTGGAGGATCGCATTGACATGTGACTCTGTAGCCTATTCCAGAATGCATCATCAAACCGATAAATATTGCATAGCCATAGCAGCTTTAAAAAGTATCATATGTATATGGAAAATCTGGAGGTTACAAAACGTAAAACAAGGTACATACCTACCTAACCCGTCAATAAATTTGGAAACTCGTCCAACGTGCGTTTTTAGCTGCCCTCCCGGTGAATTGGTTCTGGTGTTATTTTTGGTGCCGGTCACGCATTTTAGAAGTGGTTTTTCTTTTATTGATCTAATTGTGGTTGATAAGACTGTGTTAAAGTGGATTATATATATATATATATATATATATATATATATATATATATATATATATATATATATATATAATACATTTGGTATTATTTGAATGATATCGTTTGCAGCTCAGTTTTGTTTCGATACACTTTTTCTGTATTGGATTGTTGGTTCATTATTGTTGCGTCTCGAAGTGTCACACATAGCTTTATGGGTTGGTGGAAAACACGTAGATATTACATTTCCCGCTGCCCAGAAGCTAAAAACATTGTAAAACCACGAAGTTCATGGATTTCGGATCATTCCTGCCTGTGCCTTAAGCTACTGACACAACGTTTTTTTTTGCAATTGGGCTGAATTTTGCCATTTTTGTATGAAAATTGGGAGCAGACGGCCTCTGTATTTTAACTAACAACGCCTACGTCTCACTGATTCTAGCAGTGTTTTTGGTGCTCAGCTGTGGCCCGAACTACACATCAACAGCGATATTGTTTCTGGTTTTCCTCGAGCTCCACTCTCAAGAAAATCATGCCATCCTCTGCAATAAATTAGACATGTATACCTCTTCCTTTCCTTATCATCCAACAGGTGACTTCCTGTCCACGTCCTACATCATCAAAAATGCACGTCAACGATCCGGCGGCGGCGGCGGCGGGTCAGCGTGCCGCCGCCGCCGCCTCGCGCGCATAACGTCGCGCGGGTCGTCCGCGACAACGCGCCCGCTAACAACTCCCTATCGACCTCTTGTCTGCTGCGTGTGCGCGCGTCCTCGGCGATACTGTCGCGCGGAGCTCGAGGCTCTTTGTGCATATAACTGATATCTACACTCACCTACTAGTGTCTTCTGATACCACCGACGGTCTTCATCGCTCACATCTGTACATTGTGCGGTCGTCTGATGGAGTCTGTATATGGTACTGAATGCGGGTCGGTCTGCTGACACACCCGCGCCTGTGCAAGGGTAAGCTGTGAAGAGCCGAGTGGTAACATACCGATACTAACTCTGCTGCAGGGAAGCCTACGCGGGGAGGTCAGCGGAGAAAACCTCCAGGGAGCAGCTCATCAGGTGGGTTGGCTGGTTGAAAAGAGTTTGTCGTGTTGCATACAAACCTTTAATTCTGCAGTATATGCGAAAGCGTATCACATAACGGAATACGATATAAATTGTTGGACATTTGAGCGTCTGCGTTGTGAGAAGGAAGTTTAAAGTCATGGCAATGCAACGCTTTGATGGACGTGCGAAATCGTACGTGAGGGTTCTTGCGCTGGTGAGATGACGCGCAACTATTCAAGTACGGAGCTTTGATATGCCGAACGAAATTTAGTTAAAGAGTTGATGTTTCTTTAAATCGAATATCTGTTGGCTATTGCCGGCAGGGAACGCTGAGGAAAAAGCAGAGTTAGACTTATCGTAAAAATATATCTATAAATATCAAATTTATGAAATTGTACCCATTTCATCCTAGAGTTTGTTCCGCTTTCAAAATGTCCGAATTCCCGTGGTTCGTGTATATTAACACTAATAGGCATGAAAAAGATGTATGGCAGCGTGAGTAAAAAGGAAAGTGTAAAATCGAGCATGTATCGTTTGTCCGAAATGGCCGCTCCGAGGCCTGAGACTGGTCCCGACCCTGCTTCATCGCTAGTTTAAACAATGAAGTTACGAGTCGCTCGAAACAGTTCGTGTAAAGAGGAAAAATAAATTAGTCATAGTACAAATAAGGATTTACGTCAGGATATGGACCATGCACCAGAAGTCGGAAATCAATATTGTCTCCAGACACGTTCACGTTTCACAGGAGTTGTCTCCGACAATAATTTATCTCCAGAAGTGACATAAACAGCTCGAGAAGCTTCGCAGGAGACGATCACAAACAAACTGAAGAAAGTTACCAGGGTGAATTATTACTGCAATATTCTACATTCTGATGAATCGTTATCCTTCAAAACTTGTTACCTGACTCTAAACTTTACTTTCTGTTTATTGGCTGCCCCGAATTTGTATTCATCAAGAATGTCAAGTTTGGAAATTGTCTTACCTGTAATGTAAATGTCCAGGGGTTCACGAGCTGCTGACGAAAACGTCCATGGTCTGTGAATACGACAACCAGGACGAGGGTCTCAACGAATGAACTAGACTATATGATGAACTGTACCTGTACAGAGTCTTTACTAACTGCCCGGATTTATTTCATTCGTGGTATAGTTTGCTTTTCGTTATAAGAACCAAATGCTTGTCTACAGCCCAAATATAACCTGTGTGTATAGCACTCTTTTGATTCTTCGATTTTATATTCTGACTCACAGCCTGCGTTACGTTTTCGAAAGCACAGTGCATGTCCCAAAAGCCCTGCTCAGGTTCCTCCATCCGCACCGGTGGCTATTGACCCTTAGCCAGAATGGTCGTATGGCGCTGGCTATTATCGGGCCTCATGACACCAATAGCATCACATGATCGGCGGTAATGAGCCCCGTTGTGGCACGCAGCGAACGCTTGAATAATTGATGTTAGTCTCGCACTGGTGGAACACAGCACCTACTGTAGGACTAGAGCTCGGTCAAGAATGAGGTTTTGGTGTTACCAGTATGCACGTAATACAGATGGATATATTTCGGGAGGGTTGTGTTTATTTCCATCATGCACCTACACATGCTTAAAAATGAAATGGCTTCAGTGATGTTTTTGCTAACAACGACTTTGATGTTTTTGATGTTTTTCAGTGACGCTTCACAGTTAGATTAGATGACCTTATTTCGGCATTCCTCGTGTGCCTAAATTGTACATGCTGTGTGCAGTCATGTGCATTACAGAGGCTTTCTTCTTTGCTATTAGCGTTTAAAGGGGCTTTAAAACACTTAACACGCTTCCGAACCGCACAACGTCTCCACCTTACCGTAGAAGGGCACAAAACTTAGAAAAAGTGTTTTGTCTGTAATGCTCGTCGGTGTTTTTCCAATTTCCCCCCGATATAAAATGTCCTTAAGAAAGGAAAAAGATTGGGGAAGCTAGCTCAAGCGAGATTACTTTTTTTTAAAAATGCGGGAGAAAGATACTACGGTGCAATATTCAGGCATTGTTTTAAAACCTAATGGAGTAGCATCTATCAAGACGTATTAAAAGATGATTAACGGCCCATTCAGCTTACTGGCTACCACAAATATTATCGCCAACAAAGCTGGCAGATTGATATATTTTCTTATCTGTGTCGCTGAATTTGGGGTCGCAAGATACAGGTTTGTATTTTTACGTTAAATTCGCTTGTGGCGTACCGGTACCGTTCTTAAATCGGGAGGCAGAACGCTTCGCCTTCAAAAGATAACGACTACTTGACAGTGATATGGAAGTCATTACCCCTCAACACACCTTTCCTTGCACAGGCATGAAGTCCGCTGGCGCCGGAGCGTGTTTGGAGACGTATTCCATCGCTATTCGGGGATGTTTTCGTGTGCCATATCTTTCCTAAACAGCTCGGTAGACCCATAAATCCTGCAATGCACATCACTACCATGTAGTGACATTCGCGGTGATAGACAATTTAGTGATAATTTTATTTTAGTGAGCAGGCGAACTCCCGGGTTGTCATGTTATACCTCTGAAGATAGTGGAACGCTGTCCCTGATTCTGAGCTGGTTTTGCGGCGCTGCAGGAGTGCAGGCTTCTCTGACCCCCAGCTGATTGTGCAGGACCGCCGGCGAGGACCACCTGCGGCTGGAGGGTGACTTCGAGGGCCGCTCCCTGGCCCACCAGTCCTACCCAGGCCACCAGCCCCAGGACGCCCTGGCCAGGCCTGGTGACGTCCACCAACTGCGAGGCGCCTCCAACGGTGCGGGCGGAGGGAACCTTGGGTGAACGCGGGGTGGTAGATCAATGTTTGGTAACCGTGAACGGATTTTTTCAGAGGGATTACACTTATAGTGTGTAGCCCCTAGATCATATAATCTTACCCTTCCACGCGCATGTTTCATTGTCACTTAATGGCCGCTTTATGCTGCTGAATTCGGATGCTATTTTGTTCTGCCCGTTACAAACTTTTCTGTTGCGTAATTTTGTTACATTGTGTTTTAATTTGTATTTATTCCAGTCACTGCTTGTGACGAGTCAACGATCTGGGTGGAATACCTTTCACGACAGTGCCAAATTCCGCAAAAAATTGGCATTATAGCTTACCTTATATGTTTTGGTCCCAGTTAATGTCCTCTTTAACCGGCTTAGTTTGACACTAGTATGGTATCTCTACCACAGTATTTCTTTTCTTTTTTGTTATTTATTTTTATTCTTTATCTTCTTTATTTTTGTTATTTTACGTGCATTTTTATTTCAGTCACCACTTACGACGAATCAACGATGTCGGCGGAATATCTTTCACAACAGCGCATGGAGACGAGCATGAGTAAGCTTACTTCTGACCGGGCTGATCCCAAAGCTCTGCAATGGCTGTTTCTGAGTAGTGGACGAACTATTTGTCGCCCAGAAGCAATTATATGTACCTTTGTGGTAAATGATGCGTCGCGTGAGTTGCCCTACAATTGGATCCCCGATAATCTGCAGCTCCGGGACATTTTTGTTTTCCGTGTCAAGTGTTATTGGTGTATTCGATAAGTTACTAAACATTTTACGAAGCGAAACGTTGGCAATATGAGATTAATCAAACATTCGGAAGCAAACCTCTTATAACTGACCCCACGCCGGAGGCGTCTCTGACGGGGCATGTCTGTGTGACCCGGCATATGCTCTGACCTTTGACCGGGTCTGGTGTCGACAGGCGAGTCCCACTCCCAGCACCAGGCGTACACAGCGGGGCAACGCGCGGAGATTGTTCGCCACGAAGACAACCTGCGCACAGAGGGCCAATTCCAAGGTGAGACCCTGTTTGTGAGCTGTTTCCAGCCGCGTAGAAATAAACAGCATACTAACGGCCGCTAATGTTGGACTCCTGGTAATAACTAACAACGGCACGATCTCGCAGTCGGCTCTGTGGCTCTCCTGTATATTGTGTCATCTGGCTATCAGCTGACCGGCTGCATTTCCCTACCCTGCAGGTAGATGTGTAGAAATATAGAAACTGGAATGGTTGATGCACGCCAGCTAGAACCATTAACGTTCCAATGCTTTCTTTCACTTAACCCAGCTTTCTAACTCCAGACTACGAGACCATTGAGAAGAAGTTTTACGGTCTGGGCTCTGGAGCCGACGATCAATCCGTCTACGTACCAACCCGCATCAACTCAGCTGACGGCCTGACCAAGTCCGGCGCCTCCGCCCTGGCGGCGAGCGGCGGAACTAACAGCTTCTGGGGAGAGCGGCTTCGCCAGGTACCCTCGCAGAACATGAACGTTGTGTACGAGACTGCAAGACCGCTGATCACGGAGCAGGGGCCACAGGCTATGGGAGCCAAGCTAGCTGAGTCAGATGGAGCCCGTAGAGTGACGGAGCCTCCTCAGAGACAAGCTGGTCCTGCTGGGAATCTCAGAGCCGACGGGAGTATGGAGCTGAACACCAGTGCCAGATCAGACTTTCCCCCTCAGCATGTGGAGCCCACGGGAAAGGTGCGACCCCACGATCACCTGCGCCAGGAAGGAGAGGTTATGGGACGGTCATCATCAATGAGTGCATATCCACCACGCGAGATGGTGCACGAACGTGCCGGCCGTCCCAGCGACCATCTCCGTCAGGAGGGGGAAATTACAGGCCGCACCTCTTCAATGAGTGCCTTCCCTCCGCGTGATAGCTTCATACCCGAGCATGCGAAACGTCCGAGCGATCACCTGCGCCCAGAAGGTGACATTTTGGGACGGACCTCTTCAATGAGCGCATATCAGCCACGAGATGTTCAGCGGAGGTCTCCCTTGCGGCCTGTGGACCATCTGAGACCGGAGGGGGAGATGCAAGGTCGCAGTGCTTCCCGCAGTGCGTTCCAGGCACCCACTTCCGTGGGAGCTGAAGGGAGGCCTCAGCTGAGGGTGGGTGACGATGGTCTGGCTCCTGGAGGTGGACCGCCGGGCTCCGCCGACTCGCGACTCAGGATCATACGACCAGATATACGGCGTAACCATGACGGACTCAGCTTGCACCACGATGAGGGAGTGCTCACTGCTTCAGCGGGTCCTCGGTGGTCGGGAAAAGATGGCAGCTCCCCGCTCCGGGTGAGGACATGGTCACGTGGTTGGTCCCTTCGCTGTCGTCCGTCTTTTCTGCCGTCTGCATGTCCTGATTCCACGAGATCTGAGTGTGCGGAGGTTTGTTGCATTGTGCACGCTTCCCTATTATTTGGTAACTATATTTCAATACTCTACGCTCTTTGCGTTCACCTGTGTGCTTATTTCTTTTTTCAGCTAGCATGCTAGTTTTGCAGATCTTAGCCTATGAACGCCTACGCTTCAGTCTTGAAACAGCTCTTCGTCCTCAGGCGTTTTCCGGCACTGAAGGATTTTTGTCGGAATGTGACGTGTCCTACTCTGTTCTATGCCTCTCCCATGATTTTTCAGTTCTTGTGGAGCTGTGTATTTTTTACTGCATTCACTTATTTTCGTTTTTTGGTGCATCCGTTTAGTTAAACTGTAGTGCATGCGTTCGTGTCCTCCAACCAACCATAGGCATAGGGACATGGAGCCATTGGGTTATAACCTCCCCTCCCCCAATGTTCAAGGTCTTAACCATTGACCCTATGGCGTTGAGTGGAGAACAACGACTTCAAAATACATATTGGCTCCCCAATGTTCTGCACGTTTCTACACGTATGAGCCAACCAACCAACCACTTAAATGTCTCCTTGACATTGCAATAATTTCGGGAATTATCTTTAACATGGATCTGTATAATGTGTTGTCAAGGCAAGCCTTTTCCTCCTTAATAAAAGGATTAAGCAACAGTCTCATTGACTTTACCTGGGTTCATGAATAGTCTGCACGAGGAAATTTATCTGACTTGCAGGTTTTGATGCCGCAATTGATGCACGTCCACTTTTTGAAACAATTTGCCTACACTTTGTTCTGTGTTTTTCAGCTCATTCGATACGTCTCCGCAAGGGGTCCCGAGTGCTGCAACTTCTTTTAAACAATAATCTAAGGAAAACTGTATAATTTCGTTTTACGTGACTTGATTGAAGAAATCTATGATCTGTTATAAACTCATCTACCTTGAGGAGGCAGGAGTGCGAAACAATTGTAGTAAGGAAACTATGTTTGGTATGCTGAAGGTCGTGTATTTAATTACGCCTGTCTGCGACTATGGCTTCCCTCGAACAGTCGGAAACTGTCTAGCGTGTTAAGTGATGTGTTTTCTGTTTTGCGCCTATCTGACAGGAGACGTTTCGCTCTCTTCCAGGTGAGTCATCTGGTCGGGATTATGGCATCGACAGTCGTGGTAATAGATTGCCCGTGGCCCGTCCTGGAGACAATCTCCGCCCAGAGGGGGACTTTACCGGTAAACGCCTCTTACCCATTCGTGCGCGACTGGTAATATGTGTTTTGTCTGCCCATGTGCTTTCTATTTCCTCCAGCCTTGAGAAGAAGTTTTACTCTGAGTGTTACTGGCGTGTTTTACTTATAAGAAAATAGAAATCTCGCCACTTACATCATGCTTGATTATTAGATTTCATACAACGTTTTTAATCACTTATATACTGTAACGAATTACGATGGATGCCAAATGTCTTAGTCATCTGAGTAACAAGGGAACTTCATGTTGATTTCTAAGGCACGTGGACCAAAGTAGCCAGCCGTTGTATCAAACTAGGCTGTAAACAACACAACACATTGAACTGGCTCAGATGTGTCCATTGGGAGTTGTGCTAACCTATCGTTCGGCGCCAGACTACCGTAAGGAGCAGGCGACGGTGGGGGAACGGGCGGAGGTGGTGCGGCGTGGCGACAACCTGCGCCTCGAGGGCGACTTTGTCGACACGCGCGACCGCAGCGGGCCCGGCCGCGGCGACCGCGCCGACGTGGTGCGCCACCCCGACCACCTGCGCCAGGAGGGCGATTTCACCGGTAGGTGGCAGCACTGCACGATGGTTGTGTAGGTGGCAGCACCGGGAGTGAGCTGTTATGAGGTGCTTGGTTCTATGGATGGATTTACTTTTGCTTGCTTGGTTGGTTGACTTTGACGTGCTTTTTTTGGCTGAAGATGCGAGGATAACAGGTACACACGTTTTACTTGGACTGTATTTTGTTGGATACAATTGGTGTATACTCGCCCGCTTAGTTTTGCTCCGCCGCGGTTTTTTTAGCCATCCATTGCCATTATCCCTGGAGACTTAACCCAGAAATGCCTTCTGACACTCTGATACCATTCCGCCGCAGCGACTTCCTTCTCCTGGGTTTGCCTAAACTCCGGTTTAGTTTTCTTTATTTTTTAGTTAAAGGGAGTGTGGCACTTTAGCGGAATACGAATTGAGCCATCAGTTGTGTAGCGCACACCGCAAACCTTATGGTTTCATATTTCGATTCTCTCAAAACTCACCTGTTACGGAGTGAATGGGGCCTCATTAGCGTGCTTCTTTTTGAGCACACTATCCGTGCGCCTCCACTACCCTGCTCCCCACGAGTCTAACGGCCACCTCCAGTGGTCCGATGGTAACTGGATCCGCTGCAGGGCCGGTCGGAATGGATTACACTCTCAACACATCCAATTATGTTCTAGAAAATAATGCGTTTTAGGACGACGGAAAGTATGAGCAAGGGGTTGTGCGGTGCGCTCCATCTCCTGGCTTTCTCAGTTCATCTTCAACTGTAAAGGTGTCACACTCCCTTCCAAGAGTGTCCTTAGCTAACTGGCTTTCGGTTGAGAATTGGCTTCACCACGCTGCACATTGGTCCCTGCTTGCGCTTGTTGGGTTAGCACCGGCACCCGCTGCTGCGTAGCCGCGCTCGGCGCTGACCGGCCCTGGTGACCCGACCTCAGGTCAGTCGGTGTCCAGCTCCGCCTACTGCGCCGTGCACGGCCATCGCTCAGTGGCCGTGCGCCAGAATGACCACCTCCATCTGGAGGGCCAGCACACTGTCTGTACGTAGATGACCGCCGCCTGCCAAATGGTATTTTCCCCTGGTCCAGACAAGCACGTTTTGCGTGAGCGTTAATTTTAAACGTTGGATTTGTTGCTCGGCTTTTGATAAGCTTTGCGTCTTTTCATCTTAAGTTTAATATTGCGTTGAAGAATGGTACTACAGGGCTTGAGTTTTGTATTTGTCGCCTTACGAGAAACTCTTGAGTAATTATTTTTCCCCATGGAGTGTTTTTGCTCCAGCTGGTTTCTCCGTAGATTATACACAAGAAGGTAGATTCCGCACACAGCACCGTCGCTAACGCTGGCTTCACCGCATTGGCAGTGAGCAGCTCACAGCACACCGACTACCGCTACCCTGGGCCAGGCGAGCGCCCGGAGCGACGCACCCACCCCGACAACCTGCGGCCCGAGGGCGACTTCCAGGGCCGCGAGCCGACCCACACCCCGCACGGGGAGCGTGCGCCAACCGTCCAGCACCCCGACCAGCTGCGCCTCTCTGGAGACTTTGTTGGTGAGTTAGGACCGGACATCACAGGGGTAAGGTATGGACTTCGGTAATGTGTTGGTACTTGTGCTAGTTATCAGTAGCTTGCGGCTTAAGTGGCGTGTAGTCTTTTGATCGCTGATGAGTGGCTGCTGTAGAAATAAGCCCAAGGTAGAAGAGGAGCCCAAAGGGCTGTGTTTTTTCTCCACGCAAGCTTAGTTGCAGCATTATTTATCTTAAACTTTTGGAAAGACAGTCTAATGGTGCTCTCCAAAATGCGTTCAAATCAGACACGCTGTATGTCCCGAAACTGATATTAATTTGTCTTCCTTGTGTTGGAAATGGAGTTCGAAAGCGTGCTTGCTTTTTTAAACGATTCAAACCCTTTCTTTTTGAATCTCTCGCCGAGCATCAAACTCAGCACCGTTGAGCAGTTAAAAAGCTATTAAATCACGATTATCCAGCACTGCACTGGTGAATGTAAGTCTTATAAAAATGTATTCATATATATTTCAAATAATTTGTTTATGACCGATCTTATTTATATTTTCCCAAAATTGCGGCAGGCTAGAACTGTTTTAAGGCAGATGGAAACGGCCCGACCCCAGTCTGCTTGACATGATATGATATTCAAAATGCGTAAATCTTCTTTCCAGATACACGGGACCACCGCGAGATCGTGCGAGGAGAGCGTGCAGACATAGTTCGCCGGGAAGACAATCTCAGAATGGACGGAAAGTTCGAAGACACCAGAGAAAGAACGACAATTGTTCGGGGCGAGAGAGCTGAGGTAGTTCGTCGCGAAGACAACATCCGTATGGATGGGAAGTTTGAAGATACGCGTGAAAGAACAACTGTTGTTCGAGGTGATAGGGCGGAAATTATTCATCGTGAGGATAATCTCCGAACGGATGGGGTATTCGAGGACACTCGAGATCGACGGAAGACTTTTGTTGTTGGAGAGCGAGCTGAGGTGATAAGAAGAGAGGATAACTTGCGTTTAGAGGGACCATTCCAAGGGAAGCCCATAGAGGAAGCCCCGCGAGGAGAAAGAGCTCCTCGTGTTCCGCATCGGGACAACTTGCGTCCTGAGGGAGACTTTACAGACAGACCGAGAGATGGTGCTCCCAGAGGAGAGCGTGCCCCCATCGTGGAGCACCCAGACCACCTGCGTGTTGAAGGGGACTTCATTGATGAGAGGGAGCGACGTACTCCTGGGAGGGGACAGCGCGCGCCAATTGTGAAGCACCCGGACCACCTGAAGA
The DNA here is from genome assembly GCA_034440635.1 of Lepas anatifera. Lineage (NCBI taxonomy): Eukaryota > Metazoa > Arthropoda > Thecostraca > Lepadidae > Lepas > Lepas anatifera. The sequence continues at coordinate 265,772 of JAOTON010002065.1, read as the reverse complement.
TGGAGGGCGATTTTTACGAACCTCCTGATGAGGAAGCTCCAAGAGGTGCTCGGGCTCCGATTGTAGAGCATCCAGACCATCTAAAAATGGAGGGTGATTTCATCGATGGTAGGCCACGTCGCACTCCTGGAAAAGGACAACGCGCTCCCATTGTAAAGCACCCAGATCATCTCAAACTGGAAGGAGAATTTTATGACGTCCCGGAAGAGAGAGCTCCGACTGGCGTGAGAGCTCCAGTAGTGGAACATCCGGATCATTTGAAGATGGAGGGAGACTTCATCGACGGCCGACCTCGGCATGTACCAGGTAGAGGGCAGCGTGCTCCAATCGTGAAACATCCCGACCATCTCAAAATGGAGGGCGAGTTCTACGAGCCTCCTGATGAAAAAGCTCCGACTGGTGTTCGTGCCCCAATTGTAGAACATCCCGATCATCTCAGAATGGAGGGGCCATTTGTTGATGGCAGGGACAAGCGCACTCCAGGTCCCGGGCAGCGCGCACCGATAGTGAAGCATCCTGACCACCTCCGACCAGAAGGAGAGTTTGCCAGGAGACCTGATCGAGAAGCACCCGCGGGAGAGCGAGCACCTCGTGTTGACCACCCTGACCACCTCACTATGCAGGGCGATTTTGTCGACACTCGTGAGAAGTACACGCCTGGTAAGGGGGAGAGAGCGGAAGTTATCCGCCGCCCTGACAACCTGAAACCCCAGGGCGAGTTTTCGGGGAAACCTCGTGAAGATGCGCCGAGGGGTGAGAGAGCTCCGGTGGTTAAACATCCAGACCATCTCAGGATGGACGGCAAATTTGTGGATGAGCGTGAGAAAACGGTTGTGTTACGCGGAGAACGTGCCGATATTGTGCGCCGTGAGGACCAGCTTCGCATGGAGGGCAGGTTTGAAGATACCAGAGACTATACCACCGTGACGCGGGGTGAGAGAGCAGAAATTGTGAGAAGAGAGGACAACTTGCGAATGGAAGGTCGGTTTGAAGATACTAGAGATATCACAGAGGTAACTAGAGGTGAGCGTGCTGATATTGTTCGTAGAGAGGATAACTTGCGTATGGAAGGTACGTTTGAAGACCGTAAACGCGGGGACGTCCCTCGAGGAGAACGTGCGCCTCTTGTCAAGAGGGAAGACAATCTTCTAACGGAAGGAGAGTTTATTGACACCAGGGAACGAACAACAGTCTATAGAGGCGAGCGTGCTGATATAATTCGCCGTGAAGACAACCTCCGAACAGAGGGCCGTTTCGAGGATACCCGAGAATTTACGAACGTGACGCGCGGGGAACGTGCCGAGGTCATTCGCCGAGAGGATAACCTTCGTATGGAAGGCGTATTCGAAGACCGCCCCCGTGGCGAAGCACCTCGAGGGGAGAAGGTGCGGCCTATCAAACACGGTGATAATCTTCGTACTGAGGGGGATTTCACGGACAGACCCCGTGGCCAGGCTCCAAGAGGCGAACGCGCTCCGCGTGTTGAACACCCAGATCATTTAACATTGGAGGGTGAATTCATTGATACTCGCGAAAAGCACACGCCAGGCCGTGGCCAACGCGCCGAAGTACCGAAGCACCCCGATAATTTGCGCCCTGAAGGCGACTTTACTGGAAGGCCAGAGGAGCACGCACCTAGAGGCGAGAGAGCTCCGATTGTAAAGCGACCTGATCACCTCAGACCAGAAGGTGAATTTCAGGATCGCCCTCGCGGCGAGGCACCAAGAGGCGAGAAAGCTACCCCATATAAGTATAGAGACAATCTCAAACCGGAGGGAGATTTTACAGACAGGCGTCCTGAAGATGTTCCCAAAGGAGAGAGAGCTCCAGTGGTTAAACGACCAGACAACATTACCATGGAGGGTGACTTTGTGGATACACGGGAGAGACATACTCCTGGAAGGGGTGACAGGGCTCCCGTTGTCAAACATCCGGACCATTTGCGGATGGACGGGAAGTTTGAAGACAGGCCTGTCGAGGATACTCCTCGTGGTGAGAGAGCACCAGTGGTTAAAAGACCTGATAACCTTCGACCAGAGGGAGAGTTTGAAGATCGTCCTCGCGGAGAGGCTCCTAGAGGGGAGAAGGCAACTCCTTACAAGTACAGGGATAACCTCAGACCCGAAGGAGAGTTTACAGACAGACGCCCTGAAGATGCTCCGAGGGGAGAAAGGGCGCCTGTTGTTAAAAGACCTGACAATCTCAGACCTGAGGGCGAGTTTGAAGATCGCCCTCGGGGAGAAGCTCCTAGGGGTGAAAAGGCAACTCCATATAAGTACCGGGATAATCTCAAACCTGAGGGGGACTTTGTGGGCAGACGTGCCGAAGATGCACCGAAAGGAGAAAGAGCTCCTGTTGTCAAACGGGTTGATAATCTGACTATGGAGGGTGAATTTATTGACACGAGGGAAAAACAGACCCCTGGAAGAGGCGACAGAGCTCCTGTTGTTAAACATCCTGATCATTTGAGAATGGACGGAAAGTTTGAAGACAGGCCCGTTGAAGGTGTTCCGCGTGGAGAGAGAGCTCCCGTGGTTAGACGGCCGGATAATCTTCGACCTGAGGGTGATTTCGAAGACCGTCCCCGAGGTGAGGCTCCACGGGGAGAGAAAGCAACGCCATATAAGTACAGGGATAACCTCAAACCCGAAGGAGAGTTCACAGACAGACGTCCTGAAGATGCCCCGAAGGGAGAAAGGGCACCCGTTGTTAGGAGACCAGACAACCTCAGACCGGAGGGAGAGTTTGAAGATCGTCCTCGGGGAGAGGCTCCTAGAGGAGAGAAAGCAACTCCATATAAATACAGGGATAACCTTAGGCCCGAAGGTGAGTTCACAGATAAACGGCCCGAAGATGCCCCGAAGGGAGAAAGAGCGCCCGTTGTTAAAAGGCCCGACAACCTCAGGCCAGAGGGCGAGTTTGAAGACCGCCCCCGCGGTGAAGCTCCAAGGGGAGAGAAAGCAACTCCATATAAGTACAGGGATAACCTCAGGCCCGAAGGAGAGTTCACAGACAGACGCCCTGAAGATGCTCCAAAGGGAGAAAGAGCGCCTGTTGTTAAAAGGCCGGACAACCTCAGGCCAGAGGGTGATTTCGAAGACCGTCCTAGGGGAGAGGCTCCCAGAGGAGAGAAAGCGACCCCATATAAGTACAGGGATAACCTCAGACCTGAAGGAGAGTTTACAGACAGGCGCCCGGAGGATGCTCCGAAGGGAGAAAGGGCACCTGTTGTTAGGCGACCGGACAACCTGAGACCGGAAGGCGAGTTTGAAGATCGTCCTCGGGGAGAGGCTCCTAGAGGAGAAAAGGCAACTCCATATAAGTACAGAGATAACCTCAAACCCGAAGGAGAGTTTACAGACAGACGCCCTGAAGATGCTCCAAAGGGAGAAAGAGCACCTGTTGTCAAACGGGTTGATAATCTGACTATGGAGGGTGAATTTATTGACACCAGGGAAAAGCACACCCCTGGGAGGGGCGACAGAGCTCCTGTTGTTAAACATCCTGATCATTTGAGAATGGACGGAAAGTTTGAAGACAGACCTGCTGAGGATGTTCCACGTGGTGAAAGGGCTCCCGTGGTTAGACGGCCGGATAACCTTCGACCTGAAGGTGATTTTGAAGACCGTCCCCGTGGTGAAGCTCCGAGGGGAGAGAAAGCAACGCCATATAAGTACAGGGATAATCTTAAACCCGAAGGAGAGTTCACAGACAGACGTCCAGAAGATGCCCCGAAGGGGAGAAAGAGCCCCGGTTGTTAAAAGACCGGACAACCTTAGGCCGGAGGGAGAGTTTGAAGATCGTCCTCGGGGAGAGGCCCCCAGAGGAGAGAAGGCAACTCCTTATAAGTACAAGGATAATCTTAAACCAGAGGGAGACTTCACGGACAGGCGACCTGAACATGCTCCGAAAGGAGAAAGAGCTCCTGTTGTCCGTCGTGAAGACAACCTGATCATGGAGGGAGACTTCGTTGACACGAGAGAGCACACTACTGTAACACGAGGGGAACGGGCCGACATAGTTCGCCGGGAGGACAATCTTAAGACAGAGGGACGCTTTGAGGACACTCGTGAATCTATAACGGTAACACGAGGTGAGCGAGCAGAAGTTATTCGCCGGGAGGATAACTTACGTATGGAGGGCACGTTTGAGGACCGTCCACGCGGCGAGGCACCTCGAGGGGAAAAGGCGCGTCCAATCAGACACGGCGACCACCTTCGTCCCGAGGGCGACTTTACTGGGAAGCCCCATGAAGAAGCTCCCCGCGGAGAGCGTGCTCCGGTGGTAAAGCATCCCGACCACATCACCCTGGAGGGAGATTTTGTCGGTGAGTAAAATGCCTTAAATAATATTACTTTTTTGTTTATCGACAATGATTTTCCGTTCGTTCGTTTGTTGCATGTGTTCACACTGTTATATCTTCAAAGGTAGAATTTCCTGTGTCACGATTTTCTCGCATAAATTGTATATAAGAGTAATTTGGCATTTTTCTTACCGCAATATGAATGTGCGGCTTGCGCCCTCTTGACGTGTTTCCAGATGTTTCATGCGCGTCGGAAAATGGGGGCCTAGGGGTCAGTCTGCCTCCTCCCACTCACTTTTCATGGATAATTTTTAATTCCGGCCAAATTGAACAAATTCCCGGCCTGTTTTGTAACTAGTATGCGGGGAAGGTGACATTGGGTAGAACCGTGTCCAGGGAGAAAGTATTATTGTCAACAGGAGGTTGAACAAGCCGGCCCTCCCCATCACGTTTGGGTCCGTGGCGACGCGTATGAGCTGCTTTATCGCGCTCATGATCTACTTATATCAAGCTCTTCGGCGATCAACGAGACCAGACATGTATGTAGCCCGTGTGAGGCTACTTGTGTTCTACGTGCTCACATGAATATCCCTCGATCACGCTCTGTCCGTTCGTTACCTCCGTGAGTGTTTGACACTAACCCCATTTTTCGCCAAGGAACTTACCCACAACTTACCCAGAAATCTACTTAAAGCGTTATCTAGGTTTGGAAGTATCCGGCTGTATGAGCGATGCCATTTTCTGAACGACCAGACAACCGTTTTCTAGGGTCATACCGTACTTAACATGGAAAATGATATGAGACCTGTGATATGCTCTTCCCTTCTCAGACACGCGGGAGACCAGAACTCCTGGACGCGGCGAGCGGGCTCCAGTGGTCCGCCGTCCAGACAACCTACAGCCCGAAGGAGAGTTCGCCGATCGGCCTCGCGACCAAGCGCCCAGGGGCGAACGCGCACCCGTCGTCAGGAGACCAGATAATCTCACATCGGAAGGAGATTTTATGGGTAACTACTCGTCGTGTGTGGCCTTTTGATACCGCATGGATTGGGAATTGTAATTGTTTCTAATCGTGACTTGAAACTAGAATTAATATTCTTCACTAACATTTCTTGTTACTGAGTGCCCGATACACTGACCCTAGAACTGCTCTAAGATAACCACAGTACTTAAAGGTTTCTTAGCTTTTTCTCAATGCTTGCTTGCGCTACGTGTAGTTCCTTTCAACAAAGCTCTTGTTTGCTGGAGTTTTTAGTGACACTGGTGTTGTTCCATCCCCTTCTCAGATACAAGGGACACGGTCACTCCCGTCAAGGGGGAGCGCGCTCCTGTTGTGAGGCGGCCTGATAACCTGCGCCCTGAGGGAGATTTCCCCGATCGGCCGCATGAGGAGGCTCCAAGAGGGGAAAGAGCCCCTGTTGTAAGACGACCTGATAATCTGCGACCGGAGGGCGAGTTTGAAGACCGCCATCGTGATCAAGCTCCAAGGGGAGAGAAAGCAACCCCATACAAGTATCGAGATAACCTGAAACCTGAAGGAGAATTTACAGATAGACGCCCTGAGGATGCACCGAGAGGTGAGAGGGCGCCTGTTGTTAAAAGGCCAGACAATCTCCGTCCGGAGGGAGATTTTGAAGACCGCCCTCGCGGGGAGGCTCCTAAAGGAGAGAAAGCTACCCCATATAAATACAGGGACAATCTCAAACCAGAAGGGGATTTCACAGACAGACGTCCCGAGGACGCCCCGAGAGGCGAAAGAGCGCCCGTGGTTAAACGACCAGATAACATCACCATGGAGGGTGACTTTGTGGACACACGAGAGAGACACACTCCTGGAAGGGGGTGACAGGGCTCCCGTTGTCAAACATCCGGATCATTTGCGGATGGACGGGAAGTTTGAAGACAGGCCGGTCGAGGATATTCCTCGTGGTGAAAGGGCTCCCGTTGTTAGAAGACCGGACAACCTGAGACCGGAAGGAGAGTTTGAAGATCGTCCTCGGGATGAGGCTCCAAGAGGAGAGAAAGCAACTCCATATAAGTATAGGGACAACCTCAAACCCGAAGGAGAGTTTACAGACAGGCGCCCCGAAGATGCTCCGAAGGGAGAAAGGGCACCCGTTGTTAGAAGACCGGACAACCTCAGACCGGAAGGAGAGTTTGAAGATCGTCCTCGGGATGAGGCTCCAAGAGGAGAGAAAGCAACTCCATATAAGTATAGGGACAACCTCAAACCCGAAGGAGAGTTTACAGACAGGCGCCCCGAAGATGCTCCGAGGGGAGAAAGGGCACCCGTTGTTAGGAGACCAGACAATCTCAGACCTGAGGGAGAATTTGAAGATCGTCCTCGGGGAGAGGCCCCTAAAGGAGAAAAGGCAACTCCATATAAGTATAGGGACAACCTCAAACCCGAAGGAGAGTTTACAGACAGGCGCCCCGAAGATGCTCCGAAAGGAGAAAGGGCACCCGTTGTTAAAAGACCGGACAACCTGAGACCGGAAGGAGAGTTTGAAGATCGTCCTAGGGATGAGGCTCCAAGAGGAGAGAAAGCAACTCCATATAAGTATAGGGACAACCTCAAACCCGAAGGAGAGTTTACAGACAGGCGCCCCGAAGATGCTCCGAGGGGAGAAAGGGCACCCGTTGTTAGGAGACCAGACAATCTCAGACCGGAGGGAGAATTTGAAGATCGTCCTCGGGGAGAGGCCCCTAAAGGAGAAAAGGCAACTCCATATAAGTATAGGGACAACCTCAAACCCGAAGGAGAGTTTACAGACAGGCGCCCCGAAGATGCTCCGAAAGGAGAACGGGCACCCGTTGTTAAAAGACCGGACAACCTGAGACCGGAAGGAGAGTTTGAAGATCGTCCTCGGGATGAGGCTCCAAGAGGAGAGAAAGCAACTCCATATAAGTATAGGGACAACCTCAAACCCGAAGGAGAGTTTACAGACAGGCGCCCCGAAGATGCTCCGAAGGGAGAAAGGGCACCCGTTGTTAGAAGACCGGACAACCTCAGACCGGAGGGAGAGTTTGAAGATCGTCCTCGGGATGAGGCTCCAAGAGGAGAGAAAGCAACTCCATATAAGTATAGGGACAATCTCAAACCCGAAGGAGAGTTTACAGACAGGCGCCCCGAAGATGCTCCGAAGGGAGAAAGGGCACCCGTTGTTAGAAGACCGGACAACCTCAGACCGGAAGGAGAGTTTGAAGATCGTCCTCGGGATGAGGCTCCAAGAGGAGAGAAAGCAACTCCATATAAGTATAGGGACAACCTCAAACCCGAAGGAGAGTTTACAGACAGGCGCCCCGAAGATGCTCCGAAGGGAGAAAGGGCACCCGTTGTTAGGAGACCAGACAATCTGAGACCTGAGGGAGAATTTGAAGATCGTCCTCGGGGAGAGGCCCCTAAAGGAGAAAAGGCAACTCCATATAAGTATAGGGACAACCTCAAACCCGAAGGAGAGTTTACAGACAGGCGCCCCGAAGATGCTCCGAAAGGAGAAAGGGCACCCGTTGTTAAAAGACCGGACAACCTGAGACCGGAAGGAGAGTTTGAAGATCGTCCTAGGGATGAGGCTCCAAGAGGAGAGAAAGCAACTCCATATAAGTATAGGGACAACCTCAAACCCGAAGGAGAGTTTACAGACAGGCGCCCCGAAGATGCTCCGAAGGGAGAAAGGGCACCCGTTGTTAGAAGACCGGACAACCTGAGACCGGAAGGAGAGTTTGAAGATCGTCCTCGGGATGAGGCTCCAAGAGGAGAGAAAGCAACTCCATATAAGTATAGGGATAACCTCAAACCCGAAGGAGAGTTCACAGACAGGCGCCCCGAAGATGCTCCGAAGGGAGAAAGAGCGCCTGTTGTTAGAAGACCAGACAATCTGAAACCCGAGGGAGAGTTCGAAGACCACCCACGCGGCGAGGCACCTCGAGGGGAAAAGGCACGTCCAATTAAGCATGGTGACCACCTTCGTCCCGAGGGCGACTTTACTGGGAAGCCCAAGGAAGAGGCTCCCCGCGGAGAGCGTGCTCCGGTCGTCAAACATCCTGATCACATCACCCTGGAAGGAGATTTTGTTGGTATGTACTCTAATTTTGGGGAAGCTATTTCGGAAGATTTTGAGCAATATCACTCATCCATTAAAACAGCTATTTGTTTTTGCTAACAACTCCGTCTTTTCTAATAGTAATAATCTATCACTCTTTGGTATTTTCTACAATGTATGGCCAATAAATAGTCTAACACCTACCATGAATGCAGACACTTTCTTCGTGTTTTATCCTGCTTTGTTAGGAAAACTTTTCTGATAAGTTTTGAAGTGCTGCTGCGAGGAGCATGATGATGAGTTGTTAAGATGTTCCCTGGCCTCTCCCCTCGAATCCGGAAATGTAAAAAACACTGAAGATTATATATTCGGGCACAGCCCTTCATCAGAATCGTGAAGTAAATATCAATAATTTTCAGTCCTAGTATAGCCAGACCTCGAATTCGAGGTCAGGCTATACTAGGCTATACTAGGTCAGGCAGGGTAAGGTTTTTTACATTTCCGGATTCGAGGGGAGAGGCCAGGGAACATCTTAGGAAAATTTTTCGTTCAAATGTCGTCCAAGTTTAAAATAATCGGTTAAATGTTTTCTATGTATGTGCTGTTGCTCCTGGTTGCTATAGGCAAGTCATAGACTTGTCGATAATAACTAAGCTAGCGAGTGTCGTTTCGTTTTATTGATTTAATTTCGGGAGATGACTCTGCTTCTTTGGCAGAAATGCAAATGAATTTTTTGCGATGAAAATATTTTAATTTTGCAATTGATCAATAGAGACGCTAAATACCCTCGGGAAAACTTGATGCATTGTCATTTTCTGAAAATGTCGACCTTGGGGTAACTAGCCGTTTTACAACACTGGATTTGTAGCATATGTCGAAAGCCTTTTGCAGTACTTAAATTTAGCTATAGAAAATTTCAAAAGGTTGCAATGTCTCCATGCATGTTTAGGTTCTTTTCAACCCTCCTTAAAAAGAGCCGATGATTTTAAAGATGGCAATGTTAAGAAATTATAGAATGGCTATTCAGCTTATGCTAGGGTTGGTATGTACCGTAGCATTGTCGCCGTCATAATCCTTCAGATTGCTGCAACAGAACAGACATTGTATATCCTAACTCTTAGCTGCCTAAGTTGGGTAAATCACGTTACATTTCAATGAAGAGCGATTCCATTTGGTTAATAAGCCTGTAGTTAAACAACATACAAAAATGTTTGTGACCACTGCATCTGTACTAGGTTGAACCTATTGTTCGATACGTGATAAACGGGAGAGTTTTTCTGTGCAGCGTATATGTATCTAACTCCTTCGCCAGTAAAGCTGGACATTCCTTGTAGCCACTGAAGCAGACTTGAACCCAGAAATCCCGACCGACAATCAGGGGTAGCCATGGTTCAGCTTTCTGTTTTTATAGGCCTAAATCCTGGTTGCCTCCTAAACATAAATATATCATTCAGCTAAGATTTGTCAGCATGCACCATCATCTCGGTATTTTTGTGTGTGCCCCTGCGTCAATTCCATTATTTTCCTCGCGCTCTCTAAATGCATTTTTATCTCCAGACACGCGGGAGACCAGAACTCCTGGACGCGGCGAGCGGGCTCCAGTGGTCCGCCGTCCAGACAACCTACAGCCCGAAGGAGAGTTCGCCGATCGACCTCGCGACCAAGCGCCCAAGGGCGAACGTGCACCCGTCGTCAGGAGACCGGATAATTTGACCTCGGAGGGCGAATTTACCGGTAAGTAGCGATAGTGTTGGGTCAAGTGACGTAGCATGTGTTGGAGAAGCATAACGGTAACCGATATGGAAGGGTGTCGCGTAGCCAGAATGACACGCTCTTAAACTGAAACAACTAACCCACCGGTATCGGAGGTGAAGAGCCCAGTGGTGGGCGCAATCGCTTGTTAGCCAAACCTCAACGGTTCAAATCCAGCGCAGGTTTCCCATTCTTGGTTTGCTCTCCTTTCCAGCCAAGTGTGAGTTAGTGAAACCATAACATGGGGTGCCTGGTGTGCTTTTGAACCACAGCAATAATATTATAATGAGTAATATCCGATTATCTGCTAATGACGAATTCTAACAGAGATTGTTAATCCTCCTATCTAATCCCTTGAAATCATGCGTAGCACAAGGTTTCCTAAGCTACTGCCAAATAACTGCTTGCTATGCTTATAACATTGTATTTCATCACACCGGCATTTGCTTGCCATAGTTTTTAGTGACACTGGTGTTGTTCCATCCTATTCCCAGATACAAGGGACACGGTCACTCCCGTCAAGGGAGAGCGCGCTCCTGTTGTGAGGCGACCTGATAACCTGCGCCTTGAGGGAGATATCCCCGGTCGGCCGTATGAGGAGGCTCCGAGAGGGGAAAGAGCACATGTTGTAAGACGACCTGATAATCTGCGACCGGAGGGAGATTTTGAAGATCGTCCCCAGGGAGAGGCACCCAGGGGAGAAAAAGCAGCCCCATATAAGCACCGAGATAACCTCAAACCTGAAGGAGAGTTCACAGATCGGCGCCCTGAAGACGCGCCGAAAGGTGAGAGGGCACCTGTCGTCAGGAGACCGGATAATCTTCGCCCTGAAGGGAAGTTCGAAGACCGTCCCCGCGAAGAGGCACCAAGGGGCCAAAGGGTAGCCCCTATAAATTAAAGGATAATCTAAGGCCAGAAGGAGATTTTGTGGACAGAGATCCAGAAGAGGTTCCGAAAGGAGAAAGAGCTCCTGTTGTTAAACGTGCCGATAATTTGGTAATGGATGGGGACTTTGTCGACACCCGGGAGAAACGAACTCCCGGAAAGGGAGAAAGAGCTCCAGTGGTCAAACATCCAGACCATTTAAGAATGGATGGCAAATTTGAAGACAGACCTACTGAAGAGGCTCCCCGTGGTGAGCGGGCTCCTGTGGTCCGACGACCAGATAATTTAAGACCAGAGGGCGAGTTTGAAGACCGCCCGCATGGTGAAGCACCCCGAGGAGAAAAGGCAAGGCCTTACAAGTACAGAGACAACTTGCAGCCTGAAGGAGAGTTTTTAGATAGAATTCCTAAGGATGCACCAAGAGGGGAGAGAGCTCCAGTCGTCAAACAACCCGACCACCTTCGTCCAGAAGGAGAGTTTGAGGACCGGCCACGTGAGGAAGCCCCAAAAGGTGAGAAGGCAACGCCATATAAATACAGGGACAACCTCAAACCAGAAGGAGAGTTTGCGGATAGACGTCCTGAAGACGTGCCTAAGGGCGAGAGAGCTTCCGTTGTCAGACATCCTGACAACATAACTATGGATGGTGAATTTGTCGACACTCGAGAAAAGAGAACCCCAGGAAGAGGCGAGAGGGCTTCAGTCGTAAAACATCCAGATCATTTGAAGATGGATGGCAAATTTGAAGACAGGCTCACCGAAGAGGCCCCTCGTGGTGAGCGAGCTCCTGTGGTCCGACGACCAGATAATTTAAGGCCAGAAGGTGAGTTTGAAGACCGCCCTCGGGGCGAGGCACCTCGTGGAGAAAAGGCAAGACCTTACAAGTACAGAGACAACCTGCAACCCGAAGGGGAGTTTGTAGATAGAATTCCAGAGGACGCACCAAGAGGAGAGAGAGCCCCAGTTGTCAAACGACCAGACAATCTACGACCAGAAGGAGAGTTTGAGGACCGTCCACGAGACGGGGCTCCAAGGGGTGAGAAGGCAGCCCCATACAAATACAGAGACAACCTCAAACCAGAAGGGGAGTTCACAGACAGGCGTCCCGAGGACGCCCCGAGAGGCGAAAGAGCGCCCGTGGTTAAACGACCAGATAACATCACCATGGAGGGAGACTTTGTGGACACACGGGAGAGACATACTCCAGGAAGGGGCGACAGGGCTCCCGTTGTCAAACATCCGGACCATTTGCAGATGGACGGGAAGTTTGAAGATAGGCCTGTTGAGGATATTCCTCGTGGTGAAAGGGCTCCTGTCGTTAGAAGACCGGACAACCTCAAACCGGAGGGAGAGTTTGAAGATCGTCCTCGAGATGAGGCTCCAAGGGGAGAGAAAGCAACTCCATATAAGTCTAGGATAACCTCAAACCCGAAGGAGAGTTCACAGACAGACGTCCCGAAGATGCTCGAAGGGGAAAGGGCACCTGTTGTTAGGAGACCAGACAACCTCAGGCCTGAGGGAGAATTTGAAGATCGTCATCGGGGAGAGGCTCCTAAAGGAGAAAAGGCAACTCCATATAAGTACAGGGATAACCTCAGACCCGAAGGAGAGTTCACGGACAGGCGCCCAAGATGCTCCGAAGGGCGAGAGGGCACCTGTTGTGAGGAGACCAGACAACCTCAGACCTGAAGGCGACTTTGAAGATCGTCATCGGGGAGAGGCTCCAAAGGAGAAAAGGCAACTCCATATAAGTACAGGGATAACCTCAAACCCGAAGGAGAGTTCACAGACAGGCGCCCCGAAGATGCTCCGAAGGGAGAAAGGGCACCCGTTGTCAGGAGACCAGACAACCTCAAACCAGAGGGAGAGTTTGAAGATCGTCCTCGGGGAGAGGTTCCAAGGGGAGAGAAGGCAACTCCATATAAGTACAGGGATAACCTCAAACCCGAAGGAGAGTTCACAGGCAGACGTCCCGAAGATGCTCCGAAGGGAGAAAGGGCACCCGTTGTTAGGAGACCAGACAACCTCAGACCGGAGGGAGAGTTTGAAGATCGTCCTCGGGGAGAGGTTCCAAGGGGAGAGAAGGCAACTCCATATAAGTACAGGGATAACCTCAAACCCGAAGGAGAGTTCACTGACAGGCGTCCCGAAGATGCTCCGAAGGGAGAAAGAGCGCCTGTTGTGAAGCGACCAGACAACCTCAGACCGGAGGGAGAGTTTGAAGATCGTCCTCGGGATGAGGCTCCAAGGGGAGAGAAAGCAACTCCATATAAGTACAGGTATAACCTCAGACCCGAAGGAGAGTTTACAGACAGGCGCCCCGAAGATGCTCCGAAGGGAGAAAGGGCACCCGTTGTTAGGAGACCAGACAACCTCAGACCGGAGGGAGAGTTTGAAGATCGTCCTCGGGGAGAGGCTCCAAGGGGAGAGAAGGCAACTCCATATAAGTACAGGGATAACCTCAAACCCGAAGGAGACTTCACAGACAGACGTCCCGAAGATGCTCCGAAGGGAGAAAGAGCGCCTGTTGTTAGAAGGCCGGACAATCTGAAACCCGAGGGAGAGTTCGAGGACCGCCCACGCGGCGATGCACCTCGAGGGGAAAAGGCACGTCCAATCAAGCACGGTGACCACCTTCGTCCCGAGGGCGACTTTACTGGGAAGCCTCAGGAAGAGGCTCCCCGCGGAGAGCGTGCTCCGGTCGTCAAACATCCTGATCACATCACCCTGGAAGGAGATTTTGTCGGTATGTATTCCCACTCCACTAATATTCCATTAACTCCACCCAGAGCATGTGTTCTAATTTACAAAGGCTTTTTCTAATAAACTTGTTTTGCACTATTGTACACTATGTTCTTTTTCAGGAAAAATTAATCCATTGCCGACTGCAAGAGGGACTTAGTTGAATTTGTTCCTTAGATGTATGGAAATAAGCCAGGATTTGACTAAGTTGGCCAAGTTGACTAAGACTAAGAGCTATGACGTACTTCTGAACGTGTAATTACGTGTCATAGATGGGTCATCCATGAATTAAGTAACACCAAAGGGGGTAATAAGGAGTCAGCGTCTGCAAATATTATATAAAGGGGTCAAAAACTTCACATGAAAGTAATTTTCTCTGTTCAGATGGCTCATCAACCTATGTACGAGTACCGTGTTTGAAGACCACCTCCCCAGTAACTTTGTTGAGGGGAGGGCTAAAAATCACAAAACATGGATGACGTCATTTATCGACGGCCTCTTATTGCTTCACAAAGATCTATTGGCCAAGTCCGCTGAGAGGCTATGTTTTCAAGTTCGATTCTATGCAAAACACGTTCCGCCCATCTAAGCATCGGAGGTGCCTAGATTCCTGAAGAAGGGGTACCTATTACACCTTACCGTATATTATCAGATTATGTGATAATGACTTCACTGCGCTCAGATAATCACGACAAACATATTTTAGGCCTCAGGAAAGTTTGCTGATCTTTGAAAGAATAACAACAGTGGTTTCAAGCCTTCCCGACTTACTTACCCTTCTCATGAGTCAGATATGGCCCCACGCTCAATCGAAACTGACTTTTAGAAATACAAAGTAAGCTGTCGCCCGATGAGTGACGGCTTCACCTGTGGTTACATACAGCATACTTTCTGGGAAGCAATGCTATTTGCAGTGGCACCAAAGACTGAGATTTAATTTGCACGGTTTGCTTTCTCTTCAATAGTTTACCAATCCTTATATTTATTTCCGAGTGCACTGAAAGTAATTTTTCTGTTCAGATGGTTCATCAACCTTTTTGCGAGTACCGTGTTTGAAAACCACCTTCGCAGTAACTTCTTTGATTGTAGAACCTTATTTTAGCACATGCATAAACATATTGAAAACGGCTGGGAAACTTGCAGCTCCGAAATATCATTTTGTAGGGAAATTTCGTCCTCATTGCTATGCCCTCATGCTGATGGTGTCAACTTTCGCGTTAGCGTCATTCGAACCGTCTCTGGGTTTCGAAAGGTATGCTTTGGGAGGGTGCTATGAGTATTTCAATGAGTGCTCTATTAAAGCTGTATTAGCCTGCAATTTGTTATTCAATTTTGCATGTCTTCATAACCTTCCCAGTCTCTCCATCACCCAAAATGGAGACCATGATCCATCTTTTTGCGGGAACTCACTACGAAATATCAAACGTTTCGTGGAAATTATGTTGTGTGACTTTCTCCTGTGCTGAAGAGTTGAGCAGGAATTAGGTTTGATTTCCTTGGTAGTGTAAAAAATAATAGCCAAAAATTGTTTCTTTGCAAAAGCATGTTTGGATATACGTTTTGCGTTGGGCAACCGCAAAGCCTTCTTTCAATAAGTTAAGTATTAAGTTCAGCCGAAATAGTCTTGTAATCAACAATTCTGGCTGTTTTTTGCCGTTGCTTTCATGGTTCGCACTCATTCTTTAAATGTGTTAATCTCCAGACACGCGGGAGACCAGAACTCCTGGACGCGGCGAGCGGGCTCCAGTGGTCCGCCGTCCAGACAACCTACAGCCCGAAGGAGAGTTCGCCGATCGGCCTCGCGACCAAGCGCCCAAGGGCGAACGCGCACCCGTCGTCAGGAGACCGGATAATCTCATCATGGAGGGAGAATTCACCGGTAGGTTGACTGAACGGAGTCACTAAATTCAGCAGAGTGTTATAAAAATGATGCATGCAAAATACCTCCTATTGGGGGTTGGGTGCTTGGGAACGCAACTTTGACTTCCGTGAAATTTAGAATAGCTGATACGACTCCTGGTGATGTCATTCCCTTGTAAGGCTTTGTTAAATTTGACACGATGGCGTAACCTTGCACATATGATCTGTCCACCCGAAGCTGCAGCCATGTTAAGCTTAATCATGTCTCTTCGCTCTTTAAACGTTTACGGATACAAGTGGGCTAGGGGCTCAACCCTCCCCCTCCCCAATGTTAGATTGCCTATAGTAAATTCATAGACAATCGCTGATTCGAAGCAATGTCAGGTTAGGATTGAGCCCCTGCCCCGTCCCTCCTCCCCTGCGGAATGAACTCCTGGGTCCGCCACTGGCTTCGATCTTTGGTAATTTTAGGCTGAGGACTAATGAATTCCGAAACGTGAGCTCCATATGCCCTTAATACGAACAAAAAAGTTAACCATTGGTGACGGAGTACCCCTGCTCGGAGCTTGTACATATCTGCTACTTGGGCTTCGCTGTTACTTAAGGAAACTAACAAGGAAAAATATCTAAACATAACAAAACAATGAATGAATTTTGTTTTAAACAGCTTTTTAACCATATTCCGCTAAGCTATCTAACATATTTCCAGACAACCGAGATCAGACTGCACAGACCCCTGGAGAGCGAGCTCACGTGGTTCGCCACCCGGACAACCTCCGTCCTGAAGGAGAGTTTGCTGGCAAACCAATTGAAGAAGTAGTTAAAGGAGAACGGGCAAAGCTTGTTAAACATCCTGATAACCTCAGGCCTGAGGGAGACTTTGAGGACCGTTCTAGAGAACAGGCTCCCCGTGGAAGAGAAAGCGGTTCCATATCGATATAGTGACAACCTTAAGCCGGTAGGCGAGTTTGAAGGAGAATTTCCTGGAAGATCAGAACACCGTGCACCGAAAGGTGAAAAGGCTACTGCGATTAAACGAGTGGATAACCTACGTTCGGAGGGAGAATTCGAGGGCCGTCGGCCAGAGGAGTTCCATAGGGGCGAAAAGGCTACGCCATTCAAACATGAGGACAACTTGAGACCTGAGGGCGAGTTTACGGGGCGGCCGGAACAGGAGGCGCCCAAGGGCAAACGCGCCTCAGCTATCAAGCAGCAAGATCACTTGGCCATGAACGGTGATTTTGTTGATACGCGAGACAAACACGTGCCAAATATTGAGAAAGCCCATATTATAAAGCACCCAGATAACCTGAAAACCGATGGCAAGTTTGAGGGCAAGCCACAAGAGACTGCGCCGCAGGGCGAACGAGTTAAAGCCATAAGACAGCCAGACAACTTACGACCAGAAGGTCATTTTGAGGACAGACAACGAGAGGAAGCTCCCCACGGGGAGAAATCTGCCCCTTACAAGCAAAGAGATAATCTGAGACCTGAAGGAGAATTCGAGGATGGGCCAACGGAAGGTGCTCCACGAGGAGAGAGAGCACCAGTGGTGAAACGTCCTGATAACCTTCGCCCTGAAGGTGAATTCGAGGATCGTATCAAAGGGGAATCTCCTGTCGGAAGAAAGGCAACGCCACTTAAGCGCGAAGATACTCTGAAGCCTGAGGGAGAATTCCTCGGGAGGCCTAAGGAGGAAGCACCGAAGGGCGAGAGAGCTCCGGTCACCAAGCGACCCGACAATCTATCTACGGATGGAGAGTTTACAGGTGGGGATATATGCTAATTGGTTTATTTTAATCATATTTATGCTTTAGTTTTGTGGATGTTGTTATTTTTAAGCCTTGCCATTAAGTTTTATTTGCATTGCCAGTCCTTTACTACGCTCGCCAGGCAGTACAGTGGCAGGCTTCTCGTCGTTAAAGAAGCCTTTTGACTAATCATTGGATTAAGGGAGATAAAGCACAGAATGATTTTGGTTGACGATGAAAACTGTTTTAAAGGCCGGTTTACTGCGTTTCCGCGGGAAATTTCTGTTCTTACATGGCACCCCTAGTCATCTGATTGAAAATCACTGCACACAATCCGTCATCACGCGCTTATCGCTAATCATGTAAAAGAAGAAGAGATCATTGTCGTGTCAAATTTTAAAGTAGTCCATCCACTTTTTGCTGCCTAAAAATGAAAACTGGTGCTTCTTAAAAGTGTATTTCGTAAGCAGCATGCACATACCATTCTAGAAAGCTCATACACACAGCTCGATCGCACACAAAACCCTGTATTTAGATAGCGCTCTCATGCGATTTTTCACTTGTGAAAATCTTGTAAACGGGCTTTAGGTTAGTCTGGGGACGTGCCATATATCCACATAACTCTTCTGCTTGTATAAGATCTTTGTAAATATTAAAAAAACTTGCTAAGTAGACTCTTTTTGTCCTAGCTTTCCAAAATTTACCGAGTTCCGTTTCAGCTGACTAATAACTGTCCCACCCGCTGAAATGTCACTCTCCCTGGTATCTGTTCCTTCTTCAAGAACTGCCACCCTCTTGAAAAAAAACTGTGTGAGTGTTCGAGTACTGTTTTTCTCACCTGGAAAAGAGCCTAAAGCAATTCTCGCTGAGACGGATATTACGAACAGGAATAAAAGACAAAATATTAGGTCTCTTTTTATTGTTCACCGGACAATCGATGCTATATAACCTAATAAGGTTAAATCTACCTATATTGAGCCTGCGGAATTAATTTTGTCGATCAAATTTCCTAATTATATTTAGCGAAGCGATGTTTTGTGCAAAACGATCTCAGACATCTACACACCCCAAATCCCAATCATGATGCACTGATTTCTCCGTGGATTTCATCTTTTACAGCCATCGGCGGTATCGTGTTCGCTTTATTCAATTGTCCGATGACGGTTTTTATATTAAATTGTGAACACAGCCGGAATGTTGCAGATCCGCGGGATCGCTCAGAGATGCCCGTGGGTCCCCGAGTGTCCGCCTCTCGGCCTTCGGACAGTCTCAGACCAGAGGGAGAGTTCAGTGGGAGGCAGAGGGAGGAAGTGCCCAAGGGAGACAGAGCTAGGTTGATTCAAAGACCGGATAACCTGGCCATGGAGGGTGAGTTCACCGACCGACCAAGTGCGGAGGCTCCCCGGGCACCGCGAGTGACCGCTGTCCGACACTCTGATCACCTCCAAATGAACGGCGAGTTTGAAGACCGACCGAAAGAAATTGCTCCGAAAAGCCGCCCTGCGGAAGCGGTGAAACATCCAGATAACTTAAAGATGGAAGGCTCTTTTGAAGACCGCCCTAAGGTTGATGCCGGTCTTGGTGAAAGGGCGAAGCTTGTTAAACAGCCAGACAACCTGAAGATGGAAGGTGAATTTGCCGACAGGGAAAGGCAAGACTTTCATAAAGGGTTCACTCCTTTGGTACGGCTGGCAGACAATGCCATCTCAGAAGACTTTATCGAAGATTTGAAAGATATAAGGCAGCCCAAACCCCAACGAGCTGTGCCTGTAAAACACGCCGACAATCTGAAACTAGATGGGGAATTCGAAGGCAGACCGGAAAAACGCGTGCCGACCAGCCAACGTGCTAAAACAGTTAAGCCTGACGATGATCTTCAACCTGAAGGTGTTTTTGAGCTGCGTTATGGCGAAAATGCCCCTCGTGGAAATAAATCTGCGCCAACTAGGAGACCAGATACGTTGAAACCGGAGAGAGACTTCGCGAATCAGGAGATCGAGAAAGCACCCACAGGAGAAAGAGCGCCAATTCATCGAAGGCCGGATAACCTTGTCATGGAGGGAGATTTCCCTGGTAAGGGAAAGGGTGTTTGGTGTTTCATGCCTCGCTTTGCACTGACACTTGCATGACTTACAGGCTAAATGTGAGTGATGCTGGGTCTGATTTTTGTGTGCAATGCAGAAATGATTGTGTTTTGTCTTTACAGCGTCATTTTTGAAGCTGGTTATTTTCCAAATTAATGTGCTCTCCGAATTTCCTCTCGTCACCTTTAAATGTTGGTCAAACACGGCTGTTTTATCTCAATTATCGTAGCATCCCTCATTCCCCTGACTATATTTTTCGCCCACGCCACCTTTACCATCTATTGCACTCGGAGTGTGCCGACCTAATTTGCTTTGGTTGGCGTTTCGTTCCTTTTATGTGCCGTGATATGCAGTTTCGCCTGAAATGCCTCTCGATTTGGCTGGAGCCAGGCCGCAGCCCCCCCCCACCGCACTCCATCCCTCCGACGTCGGCAGATAACACCGCTCTGCCGGCCGTCGCGCCGACTCGGCGGGGGTCTCGCCGTACCCCTCCCCTCCCCTCCCTCCTCTCCCATCGACCTCGCGCTGCAGTGCCGGGGTGGGCGTCTCAGCGGGCGCTGCGGTACCAGCGTCCGGCCGTGCTGGTGCTCTTGTTGTTCAGCTTGGTGTTGGCATGCCGCACTTGCACGTGTTTCAGACACGCGTGAGACTCAGGTGACGTGTTGGGGAGAGCGTGCTGATATCGTCAGGCGCGAGGACAATCTGCGTACAACGGGAGAGTTCACAGGTCAGTGCTGACGCGCCCCGCCCCGCCCCGCCTTCCAGCGGGGGCGTATGCCGGATACTGTCACCGAAAGGCTTTGCCCGGTAGCGGTTAGGCCTCTCAGCGAAAGACTGAAGCGATCTAGATTTCTGTGTCCATGAATTACGAGATTTTAACGGGTCCAGACTCCGAACTATCACATTTTGTTTGACATTTGGAGCAATGTGACTGCGTTTTCATAATTTTGAGCAAATGTACTGTTTTATACGTTTGTTTGAAATCACAAGCTGCTCATTGCAGCTAATTCCCTTTGAAAACAATCATCTGTATTGAAGTCTTCCTAAGCTCACAATGATGCGTGAATCATGTTGAAGGGAAATCATTGAAATCATCAGTGAAATCATTGAAGCCAGTCAAGTGAAGACAATGAGGGGTGCAGGTGGTGGCAGGTGTTTTGTATCTGCATCGTCCCAAAATCTCAAAACAACATTACCGTTTCATATTTTATGACACCCCGCCAGTGTCCTCTGTACGGTCAAGCTAGTTTCTAAATGCCTGAAAGCCTTGGGCTGTGGGTGTGATTTTTTAGATGTTATCATACCTAAGGCTACCATTTACTATTTCAATGATCAAACAATTAAATCTTCCGTGCAAAGAGTAAAGTATATCTCCAATAATGGGCGTCGCCACGGATTTCTTTCATGGGGCCTAGGATCGGAGAGACCTCCTATACCTGGTCCTGAGGTGCCCTCCAAGCTTTTGGGGGCATCCATCTTATAGGCCATTTGGGGACTTTCATTATAAGTAAGGGGCTCCTATGCTAACAGTTAAGGTGCCTCCTGTTAAAAAAGTCGCCTCCACGTAGTTCATTTAGTGAGCCCTTTTATAAGTAAGGGGTCTCCTGGATAGGCCGTTTAGGGCAGTTGCTTTGTAAGTAAAGGGACCACCTAAGTGGGCCTTTTTATTTGGGGTGTCATAAATGCGCTGCAATACAAGATACGTTAATTTGTTCATCGGCACGCTAATATTTCTGTGCAACCATGTCACTCTAATTTACCATTCATTGTTAAATCTTAAAAAAATGTGTCAGATCTCGAAGGTCACCTATGGTCTTTGTGCTTGAACAAATTGTTTTGTTTTTAATCAATGTCGTCGTGATTCTTGGGATAATAGTGTTTATCTTTTCATCGATTGTTCTATATCACCACCGAAAATACTGTTTTTGCTGCTAGCTCTAGGCACCGAAAGCCTCGGTCTTCGAACAGGTGATGTGAAAGTGCGGTACTTCATGGGAATTTTTGCGCGGCTTGCCACATCTTATTCAAGCATCATCAAGTAAAATTAACAACTTATTGTGGCTGCTTCTCTGGAAACCGAAACTAAGAGTGGTCAAATTAGATCCCCGGTGCCCAAAAATGTGACTATTTTACCCGTGTTGGATCATTAGAATATATGATTCATCAAAACTAGGGAAAGTCTGAGCGTAATGAGAATTCAAAGGCGCCGTGGACCCTAAAGAACACACCAAAAGCCGTCAGCAGAGATGGGTGAGTGTCTGACGTTTCGGTCTGTGCTGTGGAGCTCTGCTCCTCTGTTCCATTAGGCATAGATGACATCGCCCGGCTCAGCGGGGGGCCGGTGAATGCTTATTTGGAATCACCCGCACGTCGGCCCTGATTGCGATCCATCTTTGATGGAGGACAGCCTTATGCGGGTAGAACTTCATAAAGAATCAGATATTTGCATAACGTGAATAAGGTGACCCATGTGATGGCGCCGTGAATCTCATCTAACTTTTAAACGGACAACCTCGTGAACAAAAATGATACAGTGACATTGTATTGGAAGACAGTTCCCAGATGATGTGAATTTGTATCATTCACTTTTTAAAACATATTCAGAAGTGTTTTTTTACTTAAATTGATATTAACAGAAGCTCCCAGTGATATTCTCTCCTGCGATGACCAAGAGCGTGGAAACGACGAAGTACTCGTAACCAGTCAGTTAGTGTATATTTTTGTGAAAATTAATAGCTGTCTCAGTGAAATGATAATGTAATATGCGTCCCCAGATACCCGCGAACGCACAGTCCTCACGCGTGGCGAGCGAGCAGAGGTGGTGCGCCGGGAGGACAACCTTCACATGGAGGGCACCTTCGAGGACAGACCCCGCGAGGAGGCTCCCAAGGGAGAGAAGGCTACCCCGTTCAAGTACAGAGACAACTTGAAGCCTGAGGGAGAGTTTATGGACAGGCCCGATGAAAGAGCCCCAAGGGGTGAACGGGCTCCTGTTGTAAGGCGCCCGGATAATCTTCGCCCGGAAGGAGAATTTGAGGGTCGCCCACAGGAGGAAGCTCCGCGTGGTGAAAAGGCAACGCCATTCAAGTATCGGGACAACCTTCGCCCAGAGGGCGAATTCGTTGGAAAACCCGATGAAAAGGCACCTAAGGGCGAGCGAGCTCCTGTGGTCAAACGACCTGACAATCTTAGACCCGAGGGTGATTTCGAAGACCGTCCGCATGAAGAAGCTCCACGTGGGGAAAAGGCTACGCCATTTAAATACCGGGATAACCTTCGCCCAGAAGGGGACTTCACGGGGCGACCTGATGAGAAGGCTCCTAAGGGAGAGCGCGCTCCTGTGGTCAAACGACCTGACAATCTTAGACCCGAGGGTGACTTCCAAGACCGACCCCATGAGGAAGTTCCTCGTGGTGAAAAAGGCAACGCCATTCAAGTATCGTGATAACCTTCGCCCAGAGGGCGAATTCGTAGGAAAGCCCGATGAAAAGGCGCCTAAGGGCGAGCGAGCCCCTGTGGTCAAACGGCCTGATAACCTTCGTCCCGAGGGTGATTTCGAAGGTCGTCCACAGGAAGAAGCTCCTCGCGGGGAGAAGGCTACGCCATTTAAATACCGGGATAACCTTCGGCCGGAAGGGGAATTCACGGGGCGACCTGATGAGAAGGCTCCCAAGGGAGAGCGCGCTCCTGTGGTCAAACGACCCGACAACCTTCGTCCAGAGGGAGATTTCCAAGACCGACCCCATGAAGAAGTTCCTCGAGGTGAAAAGGCAACGCCATTCAAGTATCGGGACAACCTTCGCCCAGAGGGCGAATTCGTTGGAAAACCCGATGAAAAAGGCACCTAAGGGCGAGCGAGCTCCTGTGGTCAAACGACCTGACAATCTTAGACCCGAGGGTGATTTCGAAGACCGTCCGCATGAAGAAGCTCCACGTGGGGAGAAGGCTACGCCATTTAAATACCGGGATAACCTTCGCCCAGAAGGGGACTTCACGGGGCGACCTGATGAGAAGGCTCCTAAGGGAGAGCGCGCTCCTGTGGTCAAACGACCTGACAATCTTAGACCCGAGGGTGACTTCCAAGACCGACCCCATGAGGAAGTTCCTCGTGGTGAAAAAGGCAACGCCATTCAAGTATCGTGATAACCTTCGCCCAGAGGGCGAATTCGTAGGAAAGCCCGATGAAAAGGCGCCTAAGGGCGAGCGAGCCCCTGTGGTCAAACGGCCTGATAACCTTCGTCCCGAGGGTGATTTCGAAGGTCGTCCACAGGAAGAAGCTCCTCGCGGGGAGAAGGCTACGCCATTTAAATACCGGGATAACCTTCGGCCGGAAGGGGAATTCACGGGGCGACCTGATGAGAAGGCTCCTAAGGGAGAGCGCGCTCCTGTGGTCAAACGACCCGACAACCTTCGTCCAGAGGGAGATTTCCAAGACCGACCCCATGAAGAAGTTCCTCGAGGTGAAAAGGCAACGCCATTCAAGTACCGGGACAACCTTCGCCCAGAGGGCGAATTCGTTGGAAAACCCGATGAGAAGGCACCTAAAGGCGAGCGAGCTCCTGTGGTCAAACGACCCGACAATCTTCGACCCGAGGGTGAATTTGAGGGTCGTCCACAGGAAGAGGCTCCGCGTGGTGAAAAGGCAACACCATTTAAGTATCGGGATAACCTTCGTCCAGAGGGCGAATTTGTTGGAAAGCCCGAT
The DNA here is from genome assembly GCA_034440635.1 of Lepas anatifera. Taxonomy (NCBI): domain Eukaryota; kingdom Metazoa; phylum Arthropoda; class Thecostraca; family Lepadidae; genus Lepas; species Lepas anatifera. The sequence goes on along the minus strand of JAOTON010002065.1, from coordinate 241,647 downwards.
GAAAAGGCGCCTAAGGGCGAGCGAGCCCCTGTAGTTAAACGGCCTGATAACCTTCGTCCCGAGGGTGACTTTGAGGATCGTCCACAGGAAGAAGCTCCGCGTGGAGAGAAGGCTACGCCATTTAAATACCGGGATAACCTTCGTCCGGAAGGGGAATTCACGGGACGTCCAGATGAGAAAACTCCTAAAGGAGAGCGTGCTCCAATTGTGAGACGCGAGGATAATCTTCGTCCAGAGGGAGACTTCCAAGACCGACCTCATGAAGAAGTTCCTCGTGGTGAAAAGGCAACGCCGTTCAAGTATCGGGACAACCTTCGCCCAGAGGGTGAATTTGTTGGAAAACCAGATGAGAAGGCACCTAAGGGCGAAAGAGCCCCTGTGGTCAAACGACCTGACAATCTCCGCCCCGAGGGCGAATTTGAGGGTCGTCCACAGGAAGAAGCTCCTCGTGGTGAGAAAGCGACGCCGTTCAAGTACCGTGATAATCTCAGACCTGAGGGAGAATTCACCGGGAAGCCTGATGAAGAAGCGCCTAAAGGTGAGAGAGCTCCAGTTGTAAAACGCCCTGACAACCTTACAATGGAGGGTGATTTTGTGGACACGCGAGACAAGAAGACACCTGGCAGAGGCGACAGAGCTCCGGTGGTAAAGCACCCAGATCATCTGAAATTGGATGGAAAATTTGAAGACAGGCCGAAAGACGATGCCCCGCGAGGTGAAAGAGCCCCAGTTGTTAAACGTGTTGATAATCTTACAATGGAGGGAGAGTTCAGCGATACACGAGATAGAAAAACAGTGACTCGGGGAGAGAGGGCTGACATTGTTCGTCGCGAAGACAACTTACGTACGGAAGGAGTGTTCGAGGACACGCGAGAACACACAACCGTAACAAGAGGAGAGCGTGCTGATGTAATCCGTCGTGAGGACAACCTGCGCATGGAAGGACAGTTTGAAGACAGACCAAAGGGAAGTGTTCCTCGAGGAGAAAAGGCCAAGCCTATCCGACATGGAGATAATCTACGTCCGGAGGGTGAGTTTACAGACAAACCGAAAGATAGTGCACCACAAGGTGAAAGGGCCCCTGTGGTTAAGAGGGCTGACAATTTGACGATGGAAGGAGAGTTTGTTGACACTAGAGAACATACAAAGATCACTAGGGGAGAGCGGGCGGATATTGTCAGACGAGAGGACAATCTCAAAACTCAGGGGACATTTGAAGATACACGAGAAACTAAAATCATTCATCGTGGTGAACGGGCAGATATCGTGCGTCGAGAAGACAATTTGAGAACGGAGGGGCGTTTTGAAGATACACGGGAGACAACCTGCGTAACTCGTGGAGAACGAGCTGATATCGTTCGCAGAGAAGACAACCTAAGAATGGAGGGTCGTTTTGAAGACACCCGCGAGCTAACTGCCATTACGCGTGGCGAACGGGCAGAAATTATAAGACGAGAGGACACTCTTCGAATGGAAGGTCAGTTCCAGGACCGACCAAAGGAGGACGCACCGAAGGGAGAAAAAGTGGCGCCAGTCAAACATCCGGATCATCTTAGACCTGCTGGTGATTTCACTGGCAGACCCAAAGATGAGGCGCCAAAGGGTGAACGGGCTCCGGTGGTGAAACACCCGGACCACCTCAAGGTTGAGGGAGACTTCATTGATGGCAGAGATCGCCGCTCGCCTGGAAAGGGAGAGCGTGCTCCGATCGCAAAGCACCCAGACCACCTAAAAATGGAGGGTGAATTCTACGATCGCCCGGACAAGAAGGCCCCAAAGGGAACTCGGGCCCCGGTCGTAGAACATCCAGACCATCTAAAGATGGAGGGTGACTTTACTGATGGAAGACCAAAGCACACTCCTGGCAAAGGGCAGCGCGCACCGATTGTCAAACATCCCGATCATCTAAAAATGGAGGGTGAATTCTACGATCGACCAGACAAGAAGGCTCCCAAGGGCGTCCGAGCCCCTATAGTAGAGCACCCCGATCATCTGAAGATGGAAGGCGAATTCTACGATCGCCCAGATAAGAAGGCTCCAAAAGGCGTTCGGGCGCCCATAGTAGAACACCCAGATCATTTGAAGATGGAAGGCGAATTCTACGATCGCCCAGACAAGAAGGCTCCTAAGGGCGTTCGAGCTCCCATAGTAGAACACCCAGACCATCTTAAGATGGAGGGCGATTTCTATGACCGTCCAGATAAAAAGGCTCCGAAAGGCGTCCGAGCTCCCATAGTTGAACACCCAGACCATCTTAAGATGGAGGGTGATTTCTACGACCGTCCAGACAAGAAGGCTCCGAAAGGCGTCCGAGCTCCCATAGTAGAGCATCCTGATCATCTGAAGATGGAGGGTGATTTCACCGATGGTAGGCCCAAGCATATTCCTGGCAAGGGACAACGTGCTGAGATTGTGAAGCACCCTGACCACCTTACTATGCAAGGAGACTTCTATGATCGCCCCGATAAGAAAGCACCGAAAGGGGAGCGTGCTCCGATAGTTGAGCACCCTGACAACTTGAAGGCTGTTGGAGAGTTCACTGACACCAGAGACCTGACGGTGGTGAAAAAAGGTGAGCGAGCCGAGACCATCCGCCGCGAAGACAACCTGCGTATGGAAGGCCGCTTTGAGGATACACGCGACAAGACCACTGTGACTAGAGGCGAACGAGCTGAGATTGTCCGCCATGAAGATAGTCTTCGCACGGACGGAAAATTCGTGGACACCCGGGAACAGACGACCATCACACGGGGTGAAAGGGCAGACATTGTTCGACGCGAAGATACTCTCCGTACGGATGGTCGATTTGAGGATACACGCGACAAGACCACTGTGACTAAAGGCGAGCGAGCTGAGATTGTCCGCCATGAAGATAGTCTTCGCACGGACGGAAAATTCGTGGACACCCGGGAAAAGACGACCATTACACGGGGTGAAAGGGCAGACATTGTTCGACGCGAAGATACTCTCCGTATGGATGGTCGATTTGAAGACACTCGTGTTGAGCAAAAAGTCATGCGCGGCGAGCGTGCTGACATCGTACGCCGTGAGGACACATTGCGCATGGAGGGGACGTTCGAGGGGAGGCCTCGTGATGAGGCTCCCCAGGGTGAGCGAGCCCCTCGTGTACAACACCCGGACAATCTCAAGCCCGGGGGTGATTTCCAAGGAAAGCCCCGACAAGAGACGCCAAGCGGAGAACGGGCACCTATCGTGCGACACTCGGATAATCTGAAGATGGAGGGCAAGTTCGACGATGGGAAGAAAATGGTGACCGTCACGCGGGGCGAGCGAGCCGAGGTGGTGCGCCGCAGCGACAACCTTCGCACGGACGGCAAGTTTACAGGTCAGTTTGCTTTACCCCTTTGTTCATTCTACTAACCTGACCGAGATTGTAAAGGGCATTTTTCAGTAGAAGCTAAGCTGGGATTCGGAGTAGCGCATATCTCACAAACGAGTATTTAGCTTGCTTTGCCTGTACTGGCATCATCCTGCATGTAAGATAAGATGTTTCATATGCTTCGCTCCGTCTGTTTCTGCTTGTAAAACTGGCACGGTCTCCGGCGCAGATACCCGTGAGAGAACGGTGGTGCAGAAGGGGGAGAGGGCCCAGATTGTTCGTCACGAGGACAACCTGCGCGTCGAGGGCCAGTTTACAGGTACGACTGGGTGGTAAGACATAAGCTCAGTGATGCCTCGATGACACATATATCTGCAGAATGTCTGGTTTAAAGAGTTTAACGATGCTGCATAAGTTGATGATCTCATCATCTCACCAATTTGTTATCATACGCCTCGGCTCAACACTGCGAAATCTATCGATTTCGCATCTAGTTTAAGATTCTGCCTCCAAATATTTTGATGTAGTTAGAGGGTTTAGTTTGATAGGCACTGCGAAATTTATCGATGTTTTTTCAATTAGTTGAAGATGGTGTAGTGTTGCACCGAGGAGATGATATAAGTCGATAGTTGTTTTTAGAACTGTCTCCTCGAGTCCTGGATGCAAAATGGAGCATATGCAGTGCGCTTTCATGTTCGGACACACTCTTCATCCGAATATGCATGTAGACAGTAGGTCATTGGAAGAAAACATCGAGAAGGAAAACACACTGAATATGCTCAATTTTAAAAACTTCCAATTTACGGCAAGGTCTGTTTTTTTATTGGACCCTCATTAAAGTCATCAAGGGACTTGTCACGGAGACTCTGACCCCACTATCCGAACGAGCAACTCCCGCAATGATTTAAACGCCATAACTCAATGTCCCACAAAGCACAGGGAGGGCCACCCCGCTCATACCACCCTGTCGCCAGTCAGTTGCCAGCCGACCTACGTCGGATAAACATTGAGCTTGGGAGCGTGTCATTGGAATCGATCCCAAGCCAGCACACGCACTGCATGTTCCTGAGCAGTGGACCGGATGCTCTACGAACTGAGCTACCGAGGTGGCTTCCAGGATTCGGCATTTTGCATCCAGGATTCGAGAAGACAGGCTAGATAACGTATTATCAACTGATATTGCATTGACGGGAATGTGACACCATAGGGTAAATGTACCTAAAGCACTCCAGTCCTGAATATCTGCCTAATTTCCTTTAATAAACCGCTTCATCTCATTTTCCAAAATGCTTCACCGTCGTCTGTCTCGATATAGTGTCAGATATTTTCCGATATTCGGCCCATGTAATTCTTTCTCCCTCCGCGCACCCCGTTCCAGCCCTCGCACCGCATGTTCGTGCTTCTTTCAAGCGAACATCTAACTGGTTCCTGTGCGCTGGTTCCTTCGTTGCAGATGGGAGGAAGCAGACAACCAGCGTGATGAGGGGCGAACGAGCGGATATAGTGAAGCATAAGGATAATCTGCGCATGGAGGGGAAATTCGAAGGTAGAGTGAGCTTTGCTGTGGTGTTGTGTAAATAACAAAGGGAGCTCGTCAAATCAATGGCGTTTTATGGAACAATGATTATATTATTGCTCTGTATATAGCATGACTTTCAGGTAATACGAAGTTTCACTGCCCAAAATTTTTTCAAGAGTAGATATGATAATAATGAGATGCATTTTGCAGTGCTGAGGCGATGAGCATGATTATAAGTTGACTAGGTCTATACTGGCCTGTCTATTCGAATCCGGGGCATACAATGCACTTAGATTCTAATCCAAGTGCATTTTATATCCAGGATTCGAGGAGACAGGCCAGTTGTCTACTGATAAGATGCTTTAGTTTAATTCAAGTTTCTTGTACCAAAAATTGCTGTCAATTTATAAGCTATTGGTTTGGGCGAGGCTCCCGTACCTAATTCCTTCTCGTGGTGGTTCCAACACTGTAGCCAACCTATTCTTTAACCCTAGTAATAACGATTTCATGTAGTTAGTACCTTGCGATGAATGCTTTCTTCATTAACACTGAAAATGACATGCTTGGCTGATTCACTTTCTGCATATCGATCGATCTTGATTTCACGCAATGAAACGACCAGCGCTAAAAAAACGTTCACGCTCCTCCTTTGTGGAGTCCACATCTGATTTGGTGATCACATGTTGCGAAGGCATGTTGTGCAGCGTTCTGCTGATATGCTCTGAGTCTCAGGCGCTCAGTGATGACCGCTGTGGCGCCATTGCTAGTCTGCAGCTCATATCTGGCAGTAGTGTCAATCACTTTGATACACATTTGTGGCATTACTGTCGAAAACTGATTGTGGTTTTCACACACACACTTCTAACCGTTTCATCTAGCCAGTGCTGTTTCTTTGATGTTCTGCACACCAGTGCCACCTTTTCTCAACACTTAACCGGTCTGTTCTGCATGCATTCTAACAGCTCGTTTTCTTCCGCGGGTTGGGTTTGGAGACTGATGCTATTCGCTGGCGTTATGAGGATCTTTATTAGAATCTTTATTCTGCAATGAGACGGTTTCATTCAGATTCTTGTGAATATTCAGTTGTGGAAGACCTTTTTCGGGCCCCGTACTTTCTCTCCAATTTAGAAAAGATGCATCCTCGAAAACAAAGTGTCGCTTTCCGCGAAAAGAAGAGGCCTTACACTGATCATGTGTCCGCTACCGTTCTCTGTATGTTCCAGAAGGCAAACCAAGCGCAAGCCGGAATTATTACAGTTGTGAGGCCCTTGGTAGGTATCGAATTCAATGCAAGCTGATAAAGGCTACGAATGCGCGATGTTAAATTGTTTTTTTCTGCTAGGGAGGCCTGTTGGAGAAATGTAATTCGGAACGAAATGTACTTTTTGAAACAGATTTCATTTCCTTGCCGAATAAATAGAATTCAAAGTCCTTGCCCATATACGAATTCCAATAAAAATACATATCACGTTGAAATCAACTTTAAATCGATTCTGCACTACCCGGTCATAGATGCTGCTCCGGTCGTTTTTTTTTAGACGGCCAAGAAACAAGGCAGCACTGATCGAAACCGGTAACGCCAGCGCCACAGCAGTCTCCAGGCCCATCCCGTGCGCATGCGCGTGTCATGTACACCTGCCACTAACCCCGGCGCACGGTACGGACAGACGGCCGGCGTCCGTCCGCGCCAACGCCCAACGTTCGCGCCACCACCGCTAGACGGCCAGCGGATAACCTCAGGTTGGAGGGCGAGTTCCACGGCCGCCGCTCGGATACTCACGTGGTCTCGCGCGGAGAGCGCGCCGAGGTGGTTCGCTACAAAGACAACCTGCGCACCGAGGGCGACTTCACCGGTACAGGCTTCGCTCTCTGCTCGTGCTGGCCCGACTGGCGCGCTCGTCGCGGCATCTCCGCGCAGCTCTAGTTTATGAATAGCCCGCTCAGCGTCTCTAGCGCTCCGCTTTTAAAGATTTTGTCGCTACGATCATGAGCATTTTCTTTTCTTTTTTCATTTGGTCCTTTTCAGTATTTTTGCTCTAAGCTTTACTTCACACCAGCTTGTTTTATTCTCCGTTTACTTTTGACTAGTTGTTGGGCACGAGTTTATTTCGAATATCGTACTTTCTGTTGATTCCTAGCACCTCCCAGTCCGTTACTGCTCCGGACCGTGTGATTCACACCATGAACGGCCTGTAGACACCCGGAGGCAGACCACATCCTCGGTGACCACCGCCGAACGTGCCGAGATCGTGCGGCGAGGCGACAACCTCACGGTGGGCGGAGGAGACTTCACGGGCCCTCGCTCGCCCACCGCTCCCGCCGCGGGAGAACGCGCCACCCCGGTCAAGCCGCAGGACAATCTTCGCGTGGAAGGACAGTTCTCCGGTCAGTGGAGGACTGAATTCTCTCGATAGCTTGCTGGATGATTTACGAGCCTGGGAAGCTCTTCTGTTGCTTACTTCGCTGGCACGTTATAACCCCATTAATTTTAATTTATTTTATGTTCTTATTATGTTCAGTTGTATTGTCATCTATTCGTTTAATATTTTCTATTCATGATTTTTAATGATTTGGTACTAGAAATGGTGGCAGCGTAGTTGGTGTCAGTGGTGACAGCGGGGTGGCTGGTGGCAGACACGAGGCAGAGGAGTGTGGTGACACGTGGAGAGAGGGCAGAGGTGCGCCGCCAGCAGGACACTCTCCGGCTGGAGGGAGAGTTTGTGGGCCAGCGACGCACGAGCGTGGAACAGCGTGAGACGCGCTCCTCCACGAACGGAGGTAGGACGATCGTGGCCAGACAGATAGGCGTCATGATGCTAATTCTTTCTGATCGGGAAACTGGTAATGAGGTGTTGCTATGTTCTTCGGGGTTAATCCGCTTCTATCCAAATTTGTTTTGTATATGTTTTGTATGGATTGTGAAGAAGAGAGTAATTTTTATATATTATGTTGTATTCATGGACTGAGTTTCTACACACAGCTTTGTCTTCCGCAATAATTTGTGGTTCAAACTAAACACCTATTTTTCAGAGGTCATAGCAGACCCCGTTTATAAGTGAGATATCAAACGCCCAGAACGTTGCATTACATTACATTACATTTCATTTCATACACTCATGTAATTACTTGTCACCAAAAATTTCCCTGGTATCGAAGCTGTAACACCACCAATGGGATTATGCGTTTCAATGTAAGACATGCATTTAGCAAGGGTACGTTGGGCTAAAGGATGGTTTCCTCCTTGTTATAATGGGACATTTTGTTATCCTGGAACTCAAAATCGGGATTTTAGCTTCAATACATTACACACATACAGTACATTGAATTACTTTACATGACATTGTATTACACGAATTACATTACATTGAATACATTGGAAGGATTTTCTGCGAACACGAAGGACACGTAGCAGGATGCAAATCTGTGTCGGGCTTTCCAGAGAAGTAAAAATAGCTGAAAAGAAGCTCTATGTATGTGCAGGACCACCCCATGTATACATGCTGTCACTTAAGTATGGCTAGCTTCCCACGGTGTGTATTTAGATGGCTAGCATACGGACTGCTTCAAGTCATCGCTAAATTATTATTTTTTGCACGCCCCGCAGCTGGTCCCAATATTAATATACACGCAATTGTTTGAAACAGCACCTTCTTTCGCGTTTCGTTACAATTTTTCGGTATATGCTGATATTTGTAGCAGGACTAATTCTTCTTCCACAATAGCTAAGGTAGTACAAGTATTGATGGTTACAACTACGTTAAATGACATTATTGCTTGGTTGACTACATTGGAAGGCATATTTGTGGCATTAAAGTGTGCTGTGTAGCGCTTGCTCTGCTTCATCTCTGACCTGAGGCTATTTGCTGATTTCAGCCGTGTCCACCAACCAGAACGACTTCGCGCCATTCAAGACGGTCAGTAAGCCGGTGGTACAGTCCGCTTCCTCAGCAGGACACTTCAGTCAGCCAGCAGTCGGCGACCACGCAGCAAACCTCCTCCCGCTCTGTACAGCACTCCGCCTCTGCCAGCCACCTGGAGCAGCGCAACATCTCCTCCAGTCAAATCGAACAGCGCAAAATGTCGGCTGTTAACCAGAGCTCAGATCAACAGATCGAACAGAGGAAGATGTCGTCCAGTCAGCTTCACCACAGCAGCTCTGCGAGCTCCACTCAGCAGATGGAGCAGCGGAAGATCTCCTCGGCCGAACAGCGGTCGACATCGTCCCAGCAGATGGAGCAGCGGAAGATCTCCTCGGCCGAGCAGCGGTCGACATCGTCCCAGCAGATGGAGCAGCGAAGAATCTCCTCGGCGGAGCAGCGGAGGATCTCTCAGAGCACCGAACAGCGCGTCGTGTCGTCGGCTGAGCACCGCGAGAGCTCCGCGTCGCAGTCGCAGTCTCAGACAGTCTCCTCCTCCACGCAGAGCAAGTCGCGTCAAATCCGCGACTCGTCGGCGCACCGGCGCGCCACGCGCCAGAACACCTGGACTCGCGAGTCCGGAGAGCCGGCGCAGGCCATCCGGCACGCCGATCACCTCACCCTGGAGGGCTCTCACAGCTTCGAGACCAGCACGGGCCGTCGCGGAGGGTCGGCGGAACCGCGGCGTGGCACCCCCGAGTCACAGCCAGCCGCCGGCTCGCGCTCAGTGACGTCCCCATCCAGTGTCACGCAGCAGCAGAGCCAGATGACCGTCTCCGACCAGAAGTTCGTCGGCTCGCTGCGCAAGGAGGAGGAGAACGTGAAGAAGTGGGCGGCGAACACACAGCAGCAGCGGCAGAGCAGCACCAGCGCCACGCACCAGTCGCGCTCCAGCTCCGTGCAGCAGCAGCAGCAACAGCAGACCCGCAGCCGCGCTGTACGCTCCTCCCACCAGTCGTCGGGCATCTTCCACGGCGATTACGATGTGTTCAAGGACTCCTCCATCAAGAAGAACCAGTCGTTCGCTGTGTACAAGCCCTGTCCGGCGGCCAAGCTGGATACGCCCACGTCCAGCCATCGCGTAGTGAAGCAGACCACAGATCATAAGTACTATATGCCTAAGGTCAGCGACTGAATACTTGGTCTCGGTGTTGCGTCTCAAACAGAGTATGGGAAGGAATCAATGGTTTACGTTTGTTTGGTGGTTGCCGGATGAGAATGATGCGTGGTTGCTTGTGAATGTGAATCAAATGTAAGGGCGAGTTTTGTACGCATTAACGAACAATAATGGAAGATCGGACGTGCTTGATGCGTGACTTCCTCTGGTCAGAAGTTAGCGTTGCCGTCTTGATCTGGTGCTAGCTGCAGTCGACTCTTGTGGCCTCCCTTAGCTGCTTCATTTGACTTCAGCTAGCATCGTTAACGTTAGGTAAGCGCCGGACGCAGGTCTTTGATGCGAATGAAATGCTCGCAGATATTGAAAACGAAATGAGAGGGTTTTTGTGAAAAGAGTGCCTATGAGAGCGAGAGAAGAGAGGGCGTCGGCGTTATCGTCGCGCGCGTTGACGCCTGGCCGATTTGTGATACGGATCACCCCGTCCCGACCGAGGCCTTACTGTGGTGTAGATGGGCAGCCACGTTCTCAACTCGGATGCAGCTTGGTCACCAGCCGCACTGGTGGTCGACGTCGATCGTGGGGACGGACACTGGTGGTCCACTAAAAATAAAACTAAATGAACCAATTATGAGATTGATAACTTTTATAAGACAGAAGTTTTTAGGGTAGCACTTACCCCGTGACTTTTCTGTGTACTAATTTTCACTGGCTTGTTACATCTGGTTGAGGAAGTACTTGTCTAACTATTGGTTGTTTATGCTAGGTGCAACTCAAGAGATATGTACGTACTATGTGTTAGTACCACAGAAATGCCTTATTATTTTGCAAGCTATTTTCGGAAGGAAACTGCACTGCTTTTTTCATAACATGAAGCGTTTGCCATGTTGAACTATATGAATACACGCTTCATAATTCTCGTGTGACATTTTAATTTGGAGACATGTAAACAGGAGTGCAAAGGTGACACACATGGTACCTTCCAAAGGCGCTCCAGGTTATTGATTGGTGAGGGTATTGCGAACCAGCATGGTGCCGACAGGACAGAATGCACTAACTGGCTATGCCCGGGGCCGTGACCAACATGTATGCATTGCCTTCATTATTTATTTTCGCCATTTCGGTTTCAGGTACCTGATTTTCTCTATGGAAGAATAGCCATAGCACGCGCGAAAATTTGAGGCGCTTCATGATCTCATTTGAACGTGCTAACTCTCTCGAGGCAGATCTTCTGGATTCGATGCTGGTGAGTTAAATTTGCTATTCCTTCAGAGGGAATGACATTTTTTTTTTTGTATCGACCATCTTTCAAATAGCTACCGTCTTTGAGTTACAATTTTTGTACACCTTTCCTGTTCTTAGAGTCAATGTGCAAAGGTCAGCTGCAAAAGCATGTCGAGAGCAATTGTTTAAGTCAGTTATTACACTCCAAGTGGAACAGATAGCCGCGATGCTGAGGCCAAAAAAGCTCGATATTTAGCTGGTGCTCTCTCTCGGAAGGCTTTCTAGGAGAGCTCCCGGCTTTAGACAATCTAACGTCGTTTTTTCCTTAGTGTTAACGTTGATGTTATTTACTCCCCTGGTGGTCAAGCGGGGTGAAGAAAGAAATTTTAATCGGCGGGATATTTACATACTGTAAGCACCAGTCTGTGTAAATATTTTAGGACATTTCAACAAAGCATGAGCTGTTGCTTATCCACTTTATGACAGAACCAGCATCCCTTGTAACTTGTTATGAGTTAGCCATGGGTGCAAAATGACCATTGAAGTCGACCCGTTCTAGAACCCCAAACATGATTTTGATAATGTGGTATACGATTTACACATGATAAAGATAATGTGTAAATACGAGTAAATGAACGAATGTTTTGCAGTCAGAGCTCGAATTTTGTGATTTCCTGCTGCCATAGATTTGTAAGATCATTAATTTTATGCTACATTGGTGAAACATTGTATTTCATTGGCATTGTACATCGTACATTGGTTGACGCATTTTGTGCAGTCATGCATAAAATGTGTCAGCCTTAAAACTTTTTACGCTGAAATTTTCCAGCAATAGCTTTACGTCCTAAATTCAAAAGTAGCACACCAGCTTCCTCTCCTTAAGTACGTGTGTGCTCGGTCCAGATCTTTGTTTTTTCGATAATACTTTCCGGAATTGCTCAGAAACTATATTTTACCGTCGAAGGATACCAGAAAACATGGGCACTGCTTTACGTGGTATTTTTCTGACCTTTCTTTTTACAAAAATACAATCCACACACTAAAGGATGAACTTTTGCTGGTAGGTTTGCTTTGTTTTTAGTCCTGTATAGCAGAATCCACGATTGCAACAGAGTACCATTGTCCCATGTAGATTAAACGCTCACATATCCGTGGTAGCACTTTTGCACATAACTTTTTGAGGTGGTCGGTGTCTGTCTTTCAAAAGTATTTATTTTCTGAAATGCTTGAAGGCCTGCTGGCTCCTGACCATAAAGTGGACAGCTAGGTCCATTTAATCTGACAAGGAAGTAGGAAGTAACATGAAAAATTGCATCAGATAAGCAATCACCATCTTGTCAACCCCGTCATGCGCGAGAGGAAGGCCCAGATCCGAGCTCCAAGCACACGCGCTCAAATATTCAGCAACTGCAGGCAATGATCAATGTATACATCTCGGGCTGATGCCTGGAGCAGTCATAAACCAGGAGGTGGTCTGAAACGCCGAGCGATGAGTAACGGCCAGTCATGGACTAACGCAGTGAAACACACCTACCGTCTCGAGCTTCTCAGTAAACACATTGCGTGGCCGTTGCGGTCGTCGTGGGACTCTGCGTTTGCGTTGTGGTGGTGGGGCGCTGGCAGACAGTGCGGAGACGCGGCACTTGTGCTTTCATGTGTCACGTGATACGGGGCGCACCCCTGGGGCGGCGCTGCGCTCGGCTGCAGGCGGCGGCGGCTGCAGGTCCTCACAACGGCGGTCAGCCGTGGCCGGCCACAGCCGCAGCACCCAGCCGGATACTGGAGCCATGGCGCTGCGGAGGGGCGCCACGCGGGGGCACCGCAGTAACAGCAGCGACGCCAGCAGAGCAGAGGGTCTCCACAGTCAACTGACCCCAGAAGCGACTCACTTACTAATAAAGGGGTATTTGTACCCAGTCTGTATTTTGACATACAAACTGGGGATTACTATTGATCCCGACCCCTGTCATCGATCCCCAGCCCCTGCCGTCGATCCCCAGTCCCTACTGTTGGTTCCCAGCCCCTACCGTTGGCCCCCAGCCTCTGCTGCTGGTTCCTAGCCCCTGCCGTCGATCCCGACCCAGCCGTTGGTCCACAGTTCCTGTCATCGATCCCGGCCCTTGCCGTTGGTCCTAGCCCCTGCTGTTGGTCTCAGGCCCTGCTGCTGGTCACAGGCCCTGCTGTTTGTCCCCAGCCCCTGCCGTTGGTCCTCAGCCCCTGCCGTCGATCCCCAGCCCCTACCATTCGTCCCCAGCCCCTGCCATCGATCCCCAGCCCTTCGGATTTTCATAATCGGGGGACCAGTGCCCTTCCAGTCGGGCTTAGCTGCAGACATGCTTCTCCTTATCAATGACTAGTGTGCTCTTCGCTAAGGCTCGTTATGGCTCCCAAACTACGTATAATGCGCCAAACAGAAAACACAAATTCATAACAGAGGAAGCACCAGTGCTCTTTTTGGCCGTTGAAAAGTGTCCTTTGGAGCCACATGAGTGGTCTTTTCCTTCTTTGAGCCCCAGTTAAAACTGCAGCAATAATTTACTGCGCTGACGTGGTAAAAAATCGTCTCCAGTTCCGAATGAAAGGTAAACATGTTTCGTCTCCCCTGCGAAGGAATCGGTTGACGTTAGCGGATCATCTTTGCTGTTACAACTGCAGTTGCTCTTACACTCATGGTAAGATACGCTTTTGTGGGACTCACTTGCTTCTTTGCAAGTTTTTGTTTCGTCACTTTCTGCAGACCCCTTCACGTCATTTCGATTTTCCCCTGCCTTGGCTTTCGCAGACGCCGCTGTTTTTTGTTTCGTCACTTTCTGCAGACCTGTTCGCGTAATTTCGATTTTTCCCTGCCTTAGCTTTTGCAGCCGCCTCTGCTCAGAAAACATGGACAAATAGGAGACAGCTGAGGTGATTCTGTTACAAGCAATAACAGTTACATATCCAACAGGATGATGAAATCAGGAAAAAGGTGTGGTTGAATTGATGGATATCGATTCCTTCACCGTTGTACATCGTCGTGGTTTGTCGCGTCACTTCCTGGCAGACTTATTTCTGAGAAGTGCTTACACCCTGACTTTATAAATGCAAGAACAAAATACAAATATAGAAGTAAGGAACCAACAGAGAGGTGTCATGTCTTGGGGATGGAAGAATTATATATTTGAAGCAAGTTTTATTCAAATCGCCGATCACTGCAATCTGTAATTGTCGGCTGCGGGCAGTCCGAGGAATACATCTGCCGTACTTGAAAATTACGTTTTTTATTTAAAACCTTCACTTATGAGGCTTCAGAAACTCGAATGGAAATACTAATTTAGCACAGTTTGATTTCGGTTCGAAATCCCTGATGGGCGTGAAATTGCCTGCTACTGTTGCACCCACCATATCAGAGACGGAACTGAGGAGGGGAAGGGGCAGGTGATAACCAAGAACTGGGCCTTAACATTCATTTTGAAGGTGACCCTCGCAGAGATACCCTATTTTTATGTATTTCATCGTTTTCTGCCCGTTCACCCGCCAACGTTAGATTTCCAGTCGGCTATCTGGCAGGCTCGCTTCACAGAGCGACTCCCTCTGACCAAATTGTCTCCGCTACTCTCCGGTAAGACGTCCATAGCACCCACCCCTAAAAACGCCAGAACATTACCTCCAGATAATACCCGTCGGAGTGGACGAAGAGCAGCCTGCAGATTTTCGGCCGCTGCCCTGAACCTTAGCACCAGTTGCCTTTGAGTCGGCTCGCATCCCTGCAGGATTGCCTCAGCTCACGGCCGCTGCTGGTGACAGCTTGGCGGATGTGTGTTGGGTCTGTCCCGATAGACGGGGTGGAGTGTCGCCTCCGTGTCATCCCCGGCGGCCTTGAATCAGCGCGGTTCACAATGGCCGCCTAGTCAGCACAACACCCCTTACTACACCGGCTGGGTCAGCTCGTAACGATAAGCTTCCATTTCTGGCTCACGAAGGTGAGCTTGGATTGAAGCTCGCCATGTCCCGCTGTGGCTGAACCTAACCAGGAAGTAAATCCGGTGAAGTGGCTTTAGGGATAAGTGCCCAAGATTTGGCCAATATGTTCAATTTGGTTTGCATTGAAACCTCGCTCCCATGTCCTTTGACCTCATGATATTTTGCAGGTAATATTTTGTCACTATGTGGGTAGTTCTCGCTTCGAAATTATTTAGGGTTACAACACTTGTAGCTGTAGGCTGTAGCCATAGGCGGCGGTAAGTTTTGTCCAAAGGGGATCTCTTATTGAGGCTCATCACGACACCGGAAGAAGTGCTGTTGGGTCCCTTCGTGTGTAGTTGGTTCGAAAAAAATTGATAAAATTTCAACTTGCGAAAAATTTAAATTATGTTTGAAAAATGAGTTGAGTTTTTATTCTATTTACAGTGAAGTAGTGAAGAAAGCCCGTGGTAATTGGCTGATGGTATTACGTTTCTATTCTTCGCTTTTGTTGCATATTGGGGCTTGCCCTTGTGCTTAAGATCAGGTGACGGCTAGTCATGGCGGCACACTAGACTAAAAAGGATAGGGAAACTCTGTCTGAACAACGGCCATTTTGTCTGGTGAATAATGCATATGTAATTCATCGGATTGTATGCATTTCCCTGCCTACTTCTCGATTCTGTAATTGAAAATACTACAGTAAGATTTGTTTACAGGGTTGTTACAAGCTTGTTTACAACTTTGATCTCGTTTACCCCCAGCAAACGAGATCAAAGTTTCTGTGCAATGTCACAAGAAGGAAAGTTTTTCACATATATAAAATGTTTTAGGCTAGCATTCTACGAAACTTTAGAACCGAATCTTGTTATTAAACATTTTTTAGTCATACAACAAAATCGTGAACATAACTGTTTGCAGATGAAGCTAATTGTATGAGTGATTTAGTACATTGTGAGGCTAAAGGGCAATTATAATTGTGGGTGGGATTTTCTGGCTCCAACGGCTGATTGGTCCGACGCGCAAGGATGACAAAGATGCAGCATTGTGTGTTTTTGGTAAAAAAATTGCCAGTCAATGGGGGTGTGAACTTCAGCTAAAAAAGATAAACAGAATCAAAGATTTAAAAGATATCTCTAAATTTCGACGCACTTTTTCCATTATGTAGGAACTACTGCCTTTTCTTTTCAAAACGTAGAGCTGCCCATCAACGCGGAAAAAATTTTGTAATATCCATCGCCGAGTCTGCGCTCCAAGCTTTCAAGGTATAGGAGCAAATGTGCCTAACTACTTGAACATATCGCGGAAACCGTGAGCGTGAATATATCACAAAACACATCAGATAAGATTACCTATGTATATGACTGACATTTGGTGAATTTGGCAATTTGGTACCAGTCATGTAGAACGCTGGAAACCCTGCAGAAGTTTAGCATTGGCGAGGGGAAGACATGTGTATTGTGCAGCTGTCACATAAAAGCTGGCGTCATCTCCAGGCTTGCTGATTGCTTTCTTCGACAAATTTCCACCGGGCTCTCCTTGATCAAACATTTTACGTTGAACTGATAAATCTGACGCTGTCCGGAGTAACCGAAGCGGGAACGTTAAGAGCATTCATGATATTAAGATAATAGGCAATGATGAATGAGGTGTGACGACATAATATTGCAGGTGATAAATCACTTTGATCTGGTATGATAACCTGGATTTTACTATATACAATAAACAAAAATTGCATGCATAATGTCATGCAACGCTGCATGACAATCAAATTAGTGCGCATTGTGCAATGCTACACGACGTTATCCATGTACGTTAATGCAATGACGTCAATGGAATAACGCAAATCAGGATGCAATGACGTCAATGATGCGTGTAATAATGTTAAAGAGGCTCATCCGACGGAGAATAACAAATGATGGAGCAAAAAGGAAATGTGGTGTGCAGCCATTATCTGACCAGCAATGTTTTGCAAGTATTGTGGACTGTATTTGTTCATCTGTTTTTTATATTTTAAGAGTGCCTTTAAAAGCCATGGATATTAATTCTGTGTTTAGGGAAATATGTAAGTGGTGAATGATTTACGCGTGAGTGTGTGCAGTCTGTGAAGCCTTAGGGAATATTTCATGATTTTAATCAGTCACCGCAGCCGTAATTGGACCTGTGGTTCGCATTTAATAAACACGAACACGACTGCAGTCGATCGCATGTCATGAGATGGATCCAAGGTGGGGGCGATGGGGGCGTTCGCCCCCCCATCTTGGGCCGACACTAAGCACTGGAAAGAAACGCCTACCGCCGCATCTGCCTGGCCCCCGCAAGGGTGATATAAGTGAAAAGCCCTGTCTGTATATGTATATACTGGCTTTACAGCGCGTGCGAGCGTGTACGTGTGGTGGACAACTGTAAAATGACCCGGGTTGGGCTTGGGGCAGGAATTTTGTTGTAAAAAGCTGAGTTCCATTGCATTTAACGTTGTCTTCTGCCCCCACCCCCGAGTCGCGGTACCCTCCCCAAACGACGGGCCTTCGAGTCTTGGATTCGCCCCCTCCTTGAGGAAATCTTGGACCCACCCCTGTCTCATGAACCAGTTTGCCGTTCAAAATGTTTCCACTGCTCCTGCCATACTGCGTACGTCAGTTGGATGGACAATATCCAATCCTCGCGCAGGTGATTTGAGCCATATCATGAGAGAGAGAGAGAGAGAGAGAGAGAGAGAGAGACAATGTATGCATGCATAATGCAAGTTGGCCGATGACATTTTGGGTTAGTTGGATTTGTTCAGTAAACTATAACTTCAACAAACTGGAAACTGATTTATTCACATTTGTTTTTGGATAAGTACCAAGAGTGCTAATCAGTAACTGGTCCAATCGGTGACCCAAACATATAATAGTCCAGTCTGATTCAATCATAGGTCTAACAGGCTTTTTAAGACGCCTTTTTGTGATCATACTAGCTCTGAGTTCTTGTTCAACAATAACAATATCAAAGTCAGCTTTCTCAACACAGAATTGCATGATATTCAGGGCAGGAGGGGCGTAGTCAGGATTTCGCTCTGGGGGGGCGGGGTGGCGCCCCGAAAAGGACCCCTGCGACAGCGCCAAAAGGGCCCTGATGAGCAAAACGTGCCCTGCTTGTTACAGAATCGTGTCCTCAGGAAGGCTCTTCGGGCCCTCAGCGGGGGGGAAGGCTGCCCCAGCCGCCCCCCCTTATTGGCTACGCCCCTGATTTAGGGTATTGGCTATCATGCCGAAAATTTGTACATACATTTCAGTTGAAAATGATGGACACTGCACGCATTTTTCAACGTCAGCAGTATCAGTACGTTTTGATGCTTCTCAACGTGCGGAGCCATAATATATGATCCGACCTAAAATATTTCAGAATCTGACACAGATACAAGTCTGAATTGTATAAATGATCGGTTTGTAAACACCGGAGCAAGGAACGGCCGTAAGGTAACTTGGGATCTTAACTATATAGAGGTCACATATGTTCACATGGAACCTTGCTATCGGGAAAAATTATGCTAGAAATAATGGCATTGAAACGTTTTCTTTTCTTCTCAACATTTATTTTATCCGATAAGGACACAAAACTGAAACCAGCAGCGTTCCTAGCAGATGCGTCTTGCCCATTCTTTGTATCACAGGGAAGAGAGGCCATGCTCTTCTAGTGTACGCTGCATTTTGTTTGAAAAAAAAACTCCAGCTGGATGGCCTCGAATTTATGCGCATAGTATTCAAAATTTAGAAACCAATAACATTTAGGTCCTGGGCGATGGATGGCTTAGTAGATAGCATCAAAGTTTCCTAAGTTATCGGTCCCAGGTTCAAGTCCCGGCGAAGGTCCAAAACAAGTCGATCTGATCCTACAATTTCCTCCTAACAGGGTGCAAGTTGGCGATGCCGTATACCCTTGGCAGTTGGTGCGTCGTTCAACCTCAACAATTACTGTACCCTTTAGGCTCTGTGTCAACTATTCAGCACCCTTTTATAAGTTGTATACTTGCTCAACAAGATAATGAACAAGAGAGAAATCTGACCACCAAAAACATATCATGTAGAATGACTGTTCATTAAAATGATTTCACCTGAGTTCCATTGAGGAATAACATTAAGGTCTCAAGGATTACTCACACTGCATTTTTAGGCAATTGCGGGAGTTAATGGGTCAATATTGGATCTGCACATCTATGTGGCGTGAGATTTTTGTTCTGTACCCGCTAAGGGTTCTACTTGTCGGAACGTTTCGGCCCAACGCTACTGAGTTGTTAAATGTACAATGTTAAGATGTATATTGCCCCGGAAAGGCAGAAGGAAAGTTCATCCTTTCACAAAATGTTTAATCTCAAACGTATGTATTAATACCGTAAGAGTAAGGCATATTATAATTTTGTCAGAACTAAGGTTGGTATAACATATACAATATAAGATGCTATTAATACAATGTTCTGTATGGATATAATGCATAATTTGTTGTATGAAAAATATGATAAAAATATAAAAAAATTGTGATCAACATATTATTTTAATTTTTATGACTAATATAGTAAAAAGTGTATTTTTAGTGTTATACTAATATGTATCATATTATTATGTTAGTATATAAATGAAAATATAATAAAAGCTGTTATAATTTTATCGTTAGATCCAGGCACCTGAATATATCGGCGAAGAGTTTGAGAAGGCAATTTTGAACTTATACTTGAGCTCAATAATTGAGAGAAAGACAATTTCTGCAATGGATATTGTGTTTGAATTTAATGCTTCAACCTTAGAATATTATACCCATCTTAGGTATTTAGCGCGGGATCACGCAGCGTTCATTGCTTTCCTTCGGAAAACAAAACACAATCGTTTTCTGAAGGAAAGCAGTGCGAAAGCTAAGGTTTTACATATTCGCGGATGGCTATTAACACGCGCATTGACGGGGGTCTGAGCCACCTTCGCATTGACGGGGGGTGGGGCGAGTACCCGCCCCCCTAAGATCTCGAGAACCACGGTAAGTAGCGAAAAACGGTAAACGGCGTTGGGTTGCCCATTCACTTCTCCATCGAAAACATTTGAACTATTTTTTTGTCAGGTCACATTTTAGGTCACGAGAGGTCAAAAATAGCCGTCATAGGGATAACATGTAAATTCAGTTTTTTGGCCATTACATCTGAACAAGTAAAGATAGAGCAAAACGACTTAAACTATATGAATCCTCTCAGCAAGCCGAATCGAATGATATATAATTTGATCTTGCTAGGTCAAATCAAGGATTTGACCTGACCTGAGGTCAGGTCAGGGTCAAATTATATAAAAGCATATCATTAGAACTGCAAAGCCCAGGCGAGTCTAATACAGCTAAAATAAATGCTCTATCACCATCCGTTACTGAGTTATTCCGTAAAAACAATTTTTCCCATGTATTTCCAATGGAGAGGTCATGCCTCGTACCTGACCTTAGGTCATTGATATCAAAAATACCGGAACATATTTTAGAGAACTCGGTGGGGCCATTATGTGATATGAGTTTCAATCGGATAAGTTCACCCTGCTCCGACTTATGCTATCTTAAACTTTTTTTGAGGTCGGGTCACTTGACCTGTACTGGTGACCTGACCTTGAATGACCTAACCTTAAAATTTTCACAGAAGTTGTAAAAATCTTGAGGGAAAAGGTATGCCAAGTACGGCGGCGCTACGCGCCGCCGTTTTTCTACTATCTCCGAAAAACCCGAGGGGGCGGGTACCCACCCCCGTCAATGTGCGTGTTAAAAGTTGTAGGCCTTCATAAAAGGCAGGGCAAGGGGCTGCTTCAATGTGACCTGACTGATTGAAGGGGCCGCCTGGATGTTGGTAACTCCGAACCTGTTGTACCAACGTGGGGCGCGCTGCTCGGGTGCCGCCTCCAACTCCCCGCAGCTCCACCGCCTGGGAGTGAAGAAGGGGTTTTGGATAGGCTTTAACATCAACATGCGCATTTTCCTACGCACCTGTCACCGAAGCAAGAACAAAATGCCTGTCACTCCTGTCACTGCCGTTCAGCAGAGCAATACAAGTTCCGACTGCCAGACATGACCATATTTTGTCCGACAGGTTCTACTAACGTGGACAACAGATTAATGCGAGAGCAGATCAGTAATCAGCCATAGGATCCGGCTCTCGGCCTCATAAGTCTCATACCACCTGTTCCAGAGAGCAGACACTAAGAACTAGTTGATACTTTTATTGGAAGCACAAGTGCAGTGAGTGGCAAAAAATGTGCAATTCATGAATGAGTTACAAGATAACGCCATTCCGGCGTGAAGTGAACAAGCGTAGACACCAGCTGGCCTGAGGCCTTCTGGAACGGGAAGTGGCTGACGAGTAGGCAGCGAGGGGTGTAGAGGCAGACGGGAGCCTCGGTCTTTCAAGAATGCCTCCGTCTGTAATGCTCCTACCGAGAAGCAAGCGAGCATGAGAACACGGTCACAGGGTGACTGGGAGCCTCTGTAAAAAGTAATTATACTAATTATGTTAGCTTTATGTTTCCCTGCAAGTCAAAACCGAGTATGTAGCTATAATGGGAATGAGAAAATAGTGAGCTATTTTGGTCTGACTGAATTGAGCATAAAATGATCGCCTGCTTGCTGTTTCCACCGGTCTTGCAACAGGGGATCACAGAATGAAACATTATTTCCAACTGTTATCAACTACATATGTACTCGGCTAAGGTCAAGGGTTTCACCACCGCAGGCATTCCGAGACTGGAGCCCGGCTTTGGCAAAGAAACAATGGGCTGTATTTTTTGTAGCTTAACTATTTCAAGAAATGTATTTTTTCTCTGAAGCTGTGTTAATAAATCCAATCTAGATAAGAAGTTGTTTACTCTTCATTCTGACTGCCGCTCTCGTTAAGACGACAATTTTTTTACTACGCTATGTAACCGATCAAACACACAGAAAAATGACTGAAATATATATTTCTATATCTCCTCCGTAGGAAATGCGGGGATTTTTGATGACGACACTTGAGTGGGGGGGGGGTGCACCGTTTGTAGACGCAGTCCTCATCAGGCGGTGCAGAATCTCATCGCGGGGCGCCGATACTCTCACCATGGAAAAGGAGTGGCCGGAAGCTATGCTTCAGGGAGCGCAGAGGGTGTTTCCAGGGGCGCCACAGAGCTGTATGAAGGCAGCGAATGCTTGACCTCGAGGTGCGTGCGCAGTTCGTCCGCTAGATCTTCCTGTTTTTTTTCACAGCTTAAAATAGGGTGACACGTTTGACTCTCGCTATTTTTATGTTTGGCAAATAATATACCCTTAATGTATTTTTATTCACAAGAGACTATTGCTCTCATGTTACTAATAAAACAATATTCTACGATATGGGTTATACTGGGTGCATCCCAATAATCAACTTCGTCATCATTTCATAATGTCAGGCACTTTGCGTCCAAAGCTGTGGAACAAGAGAAAACGTCTGCCATTGTGTGCAATTATGGGGACGGACTAAAAGGCCGATGAACCGTGCAGATAGACCAATACAGAAAAAACCAGGACATGTAGAGAAAAACGGTTTTCACTATACAAATCAGCGCTAAAAATAAAAGATACAGTTTTATTTTCAACCCAAAATTTGACCTATATAGGCAAAAATTTGACCTATACTCCAGATTCTAAAGGTTTTATTTGCATATAAACCGTGCAGATAGACCAATACAGCCAAAACCAGACAAGATAGAAAAAAACGGTTTTCACCATCAGAATCAGCGCCAAAAATAAGGGATACAGTTTTCTTTTCATCACTCTCCGTTACGCCAGTGTGACAAAATCTCACTTTTTGGGCCAATTTGGTCTGCAGATAGACCAATACAGCCAAAACCAGGACAGGTAGAGCAAAACGGTTTTCACCATCAGAATCAGCGCCAAAAATAAGGGATACAGTTTGGTTTCCGTCACACCCCGTCACGCACTTCTCTACATAATTGCCTAGACACAAGAAATCTGGAGGTTTTAGGTCAGCAGATAGACCAATACAGCCAAAACCAGGAAAGGCAGAGCAAAAAAGTTTTCTCCATCAGACTCAGCGCCAAAAATAAGGGATACAGTCTGGTTCGCGTCACACCCCGTCACGCACTTCTCTACATAATTGCCTAGACACAAAAAATCTGGAGGTTTTTGGTCTGCAGATAGACCAATACAGCCAAAACCAGGAAAGGTAGAGCAAAACGATTTTCACCATCAGAATCAGCGCCAAAAATAAGGGATACAGTATGGTTTGCGTCACGCCCTGTCACGCCCTTGTTTACAACATTGCTTAGACACAAGAAATCTGGAGGTTTTTGGTCTGCAGATGGACCAATACAGCCAAAACCAGGAAAGGTAGAGCAAAACGGCTTTCACCATCAGAATCAGCGCCAAAAATAAGGGATACAGTTTGGTTTGCGTCACACCCCGTCACGCGCTTCTCTACATAATTGCCTAGACACAAGAAATCGGGAGGTTTTTGGTCTGCAGATAGACCAATACAGCCAAAACCAGGAAAGGTAGAGCAAAACGGTTTTCACCATCAGAATCAGCGCCAAAAATAAGGGATACAGTTTGGTTTGCGTCACGCCCCGTCACAGGCTTCTCTACATATTTGCTTAGACACAAGAAATCTGGAGGTTTTTAGTCTGCAGATAGACCAATACAGCCAAAACCAGGAAAGGTAGAGCAAAAACAGTTTGCACCATCAGACTCAGCGCCAAAAATAAGGGATACAGTTTGGTTTCCGTCACACCCCGTCACGCGCTTCTCTACATAATTGCCTGGACACATGAAATCTGGAGGTTTTTGGTCTGCAGATAGACCAATACAGCCAAAACCAGGAAAGGTAGAGCAAAACGGTTTTCACCATCAGAATCAGCGCCAAAAATAAGGGATACAGTTTGGTTTGCGTCACGCCCTGTCACGCCCTTGTTTACAACATTGCTTAGACAGAAAAAATCTGGAGGTTTTTGGTCTGCAGATAGACCAATACAGCCAAAACCAGGAAAGGTAGAGAAAAACGGTTTTCACCATCAGAATCAGCGCCAAAAATAAGGGATACAGCTTGGTTGGCGTCACACCCCGTCACGCGCTTCTCTACATAATTGCCTAGACACAAGTAATCTGGAGGTTTTTGGTCTGCAGATAGACCAATACAGCCAAAACCAGGAAAGGTACAGCAAAACGGTTTTCACCATCAGAATCAGCGCCAAAAATAAGGGATACAGTTTGGTTTGCGTCACACCCCGTCACGCGCTTCTCTACATAATTGCCTAGACACAAGAAATCTGGAGGTTTTTGGTCTGCAGATAGACCAATACAGCCAAAACCAGGAAAGGTAGAGCAAAACGGTTTTCACCATCAGAATCAGCGCCAAAAATAAGGGATACTGTTTGGTTTGCGTCACACCCCGTCACGCGCTTCTCTACATATTTGCCTAGATACAAGAAATCTGGAGGTTTTTGGTCTGCAGATGGACCAATACAGCCAAAACCAGAAAAGGTAGAGCAAAACAGTTTTCAAAATCAAAATCAGCGCCAAAAAAGGGATACAGTTTTCTTTTCATCACTCTCCGTTACGCCAGTGTGAAAAAATCTCACTTTTTGGGCCAATTTGAGCTGTTGATGGACCAATACAGCCAAAACCAAGAAAGGTAGAGCAAAACGATTTTCACCATCAGACTCAGCGCCAAAAATAAGGGATACAGTATGGTTTGCGTCACGCCCTGTCACGCCCTTGTTTACAACATTGCTTAGACACAAGAAATCTGGAGGTTTTTGGTCTGCAGATGGACCAATACAGCCAAAACCAGGAAAGGTAGAGCAAAACGGTTTTCACCATCAGAATCAGCGCCAAAAATAAGGGATACAGTTTGGTTTGCGTCACACCCCGTCACGCGCTTCTCTACATAATTGCCTAGACACAAGAAATCTGGAGGTTTTTGGTCTGCAGATAGACCAATACAGCCAAAACCAGGAAAGGTAGAGCAAAACGGTTTTCACCATCAGAATCAGCGCCAAAAATAAAGGATACAGCTTGGTTTGCGTCACACCCCGTCACGCACTTCTCTACATAATTGCCTAGACGCAAGAAATCTGGAGGTTTTTGGTCTGCAGATAGACCAATACAGCCAAAACCAGGAAACGTAGAGCAAAACAGTTTGCACCATCAGACTCAGCGCCAAAAATAAGGGATACAGTTTGGTTTCCGTCACACCCCGTCACGCGCTTCTCTACATAATTGCCTGGACACATGAAATCTGGAGGTTTTTGGTCTGCAGATAGACCAATACAGCCAAAACCAGGAAAGGTAGAGCAAAACGGTTTTCACCATCAGAATCAGCGCCAAAAATAAGGGATACAGTTTGGTTTGCGTCACGCCCTGTCACGCCCTTGTTTACAACATTGCTTAGACAGAAAAAATCTGGAGGTTTTTGGTCTGCAGATAGACCAATACAGCCAAAACCAGGAAAGGTAGAGAAAAACGGTTTTCACCATCAGAATCAGCGCCAAAAATAAGGGATACAGCTTGGTTGGCGTCACACCCCGTCACGCGCTTCTCTACATAATTGCCTAGACACAAGTAATCTGGAGGTTTTTGGTCTGCAGATAGACCAATACAGCCAAAACCAGGAAAGGTACAGCAAAACGGTTTTCACCATCAGAATCAGCGCCAAAAATAAGGGATACAGTTTGGTTTGCGTCACACCCCGTCACGCGCTTCTCTACATAATTGCCTAGACACAAGAAATCTGGAGGTTTTTGGTCTGCAGATAGACCAATACAGCCAAAACCAGGAAAGGTAGAGCAAAACGGTTTTCACCATCAGAATCAGCGCCAAAAATAAGGGATACTGTTTGGTTTGCGTCACACCCCGTCACGCGCTTCTCTACATATTTGCCTAGATACAAGAAATCTGGAGGTTTTTGGTCTGCAGATGGACCAATACAGCCAAAACCAGAAAAGGTAGAGCAAAACAGTTTTCAAAATCAAAATCAGCGCCAAAAAAAGGGATACAGTTTTCTTTTCATCACTCTCCGTTACGCCAGTGTGAAAAAATCTCACTTTTTGGGCCAATTTGAGCTGTTGATGGACCAATACAGCCAAAACCAAGAAAGGTAGAGCAAAACGATTTTCACCATCAGAATCAGCGCCAAAAATAAGGGATACAGTTTGGTTTGCGTCACGCCCTGTCACGCCCTTGTTTACAACATTGCTTAGACAGAAAAATCTGGAGGTTTTTGGTCTGCAGATAGACCAATACAGCCAAAACCAGGAAAGGTAGAGAAAAACGGTTTTCACCATCAGAATCAGCGCCAAAAATAAGGGATACAGCTTGGTTGGCGTCACACCCCGTCACGCGCTTCTCTACATAATTGCCTAGACACAAGTAATCTGGAGGTTTTTGGTCTGCAGATAGACCAATACAGCCAAAACCAGGAAAGGTACAGCAAAACGGTTTTCACCATCAGAATCAGCGCCAAAAATAAGGGATACAGTTTGGTTTGCGTCACACCCCGTCACGCGCTTCTCTACATAATTGCCTAGACACAAGAAATCTGGAGGTTTTTGGTCTGCAGATAGACCAATACAGCCAAAACCAGGAAAGGTAGAGCAAAACGGTTTTCACCATCAGAATCAGCGCCAAAAATAAGGGATACTGTTTGGTTTGCGTCACACCCCGTCACGCGCTTCTCTACATATTTGCCTAGATACAAGAAATCTGGAGGTTTTTGGTCTGCAGATGGACCAATACAGCCAAAACCAGAAAAGGTAGAGCAAAACAGTTTTCAAAATCAAAATCAGCGCCAAAAAAGGGGATACAGTTTTCTTTTCATCACTCTCCGTTACGCCAGTGTGAAAAAATCTCACTTTTTGGGCCAATTTGAGCTGTTGATGGACCAATACAGCCAAAACCAAGAAAGGTAGAGCAAAACGATTTTCACCATCAGACTCAGCGCCAAAAATAAGGGATACAGTATGGTTTGCGTCACGCCCTGTCACGCCCTTGTTTACAACATTGCTTAGACACAAGAAATCTGGAGGTTTTGGTCTGCAGATGGACCAATACAGCCAAAACCAGGAAAGGTAGAGCAAAACGGTTTTCACCATCAGAATCAGCGCCAAAAATAAGGGATACAGTTTGGTTTGCGTCACACCCCGTCACGCGCTTCTCTACATAATTGCCTAGACACAAGAAATCTGGAGGTTTTTGGTCTGCAGATAGACCAATACAGCCAAAACCAGGAAAGGTAGAGCAAAACGGTTTTCACCATCAGAATCAGCGCCAAAAATAAAGGATACAGCTTGGTTTGCGTCACACCCCGTCACGCACTTCTCTACATAATTGCCTAGACGCAAGAAATCTGGAGGTTTTTGGTCTGCCGAGGGACCAATACAGCCAAAACCAGGAAACGTAGAGCAAAACAATTTTCACCATCAGAATCAGCGCCAGAAATAAGGGATACAGTTTGGTTTGCGTCACGGCTGTTTGGCTGTATTGGTTCCTCTGCAGATCAAAAACCGCCAGATTTCTTGTGTCTAAGCAATTATGTATAGAAGTGTGTGACGGGGCGTGACGCAAACCAAACTGTATCCCTTATTTTTGGCGCTGAGTCTGATGGTGAAAACCGTTTTGCTTTACCCTTCCTGGTTTTGGCTGTATTGGTCTATCTGCAGACCAAAAACCTCCAGATTTCTTGTGTCTAGGCAATTATGTAGAGAAGCGCGTGACGGGGTGTGACGCAAACCAAACTGTATCACTTAATTTTGGCGCTGATTCTGATGGTGAAAACCGTTTTGCTCTACCTTTCCTGGTTTTGGCTGTATTGGTCCATCTGCAGACCAAAAACCTCCAGATTTCTTGTGTCTAAGTAATGTTGTAAACAAGGGCGTGACAGGGCGTGACGCAAACCAAACTGTATCCCTTATTTTTGGCGCTGATTCTGATGGTGAAAACCGTTTTGCTGTACCTTTCCTGGTTTTGGCTGTATTGGTCTATCTGCAGATAAAAACCTCCAGATTACTTGTGTCTAGGCAATTATGTAGAGAAGCGCGTGACGGGGTGTGACGCCAACCCAGCTGTATCCCTTACTTTTGGCGCTGATTCTGATGGTGAAAACCGTTTTTCTCTACCTTTCCTGGTTTTGGCTGTATTGGTCTATCTGCAGACCAAAAACCTCCAGATTTCTTGTGTCTAGGCAATTATGTAGAGAAGTGCGTGACGGGGTGTGACGGAAACCAAACTGTATCCGTTATTTTTGGCGCTGTTTCTGATGGTGAAAACCGTTTTGCTCTACCTTTTCTGGTTTTGGCTGTATTGGTCTATCTGCAGACCAAAAACCTCCAGATTTCTTGTGTCTAGGCAATTATGTAGAGAAGCGCGTGACGGGGTGTGACGCAAACCAAACTGTATGCCTTATTTTTGGCGCTGATTCTGATGGTGAAAACCGTTTTGCTCTACCTTTCCTGGTTTTGGCTGTATTGGTCTATCTGCAGACCAAAAACCTCCAGATTTCTTGTGTCTAGGCAATGATGTAGAGAAGCGCGTGACGGGGTGTGACGCAAACCAAACTTTATCCCTTATTTTTGGCGCTGATTCTGATGGTGAAAACCGTTTTGCTCTACCTTTCCTGGTTTTGGCTGTATTGGTCCATCTGCAGACCAAAAACCTCCAGATTTCTTGTGTCTAAGCAATGTTGTAAACAAGGGCGTGACAGGGCGTGACGCAAACCATACTGTATCCCTTATTTTTGGCGCTGATTCTGATGGTGAAAATCGTTTTGCTCTACCTTTCCTGGTTTTGGCTGTATTGGTCTATCTGCAGACCAAAAACCTCCAGATTTTTTGTGTCTAGGCAATTATGTAGAGAAGCGCGTGACGGGGTGTGACGCAAACCAGACTGTATTCCTTATTTTTGGCGCTGAGTCTGATGGTGAAAACTTTTTTGCTCTGCCTTTCCTGGTTTTGGCTGTATTGGTCTATCTGCAGACCAAAAACCTCCAGATTTCTTGTGTCAAGGCAATTATGTAGAGAAGTGCGTGACGGGGTGTGACCGAAACCAAACTGTATCCCTTATTTTTGGCGCTGATTCTGATGGTGAAAACCGTTTTGCTTTACCTGTCCTGGTTTTGGCTGTATTGGTCTATCTGCAGACCAAATTGGCCCAAAAAGTGAGATTTTGTCACACTGGCGTAACGGAGAGTGATGAAAAGAAAACTGTATCCTTTATTTTTGGCGCTGATTCTGATGGTGAAAACCGTTTTTCTCTATCTTGTCTTGTTTTGGCTGTATTGGTCTATCTGCACGGTTTATATGCAAATAAAACCTCTAGAATCTGGAGTATAGGTCAAATTTTTGCCTATATAGGTCAAATTTTGGGTTGAAAATAAAACTGTATCTTTTATTTTTAGCGCTGATTTGTATAGTGAAAACCGTTTTTCTTACATGTCCTGGTTTTTTCTGTATTGGTCTATCTGCACGGTTCATCGGCCTTTTAGTCCGTCCCCAATTATGTCTGTCTGTTGAGCTACAGGTCTGGGGTTCGAGTCCCAGCGAGGTCTCTGAATAAGCGCGGTCTTCTCTCTCCCAGCAGGGTGAGGGACTGGTGAGCCCGTAGGACCTTAGCAGACAGTGCGTCACACAGCTTCATAAATCTACAACTTTTCTCGTTTCCAACTATCTTGATGTGTCCATTTGGAATCAGGAATTGGAAGTCATGGCATTTGAAATTTCTTCAATACAAGAATCTGATCGATGAAAAATAATATCATAAATAAGGACACATAGGAGAAGGGAGGATACTACTTTACATTGGAGAGAGTTCATTGAGGGCAGGCTTACCATCACGTCATCGCTGTGCACCACCACTCCCCGTGTTCGTAAGTGGGAGGCAGTCGGGCAAAGCACTTACATCAGCGGTGTATTCTCGATGATTGCATCGACATATCTATTCGGTACTCAAGCTCACGCCGTTATGCTACGCTCACTCACACTACTAACAGAACACCAATGTTTTTAGAAGATGTTTGCTCTTTCCTAGAACTCGAGCGAAGAACACACGTGCATCTTTCGACATCATACCGGACTGTGAAGAGAATCGCAGCCATGGTGGTCTACAGCACTGTGTCACACATGTCTCAAACGTGACCGGCGGGGCTCCGGCGACGAGACAGCGTGGAAATAAACGAAATGGATACGGGGCACGAGTCTTAACGCGTGCGGCACAGCCCAGGGGGACAGAACGGGGTACATTCTAAGGTAACTGCACAATTTCGGACTGTTTGGATATCACTGCCACAAACCTGAATGTTTGCCACTCGTGCGTCTAAATATGGCGCCGCAGAGGGCATGAACTCGTTTGGCTTCCTCCACTTTTTATAAAAACATTTGCAGATTCAGGCCAGATTGGAGAAAAATGGAAAATTGTGAAACTAGTCAATGCGGAAGGCAACAATTAGCCGCATCCAGTGAGTGTTCGGTTCTACGGGGAACGATTCTTGTCAGCAGCAGGCTGGAGGTATACCTCCAGAGTCTATAGACTCTCCCGTTCGCATTTTTTTATAATTACTAGATGTTATGTATGGATTCTCATGTTTGATGAAATAGAAATAGGAGCCGAAATTCAAAGCCTAGATACCTGATCAATGTGGTACCACAAAATTCATCACAAAACATGCTTCTAAAGCACTTTCAGCGATTTCCAT
Source organism: Lepas anatifera (assembly GCA_034440635.1). Taxonomy (NCBI): domain Eukaryota; kingdom Metazoa; phylum Arthropoda; class Thecostraca; family Lepadidae; genus Lepas; species Lepas anatifera. The sequence goes on along the minus strand of JAOTON010002065.1, from coordinate 210,888 downwards.
GCGTATTTCACAATCTAGTATGATTATGGATGGATATATCTGAAGTTGGTTAGAGTACTCATGACAGGGGCGTAGGAACGGTTTGAAAAGTGGGGGGCCAACCTTAGAGGGGGCCCACCTCAAGGGGGCCCCAGTCCATGGGGGCCCATAATTATAAAAAAATTAGTTAGCTCGTTTGGTGTCAATAAGGCACGCATGCACACTAGGATGCCAACGTATGGAAAATTGAGGAATTAAATTTTGCCCTATGATTTTGATTTGTACCTATTATTATTTAATAAATCATAGTAAAACGCAAAAAAACATTTTTGGGTTTTTTTACCAAGACTCTGTTCAAATACGAAATACATTTTTAAGCTCCTTTGGAGGATTTCAATCATTTTTTACTACGAGTGCGTTTCTTATATTTACAGATGTTTAGGTCCTTTTTATCACATTTACAAAATTAAAAACTGTTTAGAAAACTACAGACAATGCTTTGATACCAAACAGCCTCACTTCGCTATGCCTAATCAAAATTTTGCTTATTTGATGACAAAAATGGGAACATTTATTTAGGCTGTTACGGATCCCTTCTTTCCATCATAAGAGATTTATTTAGGTAAAGGCTGATCACAATAAATACGTCTAGCTATATTTCGATGCCTAAAATGCAGAGCTCCAGCATGACTGCAAGTGCAATGTAGGTACTTGATGGCCAGCTTTGTGATGCTGTGGAGGTGTGGGTGTGGTGATATAGTGGTTAGCAACCTTGCTTTCCACGCGACCAACCCGGGTTTAAGGCACGGCAGATTCCTTGTGCAAGAAGCAATTCTACTCCCAAGAAACCGCTCCCAACAGGGAAAGAGTTGGCGACACCATATAACCCTGGCATCGAAGGACGTCACGCCTTTCAATGGCTCAGGGACGACTGTTGCTCGGCATTTGATGCGGGGTCCGTATCTGATTCATGCTTTGTGTTGGGATTGATATGGGATGGAGTTTGATTGGGACCAGTTCTCGGGACTCATTTGGAAACACTCGGGTAGTAGGTGCCTTGGTTTTTTCACGAAGCGCTCCTCCTCCAGGGGCTTGCAGGCAGCGTACTTGCTGATATTTGCATATACGTTGCGGGGGCCCACCTCAAAAGGGGGCAGTATCCCCTGACCCCCGGTTCCTATGCCTATGCCGCCCAGGGGCCGCCAAATTATCTCGGAGGGCCCCAAGGTCCAGACCATGGCTCAGGAACCTAGATCAGTCAGCTCAAGGGCCCAGACCAGTGCATTAGCCTCGGGACCAGCTTATCAAGGGACCCTACATAAGCACAGGACCCCTAGAAGCTCATCACAGTGGAGCCCCAGATTCGCACAGGGTGCCAGATTAGCTTAGGGGCCCGGTTCAGCTCGGGGGTCCCCAGGGCGACTTATGTAGGGTCTCAAAACAGCTCAAGGGGCTTGTTCAAGCTCACGGATCCCAGCATAGCTCAATGACGCTAGAACAGTTCAGGGCCCCAGACCAGCTCAAGGCTCTTGTTCAGCACAGGCCAGCTCAGCTCAGGGGCCCAGATCGGCTGATATAGTGTCCCCTCTCATACCAGCTCAGGGGCTCCATTCAAGCTCACGGCCCCCAGCTTAGCCCAGGGACCTTAGAAGATTTCAGGGCCCCCATACCAGATCAGGGGCCCCAGTTAAGCACAGGGGTACCCAGATTAGCTCAGGGCCCCAGCTAGGCTTAGGGTGTCCCATGGTGTCTGATATAGAGTCTCAGAACACAGTGGCGTAGCCAGGATTCGGCCAAGGAGGGGTCCGACTACCGTCGGGGGCCCCAGACCGGTGGTCCCCTTAGTAACCGGGGCCCATCTCCTATATCTTTTGTATAGTATTTTAACATTCACACGAAGGAAATTTTGTTGTGTCTTTTTAAGCATTTATTCTTATTTTGTTTATAGCTTGATTTTTTCGATCCGACCAAATGTTGGTAAACTAAAGCCACCAAATATTAAGGATGGCCCATATCTTATATGGTAGCGTGGCTATAATAACAGCTTTGTGCCATATTTCGGGAACTTCAATGTTGATGCGCGCATGATGTTACACCCGAGTCTACCTCAGTTCACTCTGGTAATCAGACATGAAGTGATTGAAGGTCAGTCGTTTTGAGTACGTAGAAATTCTCTTCTTCGGGAAATGATTAGCAATTATTTCCCGGTGTCGAATCCATGAACTCTTTAATCAGGAAATTTCAAAAGAAACGGAAAAAACGAAAAAAACACAAAGGACATGTAGTGTGTCCCGAACGTTACATAACCTCTATTCCGTCGATAGATCCTGTTGAGATCCAGTTACTTCCTTGCTATCTTGTAAACGAGCAAATTACCAAGACAAAAGGCGCCTGAGATATCTATCGCCTTGGATCTCTCTGTCATTGTTATTTTCAACTTTTCATACCTATTTTTCCTTTGAGAATTATGCTCATCGATTTCTGTCATTACCCTTGTTTGTCTGGTTTCCTACGAAAATATTTGAAGGTTGTTTATTTCAGAATATTTAGGAATGCAGTTATTGGTGTTAAGCTAATAGATTAAAAATTGGCTGAAGTGCCAAATTCCCTGTTCGATTTGCTCATATGGTAAAATTAGTTTAATTTTTGCCTTTCCTTCGATAATGGTGCCTGATGGACATGTTTCAATTTGTCTTTTTTAGTACGCAATAGGGGTAGATACATTTTTTCCGAGGCATATGATTTTGAAAATTTTTATTCGAGCTCTGGGGCCACCTAAGACCAACACTTGGCGGCACTCACAAAGCTAATTTTCGGCCGCTCTCCTGATTAGATCTCAGGGGGTGTCTGAGACAGATTCACGGCGCCTCTTGATCAAAACTGGGGGCCCCTGAGAATCTCTCGGGGCTCCTGAGATTAGTTATTCGGCAGCACCTCTGAGACTAATTATTGGGCCCCCCAGATTTACTCTGGAGGGGGGGCTGAGACTGACTATCGTGGCCATCCAGATTAGCTCCTGGGGTCCTCTGAGGCTGTCTTTGGGGTGTGGGAGGGGACTGGGAATGACTTCCAACAGCCCTCTGAGACTTACTCTAGGGCGCCCCTGAGACAAACACCCCGGGGGAGGGGGTGGAATCACCTTTGAGACTGAGTCTTTGGCGTTCCTGAGACTGACCCTCGGAGGCCCCCCTAAAATAGACTTTTGCGAGGCCCTGAGAACCACTCTCTGGGGCCCCTGAGACTACCTCGGCCCCCCCACCTCCCCTGAGACAGACTCCCGGGGCCCCTGATACTGACTTTTTGGGCCCCTGAGACCAACCCTCTGGGAGCCCCCGAAATCTGCTTTCGGGGGGCCTTGAGACTGACTCTCAGGGCGGGGGCCTTGAGGCCGACTCGGGACGCCCTGAGAACAAATCTTCAGGTGCCCCTGAGACTCACTCTGTGGGCCCTGTGATCAGAGAATTCTTTGCAGTGGTTCAGATTGGCCCAAGGGGGGTCTGGGGACGCCTAGGGCCCCCTTGGCTACACCACTGCATCCACACTTTCGGGGGCCCTCCGAAATCACCATTTGTAGGCCCCTAAAATAATTTCTCCCCCAGACCAATACTCCGGAGCCCCTTGATAATAATGTCCGAGGGCTTCTAAGACCAAGCTCGGGGTCCCACTTAGATCAGGCTCAGGGGCACCCTTAGACCCATGCTCGCGCTTTTCTGGGTAGTAACTTGACACCGGTGTTCCGGGGCCCTCAAGTTCAATATTTCGAGCCCCCCCGAGACTAATGCTCGGTACTCTGGAGTCCCTCAATGCCGATACTCGGGGGTCCTGTACCCAGGCTTGGGGGCCCCTGAGACCAAACTCTGCGTCCATGAGATCAATGCTCGTGCCTCACTCATGAGTCCCTCGATATCAATAGTCAGGTGCACCCCGAGGGGGGCCCTGAACCCCTGAGACCAAGCTCGGGGGCCCCTGAGACCAAGCTTGAGGGGACCCTGAGACCAAGCTCGGATGCTCCCTGGGACCAAGCTCGAGGGCCCCCTGACACCAAGCTCGGGGGTTCCCTGAGACCAAGCTCGAGACCCCGTGAGACCAAGATCGAAAGGCCCATGAGACCAAACATCGAAAGGTCCATGAGACCAAGCTCGGTTGTCCCCTGAGACCAAGTTCGGGGGCCCCTGAGACCAAGCTCAGGGGCCCCCGAGATCAATGTTCGGTATTCCAGAGCCCTCGATAACGATGATGGGGGCCCCCTGAGACCAAGCTCGGAAAGCCCGTGAGACCAGGCTCGGGGGCCCCTGAGACCAAGCTCAGGGGCCCCCCGAGATCAATGTTCGGTATTCCAGAGCCCTCGATACCGATGATCGGGGGGTCTCCTGAGACCAAGCTTGGGAGCCCCCTGAGACCAAGATCAGGGGCCCCCGAGACCAATGCTGGTGTTTTCCAGTGCGTACGGTCAGCCTTATGCATCAGATACCCTCGGATGCCCCCCTGAGACCAAGCTCGAGGGCCCCGTGACACTAAGCTTGGGGAGAGGGGGCCTGAGACCAATCTTGGGGGCACCCCTGAGACCAAGCTCGGGGGTCTTCTGAGACTAAGCTCGGGGGCCCTGAGACCAAGCTCGGGGCCCCTGAGACCAAGCTCGGGGGCCCTGAAACCAAGCTCGGGGCCCCTGAGACCAAAATCGAAAGGCCCGTGAGACCAAGATCGAAAGGCCCGTGAGACCGAGCTCAAGGGGAGGGGCCTTGCTCGGGAGCCCTGAGGCCAAGCCCGGGACCCCCTGAGACTGAACCTAAGGGTCCCCGAAGATCAATATTCGGTACTCTGGAGCCCTCGATACCGATTATCGGGGGCCTCCTGAGACAAAGCTTGGGAGGGCCCCCGAGACCAAGCTCAGGGGCCCTGAGATCAATGGTCGTGTTTTTAGTGCAAAAGGTCAGCCCAAGGGGGTACGCGGACCCCAGGGACCCTCCCCCTGGCTACGCCACTGTCAGAACATCTCAAGGGGCCCATTCAAGCTCAGTGGTCAGTGGCTGTAAAGCCTTATAGGGGGTCCCAGACCATCTTAGGGGCTCTCAGTTCAACACAAAGGCCAATATTAGCTCTGATGACCAGATAAGCTTAAGTGCCCGGATCATCCAAGGGCCCCTTGTCGACATATATGGGGTTTCAGAACAGTTCAGGGTTTCAATTAAAGCTTACAACCCAATTTCAAGGCAGGGGCCCTATTATTGTGCAGGGGCCTCAGATAAGTTTAGCGTCTTCTGTGCATCACAGGGGATCCAGATTAGCACAAGGGACAATATTAACTTTACGGTCCCAGCTCAGCTCAGGGGCCCCCAGGTCGGTGGATATAGGGCCTGGCCAACTCACAGGGCCCTGTTCAAGGTCACGGCTCCTAGCTCAGTTTAGGCATCCTAGAACAGTTCATGCTGCCCAAACCACCTCAGGGGCGCTCAGTTCAGCTCAAGGGGCCCAGATTAGCTCGTATGGCATCAGAGACCAGTTCAGGGGCCCCCAGAAGCTCAGGGGACCTTAGAATCGACTCATAGGACCTCAACTTAGTTTAGGGGTACAGGTAAGTTTAACGGAGTTCCGGGGCAAGCTATCGGGCCAGTTTGAGTTTCTCGCTTGATATTACAGTTCTTGATATTCTTATCTCCGTTGCGGGGGGCCCATCACTGAAAAGTGGGGGGCCAGTGGCCCCTGGCCCCCCGGTTCCTACGCCTATGACTCATGACGTCAGTAAAATTTGGAAACCATTGTTGAGACTGAGCCAAACTATTACAGCGCTACTAACGGCAAAGTTTAGCGCAACGCAAGCGGCTACTACTATCAGTTTGTGTCACAAAAGAAAATATTTGGTACAGCGGCTCTGAGAAAAATATAGTGGTGTGATAAAAAAATTTTCGCGCATATCAAGTGGAGACATCTGACAAATTTCACAGCTTATTTTTGTAATGCCTCACATGGGACTCTACTGTTTGGGTGGTGCCTCAATAGGGTTATCTATTGGGATCGTGCCTCAATAGGGTCATCTAGAGGGACTGTGCCTCTGCAGGGTTGTCTATAGGGACAGTGCCTGTGTAGGCTTATCTAAATGGACCGTGCCTCTGTTTGTTTCGCTATCTAATATGTCCTGTTTGTTTTAAAGGTAGTCCCTACATATTATAAGGAAGACGAGGTGCTTCAGCTGTTCTCAGTGTGTTCTTGCTAAGGCTTGCCTCGCTTTCAAAATCAGTCTGTTTCCCAGAATAAGGCTTGATATTGTCCCCTGTAATCTTCAGATAGAATCTGTGACGGGGGCGCTGGGGTCGCGGGGCGCGTCGCTCGGTGCGAGTCGGGCTCTGTGGCGTCGCCGCTGATGTGGTTGTGCGTCAGGCCGACCTCTCGGTGGTCCGCTGTGGCGGCTGCTCGTGGCCGTGACCCGCTCGCTCACGATGGTGGCGACGTCGCAACCGCTCCCAGCATCACACTAAATTTTATTAGTGAGAGGTCGTGCTTGTCGCGTGCGCGGTCGGGTGGCGGGCCGAGTTGACGGTGGGAAGTGGACAATGTCGGCTAGCTTGGCCGAGTCCTCCAGACGGGCGAGCCTGTGTCCCGACACTCCCACTCAACACCCTTTGGTTCCAGGAAGGGAATACAGCTAGTGCCGAGCTTTGTAGCCCTCCCTGGTAGCAGGGGTCCCACTCGCATCTCACGATTTTGGGGGCCCGCTTAACCACCCGTACGCCAAGTATTACCCGCATAGAAGCGGCACCGAAACCGTCAATCCTCTCCCCGCCCCTTTAAGTGCCCGCTAACTCTCTTATTTCCCTCGGACCTATCATCATAAGTTTACACCCCCCTTTTTAACCGATTCTTCCATAGCTACCTTAACTACTTGCCCTTTCGTACCCTCCTATCGTGGTTCTCTGAGCTGCACTGACTTCTCGCCTCAAACATCGTCTATCTCGGTGGGCTATTTCCACGTACCAGGGGTCCAGTCTCTCTGGGAGCGGATTTGTTTTGCGTACGCCAGCACTTTTCAGCTTCGTCAACCCCTAAATCAGTCCCCTATCTTAATACCCTCCTCCCCTTTTTTCTGTCACGTCATTCGTTCCGGATCTGACAGTGAGAGCACACGCCGGTTCAGGTAACATTCAGGTAGCTCCACGCAGTTAATTTTGGTGAAATGCAAAGAGCCCGTGTTCAGTCATCGTCATTATCTTACGAGCACGCTCCCCTGGATTTCTAGTTGGCATTCACCTTTGGTACCTCCTCCAACCCTCCCTCGCTTCCGACGCTCAAGAATATGCGCCAGTATCGCGCAATCGAGTTACGGGCCCAGGGAAAAACATATATTTTGTCTTTCAGACACCCTGGCTGGCTCCTTCGCCGCCACTAAAAGTGTTTCAATGTAGTATGTTTTCGTAGTCATTGGGCCCTCACCTTTGCCAACGATGCCTTTCGCTGTTTATTGGGGTTAAATGATCTAGCACATGGCTTGCATGCTTGGACGGGGTCTGGGGGTGGTCTCCGCTCTGCTGGAGGCTGATCACGCATCCTTAAGTGAGAAAACATGTAAGTGTCGATCAGCACGACCTACAACTGCATGGTACCACGCTCAGGCTCAGCGTGGCAAAACTTCAAATGTTTTCGGGCTGGCAGTCGAAATTTTTGCAGATACCGTGCTCTACATCAAGTTTGCAGAGGCTTCTGGTATGATTTTCCCAAAAGAGTTACAAAGTTAGCTGTACTTCTGCCGAAAAATGTTCGAAAAAACGCTGCCAGATGTAAGAGCCTGTCGCAAGGGCTCTTTGCAGCTTATATTTTTCTTATCAACCACATCAGCTAGTTATTTATTACTTATACCTACCTTGAATCTTGATGAAAACTTATCTCTCTACCAGAAAATTATGAGAGCCGGACTTGATTTCTTTTGGTTTCTTTTCTGCTCATCATCGAGCAATTGACTTCAGCAATGACAAATGAGGTCTTGTGCGTGAAGCCGCCAGATACGCATAGCTGTGTCAGTTAACCCTCGCCCCACCGGGAGGGCCATCGATGGCCCCCCTAAGGTTTTTCCGGGATAGCAGAAAAACGACTAGGCGCAGCACCGCGGTTGAGGGCTCTACCTCTCACTGCATCATTTTCCCATCATCCCTGAAATTTTTTACCCCGGGTCACCCAAGGTCAGGTCACCAGACGAGGTCAACCAAGGTCACCTCACTTCACTTTAGAGCTCTGTAAGAGCTACATTTCAAAGTCGATCGATTTGAAACTTCCTACACTTCATGACCCCTCCAGGGTCTACAACGTGTATATCCGGGATTTTTCGATTTCGTGCCCTGAGGTCAGGTCACGAGGCGACCTCTCCCATTGGAAAAGCATGGGGAAAAGCTATTTCATGATATAAAAGCCACAAAAATGATTGCAAATACTCAGACTGCTCAGAACAACGTTTTTGGACACCCTTTCACGCATCCCAGGGGTCATATTTGCCCTTTGACTTTTCCAAGGTCATCCAAGGTCACCGGGGTCAAAAACAGTATTTTGACAATAACTTTTGACCTAATTGAGCTAGAGCGGTGAAACAAACACCATCGTGTTTGTCTTGTCACTGGCTTTCATTTGATATACGGCAAGGTCACTTTTTGACCTTTTGTGACCTCAGGTCATATTAGGTCACGAGGTGACCTCTGGCGGTCAAACCACTGGCGGGAGGTCTTTACGTTCCACATAGCGGAAAAAGTACAGGCAATTTGCTATCAACTGTACTTTACCAGGCCTCAATAGCTCTAATGACATAAGAGTTATGCCCAGTTTGCTTAATCATTGCATATTTGAGTGAAAATAGCCGATCTTGACCTAATTTGACCTCTGGAGGTCAAACCATTGACCTGAGCACTAAAACATGCGAAGTAATTTCTTACTGAATTCATGCGAGCTTTCTATTGCACTTTGCAGATTTGCGCTAACGGCCATATTTTCGGAGTTAGAGGGGGGCCATCGATGGCCCCCTCGGTGGGGCGAAGGTGGCGCCGGACCCCCGGTGGGGCGCGGGTTAAAACCAACCATCCGGGACAAAAATTAAAGAAAATAGATAACCATAGAAACTGTTCAAGTTGAAGGTGGCTCGGTGGGCAATGCTACTTTTGCGGAATTCTGCAGCGGGATTGTAGCATAGATCAATCAGCCAGCACGCGGTCAGGAATTCATCGAAATGATATTTGGCATTGCGGTGAATGGGCTCTATTTCACGCTGTTTGCTCCGGCGTACGGAACGGTGAATAGAGTCTGTTCCGGGGCGTGCGTGGACGGGCTCCGGAGCGGAAGCATTCCAGAGAAATGGAGCGAAAATTTGGTGGTTATGAGGATTTCAACACTGTGAGGTCATTGTTCATTCTCCTTCCGGTCAGTGAATATGTTAATATGTTGAAGAAGGCGTTCGCGCTCAAATTAAATATAAGTAATGATGACAGACAGACAGACAGACATGTATTTTCAAAGCAAAACATCAGCCCCAGACGTTGGCCACCGCTACAAGAGGACCACCCGGTGCAGTTACTTAACCCGCGCCCCACCGGGGGGTCCGGCGCCACCTTCGCCCCACCGGGGGGCCATCGATGGCCCCCCCTCTAACTCCGAAAATATGGGCGTTAGCGCAAATCTGCAAAGTGCAATAGAAAGCTCGCGTGAATTCAGTAAGAAATTACTGCGCATGTTTTAGTGCTCAGGTCAATGGTTTTGACCTCCAGAGGCCAAATTAGGTCAAGATCGGCTATTTTCACTCAAATATGCAATGATTAAGCAAACTGGGCATAACTCTTATGTCATTAGAGCTATTGAGGCCTGGTAAAGTACATTTGATAGCAAATTGCCAGTACTTTTTCCGCTATGTGGAACGTAAAGACCTCCCGCCAGTGGTTTGACCGCCAGAGGTCACCTCGTGACCTAATATGACCTGAGGTCACGAAAGGTCAAAAAGTGACCTTGCCGTATATCAAATGAAAGCCAGTGACAAGACAAACACGATGGTGTTTGTTTCACCACTCTAGCTCAATTAGGTCAAAAGTTATTGTCAAAATACTGTTTTTGACCTCTGGTGACCTTGGGTGACCTTGGAAAAGTCAAAGGGCAAATATGACCCCTGGGATCCGTGAAAGGGTGTCCCAAAACGTTGCTCTGAGCAGTCTGAGTATTTGCAATCATTTTTGTGGCTTTTATATCATGAAATAGCTTTTCCCCATGCTTTTCCAATGGGAGAGGTCGCCTCGTGACCTGACCTCAGGGCACGAAATCGAAAAATCCCGGATATACACCTTGTAGACCCTGGAGGGGTCATGAAGTGCAGGAAGTTTCAAATTGATCGACTTTGAAATGTAGCTCTTACAGAGCTCTAAAGTGAAGTGAGGTGACCTTGGTTGACCTCGTCTGGTGACCTGACCTTGGGTGACCCGGGGTAAAAAATTTCAGGGATGATGGGAAAATGATGCAGTGAGAGGTAGAGCCCTCAACCGCGGTGCTGCGCCTCGTCGTTTTTCTGCTATCCCGGAAAAACCTTAGGGGGCCATCGATGGCCCCCGGTGGGGCGAGGGTTAAATAGATAATATGCCGCTCTGCAACGTCATCTCCACTCTGAGCCGGGAGCGGAAAGTTTGCACCTAACTAGAATCCAACTAACCTGACTTTCAACCAGCTTTCTGTTCAAAACGCTTGCTCTGAAGTATAAATTTGAAGACAGAGATTGCTACTTTATCTGCGCACGTCTAGTTTAGTTCAGAACCGTGAAGTGATGTGTCGAGTTTAGTTGAATTGTCTAGACTGCTTAACGTGATGTTCGTGGCTGCGAATATATATATATATATAAATGCTTACTCTAGCGATATGGAATAACTGGCAATGAAGCCAGTAATGTGACGTGTCATCTTGTCTATGGCTGCAGAAACAGAGTGGCGTTTCGTTCGATTGAATTTGGGATTGGGGGTGGTGGGGGGGGGGCATTAACTTGCTCATTCCCACCCTCAACGGAGTCAGCAGGTAATTGTATTCTTTATGCCCAAGGGAGCAGTAAAGTGGAGGTGGTGTAGCACCGAAAATGTCTTTGACTTCCCTCTTGAATGTTTTTGTTTCTGTGATTTCGAGAAAGGTTCCACTGCTCAATTGAAGAGGGGAGGAAAGACCTCTTGAAAGTTTGAGTTTTGTGGCGTGGCACCGTTTTACGTTCAGAATATCTTAAGCTTCTAAACACGTGATTTTCGCTTTATTCTGGTATTATACTGCGAATGAATTCTGATGCAGATCGGTTGTTTAGAAGGTTGTGAAAGAACATGGTTTTATTGATTTTTTGACGACATTCTAGGGACTCGCGGCCAAGCTCTTTGGTCGGTGTGAAGTCGGTGTCCGTTGTAGAGTCCCTGTCGCTAGTCTGGCGGCTCTGTTTTGTAGTCGCTCAAGTCGAAGTTTGTCCTGGGGTGTGATGTGACCATCGTAAATAATGTCACAGTAGTCGAAATGGGGCCAGACATAGGTAGGTGGAGTAGGTTTCTTTTAAAATAGGTCTAGGAAGGGACTGAGCCAAAAGATAAACTGGGCTTAAAGTTGTTTTTTATGTTTTTGGTTGCTTGATTTTGATGATTCATCACCCACCTACGTATGATAATGATAATTGTTGAGACTGAACAACACGCCAAGTGGCAAGGTTATACAGCGTCGCTGCTAGAAGTACGACATACTCTGAATGTAAGTTGACTAGAATACTTGGCTAGACGATTATGATAATGTACGGAGTACGATATGGACTATCGTGCTCCCAATTCATCGTAACTGGTGTGAATGAAATATAGTCTATACATGAGGTATTGTGTACATTCTATACATAAAAAGACATTTATACAAGTGTGTTGCATTCCCAGTCGTAGCAATATTTCATCTCAGGATTAAGAAACTGTCCCTCTATGCAAAACTGGTCGGCTGCTGAACCTCCAGAATGCTCGAATTTGAAATAATACCGCAACATTGTTATCAGGCACAGAGCCAAGGGCGAAAACGCACATGAGGGCCGGCGGTGACCGTATAAATAGAAAGCTTGACGCCCCTGCACGCTGGGATCTGTGGATGATTATACCATACAAACTATAGCCCAATGCAATTGTTATTAATAGTGCTCACTGCGTGACCAAATGCACATCTACCTCAGCTAATCTCTGGAGGTTCTCTGCATCTAGAAGACAGCCGTGAAATCTGAAACTTAACTAAATGATATTACCAGACAGCACGTAAGACTTCCCGAGAATAGTCATATACTGATGATTATACCATGCCAGCAATAGCACGATGCAATTGTTTTTGCTGATTTTTAATGATGGCCATTTCGTCAGCCCCCGTTCAAATTGCCTGGCATTTTGCGGCGGTGACGTCATCGCCGTGATGCCGCAGGCGTTTTGCGGCTTGAAGTATCGGCAAACTGGGTATATTTGACGTGGTCAGTAAAGCTTGCAAATGACTGAAAGACGTCAAAAGTGGCTTAGTTGACAAGTTTCATCATATTTCTAGCCAGTACAGAGTTTTTGCAGCCCTAAGACCGGCCTGCAGGAACTTCAGGGGCTTTTCTCACAGTGATGTTCCGTTGCTCTTAAGAGTCATTATCAGTGTAATAACAATGTAATTTCATCCTTCACGTCATCGTTGCTAAGATGAAAATACGAAGTACGGGTTTTTCCAGTGGAGGTTTTGTAGCGAGACGAACAAATTGTTTGAGGTATCGCGCGGTCCCGGGTCCAGGACTTATTTTGGGGAGGCTAGAAAAATCAAACCTCTCCCACTGCCAGTGGCGGATACAAGGGAACTAGGGCTCGAGCCCCCCCCCTCATATGTTAGTGTCTAGTAAATGCATAGGCCGATGCTGATGTGAGGCAATGGTGAGGAGGCTCGAACCCCCTTGCCCATAACCCAAAAGTCCTGTACCCGCCACTGTCCCCCGCCATAGCCTCCGAACAGCCTTTGCTTATACAGATATTAGTAGACATCTCGGAGGGGTCCCCCGAAATTTAGGAGGCTCGTGGGCCCCATACCCTCCTTATATCCGCCACTGGTACCATAGGCGGATCCAGGGGACAAAGCCCGGGCGGGTGTCCTTCGATGTGCCCTCGAGGTCACACCTGAAATGGTCACAGCGCCTCCTGAAAGGTCGATGGAGCCACCTGAAATGTCGTTCCCCCCCCGCCTTCCCTCCACAGGATGCGGAAAGCAGCGCCCGCCAATAGGATTTGGCGCCCACCTGATAGGTTTTTCCAGCCAAAAATGGGGCCCCTTGTCCGAATGAAGCCCCCTGGTCTGGATGACATCCCCTCCTGGGAAGAATGCCCCCCCCCGACTGGTTATCCTGGATCCGCCTATGACTAGTGCCCTGTATATATAAACAGCCGAATTACAACAAGTTTGGGTAAAATTTAATCACATTTACGGGTTTCAGTGGGGTGAGTCAGAGGCGGAGCCAGGGAATTTTTACGGGGGACAGAAGTGGTCCAGTAATGATGACGTAGGAGGGGGAAAAGTTGGCACTTGGCGGATGTAGGAGACAAGAAGGCACTTGGTCCTTCAATAGTCAATGGGGAGCACATTCCACGTCCATACTGCTTTCGACGCCCATGACTGCAACTGTTAGAGCGATCGGCACGTGTTGCATTTAGGCCTTGAGCAGCGGCTATAATCGGGCTCTGAGTTGCGATATTTCCTACTTCGTTACTGTTTCCGCATTTGCCCAAACCCAATCATTTTACCCCGTATGTCGTTTCATTGGTTTTTATTCTCGCTCGGTCCTGTCATATTTCTCTTTTACAGTATTGCGGATCAGTAAAAACCGTAGAAGGATTGCCAGACTAGTATACTTTTTAGTATAACATACCAAATGCTGCTAGGTTTGTCAACATATTTCACTTTGCAGACATTAAAGTGCAAAAAGTGTATTCCATGGCTCTTTTCTTAAATGTTTGAACTTGATTTATCCACAAAGCTTTAATTTTAACCCTCAAAATAAGGAGATGTTTCCTTTCTTAGTAGATACCAAGAAAACAACCAAAATTTTTCTAGTAGAAAACTTGAACCAACCTGGGATTCTAGGGCCTTGCATTTCGTGACCAAATATAGAGAGAAGCTACTCTCTGGAGGTTCTCTGTATCTAAATGACACCTGCGAAACCTGAAACTTGACTGGATTAAAATACCAGCATAGGACATAAGACTTCCCAAATGCAATTGGCATTTTTGGCATTGTTTATTGAAAACCCAAACCATGAAACTCTCTAACCTACGTGTTTCCAATAGCATTCAGACCAAACTGGTCGAGAAGCTTCCCAGGCTGGTGATGCTCCGCACAAACCTTATATTTAGGGCTGAGTTGGTTGTGGTATAAATATCATTGACAAAACTCTAATAGCTGTAAATGGTAGTAAAATCCGTTTTCTTGGTTTTAAAATCACGTCTAGGTTGAGGCTATTTGTTTCCGTTGGCAAGATTTGTAGTGGCCAATAACTCGTTCGATCTCAGTAAAGCCGCTGGGAATGGACGATACCTGTAAGCTTTTGCTAACCAAAAGATATGTGGTTATTAGAGGTGAGCATGGGACCAGATGTTGTCATCCATCCCGTCCCGCTTAATGTCAGTCCCTCTGATCCCATCCTGTCTCGGACAATGTGTTCGCTAATCGGTCCTGTCCCGCCCCATTTTATTTTGTTTTCTCCGGTGACAATCTACAAAAAATGTGCTGTTTCATCCCATCCCCAATGAAGCCTTAAGAAATTCGTACCCTCAGGTTTCCGTCCCACGCAGACTCTTTCGACGACATTGATTATTCTCCCGGACACCCTTGCTAGAGTGAGAGAGAGAGAGAGAGAGAGAGAGAGAGAGAGAGAGAGAGAGAGAGAATGAGAGAGAGAGAGGAGAGAATTTGTATTTGGTGAATAAACACGTAAACCAGACAAAAAAGAGCAATTAGTGCAAATGCCTGGACGGCATATAACGAGGCACCTTTCGCAGCAAAGTACAAAAACTCAGATAAAGCTTACATGACGACAGCTGCCCACATCAAACACACCCCGCCCACCGAACACCGAGCTACAGAATTAGTCATTTACTGCCGCAAGCCACCTCCAGCCCCCAGACGACGCTCAGGTACATACATACACTGTTTTTATATACACTGTTACATTGTTTTTGGAAACACTATAGGACCTAGGGGTAATAAGCTAAATAAACATTGACGACAAAACCGCAAAAAGTATTTTCTACCACCCTGACGCTCTCCCGCGTTAGATCGAAGATAAGTTTAAAGTGTTTTTGTTTAAGTTTAAAGTGTCATAGTCTAAAGTGTATCTCCAGAAAATGGCATTACCAGTGGCGGTGAAGGTTATTTCCGGTTGAGGTTAAAGGTGTTTTCGGGCGCCCCCTGGATGATGGGGAGCATAATCGTCACCACCAGCAAAAACGTGACGAGATAATCAATATTTAAACTGCTTCTAGGCAACTTCCCGATCCAGAACAAAAAAGCTGGTTTGATGGTGGCTCATGCTTTCCTTTTGCGCTGGTCGGTCACACAGCTTCCCTTTTTATTCCTAATTTGGCTGAAACTAGGAATTTTTAAACGAAAAGTGAGCGGCCAGGGTCACTGCCCCATTAGGGTCGTTAAAAAAACGTGTTTTTACTTTTCAGACTCGAACCCAATTTTTTCCCATTATATATTAAATTCTGATTTCAATGTGCTACATTCCAAGCATCTATGACAACGGAAAAGATCGCCTCAAAACGGTTAAAGATTTCATGTTTCCGGCGCGATTGGCCACCCGGCTTTGCAGTCTCCCCTTGTTAAATTGGGATGAAAGGGGTGCATAACCTACCAGTAAAGACAGCGTGGCATGTGCATGCGTATAAGAGCGGAAGATGGGATCTAACCTGCGGGCATTTACTTGTCAGATGTATTTGCAGCGCAATACAAATACATGTTATTCCTTAAAAGACCTGAAAGTAAATGGTTCAGCACCCTACTGCTCTAAATCCCGACAGAACAGGAATGCCTTCCGGAGGTGAACCTTTCTCTGGTAGCATTCGTTGGAGAACGTCGTTGGGGCAGGTGCTTCTCCCTATTCTCCTGCGAACTATTTAAGAGCTCTGATACTGCTAGAAAAAGACCCTGCTGCATATTTTTACCCTTTGGATGGCTCACGAAATCTTCCACCAGCTTCACACCACGTTCCGTGGGACCGTTCACGACAGTAAATTCTGGAATCCCTTGAAACAGGGGAAGCTATACCAGTCACCAGCTTCTCAACGGAGCCATTTCATGTCAGAATATTTCAGATTCAGGCGCTCAAACCACCCAGCTTTCAGGAATAACAAATTGGCAGAGGCTTGGTACCGAGCCGAGCTCTTCATAGCCTCTGTCGGAAACTTTAGCCTACCCAACTGAAAGGTGGATGGTTTTGCTGCTTAGGCCAGGTACTGTGTCACTGCCTTTTTACCTCCAGCATTGTGATTCTTATTTGGGAGGCAGATTATAACTCTATGGTCACAAATAACAGTTGCGTTTGCACATTGACTTCAGCGCCTCTACCTTATACCGGAGTATTTTTATTGGAAGACCTATCAGGGAACGTTCCTGCAGTGAGAGAAATTTTTATTCCTATGTGCTCTATCTAATCCGGAATCACGGTCTGCTCGAGCATAAAATGATGCCATGAAACCTTATTAAAGGAACATTTGAGCATGCTTGCTCTCATTAGATCCTCTTCCCAGCATAATTCCAGCACAGGAAGTGTTTTTGTAGGCTTTGACAGCTTAAAATGATTCTTGGCTTCTAAACATGGTGGGAAGAAGCTCAATATGATACCAATATGAAATTACAATTGGGATCTTTTTTACACCACAAAGCATCATTTTACCATAGGCGCTCGACCTATTCTAGCCACGAAATTCAAAGAGCTATTAATATCCTCATCAAAGTTTCATTTTATACTTGGAATCAATATATTCTGTCACCAGAAATAACCAGGAATCTGGGAGCTTTAGCTGCAGAGTCATTCGAAACCCCAGTGTATTTTGATCCCACGTCAAAGCGTATCCGGAGATTGCGTGCGCGTGCTCGACCCGCGATTGAGAAAACTTACTCGCCGTCTCGCGCCATCTTCAGTGTTCCTGCCATTGCACGCAGAACTGGCCACAAAGCTTTGGTGTCGTGATCCGAGCGAATTTTGAGGGGAATAGCTGATCCTTTTCACTTTACGTTGACACGTGCTTCTACATCGATCCAACTCAGGTTTTAAGCTGAGGGGCCTAAAGAAGTCACGCTGCATTTGGCATGGTTTACGGAAGAAGCCACATCGACAGACCTAGCGGTGATAACGGATCAAGAGGAGAAGCTTAAGCTGAGTCTGATGACCGACAGACTCCGCTGAGAGCTAGCGAGAGTGAAGAAGCATACTGGGGCTGCGAAGGTTCAGGCATTCATTGTACTGGTGGCCAAAACCAGGAGTCCATGTGTGCCGGCTAGATGACAGCAACATGGACTGAAGCCCCAAGTTTGGCCGCGCAGAACAGCCCTTGCTATGCAAAGTTGATGAAGTAGTGAGAAGCATCTGCTTCTGTTGGATACAGTCACCCACGTGTTCTAAAGATCGTTTTAAGCTCACTTTGAGCACAGATTAGGGGCGCTGAAAAAATATTGGAAGGATTTTCACAGGAGCCTCTGAACGCACGTCCATCGCTGGACAGGGGTAAGTTTCATTTTGTACAATATCGTGCACAGAATGATATTTTTTCAGCCATGACGGGATACTTTGAAGCAAACATGTCTACAATCATATCTATATATCCTAAGGAAACGAGGGCTACTATCTCTGACGACAGCGCCATGTGCTTGAAGTGTAAGCCTGGATCGCTCCTGGGCGATATGGGAGAGGACTGTTCATTAAAGGCATTTCATGTGTGTCCGAAAAATGGTGAACGTGATTATTGTTTAATGTTTGTGTCCTAATACAAAGTTATGATTATGTTATCTTTTTTGAGGGTGAAGTAGACTACTGTAAACAAATTTTATTACCCTCATTATCATTAGACAAAGTGAATGTAATAGCAAGACCACAACACGATCAGTAACATCTTTACAGCAAGTTTCAATTTATGAAAAAACACGAAGACTAACGAGGAACATCTAGTGAACCCAATGAAACTTTATGCACGACTCAAAGTATGCCACACAGACAACAATTATACCAGCATCAGTTTTGCTACCAGACTAATTTTATTCCAAACGCAGACTCAAAAGAGGCGGTTTCGCTTGAGGCCTGCATCGAATTCAGTTGTCGTGTTGAGTGGAGGGGCATGTTTTTCTAAACCATGTCTCGGGGAGAGCTGGAATATAATGATTCTATGGTGATTTTCCTGATGGAATACATTGATGCCGTGGAGTTTTTCTATATCGAGTGAAGACTCATTTGAAACCAGGCATCAGACATTTTATTCCCGAGCTTACGGTGATCATTCTATGAGCTTCAGAAAACGCTACGTGCTGGACTCAATCCAGTCCAAGAGATTACATTGAGTCTGCAACGGGAATACAATGAGCCTGATTCTGCCTGATTCCAACCGAGTTTGACACCAGAATCCAGACTCGCTTTCAGCACCGACTCAGTTTAGCCAAAAGGACTCAATTTTTCTCTCAGTGTGGATCATCATGCCCGGCTAGTGCTTTGGTTCTGGAAGACATGCCAGCTCTGTTTTCTTTGAGAAGATAATCACGAATTGCGCAAGCTGGTTTACGTGTGGCTGTCAGGAGAGGTTTTATCCAATAAATGTCTGTTTAGAAGACCCGGAGCCCACCAGCGAGTCATATTCATGAAATATAGGGCATTTATGGCATGAAGTGCGTGCTACTACTGAGCCAGATTCCGTTCATAATTCCAGAAGATACTTAAGGAAGACTGAATATCATAATTTTTGAAGTTTAAAAACGCACCGACTGCTCAGGTCATATGGCATTAGAGGCGAGAGGGAAAGAATTAGCTTGCGCTAGAGCAGGGCGGCAGATTCCGCCTCTGGGTGGGCTCGAACCCACGACACCCAGCACATACAGAATGCCATTGGCCGAGCCGAGGGCAAACGCTATCTGACTGAGCCACTCAGACCCCGAAAGAGTTAGCGGCTTTCCTTGGAAGTGGTTCTAAACCATGCATTTGGGTTCCTCCGTCGCGGATAGTCAGCTATAGAGCTTTTAATGAGCCTCAAAGCTATCCCTGAAATGTAGTGCAGTGCTTTCATTAAGTTGATATAGAAATTGCCCTGAATGTGCTGAAGTGAATTTGCCATCAGCTGTGGTATCTGTGCACAGAAAGTTATATTCTTTCCCGCCGGTGAGAATCACCATCTTGGAGGTAAGGAGCCAGTCGCACAACAATTGGCCAAAACAGCAAACAATTCACATTTGACTAGGGCAGGCTTAAGTGTCCGATAGAGGCTATAAAGAGAAGAGCTCGGCGAATGCTCGGTACTGAGCCTCAGCCAGCTTATCACTCCGAACAGTTGGCTGGTATTCGATTGCTGGAATCTGAAATATTCTGACCAGAAATTGCTCCGTTAAGAAGCTAGTGACTGGTATAGCTTTTCCTGTTTCAAGATATTCCAGAACTTATTGTGGTGAACGATCCCACAGCGTGGTGTGAAGCTGGTGGAAGATTTCGTGAGCCATCCAAAGGGTAAAAATATGCAGCAGGGTTTTCTTCTAGCAGTATCAGAGCTCTTAAATAGTTCGCAGAAGAATAAGGAGAAGCACCTGGCCCTACGACGTTCTCCAACGATAGTTACTAGAGAAAGGTTCGCCTCCGGAAGGTATTCCTGTTTTGTCGGGATTTAGAGTACTAGGATGCTGAACTATTTAATTTCAGGTCTTTTACGGAACTACATGTATTTTTATTGCGCTGCAAATACATCTAACAAGTTAATTTATGCATGTTAAATCCAATCTACCGCTCTTATACACACGCACATGCCACGCTGTCTTTACTGGTAGGTTATGCACCCCTTTCATCCCAATTTAACAAGTGGAGACTGCAACGCCGGGCGGCCAATCGCGCCTGAAACATGAAATCTTTAACCGTTTTGAGGCGATCTTTCCCGTTGTCGTAGATGCTTGAAATGTAGCTCATTGAAATCAGAATTGAATATATAATTGGAAAAGTGGGTTCGAGTCTGAAAAGTAAAAATATTTTTTTAACGACCCTTCTGCCCCATCCTTTTCCGATGTGTAAGGGGAGGGTTGCATAATTTAGTTTTTGCATTATATGTATTTTTGTTTTTTTAATGTTTTTTGCATTATAATTTGCGTAGTTTAAGACAATTTAGAGCAGGAGAGTTAATATCGTTATGGCGACTTGGGGACACCAAGAATCTGATTTCGGATATATCTACCTCTTTGGAGCCTGCACCAAGCCTTGGGCAACTAAGATCTTTGAAATGTCTCTGTATAAGAAATTCATTAGTGTATACGTCGATTTTGAGCCAACTGGAATATACCTGTTTTTAAGCTTCTCGTGGGGTCCCATCTTAACACCAATGACGTGTATTAAATCACGGTGAAAACTTGCTTCATGCGGCACATTTTCCATCAGTCTTAAGATAAGTGATTAAGTTTGGGCTAGAGAAAAAACTCTGCTAGGAGAGCTCCAGGTTAGAAAGCTGGTGGGCCATAGCCAAAACATTTATGATGGGGACTCTAATGGGGATGTTGGTGAGTCCCAGCGGAAAGCCAGTGAGGTCCCCAGCCGGGAAGCATATGGGACCCTAGTCAGGAAGCTGATGATGGGCCCTAGCGTTAAACTTATGGGCCATAGCCCGGGAATCTGGTGGGGCCCCTGCCAGTGAACTGGCTAGGTCTTTGGCTGGGAAGCCGATGGGGCCCAGCAAAAAGCTATTGGCCCACAAACGGGAGATCGGTGGCCCTCAGTCAAAAAGCTGGTAAGCCCCCAGCCAGGAGCTGAAGGGGCTCACCCGAGAAAATGGTGGGGCCCAACCGTGAACCAGGCCCATTCAACAGACCATCAGCCGACCGAGCAGTTAGCCACTGATATGACCCCCATTTTACAGGACCTTTGCAGTGGGACCAGTGGGAATTCAACAACAATTTTCCAGACTCATTGCAATGTCTACAGGAAAATTCAATGTACAGAGCTTAATGTTGATCATGGCTTACTTGATAAATCAAACTTTAAAAGAAATATCGTGAAAAGCTGCTCCCAAGCTTAGGTACTTTAATTTGAATAACGCGGACCTAATGGGGGAAGTTTTTCCCAAGTTTAAATACTTTAACTAAAAAAAACTCGGACCTAATAGAGTTGGGGACCAAAGTAGGGAAGCTGGCGCCCCCCCTCCTTACCAACTGCTGTCTTACCTACTGAATCTCCCCATTACTTTAAGAATGCTGAAATGCCTATCATATTGTGGCCGTCATCACAAAATCACTGTGAAATGTTGTTCTCTTTACAAAATTTTTGTCTATATACATATATATATATGTGGGGTTATCACAGACATAATGTGATATAGGTGAACACCACCTATATCACATATATATATATATATATATATATATATATATATATATATATATATTTCAAAACATTTGCATTGTTCCACACAAAAATTCAGACAAAAGTCTTAATTTTCTTTATTACTTGAACTGTAGGGATTGAAAGTGTCATGAAGATGTAAACTCATTTGACATAGGCAAAGATTTAGGCACAGTAGCCATTCCTATCAGTGCTAAATGCCTTCTGTTTCATTGGGTTACTTCATTTTTGATGTGTACGATATATTTTCCCACTTATAGCTTCGTTAGCTTTATCCCACCATTACCATCCCGTCAATGACAAATTTTATCCCTGACGAGTTCGATAGGAACAAACAATGAACAGCTGATTTGTAAGCTGCCTTTGCATTCTACGCCAGTTGACGCCACCTCAGAACAGGTGCAAATGGCTTAATCCTTCAAGCACATATTTTAAGGACCTATGATTTGCTTCTATGCATACGATGAGCTTGTCGTCGTACCGTGAATATCGGATACCCATGTAACTGCCCTTATCAGGCATGGCTTAGACCTACCTTAGACCTGTGCCTGCTCCAATAATGCTGAAAACTACAAATGTGCATTTTTCCTATGAGCTTGCCATTTTCTGAAACAAAATATCGATGCATTCTAATATTCAACTAATGAGGTCGAGGAAGGTGAAGATGGGGCGGACAAGTAGCATACTAATTGGCTTGACCACTGATTAGATGAGAGCCCTTTAACGAAACGCAATTATAGTGCCTTGCTCCTTTGGATGGCCTCATATGTTTATTTTAAGAAGTTCTTCGGCTTACAAACAGCTCAGGTTTCAATGTGCATTTAGTCAGAGCGATACATATGAACATATATGGCTTGGACCACATGCAAATATTGCTTAGCTCCGCCCAATCTAGCCGCCTGTCTTGGTTAGCCCCGCCCCCACCGGCGGGTTTTTCAGGCGGCGCAGAGACCAGCCAAGGCAGTGGATGTCCGGCGGCCATCGCCTTTGCAGCGCCTGAGCATCAGACTGTCACGCCTGCCACACTGACGCGAAGTTGCCAGGGCTGGTCCCACAACTTCGAGCTCTCTTCCGGGTAGTTGACGCCGACTCGCTGCAGTCGTGTACTCTGGAAGATTGTCGTTAGAAACCACCGTCTCACAAGCAAACATGGAGCGCACCGTGATGAGGTAAGCTTTTAGAGATTGGATACGGAGTTGCTTGTTTTTTATGAAGTACTGCAGGTGTGCATTGCTGGGATTTATCAGATTTTTATGTGGTTGTTTTGGGTAGAAGTCAGATATAACTTTTCTCCAAATTCCGCTCTCCGAGAAAACGGGGCAGGAACCCTGCTAGCTACGGATGAAAAAGCTGATTATGATGTTTGGGGCTCGCAATCCTTACAAGAATGACACAGCTGAGGGAAAACGGGAGCGGTCTTGCCACACGTGCCTATGCCATTCCGTCTGATAGCCCAGTGTTAAGTCTCCCTAAAGCAAAAGTGAAATGATGTCGCATTCAGCCAAATATAAATGCTTAATGGATTATCCTCACCACATATTTCCTATATATTGTGATGTATTTTTATCATGAGTTTTTTATTATGTATTTACTTTTGTTTTTGTAATTTTTGTTAAGGTATTTATATCTAAATCAAAGTTTTTTTCATTTCAGGATTTATTTCATGTTTTTTTAATTAAAGCCGTCTTGAATGAGGAAACTGAAAATGGTTCATGCGCATTTTTATAAAATCGGATCCGTAAATGTAATCGTCGTACTTTTTGGCATAGGATCCATTAAAAATGAGCTTTTGCATTAGGTTTAGCCCCCACAGCAGCGTCCTCCGGTCTTTGTAAAATTGTGTCAAAGTGTCGTGAGCGCCAGTATCAGTAGTATCGGTTCCCGCCAGGCTCGTTCAGAGACAATGTCCAGCGTATCCCTGATAGTGCCTGTCGAGTTCAATGTGGTCACGGAGTAGGGGCTATTAGAGAAATTGACCTCTCACGACATAAAAAAGCAGTAGCGGAGGCGGCACTGGTGCAATGTTCGCACCAAGTGCGGTTCGTCAATATAGTCGGTTTACTCGGGTCAAACACTTGCGGCGTTTATAACCCGGTGTAGTAGCAGTTAGTTAGCAGTTAGTTGGTTTATAGTCCAGTAATAGTAGGAGTTAGAAAAAATATTGAGGGAAGGCAGTTACCACAATTCGCTCCTCATATAAGTTATAAGTTTCAATTCTGGTTGTGTATATATATATATATATATATATATTCGTATCTACTTTTTCAGTTATCGTAATCAATTACTCATTAAACACATTTATTGTGTAATTCTACTTTGCCTTGTTTTCTCCCACAATGCATATTTAGCTTCTGCGCTAGTTTTCGCACAAAAAAAGACACATGCTCTAACTATTCTGTGTCGGTTTCGGTAGGTTTTCTCTGCTGGTTGCTGCCATCTGGCTTGCCACGGCAAGTTTCTGTGCTGAGGCTTCCCCGGTGCACTGGAGTCCCGCCCTGGAAGAAAACGGCCGGCACCTCCTACAGCCTGGAAACCTCGCGACCAGTGAACTGGACTTCCAGCAGCGTCTCCCTCTGGATAATGTGCAGCGTTTCAAGCGAGGCTTCAGCTTTCTCTCCTGGTTCCGCCCCAAGAGCAGCGAGGACAGTGGTATTGCGCGAGGCGTTCACCACGGCGGTCACCACAAACAAGTCCGTAGACTGCGGTTCGGACGTTAACCAGCTAGTGGGAGGAGCTGGTGCAGGCGCGGCACGTGGGCTCTCTCGAATTCGGCCCCAGCAGCCCTGTGCTGCGATCTAAGTGAGAAGTGGCACTTTGAGGAAGTGCCATCGGTATTTGGCTCATTGGTTCTGTCGAACGTATGTACCTGTTTCAGTGGTGATTACCTCAGATGGAGAGAACAAAAATCGGTCTATTTAGCTATTAAGAAGCTGAAGCTGCAAAAAGGAGAAGCATGTTTGGTGCTTTTGTTTATTTCTGGTTATAGAATAGTGGGGTGGATAAGCAAAATACTTATGTGATAGATAAAACTTGGTAAGCAGTCAAGTTTCAGCAAGGAGGCGCGGGTCGTTCTCCGCTTGATTAAGCTTTTTGCCAGCTTTGTGTTGATTTTGTTGCATGAGTATGCTGTTGGTAAGAAGTCTATACATATTTAATTTCCCTTCGAGGTGAAGGCAAGCCGTGACTTGTGTTTTTAATATGCTCATCATCATATTAATTTCCTAGTTGGTAAATAAATGAATACGCAATTTGGTCAAAAGATATTCAGTGTAACTGTTGCATAGAAAGCACTGGAACAATGTTTTGTCTCATCTCTTAAATGTTTAGACTGCTAAGGTGATATGTGCCAAAAAATGGAAGTAAGGATAATTTTTCCTTTAAAATATATTTCCTCCTTAACAACAATATACAATTTACAACATTTATTACTTATTTCGGTTTTGTTTTCGTGACCCGTAAACATCTGCAGATATCAGCAATTCCTTCCAAAGGCTGACAGAGCAAGAAAAATATAATTTTTGCATGTTCATTTGACTTCACAGCCCTTAAATGACGCTTTAATTTTCAAAAGCCATTTGGTCAGTCGCAAGCGAGGATATGTTTCCCAAAACCTCGTTGATGCCGATCCTGTCAACATGGCGGACCTGCTAGACTTTTACCAACGAGAAATTGTCTTGTCATGATACGAACTAATGTAGATGTTAGTCACAGAGATTAAACATATATTTATTGTGACATGCCTTATCAGCGTTACATTCTAATGAATAGATTCGGCGCTTTAGATGACGTCGCTTGCGAGCAGCGGAATTAGATTTCGGAATATGTGAACCGTGGCGAGTATAATCGCATGTTCTGCCTGTGTTGTGATATTCTGTTGATGTGACTCTCTTACATGAGCTGCTCTTATAAGCTTGGTGAACACTTCCGTCGTGTCCTGAAACCCCTGATCATCCATCATGGTTGTTTAACAGTATGTTCCAGAGAGTGCTCTTTGTTTTGTATTTATATTTAGTTGGTCAGTTATTGAGTGATATTTATATGAAATAAATTTGTACACATACAAATGAATAAGTATCCTTTTTT
This sequence comes from Lepas anatifera, assembly GCA_034440635.1. Lineage (NCBI taxonomy): Eukaryota > Metazoa > Arthropoda > Thecostraca > Lepadidae > Lepas > Lepas anatifera. The sequence continues at coordinate 185,240 of JAOTON010002065.1, read as the reverse complement.
GGAATATTTCATTGGACTAAGCTGATAAGATGATGTAGCTGTTAATATGACTAAGTTGGTAATATATAGCCTTACGATCGAGCTTTTAGACCACGACTTAATTCAAGGGAAAATTTTGTTTAAAAAATTAAATACTCTTATGACCAAGGGCTGCACAAGATATGCTTTACTCAGGGGGAAAATACTCAGCTTAGAAGCCTGCAGAGAAATTGCAAAAAGTGAAACATTTCCTAAAACATGCAAAATTGTCTCTCAATTAAAAAAACTGCATGCACGTACTTGGGCAGAAAACGCTTATTGTCATGTATGGACGAAGTGAAGGTGCTTTAAGCCACAGCTGATGGGCAAGCCAACAGAATTTCTCACCTCAGAGATAGCGCTTATGCTTTAGTTGCTGTGCATGCTCATGAAGCAGCTGTCAGTTGGGGTTTTAAGTTTTAAGGATATGTGTGGGGGCTTCTCGGTGAGTTGACGCTTATATCTCAGCATATTATTCAGAGTAAGTTGCATGACTATTACATTGTCAGCTTTTGGGTGAAAAAATAAAAGCCAATTTATCACCAGCAGCTTTTCAACATTTTTTTGGAAGGGAAACCACGTTAAACCTACGTGAAAGGTGAAAGGGACGGTTCCTAGTTTTGTTAAGGCGGCTTCGTTTGTCACTGCAGTTACTGATGCCGAGAAGGGTTATCATATAGTTAAAAGTGGATCACTAAAAGTCTGACCTGTTTGCGCTAAATACGAGCCTACTCTCCGTCTGTGCCGCTTTATTTTGAATTATTAATTTAAGGCTTATTTTTAGGTCAAATTATTTGCCCTTGGTGGTTATTTTTTCTCATAATGTCTCAATGATCTATTTTCTCGTATCAAACTTAAGATTTTTGATGGGTGCCTTGCTCACCTATGTAGGGATATCAGGAGACTCAGATCAGGGGTGTGATACATGAACACTCTCTCGTCCCCACACAGCCATGCACGGATAATCGCAGCCAGGCACGCCTTTTTAGCCTGCTGATCTGACAATCGCGCATTTGTACAGGAGCGTGAGTACTATTTTCCTACCGAAGTTTTTGCTTGGCCAAAGTTACGCACCATCTGACGATAAGAAGCAAAAACAAGATTTGTCAATTTGTCTCCCTATAGTTCTCAGCCCAGGCAGATCCTGTGTTTGCCTTATTAACAAGGTGCAACGCGCAATCTATCTCTGATCCAATGTCCTTTGATTCGGCGTTCATGACACACTAGCTATCGAGGGCTTACTACACTAGCTGGGGGTTTAGGGCGCCAATAAATAGAGTCAGCTCGCACCAGAGATGTGGATTTCTTGAACATTATTTGGGGTGCTTACTTTAGATCTCGTTCGTGGGGTATTGGGTAAAAAAACTCAGCAAATGTCTAGGTTTTATCAGTGTCATGAAATCATCTTCCTAAGCAAGGTGTTTGGTTGTTAATCTTGTCGGACGCATTCTGTTCAGAAACCAAAATGATAATAATTCTACAATTTCTCCGACTAACCAACTAGAGCAACAGTTCCAGACCAGGAAAGTGGCTTTGCTGAATCATTTAGTTCAACCCACAGAAAAGCCATAGAAGGTAACGGTCTGCTCAAACCTCTCTGAGAGCAAAATTTGTATCGTGTCAGCTTCTGTAAGCCAAGTCGACATCCATAATACGAGAGCTCAAGGGAGACATCGTTGGGATATGTCTAGGTTTTCCGTGTCCAAATCATAATATCGGACAAACACGTTGAGGATAACGAGGCTAAATGTCTAAGCTGAGGCAGCCAATGTTTAACGTGCAGTAAGATTGTCAACCTGTCACCCCAACATGTATGGAGGCGAAGTAACTTGGTTTTATGTCTTTGTGTTATAGTGAGACCTGGAGATGACCTCGCGCTGCGGCTGCGGAACGAAATCACGCTTCAGTACAGGAAGCAGCAGCAGTCGGCAATTCGTGCCGAAATTACGTTGCGAACAATGTTATGGTTTTCATGTTGTCTATGCTATTACGGAATTGAATCAACGTCTACGATAAATATATGCCGTACTAAATGACTTCGGACTTGATCCAGCCGATAAAATCTGAATGTCACCTAGTTCAAGGAAGTTAAATTGTTTTGATAGTCCTCCTGGACCGTATAGTTGTTCTCCAATGACGCCGACAATTTATTTTCGTGCCGACCACGTCACCCGAACAGAAGATATCCGACACCCACATGCTGACCAGCCGAGTCTGCGTCCTCCGGCCGCTGGCGTGCCTTAGGCTCCGTCTTCTGTGCTTAGTTGCAGTGCACCTAAGAACGTTGCTGGTTGCCGGCTCAGGATCATTGCATTGCACTGCTGTCAAAAACCCCAGAAGGAAGCAGGAAACTACATAATTAGGCGCGACTTTGAATATTGATGTAAATACGAAGATGCCAAGTGCACCACGTGTTAATACCTCAGTAGTCGGTGTACTGTAAAACCCTGGGGCGCGCACGTACGCACCCATGCACGCACGCACGCTCGCTCGCTCGCTCACACGCACGCACGCACGCACGCACGCACGCACGCACGCATGCATGCACGCACGCACGCACGCACGCACGAATATGTGCTTTTCCCAAACCGACAAAAATGTTTAAACTGAGAGAAGAAACTTGCCTCAAACGAACATGAAATGTCGTACCTTACAAAAGAGAAAATGAGTATTCCAAACATACAGAGTGACTAGTTGAGGTAACAGATTGTGATCTGCTATATTAAAGGGATTATTTGAGCCTCTATGGGCACCAGCCTCAATTCTAGGGAAATCAAATGTTCGTGTCCTCCGAGATTTCTCCAACTATTTTGGTAGGATTGAGGTTTTCTGACATCTTAAAACAGGGTCCAGGGCACATGCAAGCGACACAGAGTTCAGATTTAAAAGTCAATAAACCAATCTCTTCCCAGCAAACAGTTATTCAAACCACCAGAGGCTGCGACTGGGCTGGATGTGATGACGCGCGCCTGTCCGCCTACAGCCCTACGCGGCTTTAAATCAATTGTACAAATGGGCGGGCTGAGCGCCGGCATCTCAAACGTAGCCGGGCCAAGCATCGTGATGGGGCATTTGTCTGGCTAGCAGAACCATTGGTGGTCGGTGCCAAATTACCGGTAGGTAGAGGCTTTACCACCGTCCTGTTCTGGTCCATGCCTTTTAGGTCTGCTTCCGCCTTAACAATCTAAGTGAAGGGTTCGTCCAATTGATTTATATGACTTATAGATTTTGTGATAGAAGTTACCGTTAGGTTTCTAATACGTATACAACAGGACAATCTTACTCGAATTTGTCCATAGAAACGATTTTACACCACTGCTTTATGCCCCCAGATTCATTTTGTTGATGCAAACCTCACAGAACTCAGCTTGGGAGGAATACAATTGTGGTAGCCTGGCCGAGCGGTTCAAGGTACTAGTGTAAAGTACCAGTCTCTTCGGAGGACTGGGTTCTTATCCCTCCGTTTGCCAGTTTTTTTTAAGGGCTGCGTTGAAGCTGTGCCTGCTAAGATGAAAATACAATAAAATTTGTCACATTTTTACTGGCTTCATCCCACCAGCCTCGGCACTTTGTAAATTGCTCACACAGTGCTTGCTGTTATCTCTTTTGTAACTCATGCGCCGCCACAGCACAGAAGAGAGCAGGCTGTAAGCCGTCATTCCTGGGTGGGCTGAAGTCTGGGTAGGTGTAGGCGTAGGCCGGAGGATTGGTTCACCCCTGGACAAAATCGACCTGCACCCGGACCTCTTCCGGACCATTTTCGTCAAACATAGAGAGCCTGTAGTCGTTGTTATCTGATCCGGCGTCAAACCAGATTGTTTTTTGTTTTTTTGTTATAGCCTCTCATGTCCTCCACTTAATGGCACAAAAAAAACAGAGACGAAAAAAAGTGATGCTCCTTCAAAGACCCATTTGTGCAGAGTGGGAGTTTTATAAGTATGTACATTAGCCCATTTCATTTTTCAATTTTTTGTCAGGTTCTGCGACTTTTCCCGTTCTATGGTCCAAGTGGAGTCGATCGGTGCTTTTTATCGAAATCGGACAGTATTTAGGTCCTCATGGGACCTAAATACACCAAGTTTTCGTCAGAAATGGCTGTAATGGGGACAAATACGGCTGACGCTGTAATGATCATGATGATTCCAAACATGTTTTTTTAAGGCCTACTATTGCAAAATGTTCATACAGTCATGATGGAGGCCATAGAATGTCGTAAACCAAGGGAGCAATGTCTCTGTAAGCTATGGTATAAAGGGCAATTCTCGTCTATGAGGCCTCGACCAGCGGATTCTTGAGCTCACTACTGCAAATACTTTGGGTGGTACAATGCCTCAAAAACAGTTCCGGGCTGGACGTTATATTTCAGTTGCATATGCTGATCGTGAAATATATTTTCAGAGTATCATATCTGTCTTCATGATGTCGGCACCCCGGCAGGTCACCGTCTTAGTGGTGAGGAAGTGCGGACGCATGACGTTGTTGCTACTTCGGGAAGTGCCCTCTCCTAGATATGCTTTAAAAGTTTGCTTCTGCGATTTTCCCCTATCAAAAGTTATTCAAGCTGCCATTCATATTTTTATCTGCTGGTCAAATCCTTCAGTATACCAATACCTCGTTTTGCAACTTCATTTACTACTATTAAGTACTTGATAAGGATGTGAACCATGTTGCACTATTTGTCTACACCCCATTCCACAGGCGCTTTTGCCAGTCAGGGGTGGTCTGTCGGGCTTACGAAGTCTAATGTTGTCCAAGCATGACTCTAACACCAGGTCAGCGAGCTGTGTGGTCTTGTCCAGGAACACCGACGAGGCATCTTCTGTGAATCCTCCACTGGAGCGGATCATACTGAGACGCTTTTCACATATTTCTTTCTTTTTGTCATTGCTGACAAAGTCGATGCAGAGATTGAACGACACAATTTTTGGCTGAATGTTCCTACGACATGTGAAGTCGGAGGACCCACAGAGCAGCCTTGGCTACTTGGTCGTCCACACTCTTGTACCGGATGAGGTCTTGATAAAAGTGCATGTCGTTGCTGGGTGCATCAGCTGCCACTGGCGCACAAGGTCATGCGCAGACATACAAGAGAAGACGAAACTGCGTCACCCGGTGGAGCTTTCTCACCATGCCTTCGTTGTGCGTGAGCTGGTTTGCGAGCATAAAAATATTCATGAAGTACGGCACCAGCAGCTTACATTGAGAAAAATGTTTATTCCTATGTGCTCTATCTAATCCGGAATCACGGCCTGCTCGAGCATAAAATGATGCCATGAAACCTTATTAAAGGAACATTTGACCATGCCTGCTCTCATTAGATCCTCTTCCCAGCATAATTCTAGCACAGGAAGTGTTTTTGTAGGCCTTGACAGCTTAAAATGATTCTCGGCTTCTAAACATGGTGGGAAGAAGCTTAATATGATACCAATATGGTGTTACAAGTGGCATCTTTTTTATACAACAAAGCATCATTTTACCATAGGTGCTCGACCTATTCTAGCCGCGAAATTCAAAGAGCTATCAATATCCTCTTCAAAGTTTCATTTTATAATAGGAATCAATATATTCTGTCACCAGAAATAACTAGGAATATAGGAGCGTTACCTGCAGAATCATTCGAAACCCCAGTGTATTTTGATCCCACGTCAAAGCGTATCCGGAGATTGCGTGCGCGTGCTCGACCCGCGATTGAAAAAAACTTACACGCCGTTTCACGCCATCTTCAGTGTTCCTGCCATTGCACGCAGAGCTGGCCACAAAGTTTTAGCGTCGTGATCCGAACGAAATTTGAGAGGAATAGCTGACCCTTTTCACATTACGTTGGCACGTACTTCTACATCGATCCAACCCAGGTTTTGACCTGAGGGGCCTGAAGAAGCCACCCTGCATTTGGCATGGTTTACGGGAGAAGCCACATCGGCAGACCTAGCGGTGATAACGGATCAAGAGGAGAAGCTTAACAAGCTGAGTCTGATGACCGACAGACTCCGCTGAGAGCTAACGAGAGTGAAGTAGCATACTGGGGCTGCGACGGTTCAGGAATTCATTGTACTGGTGGCCAAAACCAGGAGTCCATGTGTGTCAGCTAGAGGAAGGCAACATGCACTGAAGCCCCGTGTTTGGCCGTGCATAACAACCCTTACTATGCAAAGTTGATGAAGTAGTGAGAAGCATCTGTTACTGTTGGATACAGCCACCCACGTGTTCTAAAGATCGTTTTCAGCTCATTTGAGCACAGATTAGGGGCGCATACAAATATTGGAAGGATTGTTACAGGAGCCTCTGAATGCACGTCCATCGCTGGACAGAGGTAAGTCTCATTCTGTACAATATCGTGTACATAATGAGATTTTCTCAGCCATGACGAGATACTTTAAAGCAAACATATCTACAATTATATATATATATTATTTCCAAAGTAAACGAGGGCTGCTATCTCTGACGACAGCGGCATGTGCTTGAAGTGTAAGCCTCTACCGCTTCTGGGCGATATGGGAGAGGACTGTTCATTAAAGGCATGTCATGTGTGTCCGAAAAATGGTGAACGTGATTGTTGTTTAATGTTTGTGTCCAAATACAAAGTTATGATTATGTTATTTTTTCTTGAGGCTGAAGTAGACTGTGGTAAACAAATTGGATAACCCTCTTTATCATTAAACAAAGTTAATGTAATAGCAAACCCACAACAGTACGATAAGTAACATCTTTACAGGAAGTTTCAATTTAAGAAAAAAACCACGAAGACAAACGAGGAACATCTAGTGAGTCCAATGAAACTCCAGGCACGACTCAAAGTATGCCACACAGAATACAATTATACCAGCATCGGTTTTGCCACTAGACTAATTTTATGCCAAATGCAGACTCAAAAGAGGCGGTTTCGTTTGAGGCTTGCATCGAATTCAGTTGCCGTGTTGAGTGGACGGGCATATTTTTCGAAACCATGTCTCGTGGAGGGCCGGAATATAATGATTCCATGACGATTTTGCTGATGAAATACATTGATGCCGTGGAGTTTTTCTATACCGAGTGAAGAATCATTTGAAACCAGTCATCAGACATTTTATTCCCGAGCTTACGGTGATCATTCTATGAGATTCAGAAAATACTACGTGCTAGACTCAATCTAGTCCAAGAGATTACATTGAGTCTGCAACGGGAATACAATGAGCCTGATTCTGCCTGATTCCAACCGAGTTTGACACCAGAATCCAGACTCGCTTTCAGCACCGACTCAGTTTATCCAAAAGGACTCAATTTTTTTCTCAGTGTATGTTCTGGAACGTCCGGAACATTGAAGGGGGAAGTTGTATTTTGAAGTCGTTTATTTCTAGTCAACCCCATGGGGTCAATGGTTACGATTTTGAAAATGGGGGAATGACCTCCTGCCACCCCCCCTTATTCCCATACCTATGACCTGCAAACAGGCAATTAATATTTTTACTACTTTTGACCACCCGTCATGCTTGATGAAAAGCTACAGGATTCACGTATATCATCCCACGTGGTGACTCCAAAGAGATAAGGGTTCATGAAATATGAATATTTTTATCTGGCACAATAAGTGGCCAAAGTTAGTGATAAATTTATGAACAAACTCGTTGTGAGCTGCTAATGTGATTGTCAAGAATTCCTCCTGATTTCAATGCTCTTTTCGACAGGTAGACTAACAAAATCATATGGTATCAACTAGCATGCATTGTTCTACCAAGAAATTGTGCGTCTGCAGGTGCTGCTCTTCGTGGATATTTTTATGTTCGCAAACAAGCTCAAGCACGACGAAGTCATGGTGAGGAAGCTCCACCGGATGGTGTAGTTTCGTCTTCTCTAGTATGTCTGCGCATGACTTTTTGCGCCAGTGCACTGTGGTCGGAAACGGCCTCGCGGATGGCCACCGAGGTTTTTGTTCATGCTCATTTTGCTAAAGCGCTGAAACGGCCGAACCAGTTCTCCCCAAATTTTCAGCAGATCATGCTGAATCAATTGCAATGGGAGAAATATGCTTAAGTTGATTCACTTAACACCCACACTGGGGCGGGGTCTGGCATTAACGCGCACTGGAGGAGGGCCTGGTACGCCCCCTCTAAGAACTCAGAAACTAAGAGGTGCAGAAAAACTCCGTTTGGAGGGTGGGTGGGAACTAAAGTGATCTACATCATGACCAATTTTCATTGACCTAGGTCAATATTTTCAAGGTCAAACGATGTCGTAAACGTCAAATCTTGGCCATGCTGAGGACCTATTGGGAAATACCGTTATTAAGCGGGAAAATGATAGGAATAAGCTAAAAGCAGACCAAGGTCATAGAGGGAAGGTCACAAAGAAGTTTTTATACAATTTGGGGGTCAAGGTTACCCAAGTTCATTGACCTATGAGGCCACAATATTGTATACTACCGATAATGCACACTTTGACTAACACTATTGCCACTGTTTGGTGGAAAATGAGGATTGACCTTAAAAAGGACCTTTGACCTTGACCTTTGACCTTTATCTTTACATTGAGGTACTTTAACTATGACGTCATAGCATAATACACGTCCGACCGGGTAACGCTATTTGGCCGGAAGCGCTGGGGTCAATGACCTTGAAAATTCTGATATGACCTTGACCTGTGATCTTTGACTTTCACTTAGACCTTAATTTGGGGTGACCTTGACACATTATCCCAGTTATATGGCGTTATGACGTCACCTCTCGGTATGCAAGCGAACTGAACCTACCGCGCGGTTGTGGCAATCTCAAAATTCAGGTCTGACTTTGAAAGCATATACGTCATACAATTTTCGGTCGATTTTTTTAAACTTCTTCACCAATCGACGCGCCGTTAAATTCTCTCGAATGTGGCCAAATATCGTCTTTCGGCTCAACGAGCTGTTCTTACGCTACCTCGGAAACATAGGTGAAGGAGCCTCCGAGTCACCCCTACAGTGCGCTTGTTAAGCAAATGAATTGACCTAATCCGACCCCTAACGACCTGGTCAAGTGTGCTGTCTCTGCATGCAAAAGGGCATACCCAGCCTCTCCTCAGGCTCGTCTAATCGGGCTAAAACAAAATACATATTGCCATTCGGAACCCCTGAGTGAAATGAGTTTGTGAGCTGTTTACCATTTGCTACCCTCGTTAAAATTGATGTCCCCAGAAGTAAAAAAACAGGTCACGTTGAATGATCGCACGATAATATCGGTTTCTTTTATATATTCAGACGGCAGGAAGATCGACACAGTAGTTTGTATCAGTGTACCTCTCTCATCATAGCATGTCGAATCATGTGCAATATGGGCATGGTTGCATGTGTAACCTTGACCAAGGGTGATTCTGGATAAGGTCAAGAAAACCTATGAGCTTACATTGTGCATAAAGGCGAGCAATACGACATCAGAAGCACCTGATAGGCGTCCCCCGCACCTTGCGGGCTGCCGGCGGGCCACGGCGAGCCGCGGAGGTGCCGGGTGGCGGGCGAGCGGACGGCTCCGGGCGGCGAGCGGCCCGGTACAATTTACAATGTGGACAATTTTGCGCACATTTGCACACTTAGTTCTCTTCTGGCAATGACGGAGAATTATTTGACCTATGTTTCCACAAAAAGCTAATTGGCAGAAATGTAACTTTTTTGTTTGTCTATTCAAAGTTAGAAACTAGTTTGTAAGGTGAATTTATGAAAGGGGTAATCAAAACACAGATTATATACCTTTATCAAAATTAGAATACACACATAACGCTTGTCATCTTAAAGCTGGCATTATGGGGAACATTTTGGTACTAATTATTTTTAGCCTGACTCAGTTCTGACGTTTATTATTCGAAGCTAAAACTCGGATCTAGCAGCCGCATCGAGTGGCTTGCTTCTGGATTTCATCATCGCCTTACTTTGATGAATAATAAGTGCATCTTTCAACCAAATCAGCTTGATAATCGTGGTCATTCAGAACAATCTGGACAATTTTCTTCACATCGGCAGCCATAAAACCCCTAAATTCTAAAATCCGAAAAATGGCCCCGTGGCCACCCACGACAGCGTTTCCGACCACAGTGTAGTGGCATCTGATGCACCCAGCAACGACATGCACTTTTATCAAGACCTCATCCGGCACAAAGAGTGTGGAAGACCAAGTAGCCAAGGCTGCTCTGGGGGTTCTCCCACGTCACATGTTCTAGGAACATTCAGCCACCAATTGTGTCTTTCAGTCTCTATAGCGACTTTGTCAGTAATGCCAAAAAGAAAGAAATATGTCAAAAGCTTCTCAACATGATCTGCCCCAGTGGAGGATTTACAGAAGATGTCTTGTCGGTGTTCCTGGACAAGACCATACAGCCCACTGACCTGGTGCAAGGGTCGATTTGGACAAAATTACAGTTTGTTAGCCCGACAGATCACCCTTGACTGACAAAAGAATCCATGGAATGGGGTGCAAACAGACAGTGCAACATAATTCAGACCCTTATCAAGTACTTTAAAGTGGCAAATGATGTTGCGAACTAGGTATTGGTATGCTGAAGGATTTGACCAGCAGATAAAATATGAATAGCAGGTTGAATAATTTTTGCAGGTGGAAAATCGCCAGAAGTAAGCTTCCCTAGCTTTCCAGGTAGGTTTTCAAGCATGTCTAGGAGAGTGCACTTCCCGAATTAGCGACAACGTCATGCGCCCGCACTTCCTCACCACTAAGGCGCGTGACCTGCTGTGGTGCCCACAGCATGAAGACAGCTATGATACTCTGAAAATATATTTCACGATCAGCATATGCAACTGCAATATAACGTCCAGCCCGGAACTGTTTTTGAAGCATTGTACCACCCAAAGTATTTGCAGTAGTGAGCTCAAGAATCCGCTGGTCGGGGCCTCATAAACGAGAATTGTCCTTTATACCATAGCTTATAGAGACCTTGCTTCCTTGGTTTACGACTTTCTTTGCCCTCCAGCATGACTGTATGAACATGTTGCAATAGCAGGCTTTAAAAAACATGTTTGTAATTATCATGATCACTACAGCGTCAGCCGTATTGGTCCCTATCATAGTTATTTTTGACGAAAACTCGATATCTTCAGGTCCCACGAGGCAGACCTAGATATTGTCCGATTTCGATAAAAATGGCACCGAACGACTCCACTTGGACCATAGAACGGTAAAAGTCGCGAAACCTGACAAAAAAACTTTTTTTAATTAAATAGCCCAATCTACATTCAAGGCTGGAGATCTCTTCCCGGTCCATCTCTTAACGTTCAGACCAACACCTTGCACAAACCCTATATTGTTCTTCTGACAGCTTGGCAAATTCGGCTCTCCTGTTGTTTCCACCCGCAACCCAGCCCCCAAGGAAGTTCGAACCAAATAACCTGGATTGCCCCAGGGTGAAACCGAGAACAAACACCGATTTACGAGGACCTGTGTCTGTACTATGACGCCGAAATTTGACCCATAAGGCAATTTAGGAAATAAAGTTGATTATTTATGTTCTTTCAAACTTAAACTTCCCTGATAAATTTTCTGTGAGAATGATACGATTAATTTAGAGCGAATCAAGTTTGGCAGACGCTCATACAACTGCTGTGACGCTAATGTAGTACGGCGACAAGAAAGTAGAAACAAAATGGTATCGTGGTAATGTGAAAAATATTGAATAGCCAGGGAATGAAAAAGTCTCAAACCTGTCGCCAACCTAATGTCTAGCACTGACGGCTGTCGTTTCTAACTTTTCAATACAGGCAATTACTCGAGCACACATAATGCGACAAATAGTACTTACATTAATACAAAACAACCAGGCAATACTATTCCTGAATTCGCAATGAGGCTTACTGAACATCACACATATGCATAATTCTGTCACCTGTGTTATGGCTGCCACAAACACTGCAAAGGGACGCTAACGCAAAATTGAGCCACCCGGGAATATAACCCGCAATACAAAAATCGCTAGTCCATGACCCTGACGACTGAGCTACCAATGACCCGTGCTGGATCCAGGCTCGTTAGTTGGGATAGTAACGGCCTAGAGAAATAGATATTGTTTGCCGGCTAACTAGCGAAAAGTACATACATCCCAAGTGCCCTCATCCAGTGGTCAAATCTGACTGTTAATCGGAAGCCACGAATCAGATGAAGAATTTTAAGTGTGTGCAAGTATTTTTTAAATGCATTCGAAAAATAAACAGAGACCATCCTCCAATAATCAGGAACTGCTGCCCGGCCTTGTGTAACAGGAAAAGTGGCTGTCGCCGACTGTCACCTGCCAAAGGTCATTGCTGGCCGCAGCATTACGGTGTGTGTTGGCCGTAGAAAAGCAGCAAAGGGATGTGACTACTAATTATGACAATTGTGAGTCACTTACTTCATTTGCCACAAAGTCGTATCTATTGGATGGTCTATCGCGACATAGGCGGATCAGGTTTCGATGCGTAGGAAAGGGGCGCACAATCTGGGGCTCCACCGCGATGCATCGGACCATATAATGCCGTTTTGGGGAAAACCTATTAAGGGGGCGCGATGCCTACATATTGAAGAGGAGGAGTGGGTGGCGACATTTTAGGTGGCAACGCCGACCTTTCAGAGGGCTCGTGACTATTTCAGATGGAGGGTTGATGCGGGTGAGGTTCAAGTGCCCCCTTGCCTCCTGGATCCGTCTATGTATCGAGGCGTTTAGCTGCGTAAAGGCCCGGCCCCCGGGGCTTTGTTGTTTTCTCCGTGGCTGCCGGAGTTCCGATTTCGCAGACGTTTTCAATCGCGCTGAATATTTTCAGTACCCAAGATCTGCCGCAATTACTGATTGGCGAGTTGGTGGGTTTTTCAGCACGCCTGTACTTAAGATATAAATTTGATTTTTCAATGATCGAATTCTTATGCTGTGCATACAAACATACACATTTCCTGTGTAGGGAGACTGGGGTCAAATGTAACACGGGTCAATTGTAACACTAGCCATATCGTCTAAACTATTCAATGGGTGGCGCTTGTGGCACAACCGGAAATGCGCAATCATCTGCTGCCTTTGTTAACGAAGTTTCAACTTGGTGCGGCGGGTAAGTCAGATGCTGTTTACAATTATGTGTTTTTGAGGGTATTTTATAACTTTTGAAATATTTAAAGATGATTAGCTTATTGATGGGTATGATAAGGTACAGCGGAGACAGTTTCAGTGCATAAAGAGTGTTTAATTAGCACGAAATGAGCACAAAATCTGTCGCCTAGGCCAGCTCGTTGAGCGGCAATTTAGTGTAAAACATTGCGCGTTGTGATGGGACAATTGTAACATTTCTCTTGGGGTCAAATGTAACTTCTTTTCGGCAACAAGTCCAAGTTTTTCTGACCGGACTGATAAGTAAATTTTTGCAAATATTTTGAACGCGGTTTATTCAAGTCATTTTTAGGGATTATTAAAATCACCGGTATTCATCTTTATGTTCATATTTCCAAAAAACTGCATCAGCTAATTTCAAACAAATGCCTCGCACTTTCAGAGAATGTCTCGTTTTCGACCCCGCACAACCGAGCGCGGGACTCGACTGGAGACGGTCTATGAAGCTTAAGTGAAAGCCGAAGATGCAGAAGTGTTTGCATCAGGATGTTTTTATGGTACAAATAAATCGTCGAAATTCATACGGCTTTAACATGGTACAATTGACCCCCAGTGCTGTTATAATTGCCCATCACGTGGGGTCAATTGTAACAGCTAAAGTAAATTTTTAGAAGTGAAATTTTGACCCCTAATTTGTTTCATTTTTGAAATATTTCTACGTCTGTCACATTGCAAAATATTCAAATTTGATGAAAATATAGTTATAAGTGCTCTAACTCAAGGCACTATTTCTCCAGAACCAGAAATGTGAAATTTGTTACAATTGACTCCAGTATCCCCTACACAATAAGACACTGTGATGTGGTCTATAAACTGTCATCCTGCTTTTCTTTGTTACATTATACATGGTGCATCCTATGCAATAACCCATAAAGTTATAGCTATTCCTAGCGAAGGTATTATTAATTCAGGGACGATCTTTAAAACCAACAACTGTCCAGAGATGCTGTAATGAAATCCCTAGCGCGGCTGAACCTGACTCCGAAAACAAATCTGAAGGTCCAGCAATCATATCCTGATTGGATATGATACATAATTCCCAGCTTCAATAAGCATAGAAGAAACGTTTCTGATTTTTTTCAACTCGACTTGTCCAAACCTGAGATTTTATTAGCGGTGCAGCGATGCGTTGGCTCACATGATCCAGAAGTAGTCAGGTACCGCATTGATTCCAACCAGAAGCAATGCAAGGGGATACAAATGACTATTTCAGTTAATGCGTAACTGGTTGCTCCTTGTCAATAGAATTTCGATATCTTCACTGTCCAATCAGAGGGAAGACTGGCATTGCAGCTCACTCGGCATCTTATAAAGTGAAGCAATCCTACAGGAAGGAACTATGCAATGTGGATTTGCATGGCTTCAAATAGCATCAGTGCTGGAGTGCTTCTTTGCACAGTACGAGAAAAACATTAGGGATCGCACGGCCAACTTTTACGTCAAGTTAGGCGGCTGAAAGCTTGTGTATGTCGCAATGCGCCATCTAATAATGTAAGAATGCCGAGGGAGTTCGCCTTTCGGGAATTCACCATACCTGAATAAGCTCAGTGGCGAATTCAGGACTTCAATTGGGGAGGGGGAGCATTACTTCGGATCAGCCTCCGCCTTGCATTACCTTTAGGTACTCTGAAATTTCGAGGGGCCCGAGCCCCTACCACACCCCCTCTTGTATCCGCCACTGGTATGTATCTTAATGTTTGTCACCTCTGAAACGTCCCCCAATCATTTATTTTAACTGAAAACCAAACAATCAATATAAATATATATATATATATATATATATATATATATATATATATATATATATAAGTTATAGACTGTGTGTATATTTTGCAGCTTTGGAAAATTGCTCTAAGCTGACTCAACAGTAAAACAATAGATATATATATATATATATATATATATATATATATATATATATATATATATATATATAATATCTGTCTCTAGGGGTCGTCATTGTCCTGCAATTACTCGTTGCGAGACGAATCCCTATCTCTTGACCTGCGGTGCAGCATATCTTGTCAGTGAATGTTCGGCGGAACAGTATACCTACTTACAAGGCAGTAAAATGGGCCCAGCGGTGCAGTACGCTCACAGCTGGGAATCTACAGCGCGGCGGCCCCGCATACAATATAATAATAGCCTATTTCATGATGGTAAAAAAGGGGTTGATATGAGAACATGTTTTCACATGTCCTAAGTATATGACTTGGCAGCTCTTGCTAAACATAAATCTGAGAGAAATAGAAAGTAAGATCGCTGCGGGTAATCAATGCAAAGCAATCCTGAGCAGCCGCCGTCCAGTCAACTCTGAACTCCACTGCCCACACCAACAGCCCACACCCACAGCCCACACCAACAGCCCACACCCACAGCCCACACGCAATCACGAGATCACCGTCCCGCGCCTCGGAAGCTTGCAAAGACCAAACCTTTGAAAGTCTGATGCATATCTTGGACAAGTCCTGCCAGCATTGGGACCTGGCCGGCACTCAGATTTGTTGCATATAATATAATCTCCAGTGTTTCATTTAAAAGTTCGGTCTCGCAGGTTACGCATGTCTCGCAGGTTAAAAGGGCCGATGCAGGTTACATGAGAGGATGACCAGGGTTTCAAATAAACTGAAGATGTGTCTGAGCACTTTCTTCTGCAAACTGGTGACAAACTTTTTGGTTCCCAGCTTCTTGCATTTGCCCTATCTTTTTTTCTCCATTTGGGCGCCGGTGTGTTTTCAAGTTCAAATAATTGTAGACATGTTCTTTGAGAAAGAGCCACTTTTACCTTTGCTGTATCATGTAATTGTCTATGTAACTAATAGTTTTAGCATGCCGAGAAGTAAGCAACAGTACCTAAAGAAGAAAATTGTCAGTTTGAATGTTAAGATGTCCACATTAATCCTGATAGGGCGTTTTCTGTGGTAACCAGTGAACATGTTGACAACAATGGCTGAGGGTGTGTTTTGAAGATTTTTTATTTCTTTTTTATAAATTTTGTCCAAGTTTTTCCCAGTACCTTCTGCTGTTGGAGTCGGAGTCTCACTAATCAAGGGACTTGTCACGGACACCCCGACCCCACCACCCAAACGAGCAACTCCCACAATGCAGGGTATTTTCGTCATTTAGGAGCCAAAGTTTAACGTCCCACAAAGCACAGAAACGGCCACCCCGCTCAGGTCACACGCTCACCAGTCAGTTGCCAGCCGACCTACGTCAGGTAAACTATTGAGTGTCTGAGCATCTCAGGGGAACCGCTCCCAAGCCTGGACATGCACTGCCACTGCATGTTTCTGAGCATTGGGCCGGAGCGCAACGCTCTACCAAACGTAGCTACCGGTGCGGCTCAATATTGATTAGTATCGTGATATTGTGGAAGCTTTGTTATCATTGCAGGGATAATGCTCTTGATGGAAACACAAAACGCCTGTAATTTTCCATGTTGATGAACGATGAAAACATTTCATAAAGTCGTCGTGCAGGCTTTTAATTTCTTCGGGAAGCTAAAATTGAGTAATTAATGCACTTTCACGGAAGGCAAGCAAAAAGCCACTATTCTTATCCAAGTTGAAATATATTTCAAGAAACTTTGTGATTTTTCAAGCAAGATTGTTGTGAAATATTTTAAGTGGATTTGAATATATTCCACACCGCACGAACGATGTGGAATGTCAGATGATTATAAACGTTTATCTAGAATGGTACCTACATATCTATCATAAAGGTACATTCCCCATACTTTGGAAGGGCCCAGAAAATGAAATAAAACAAAATGGTGCGAGGGCTTAATGTCTCACCAACTTCTGAGGTGATATAAGGAGGAGTTCAATTGATATTCAATGCGCTGTTTTCACAACGCCGTGAGGGCAATTCTTCAGAATGTGGGTGTCACGGAAAGTATAACAGAAAGGTCACCTCTGTCACAGAGTGGAAGTGAACGATAACACTTTAAACACAATGCCAATGGGGTAACAATTATTGCATTATTCGAAACTGGGATTAGTTTTTGAATATATAATTCAAAAAGAGCAAATTTAACGAAAAATTTCTTCTGTCGCAATACTATGCTAACATTAGGTTTTTGTTGGAATACAACTGCGTTTTCTGGTCAGGAGCTACCCATTCCCACACAGCAAGGGGTTGACTGGGTGCAACACACATTTCTCATCTGGCTAAATCTTGTTTCCAGGCATTGTGTTTCCATTTCTTACGAATCACTGCTTAGCCATTTTGGAGTCATCTCACCTTCTTCTCGTAGATACTTCTCGTACACAACTTGCTCTTCTTACTCTTCTTGAATATTTTGAACAAAATTAGGTCATCAGAGCTGCTTAAAAATTGTCATTGCATATTCCATTCCGATCAACTCGCACGCTGCTTCTTTTTTCTGAGCGCCGTGGTCAGGTCAGCACTGTCTGTGGCAGCTTCCGTCTACGGATCACGAGGGAAATGAATGTGTTTCTGCGCCCAGGAAACGTAGACTTCTTTGATGATTCTTTCACCACTTTTAAGGCTCATGGACTAACATATATCCAAACTGTCTAGCCTTTGTCAACTTAACTTTTCGCATTGTGATCATCAGCTGCCTTTTATTAATCCCATATACGTTAACGTATTTTACCGCTTTTTACATGTGTGTAGTTCGCCTGTGTATTATGTCTTGATTTTATCAGCAATGGCTTTGCCTGTCAGTGGAGCGATGTTCCGTTGGTGATTTATTGTAAATTAACGAATAAAGAATGCACATCTGCTTTCGTATTGCAGTGCGGCAGAGGCAGGCATAGAAAACACGCAGCAAAGAAAGAAGTTTTCTCCCTGAAAAAGCAAGGGCTTTCCCCCTTTCCATAAATAAAAAAAACGTTATTCACTCCTCAAATTATTACTTCTACTTCAAAACTATGCTAAGCATACTTTTGCTTCATGGCGATTGTTGTAAATGCGTACTTCTTGCTTTATTGAATAGTTTTTTACCCGAAATATCTTTAAACACATTACAAATAATGTCATAAAGGAGAAAAAAGTCACTTTGAGACCTAACAGTGACCTGATTCTGCTAAAACCAAAACACAATAAGGCGTTCTGTATTATGTACGATAATATCAGTGTATTTGGTGAAAGTTTCCATAATATTACCACGTTGAAGGATGACTTTACGTGATATCACCCTGGCATGAGAGTTCAGAATATGCATACCCTCTGAAAGCGTGATATGGCATTGCCAAATATTTTCGTCTGGAAAGAGATTTCCGGGGCTAGAAATGGTCTCCCTCTGAGTACTTACCGCGACTTAGAGGAAGTCCGTGCAAGAGTAGGCACTTAACTTTCTAAATGCTCTAACTTTTCTCCTATTTGTCTAACAGCAAAAAAATTATGTGGCTGCTTAGCCTGAAGAATTGTCTATGCATGGTTTATGGTTCAACTCGATATCTCTGAAAGGAACTCGCCACGAGCCTATCAAAAATAAAAAGCCAAGTGCGTACTCTTGCCGGAGTGTGTCGGTAAGAGTAAGCAAGGGAGGAGACTGGAGTACGCATTCATGCCCCGCTGTGCTTTACGAGCATAGGCCATATCGCGAAATTTGTTGTCGTTAAACTAGGCGTTTGTGGGGATTCGTATCGTTCTAAATATACAAGAACTATGTTACAATGTTTGGTTTTCCAAACATGAACTACGGACTCTGTCTCAAGCAAAAATACATTTGTATGCCTCTTAACACGCGCATTGACGGGGGTCTGAGCCACCTTCGCATTGACGGGGAGAGCGGGTACCCGCCCCCTTAAGATCTCGAGAACCACGGTAGGTAGCGAAAAACGGTAAACGGCGATGGGCTGCCCATCCACTTCTCCATCGAATACATTTGAACCTTTTTTTGTCAGGTCACATTTAAGGTCACGAGAGGTCAAAACATGCCGTCATAGGGATAACATGTAAATTAAGTTTTTCAGCCATTACATCTGAACAAGTAAAGATAGAGCAAAACGACTTGAACTATATGAATCCTTTCAGCAAGCCGAATCGAAGGATATATAATTTGACCTTGCTAGGTCAAATCAAGGATTTGACCTGAACTGAGGTCAGGTCAGGGTCAAATTATATAAAAATCATATCATTAGAACCGCAAAGCCCAGGCGAGTCTAATGCAGCTAGAATAAATGTTCTATCGCCATCCGTTACTGAGTTATTCCGTAAAAAACATTTTTCCCATGTATTTCCAAAGGCGAGGTCATGCCTCGTACCTGACCTTAGGTCATCAATATCAAAAATACCGGAACATATTTTAGAGAACTCGGGTTGGCCATTATGTGATATGAGTTTCAATCGGATAAGTTCACCCTGTTCCGACCTATGTTATCTTAAACTTTTTTGAGGTCGGGTCACTTGACCTGTACTGGTGACCTGACCTGACATGATCTAACCTTAAAATGTTCACAGAAGTTGTCAAAATGATGAGGGAAAAGGGTATACCAAGTACGGTGGCGTTACGCTCCGCCATTTTTCTGCTGTCTTCGAAAAACCCGAGGGGGCGGGTACCCGCCCCCCCCGTCAATGCGCGTGTTAAGCATGCTTGCTCTTGCACAATGATCTACTGCGTACACTTGCCGGCAATGCTTCCTTGGGAAGAAAGTTTTCATAAACATGCTAGCAAGCATTTTAGCGTTAGCTTCCTTCATGCAGCACAGTCCTATCTCAGCTTTCTTACTGATGACAGGCCGGAATACAATTCTATTGGTGATAGAATCATGGTCTACAAGTGAACCTAGTTAAGAAATATAACATTAAGGGTGCCCTAAAAATTGTTTTCCTCCGTACTCCCGCGGAAAGGACAGGAGCACGTCGATTTTTTTTCAACCCAAGGCAGTAGCCTTGTTTTTTTATACCAGGATTTCCACCATCTCAGTGGTTGCTAAGTAACCAAAACAGCTGCTGCGTACTCTTATCTCCTGCGTACTCTTACCCGCCCTTACCCTAAGTCAAGATCGTTTGCGCAAAAGGCCAGCGTGCTGACAACCAGACATCCACCACTGCATGGCACGGACACAGACACAGACATCCACCACTGCACCGCACTGCGAGGTTAGCTCTTCCCAGGGGTAACTGCATGCTTAGTTGTTGCTCACCATGTTAAAGTGATAACCTGGAGTCATAGCTGATAGGTTCCAGCGAATTCCTGGCCGTTTATTTAACCGCACAAAATCAGCGTACCGACTGAGACCTACTGTTTTTCACCAACACTCAGATGTTTATACAACACTCTCATATATATATGATAATATTTTTATCCATACATGATGGCACTATAATGAAAATATCTGTTATATTCTCTGCCCTCTCTTTTCGCCGTTTGTGCAGCTTCTTATTGGGTAAAAATAGAACATGTCTTACTTTGTTGTACTGATTGCTCTCAATGCAACACAGCCGTAACTCGTGTGCTTATCTATATTGATATGTCCCAGTTTGTCTTCAGCCTGATTGTCCTCGCTCTTGTTCTCCCCATTCTTCCGGTCCCGGAACTCGAACACCGTCCACCGCACCGCCATCGGCCTGCTCCCGCGTCCACACGGGCCGGGCACGTCGGAATCTTAAATCTGTTGCTTTGCGTGAACGAACGCGAGCCCCTTGGCTCCCCAGCGAGCTCGCCCGTCGCCCCTCACCCCTCCCCCCACCGCTGCGGACCCGTCGTCGCTGCGTTATTCGCTTCGCCGCCCGAGCTGGTTCGCTCGGAGCTCGCAACATTGCACGCTGTCGCGTCTCTCTCGCCGTCTCACGGTCTCATCGGTACCACATCTCTCCCGGCACCTCCTATACCTTCTTCCCGTCACTCCCCCATTGCCATTTTTCTGAGGTTTTTGCTTTAACTCGGCCTGTGCTCATAAATGGTCTCAGGTGTATCGTGCGGTGCATGCCACCAGACTTCAACGCAGACGTTTTAACACGCGCATTGGCGAGGGTCTGAGCCACCTTCGCTTTGACGGGGGGGCGGGTACACGCCCCTCTAGGATATCGAGAACCACGATAGGTAGAGAAAAACGGTAAACGGCGTTGGGTAGCCCATTTACTTCTCCATCGAAAATATTCGGACCATTTTTCTGTCAGGTCACATTTGAGGTCACTATAGAGGTCAAAAGATGCCGTCATAGGGATAACATGTAAATGAAGGTTTTCGGTCATTACATCTGAACAAGCAAAGATAGAGCAAAACAATTGAAACTGTATGAATCCTCGCAGCAAGCCGAATCGAATGATATATAATATAACCTTGCTGGGTCAAATGAAGGATTTTACCTGACCTGAGGTCAGGTCAAGGTAAAATTAGATAAATGCACATCATTAGAACTGCAAAGACAAGGCCAATCTAATGTAATCAAAATAAACTTTCTATCACCATCCGTCACTAAGTTATTTTCTTAAAACCATTTTTCCCATGTATTTCCAATGGAGAGGTCCTGGCTTGTACCTGACCTTAGGTCATCGATGTCAAAAATACCGGATCATATTTTAGAGAAATCGGTGGGCCCATTGTGTGATATGAGTTTCAATCGGATAAGTTCACCCTGTTCCGACCTATGCTATCTTAAACGTTTTTGAAGTCAGGTCACTTGACCTGTACTGGTGACCTGACCTGAGATGACCTAACCTTAAAGTTTTGACAAAAGTTGTAAAAATGATGAGAAAAAAGGTATGCCAAGTACGGCGGCGCTACGCGCCGCTTTTCTTGTGCCATCTCTGAAAAGTCCGAGGGGGCGGTTACCCGCCCTTCCCCCGTCAATGCACGTGTTAATCTCCTGTCGTGTCTTTTTAAACATACTTCATTTGTATGCGCGAATACGTGTCATGGCTGCAAAGGGATTCCATTAACCCAGCTCTGCCTGGGCTCTTTTAGTACACACCACCATTTGGGGTCAGATCGGACACCCTCCCCCTACGATCTCGAGAACCGGAAGTGTTGCAGAAAAATTGGAAGGACCCTGAAAGCACCTTGCCCTCTTCTACTCTGGAGCCGACTTTGAACCATATCTGTTCACCCGTGAGGTCGCAGTGGGCCAAAAAATTTCAAATTTAGACCCACTTAGAAAATCCCTTATAACTTGGAAACCATTGGACCCAGGGCAAAAAGATCATTTATGTGTTTGCCCTGACCCAAGGATTCTAATGGTATGCGACATGACCTTGAACGTAGGTATAGTTATGCTTGGGTTATGCTCATTACAATAATACCAAATTTAAGACTGCGTCGTGTTCCTTAACCCTCGCCCCACCGGGGGCCATCGATGGCCCCCCCTAAGGTTTTTCCGGGATAGCAGAAAAACGAAGGGGCGCAGCACCGCGGTTGACGGCTCTACCTCTCACTGCATCATTTTCCCACCATCCCTGAAATTTTTTACCCCGGGTCACCCAAGGTCAGGTCACCAGACGAGGTCAACCAAGGTCACCTCACTTCAACTTTAGAGCTCTGTAAGAGCTACATTTCGAAGTCGATCGATTTGAAACTTCCTACACTTTATGGCCCGTCCAGGGTCTACAAGGTGTATATCCGGGATTTTTCGATTTCGTGCGCTGAGGTCAGGTCATGAGGTGACCTCTCCCATTGAAAAAGCATGGGGAAAAGCTGTCTTATGATTTAAAAGTCACAAAAGCGTTTGAAAATGCTCAGCTTGATCATAAAAGCGTTCTTGGACACCCTTTCACGGATTCCAGGGCCCATATTTGCCTTTTGACTTCTCCAAGGTCAACCAAGGTCACCAGGGGTCAAAAACAGTATTTTAACAATAACTTTTGACCTAATTAGGCTAGAGCGCTGAATCAAACTTAATCGTGTATGTCTCGTCACTGGCTTTTGTTTAATATACGGCAAGGTCACTTTCTGACCTTTCGTGACCTCAGGTCATCTTAGGTCACGAGGTGACCTCTGGAGGTCAAACCACTGGCGGGAGGTCTTTACGTTTCACATAGCGGAAAAAAGGACTGACAATTTCCTACCCAATGTACTTTACCAGACCTCAATAGCTCTAATGGCATAAGAGTTATGCCCAGTTTGCTTAAGCATTGCATATTTGAGTGAAAATAGCCGATTTTGACCTAATTTGACCTCTGGAGGTCAAACCATTGACCTGAGCACTAAAACATGTGAAGTAATTTCTTACTGAATTCACGCGAGCTTTCTATTGCACTTTGCGGATTTTCGCTAACGTCCATACTTTGGGAGTTAGAGGGGGCCATCGATGGCCCCCGGTGGGGCGAAGGTGGCGCTGGACCCCGGTGGGGCGCGGGTTAAAAGCTATAGACATTAACAGTTAAAAAAACGAGATCTTTGGTGACCTATGGTGGCCTTGGTATTGAATTGACTTCACAATGGATGAAACCGTGCATATATTTTCTTTCAAGAGCTTTCAAATGGTATTTATAAACTATGCCTAGCTCTTCTGAAAGCCTAGTTACAACCCGGTTTTGTCAGCATCATTTAGAAAAAAACAGAATTGCCTTAAATGGGTTTAGAAATGATGTGATAACGAATTTACCTGACCTGACCTGATGTCAATTTTAGATCATACGTTTTCAAATTCATCACCCTAGAGGTCTGCAAAGCACCGTGCGTCTCATCTAATAGACTCAGGATCATTCGCAAAAATACTGAGGTGGGGTCTGATCGGACTTCCCAGGCGGTGATAGGTTGACTAGCATTAGAGATGCTGGTACAGAGACGAAAGTACATGGGTGATGGCATATGTACCAAAGTTTCTACATCTGTACCCATTACAGATGTCTAGCGGCCTATGGCTAGTAACAGCACCTACGTGTAGCTGCTACAGAGGGAGGTTGATGCTAAACTGAGTTCGCCTCAATCATAATAATCAAACTCATAAGTCAAGCAGTGGTGGTCCTGCAGAGAATTCGCCAGTGTAACATTAGTAGACTATGTCCTCTCCTGTTTGCTTTTTATTGTGGTGGGCTGCTGAAGTGGTGCAAGTTTTTGGTTTGATAAAAATGAGGTCAGAGGGAATTAAATTCATACAAACACATTTCAATGTTATTTAGTAACGGAACATGTAGCCACTTGCTACAGTTCATGACTCGATGATGCTACAGTTCATGATGGTACGCGCCCCGAACTGCAGCTCAGGCCACAGCAAGTTCACTGAATGATGTGGAATTCTGTGCCTCGGTGTCCCTCCCAAGAGGCTGGTAATGCGTCACAAACTCAGCGGTGTATGTCGTTAAGCCCCAGCAATGGTTGACATTAGAAACCCAGGGCCCTGCGAGGAGTCGTTAAACGTGTCACATGCTGTCATCCCCTTAAGTACAAATGTTTTGACAAGACCAGAAGTAAGTCATAAATTATTCTACATGGACCTTTGGTGCTTTGTCTTTTTCTTGATGCCTACTTCCTTAACCGTTCAATGTCACTAGTTATGGACACTGACCTTTCCTTGACTGGGCCATATTTATTTTCAGGAACTTTGCGATGCCACTAAAAAGGCAAAGCAAAATCTAACAGGAGCGTACCTACATCAATGAAACTTTAATAAAAGAACAGTCTTGGCAAGGGAGGATCCAAGATTTCTGATCGGGCCCAGCACGCGGTCATTCGGACTAATTGGGTGTAAAATCCTATCGCAGGGGCGCCGATATCATGCTCGCATATCCTGGAGGAGAGGGGAATGGGAAGCGATAGTTCAGGCAGGTGAAACTGACTTTTCGGAGGGGAGGGTGCCGTGATTTCAGGGTTACCCTGGTTTGATGGGCGAAGTGCCGTTTTCCCTCTCGATTTCAGTTACATTTCCTTAACACGTGCATTGACGGGGGTCTGAGCCACCTTCGCATTGACGGGGGGGCGGCTACCCGCCCTCCTAAGATCTCAAGAACCACGGTAGGTAGCGAAAAACGTTAAACGGCGTTGGGCTGCCCATCCACTTCTCCATCGAAAACATTTGAACCATTTTTTGTCAGGTCACATTTAAGGTCACGAGAGGTCAAAACATGCCGTCATAGGGATAACATGTAAATTCAGTTTTTCGGCCATTACATCTGAACAAGTAAAGATAGGGCAAAACGACTTGAACTATATGAATCCTCTCAGCAAGCCGAATCAAATCATATATAATTTGACCTTGCTAGGTCAAATCAAATATTTGACCTGACCGGAGGTCAGGTCAGGGCCAAATTATATAAAATCCATATCATTAGAACCGCAAAGCCCAAGCGAGTCTAATGCAGCTAAAATAAATGTTCTATCACCATCCGTTACTGAGTTATTCCATAAAAACCATTTTTCCTATGTATTTCCAATGGAGAGGTCATGCCTTGTACCTGACCTTAGGTCATCGATATAAAAATACCGGAACATATTTTAGAGAACTCGGTGGGGCTATTATGTGATATGAGTTTCAATCGGATAAGTTCACCCTGCTCCGACTTATGCTATCTTAAATTTTTTTGAGGTCTGGTCACTTGACCTGTACTGGTGACCTGACCTGAGATGACCTAACCTTAAAATTTTCACAGAAGTTGCAAAATTGATGAGGGAAAAGGTATGCCAAGTACGGCAGCGCTACGCGCCGCCGTTTTTCTGCTATCTCCGAAAAACCCGAGAGGCGGGCGGGTACCCGCCCCCGTCAATGCGCGTGTTAAGCCTATTGACAGATTCAGGAGCGGTTTTTGGAGGGAGCCAAACCAAAGTTTTTGGGCGGGTGCCTGAATCGAAAAAATCAAGAAATATAGTATTTTTTAAGAAATAAAAAATGGGCAAAACCTGGTCCTTTTGGGAGCCCAAAAGATACTGTTTTAGACTTTGGTGTGGGTTACGGACCCTTTGCCCCCCTTGGATCCACCAATGCTTGAATCTCAGTTACATTTACTTCTAATAACCCAGCATAAGAGATCAAAGTAAGCCGCTGCTAGCGCCACAAGTGAATGTGACACTTTTGCCAACCCTGGCTTTGTCGAGAGAGGGCAGCCCTGCCAGCCAGCGAAGCTTGAGATCTCTTTCAGTGAACATAGATTAGTGGTGTATAATCAAAACGTAATTCCTGGTAAGAATGTGGAAATTATTGGTGCATGGAGTCCTGAAAGTGAAGGAGAGGGTTTGGTAGACATGCCACTTCCAACTAATGCACAATTTCCCCCTTACAAAATAATTATTGGATCTAGGATAATCGCAACCGCAGAACCTGATTCTTCAATGCTAATTCAGTAGTTCGATGACGTAATTCTCCAGCACAATAAATTGACTAGAATAGTTTTGTTTCCACCATTTCAAGGCATTTGACAACTTCACGGAATTCAAACCGAGCTTTCAGTTGCGTAGAGCCTACGGGAAGCCCCTGACTTCATACTTATTCCCTCTCAGAGCTAATATTTACATAAAAACAGTGCTTCATACGCATATTAGTTTTCTCGCCCGCGCATATCTTCAAGCAGACCCTGCCTGCCTAGGGCTCTGGAGCTGGATTCGTAGACTTCGGTGCGGAGCAGTTCTGGCTTCATGGAGTCAGTACCCGCCGGGAAACTTCAAATCCAGGGCTGCTCTTTAACACGCGCATTGACGGGGCGGGACCCGCCCCCTCGGGTTTTTCGGAGATAGAAAAAGCGGCGCGTAGCCCGCCGTACTGGTATACCTTTTCCCTCATCATTTTTACAACTTCGTGAAAAATTTAAGGTTAGGTCATCTCAGGTCAGGTCACCAGTACAGGTCAAGTGACCCGACCTCAAAAAAGTTTAAGATAGCATAAGTCGGAGCAGGGTAAACTTATCCTATTGAAACTCATAACACATAATGGCCCTACCGAGTTCTCTAACATATGTACCGGTATTTTTGATATCGATGACCTAAGGTCAGGTACGAGGCATGACCTCTCCATTGGAAATACATGGGAAAAATGGTTTTACGGAATAACTCATTAACGGATGGTGATAGAGCATTTATTTTAGCTGCATTAGTCTAGCCTGGGCTTTGCAGTTCTAATGATATGCATTTTATATAATTTGACCCTGACCTGACCTCAGGTCAGGTCAAATCCTTGATTTGACCTATCAAGGTCAAATTATATATCATTCGATTCGGCTTGCTAAGAGGATTCATATGGTTCAAGTCGTTTTGCTTTATCTTTACTTGTTCAGATGTAATGCCCGAAAAACTGAATTTTACATGTTATCCCTATGACGGGCATGTTTTGACCTCTCGTGACCTTAAATGTGACCTGACAAAAAAATGGTTCAAATGTTTTCGATGGAGAAGTGGATGGGCAGCCCAACGCCGTTTACCGTTTTTCGCTATCTACCGTGGTTCTCGAGATCTTAGGGGCGGTACCCGCCCCCCGTCAATGCGAAGGTGGCTCAGACCCCCGTCAATGCGCGTGTTAACCTGGCTATCTCAGCTAAAAAAGGTGTCACATTTCCTCTCACTCTAGCGCTGGAAAAGGGGGGGTTGGGACTAACGCGTTCTGTACGGGAGCCTTAAGTTCCCCCCGAAATATCCAATAGAAAATTGTAAAGACCGTCAATGTTTTCCCGCACATGACCACTTGGGGGGGGGTAGGGGAGCTTACAGTACCTAAGGAGGAGGTTTTGAGTCTCATAGAAGCCAGGGCAGCGCTTTTGTTTTATGCAATCTCGCTTCCCCAAACATTCTCGATGGGTGCTTGTGATGGTGGTTTCACGGGAATTCTGATACTATTAATATTCAGAGATCAATATTATGTATTAGGCCCGTTTACAGATCTTGGAACTCATTACTGCTTATTACAGAGCATCTGTGGTTTTCTTCCACAGTCCGTGTACATTCTTGACTTTCTATGGGCCAAGGGCAGACGGATGTTGGACAAGCGCTTTGGAGTCTGGACCTCTCAGTGATTGCACCTTTAGGGTCAGAATTCACTCAGAAGGATGATTATTTCAAGGGAAGACCGAGACCAAGAACCTTTTTTATAGAATTAAGTCTGTATTTGCCTTCACTGTGTTCTCTGGCAAAGAGACTGCACAGGATGAGTGAACCCTTAAAATCTCCATTTGTACTGTAAACACTTTGGGAAAGCTCATACAGCTCTGTTAGTAGAATAGATGTAAACCTAACCGATTCTTTGGTTCAGTTGAAACTTCTCGAATTGCTAGCCCTTCCCATGACAAGCTGTTTCTCTAAAGCCATAAACTGAAGATGAGGAAAATAAATTTGAATCCAGATAAATTTCGAGATTGCGTGGACGTTTGTCCTTTCCAAACCCCTGACGCATGGACCTGGCTTATGAACTTTCCGGTCCTAGGCAATGAATTTTTGGGTGTAGGTGTCGCTGCTAGCTAATGTAGATGTCGCTGTTAACTGCCGTGATTCAGTCGGCCCTAGTACAGCGCGTCTGGTATGGTTGTTAGCTACAGGACTTACAGCAGTTGTTTGTTACAGGAGGCTGGAACCTCATTTTAAAATTTTATTTTAAGTAGCATAATCTAGGTAGAACATATCCTGAGATGTGGGACAAACGCCAGGAAGATGTGCTTTCACTTTGCCCTTTATTTCGTCCCTTAACAGGCGCCCCGCTTGGGTCCCGGGCATGACGCGCCCCGCTGGGGGCGTTTTTCGCCCCTCCTCCGTATCTCATTTCCCACGAAAGCTAACGAAAAATTACGGACCGTGTAAGAAAGCTCTTGACAAGACGAAGATACTTTATACGCAGAATTTTTTATGTCAGGTCAATATTGAGGTCAGCATAGGTCAAAGAAGGTTCCATAGGCTTACAACAGAGCAGCGTACGTTTCTCTCTCTAGATCTGCCCTCAGGGGAGCTATAGTAAATATTCATGCATCATTGGATTCCTCTCATCGCGGCAAATCGAATGATGTATAATATCACCTTGCTAGGTTAAATAGGGAAAATGGCCTGACCTCGAGCTAGGTCAGGGTCACAGAGCGACCTGGTATGGTCATGCTGTATATAAATCGACTCCCCGTGAAAATATCAGCACAATGCAAGCAAAATGGGAGCTTTATCTCAATTCAGTGAGAAGTTATTGGCAAAAAAATCCCTTTATGCTCCTGAGACCTGACATGACCTTTGAGAGGTCAGATACTCAAAAAATTAGCTTTATGGTCAAGATTGTGGTAAGAATAGACGGTTTGAGGATTTTCAGTTTTATCTATCCAGTATTTACTGAAAACGAGCCCATTCTATTTTTCACCATAGACTTATGATGGGGTGACCAAAAAATTGACCCCACCTTAGGCCAAAAATATCAAAATTCCGAGATAGCAGATTTGTAGACCCTAATGACCTAATCATATTGTGAAAGTTTCAAACTGATTAGTGTGCTGATGTTCCTGTGCGCCGCTTAAAACTCGTGATTTTAGATTTGAGGTCGGGTCACATGACCTTGAATAGCTCCTTGACCTGACATGACCTGACGTTAAACATTTGATCAAATGTGTAAAATTAATCAGGGATAAGGTACTATAAGTTTCGTTGTTCTGCGTCTCTTCGTTTTTTGCGTTATCTGGGGAAAACCAGGAGGGGGCTGAAACTCGCCCCCCCAGCGGGGCGCGTGTTAACAACGATGTCTCAGTGGAACGTCATGGGCAGAAATCTATATAATTAAGACAACCATAAAACTATCGGCAGTTGTTTTCCCCCGCCCGCTTCCTGTGCTTAAAGCGAAAAAGCTATGTAGTGGCTTTGTGCTTACAAATTCTGCATCGAAACAGCACGGGATGCATACGTTGGTACATTTTGGTGCTATGCGGATGGAGTTGTAAACTTTATTGTTCCCCACTTCCAGTGGCGTAGCCAGGGGAACCACTAGGCCTTAGCCCCGTCTACGTTAACATTCCCCACGAGTAGGTGTGCGGGTTTTTCGCTGCTGGCCTGGATGATCCATGCTGGGGTTATTGACCCCCCTTGAAAACAATTCTGGCTACGTCATTGCTCTCTTCCCAGTCATTCGCAAAATGACGGCATTGGTATGAACTCATGGCTGAAGCCGGTTGAAAATATAACTTTGTATAAAACATCAAATTAAGCTTTGAGTTAGGCTTTCTGTCGAAAATATTACTAAAAGTAGGTACGCAAAATGACCCAAATCAGTGGTTTCATTTGCCAAAACTTGAAACGTGTCATTTGGTCAACAAATTTCAACTTAGTAAAGACCTGATGATATTAATATATATCATAATTTATACATGTTGATAGCGTTTCCGCAGGTATACTTTTTCACATTTTGATTTTTCTTTTTCATATAAGAAATAATATACATTGGCAGACAAATGATCACTTCTCTCAACCTAGTCCTTTACAAAATGTCAATTTGTAAAAGAATAAAACTCCAGCCCCTAGTAATAACGCAAACTGCCTTATGAAATCTAGCTAAGAATTTGTGTGATGAATAAATAGGTACACACAGAGACCTGATTAAGAGGAGAGGATACAGAAAAAAACATCCAATATAGCATCTGGTTATACAAATAGGAAAGGCGTAGCACTCATTTCTATTTCAATGCCTTTGTCGTACTAGATTAAGTAGCAGGGTTTTTATTATATCTTTCCTGGTCCAAGAGCGCTGAACTTCACTCAAACAATCTCTGTCAAATGATACTTTTAAGCACTTGAAAGGAGTGTTTATTAGGATGCTTCTGTAGAAAGCTACCCTTATAATATCATCGAGATCAGGGGCGTAGCCAAGGGGGGGCGGCAGGGACAGCCGCCCCCACCCCTCCCCTGAGGGCCCGAAGGGCCCTCTGAGGACACCAGCCACGCGAAGCGCGGCTCGCCCACACTGCTCTGTGGCCAAATTTGGCATTTTATACCAGACAGGGCCCTCTTAAGCCCTCTTCAGCGCTCTATTCTGTAACAAGCAGGGTCCTTTTTACCCATCAGGGCCTTTTGGCGCTGTCTCAGGGCCCTTTTCGGGGTGCCACCCCTCCCTGAGCGAAATCCTGGCTACGCCCCTGATCAGGATCAGATTCCAAGAGACCGGAAGCCAAGCTTCCATCAGCTTGTTTTCGTTTCCTTTTTGGTATGTTTCAGATATTATATCATGACTTATTGTATACCTGATAAGAGAATGTTTCAATATCTACTTAAGGAAATAGTATCGCTAAGGATAATGGACTTCACTCGTTGGGGAACACAATTATACCGTGTGCGATAGGTTTCGATGTATAAAGAATAAGTCAAATGTATCATAGGTTTTTCAGTTTTGCAGCAACTTCTCCATGGTACATGTACTACAAATCGCATATGTGCCTTTGAAATGTTCTCTTTTCTCCCCATAAGCGCCTTGCCCTTCGGGCCCTTTCCCAGCTGGGCGTGTCGAGGCCTTATTAACTCGCGGAGCACGATATTCCCACCCATCGATCAGTAATGCTTCGGCGGGCGCCAGGCTTCTGTATGCACACTACAGCCAAACCACCGGCGGGTCACGTTGGAAAACGCCGTTTGAAGGCACCGAGCCCGCGATTGCTGGTGCCTCGTGAGAACACGGGCCGCTGCTTGAGCATTGGGGACCGCCGCCGGAAACCGGGTCAGTCGACGTCATGTAGCTGCAGTAGCTGGCCATGTAGCTGCAGTAGCTGGCCATGTAGCCGCAGTAGCTGGCCATGTAGCTGCAGTAGCTGGCCATGTAGCTACAGTAGCTGACCATGTAGCTGCAGTAGCTGACCATGTAGCTGCAGTAGCTGGCCATGTAGCTGCAGAAGCCGCCATGTAGCCGCGGTAGCTGACCATGTAGCTGCAGTAGCTGGCCATGTAGCTGCAGTAGCTTGCCATGTAGCTGCGGTAGCTGGCCATGGAGCTGCAGTAGCTGTTAATGGAGCTGTGACAGCAACATCAGTGTCCGCTCACGCTGGCTGTCGTGATCTAAGCGAGTGATTTCTGGCTGCAATTGTAGCTATGTTCAAAGTGTCACCTGGACCTATGACAAAGGCAGCACATTTTCGATGGTGGGTAACTCATCAGGTACAATTCGCATGGAGGAGCGCCGCGGAAGCCCGAGGAAGTGACGTGGACGTTGTCCGCGTTCCCAGATTTAGTGCCAGTGTCCTGAAGGGAATAATAATTGCCGGGTTTAAATGACACACCAACAGCCAAGGCTATACAGCGTTGCTAACTCTCACCCTCTTGGGAGGAATTTGGGGGATCAGATCAGCTTATTCCGAGGCTCCGCCGGGACTTGAACCCGGGACTGGTGGCCTGGGAGATTTTGAGACTACCCACTAAGCCGCCCATCCCCCAGAGCCCCGAACTGACTGGCATTGATTGACGGACACTGATGGTACCGACTGAAACTGACCGTGCTTTCCCTTCGACCGAGGACGAGGCAAAAATACAAATCTATCCCGTCTACCACGTCAACCAAAATGAAGTGGCTTTCCAGCAATTACTTTTCCAGAGACATAGGTAACACTCTGGACATTTTATCGATACCAGAACAGACGCTTTGTGAGCGCATGATAACTTAGGGTATGCACCCCCGTTATACCGCTACAACGAAAACTAGTGTGGGTCAACCCTCTGAACCTTTTTAGCTTGTGGACAGCTTTCCTACCAAAGTTCTCCATGTATCCCATCATGTGACTCTCACAAGCGTGCACCTTCCCAGCATCTGAAGATGAGTACTGATGAATCAAGTTTTGGGATCCTGATGCTTTTCCCATCAAATCCAAAATCATCATCTCATTGGCCTCACGGTTTGGCGGGCTCAGCGCCTCTGTGGTAGCGTATTGTAACTGTCGACCGGCTGACAACTGTGAATTCTGATCACCGTAGCGTAGTGTTTCAGGGATATGGTGAAATGGGGAATGTAACGGAAAATGTTCAGTGAGAATGATAGTGTACACCCGCATTGACGGGGATCTGAGCCACCTTCGCTTTGACGGGGGGCGGGTGGGTACTCGCTCCTTAAAAACTCATGAACCACGCTAGATAACAAAAAACGGTAAACGTGGAATAGCCCATTCAACTCTCTATAGAACATATTCAAACGTTTTGTTGTCGGGCCATATTTAAGTTCATCAGAGATCAAGGCATGCTACCATAGAGATAACATGTAAATGAAGGTTTTCAGGCATTACATCTGAACAATTAAAGA
This sequence comes from Lepas anatifera, assembly GCA_034440635.1. Classification (NCBI taxonomy): domain Eukaryota; kingdom Metazoa; phylum Arthropoda; class Thecostraca; family Lepadidae; genus Lepas; species Lepas anatifera. The sequence continues at coordinate 152,085 of JAOTON010002065.1, read as the reverse complement.
TGGAGCAAAACAATATTGCCATTGGAATCCTCGTAACAATCCAAATCTAGCGGTATATAATATGATCTTGCTAGGAAAATCAGGCCGAATATAGGATGTGACCTGAACTGAGGTCAGGTCTAGCTCAAATTAGGTTATCATACGTATCATTAGAAGCGCAAGGACAAGGCAAACCTAATGACGGTAAAGACGTTAAAATAAACGCTCAACCACCATCCGTTACTAAGTTATTCACTTCAAACCATTTTTTCATGTATTTCTGAAGGAGAGGTCATGGCTCGTACCTGACTTTAAGCCATCGATATAACAAATTCCGGAATATATTTAGTAGAACTCGATGGGCCCACTATGTGATGTGAGTTTCAGTTGGATAGGTTCACCCTGTTTTGTGCTATCTTAAACTTGCTTGAGGTGAGGTCACTTAACTTGCACTGATGACCTAAACTGAGATGACCCAACCTTAAAATTTGGTTCAAGCTGTAAAAAAATTGAAGAAAAGATATGCCAAGTACGGTGGCGCTACTCGCCGCTGTATTACTATATTTCCAAAAACCCGAGGGTAGCGGGTACCTGTCCCCCGTAAATGCGGGGGCAGGTACCCACCACTCTAAAGCATGGCATGCAAAAATGTTTTATTAGAGTTTACAAGTGGTACTATGCTTTCTAATCGTTTGATTATCTCATCCGCTCTGCAAGACTGCTCTTCTGTACGGGCGAGACGGCGGAGGTGTCGGCACAGACCAGCCGGCGGCTGAGTTCGCTGAATTTAGAACCGTCGAGAAGGTTTCTGTTAAGTGGAGAGGAACAGGGCCCGGTCCGAAGATAACCCTGGGAGGGAGGGGGATTGCGACAATGTTGTTAACTGTCTGACGAGCTATAGTGATGATGTACTGAAGTAACCGGAAGAGGTATCCATTAGAGGGAAGCACGGGCCGCATTGCTCCATGTTGAATGGGCGAAAAGACACGCAGCAAACTTCCGTCAGCACCCAAAACCAAAGGTCAGAAAAGGCACCATCGTCATCATGTTTGGAGTTCTAGGCCTTACCGACAGCTTGGGACAAATGGCTCCCAGGTCAGAAAATTCCTTATTCTCCCAACATATTTGGGAAAAGCACGGCAAAACTCACTTTCTTATAAACCGAGGTAGGAACTAATCAAGGCGTGAATATGCTCTTTAATATAACATGCCTCAATGTATTGTACGGAAGCTTCCTGTTCTGTGTGTTGGAAAAGTCATTCCCTCTCTCATTTGGCCCACAAGGATTTTTTCTAAGCGAACTCATTTACCCTGCGGTAAAAAATTGGTCTGCATTGGGAGGGGGATTGGCCCAGCATTCTGTCGATGTTTCATCTCGCTCCCCATTTACGACGCTATTCCGCAAGTACGAAGGAGGCACAAAGTCATAGCCCGCTGAATGCTTTTATCTAAGGATCAGGTGGAAGATCCTCGGATCTAAAGGGGTGACCGCCCCATCCTCCCTCCCCTACGACAAGGTGCTACACATTTGATGCATAGTGAAATTTCCTGCTTCTGGCAATACCTATCGCTGGTAAGAGTGAATCATCTCTGAACCACGCGCATCGCCTTTACACAATGCAGGCTCTACCAGCCGTAATTATAGTGGAAAACGTTGAGAGCGTGGGGCAGACTGCGTTGGGCCGACAGTGCAGATCGACTTGTGTCAGCAAGGGTGTTATTCTACTGGTGCTAATAGTGACAGATCACTTCCCATACCCCAATAAAGCAATTTTGGTATCCAACACGTTCGGGTTGCGGTTCGGTTAAATGTTGTCGCATAAATTAACATTAATGCTCGCATGCATCGGTAATTTCATGCTTCATTCAATATTTATATGCGCAGCGGTCGCGGTTTCCAAGGTTGGTGTGATGACACTAATGTGGGGCTCAGGCCCATATCATATCACACTCCTGCGTTCTCTACGTAACAATTATGACTGGTCGCTAACCGTGGAAAGTAAGGTAACTGCGTCATCTGCAGAACCCTAAGCTTTTATTTTTATCCAGCGCTGGAGCACAACTTCCGGAGAATCCTCGCCCCAGTCGCAGCACCTCTAATTTATTCGGAGACAAAGTGCTATAGTTGCACACGCCATTCATTAGAGCAGACACAGGGCTGGTAATTAATTCGTTCATGTCTGTTTCATTGTCGTCATTTGTGCAATGGGCGCCGTTATTGCGCGGTGTTGCACATGCGCCATTAATGTGTCGGAAGCGCGCCGGCTGTATCGTGCTGGCTGTCGCTTCCCACGCTGCAATGCACCGCGTATGAACCGTTTGTTTCACCGGCTGTCGGCTTTTCACTGGCACTGACGGGCGAAGCGAACAGCCGTTGCCTCTGCCCTGGTATAGCGAGCGCATGAAATACATCTGCCGGCGTGGGGCGGCAACGGGCGTTACATGGTGTCAACGCCCGTCTGAAAATGAGACGAACAACAGCGATACAGAAGAAAGTAGCGTGTCATGCATCCGTGAGCACTCAATGTAGCCACAGTCAGCGAGCTGGCGGCTTGGATTCGTGTGTGTAGCCATATTCAGTGCGGCCTAACTTGTTACCGGAGTTGGCGTGAGAGAGACAAAACTGACGGGCCAAGACTATCATTTCTGTCTTTTGCTGGTCACCAAATGTTCCACCATACCTGCCAATTCTCCAGATTGCCCCAACCGGTACACAGCGCCAATTATGGAGTACATCGCATTAAGCTGTCATCTTTCTCAAGGTGAAGTGCCAAATTGACTCTTGTCTTTCAATGCCTCATAGATAGGCAAGGAAAATATTTTTTCTGACAACAGGAGGTATACACGGGAGTATTCTCTAAGCTTCCAAGACAGAGATATGAGTATGCTGCAACGATTATGAAGTTTTTGCCTGATTTTCCTATCTGTTGACTTGCTATTCTTACGCATACATTGCTTTGATGATCTCAATATTCACTCATGGGAGCAGTAGTAAACTTGAGCTTGCTAGAAGCTGAAACGTAGCGCACGTAACGGTTAACTAAGGAAATTTGAAGTATAATCATCACATGAATCTATACGTCCATGTGGATGCAAATAAACAAATAAAGGCCGGGGCTTTTCCGTTGCTCTTTCGAATTTTGGTGCACACATTATGTTTTGGTTTTTACAGTATCGATAAGAGTTTTCAAAGACTCGTTCTCTGTTCCTGAATCGGGGAAAGTTGCTTATTTAAGCTGAGGAAAACCGTTAGTAAACAGCAGATTTTACACAAAAAAACAAAGGAAGCATGTTGCGACTTGCTATGCCATTACGGTTGAGAACAGTCATGAAGGGAGGCACCTCTTACTTCATAGTTATGTAAGCAATTATTTTCAGTAAATTGTACAGTTCTGTGTATGTGGTAGAGTTTTTCCAGATGTAGCGTTGACCGAAGGTGTAATCACTGAAATTTTCTCATACCTCCATCTTGAATTTTAGGAAATAGATAAAAGAATCGTACTAGCTTTCCGAACAAATTCACTTGATAATTTGTCTCAGTGATTTGTGCCAGCTTGAGGTAATTTCTGTTCTACATGCATAATTGTATCGATGTATGTATGTACATACGTACATACACAATATTCTCACTTATTTGATCTGTCTAGAATCTGTGCTGAGGCTTGAGTTGAAAAGCAGAACTAGAAAAGGTCCTCGAAAATTGTAGTTGCAGGGAAATTCTCGATACCTATGCGTTCGTATATTTATAATAAATACATTCACCAGGAAACATTTTTGGTGCTTCAACATTTTCTTCATATTTCTATATCATGCGAAACGATTTCTGTTCACGCTTGCGTGGCATTGAACACTTGCACTTCCTCATGCGCCTCACAATATTGACGTCCCTTATATCGCTGTCCTGTAACGGATTAGGTAGGGTCGGTGACTTTTGAAATAGGTCCAAGGGGTAGCTGTCTTTTTTCATGTTTGTGCACACCTGTGGGACTTGAGAGATACTGTTCGAAACTCATCTATGACATAAATCACCTAACTAATATGCGTAATAATTTCCAAACGACACAGCAAAATTCATACATATGTGTTCAATTTCTTTACGCAATGGAGACGATCACCACCCTACAAAGTAATCCTTAATTTAACAATTCAATTCAACAGCACTGCAAAACCACGCCTACAACACTTATGCATAAAACGATAATTCCTTTGATTGATCTTAGATGGTTGTGAATAATGAAATTAGCATCACACTCACTGTCAGGCATAAATCTAACAGCTCAGACATCTTTCACATCTTAAATATACGAGGTAATCCTGTGATAAGCAGGTAAGTACTCCAACGACGGACTTATCTCTGTAGGCGTCTCAGGGGCTGCGGCTGCATCATGCTGCTAATTCTCAGAAATAACGTGAGCGCTAACTGCGCCGTACCTGCTCACTGACAGATGTGATTAAGGACACTGTGTTTCGGACTTTCAAAAGAAGCCTTTGACGCGGAGTCTCTGTGACACAGCGTCCATTCCGTGTATAATGCACATATCTCATGAGCGTTTGCAGCGCTCGGACAGCCACAGGCCGTAAAACCTTGAATTTTTGGTAATAACTGGGGCTGAAAGAGGCGGGGAAAGATTCCCACGATTTGTCGTTAGCAAGGTCGCCAGATGTGTGCGTCAGTTGTCACCACGCGGTGCTGGTAATCTACCGCATGCTGCTGCTGCTCCTGCTGTTGCTGCTGCTGCTGATGATGATGATGCTGCTGCGGGTGCTGTAGTGGTAGCCACTGGTGCTGACCCAGGAACGGCGTGTCGCCCGTCCGCTCATGCACGTGTCCCTCCGGCTTCACTTCCATCTGACCCGCGAACTGACCCTCTGTCGACCGCTCCATCTGAGCCGGGTACAGCGGCGGGTACAGCGACAGAGAGGTGGCGAGGTACGGCGCGTACCCGGCGCTGTAGCCGTGGTACCCAGAGCTGGCCGGGTAGGCGTCAGTGGGCGGTGAGACTGAGCTGGCGCTGTTGACTGCAACCCGCTCGTCCTGAGAGCAGGTGTCGGCCTGCAGGGGTGGTGACGGGGTGTTACACCCCGAGCCGGGCCGACCCAGCACGGACTGACACCCGGACGGCCGCGGCGGCGACGGCGCTGCAGGTGGCAGGTGTCGGTAGGACTCGCTCCGCGGCGGCGACGCCTCGGCGCGTGCCATGTAGGAGAAGCCGTCGGTGGACAGTGTATCGGAGCGCGGCGGCAGGCCGTAGCCGTCACTCTCGGACGCCGCCGCCTCGGCGCGGGCAGAGAGGAAGCCGAAGGCCGGCGGGGCGTCCTGCGCCCTGGCTGGCAGTGTGTAGGCAGCAGACTTGGTGGGTGAGATCTCGGTCTGCTCGGGGACCCTGTAGCCGTCGGTGCTGGGTGGAGAGGAAGCAGCTCCGCAGGCAGAGGGAGGTACCGAGTCGGAGCGCTGCTCCGGCGGTGAGTACCTGCCGCCGGTCAGCGTCTGCAGCACAGGACCCGGGGTGGCCTGCTGGGAGGGCTCCTCCGGCAGCACTGGAAACACGGACGCCAGTCTCAGACGTGGGGCTTATCGGGGGCATGTACGTCATGCCGCACAGTGAAGGGAGGGTAAAGAGAGCGCTATCGGCGAGGTAAAGCTGGTCAAAAGAATATGACTGTGCAAATGATCAACGTGCCTCAGAGTATTCACATAACAATTCCCTACTGAAGGGTGTGATTTAATCGACATTCTCTAACAGGTGTTGTGAAATTAATACCCCGGCATGATATCCTAACTAAGCTGAAGCTCTGTCCCAGCGCCAGTTGGCTTGGAATCTTTACAAATGGTCTATTAGACATAGACTGATAAACTGAGATCTTAAGCAGAAAGTTTTCCATTTATGAACAAACACAATAGTGATAAAAATATCACCCATAAAGAAGTACGCGCAACCGCAAAGCCAGTAGTTACCCGACGGCAGGTGTGAGTTGAAGGTAGGCTCGAGGCCGCTGTGCTGTCCCGTGTTGTGGTAGCTGATGCCACTTCCGAATATGGCTGGTGGGAGGGGGTTCACCACACCTGGGACGCTGGCTGCAACAACAATACAATCTGTCTCAGTTGGCAGAAACAACAACATCAAACAGCACAAGTATTTCCTCCGGACGAAGAAGGAAATAAGGCCGTAAATTCACTAACAAAGTGACGTCATTGGTAGTAGAGGTGCATGCGCATACATGTATGTTTGTATTTCAATGACAGTTAGTGCAAAATTAGGCACCGGAGCAGACACCTCTAGAGGCTGCAGGCTCAAACTCACAATTGTTTTCCTCGATACCGTTAGGGCATTTTGTTCAATACGTTCCGAAGGTAAACCTTTACCTGGTAGATAGGTGTAGGGAGGTGGGGTATAGGTGTTCCATGGGCTGGACTCGTCCATCAGCTGGGCGGACTCTGAAACACCAGTTCCGACACTTAGAGAAGCACTCACCGCAATGAGATGCGACACAATTCTGGAAATAGAAAGTGGGAACCCCAAGGCTGAAAAGTAAGAATACTATGCAACTGACATTTTGTTTATTCACCCACCTGTTCCTGATTTTATTCCATCCTGCAGATACCTTCTAAGAAGACCTTGAGGTAATAAAATTCTGCGAAAGCCGTCGACTGGCATTTCCGTTACTTCAAGAATTTCCACTGATTGAAGCATTTCCGCCGGACATGATGAAAAATTGATTTTCTCCCAATGCTTCTGAGCCTGCAACGCATCTGCAGGGTTGCTAGCACAGCAAGTTCTCTTGAGGGGGACTGGAGAAAAGAGCCTGGTGCGACACTGGCCGCCCCCTCTGGCATTTCCTTTCGATGGTGGGCAGCCGAGACTTCAGGGAAATAACCATGTATCACACTGTGAATGTACGGATGAACTCCGGGAAACCCGCTGTTTTTTTCGATCCTCATCTTAATATGCTGAAGATTCCTTAATCACACACTAGGACGCCGCTCGGCAGCTTGGTTTTTATTCACTGATGTGGAACTTAAGAGACAAACGTGTTCCGACGTTTACCTTGTGCCATAGAGCAAATTCATAAAGCTCAGTGCTTTACTGACAATGTATACTGACGCAATTCATGGAACTTTATGTCATAGCATTTATAGCGGTAAGACTATTTTTTGGGGTAATGTGTGCTTAAAAAGGTTCAAAAGAAGATTGCGTTGACATATCATTACAGTATCTCTCGGCAGCTTCAGCTTTTATCTACTCATGCAGGATTCACGAATGTGCATTCCGATGTTTCCATCTCATTTGGCAGAGCTTTAACCTTCGCTCTAGTTAGGATGGCGTTTGAACGTATCCCCTCTCAACCTCCCTCGGGCTTCTCTGACGGCACCAAAAGCGGCGGTGTAGATACTCCAAGTCGTAGTATCAAAGGTCACTCTCCATGATTGTGTTGCAAGTTTGGACCTGTGACCTTTGATAATTAATCTGGAACTACTTAAGCAGGTTTTCAGACTTGGGTCAATAACTTTGCAGAAAAATTATAATATAGCCTTTATGTAGATAAAATTACGTTCGAATTATCACTGCAAATCCATTGATATGCGTAATTGCCATGCTAGTTTAAATGGTGATTTTGGCCTGAACTTAGGTCAGGTCATTTTTATGTATTGACCAAGTATAGTCATATCATGCATCATTCAATTTGCCGTAACGAGAGGAAGCAGATGGGCCTAAGAATTATTGTAATTTAACCCAATCCGATTTTAAAGCCAAGATAAAGCCTTATTTAAGCCTTAGCTTTATTAAAGCTTTATCAAAGCCTCAAAGCCTTATCTAGCTAGACACCTTCTTTAGCCTGTCATGACACCAATTTGAACCTGAGTAAAAAACTGACCGATATAGTTTTTTTTTCATTATTTACTATAGACTATCCACAGCTTTAGCGCTTTTCGCTATCTCGCATAGGAGCCGAGATCAAGAGCGGGGTGTTGGAAACCTGCCCCCCCTCACTGGGGCGAAGGTGGCTCGGAGGCCCACTGGTTCTGGTGTCCACCAGCATTAAAATGCTATTTCTGGAGGCAACTGAGCGTATACTTCAGTCGGTGTAACATAAAGGCTAACTAAGACAAATTTTGTTTGCTCTCCCTGAGCTATAATTTGTCCAAATTGCCTGAACTCCTTGATTATTTGTGCGATTCATTTATCTACGCAATATTCATGTTTTATTTCCATGATTAAGGCGAGCCAGCTCATGAGGTGGCGACGAAAGAACATGATAAAAAATAAAGAGAATTATAATTCGATAAGCATCAAATTATTATTTCTTTTCCACCATCCGAATAAACTAATTATCCGGATTAATTGTCAGTGGCTAGAATCAAAGCACATATCAGAAATATCGACAATTTTTCCAAAGCCCACGTGCATTCCGGCTCCAAATACTTGTTTTTTTCAAGCGCAGATGCTCACCAAAATATTACTTTATGAGGTGCTGCAAGGTATCAGGGAAGCGTACAGCCCTGGTACCCCTGGCACGGTTTTGCTTGAAAATATAATATACTGAATTGAAATGATGCAGACCTGATGCTACCAACTTTTTTCCTTACGATAGTCAATCGCAGAGTTATAAGCTCACCAGAAGCGTTAGTACAGCCGAGCCGAGCCAGGTCGTGTGTGATTTGTTTTTGATAAGTTAGGAGGAACACCTCACAGACGCTTCGCGTTCACTCATGTATTATCTCATAAGGTCAATTTGGTAGTAGACGGTCATAAATACAGATCTAGTTCTAAATTAATGCTTAGAACGTTACCTAATACCATCAGAAATAGGAGCAGCGATCCTTGGGCTAATCTCTGTGTTGTTATGTGCCAAATAGCATTAACAGTTAATGAATGCTACAAGAATATGTTTTGCAAATGTCAGTATTGATGTAATTTTCAAATAGATAAAAACGGTTAGATTCAGTTGCTACATACCTACACCTTTTTCTGGCGCTTCTAAGTTCACGTTGCCAATGAAGCACCCATTTTAGGCACCACGGCGTGGTTGCTACGTTTTGGTCCCATTAGAATTATTGTGCTAAGTTTTCAAGTGCCGCTAACATTTTTGTGAGATGAATGTCATGGTAAATAAATTTCGGTGACTCTCCTCGTAAACCTTTTTCGCCTACTCAGAGAAAATTATTACATGACCTTTCCTCATTTTATTGCATTAATTCATAGTGGGGTCCGTGGTGAACACAATAACCAGAACAACACAGGACACATATTATTACGCTCATTTTCTCTTGCCTGCAAAGCGTAAATCCATTACTTCACTTAACTCTGTTAGAAGATATATTCCAAGATTTTAGGCCTACAGCGCGCAATTCTATGTTTTCATTGCTAAGGAATTTCGATTATAATGCGTGTTTCGTGCAGACCTGCAAAATCTCGATTTCACTAATGCCAATGCCAATCTTCCGTTAAGCCTTGCAAGATTGATGAAAGCGGCCTGAACAGAATCCTGATGCGTCGTTGAATCATAAAGGATGTGTCCTGTGGCATCATGCTTCGCAGAATGTGTGAGAACGGCTAACAAAGAAGGGTTTCATTTGCTCAGCGTCAGGAAGCCTTGAATGACGATCCCAAATGTTCAAAGGGCTCAGCTGGGGCAGGATTTCAGAATCATGCACATGCACTGACATGGCTTCTTTCTACCTGTGCGGCTAATTCTTCAGGTCTCCAGCCCTTTGCACTTCTCTGTATTCATCGCTTGGAAGCAGACCATGTGTGCCAATTACACAGGAACTATTATAGCTCCCGAAATGGCATTTTTACGGCTCAGAAACGATTAGAGGTTCCGCGGTCCACTATTACGCCGGGTTTATGCGGGTTCCGTGGAGAGGGTTGGTGCGTAATCGTCGCACGTTCAGGAAATCCTTACTTTGTAATGACGACTGCCACGGAAGTGCTGGTGACATTATCAAAAATTGAATCCAGTGCCGGCTAAACGAATGTTGTTTTATCAGCCCTTTCAGAACTTATTAACAGAAGGGTTGAATATTGTTTGCCATGGATGAGCCACCCACTGCCGGCCCTGCATTTCACAAAGTTGCAGAAAACGCAAAACCGCGGCTTGCTTGATGGTATGCGTAAGTTATATCGTGCATCTGAATGCATGGTAACAATTTCAAACCGATATGTCACATGTTCTTGCAGACAAGTAGCATCATGTCCTGTTTATATGTCTGATGTTGATTCAGGATTGCAGCAAGGTGTACACCTTTAACGACACGTATTCTCACAAAAGCCAATAAAATTGTATCTGGCTTTTCCCCTTATAGAAATCTTCCAATTAGGTAACCAACATTATGATAACTTCTCCAGAGCTCTCTGAGACACCGGGCTGCTTCTCTGCAGCCATGGCTGCTGTTTCACATGACTGCACACGTTTGTATAGCTTTGGCACTGAGCCTTCGTAATTTTGTATTTTATCATTTCCAAGTTCTGCCAATCATCTAGAATTAGACCAGTCTAGGGACGAAGTCAAGTAAGCATAGGCATAGGCAAACAACCTTTATCTATGAAGAAGTTATATGTGTGCGTGAGAGAGAGAGAGAGAGAGAGAGAGAGAGAGAGCTTTCAAGATTCAAGTGCTTCGTTTGCGTATTTCTAAAGAGATGAAATATATACTCAGAGAATAATGGGCAAACCTAAATACTGCTAAACCATGACTCACGTATAACTTCTAATCATGCATTAGCTTCCTCCGAGTAGAGCTCGTACCTGCTTCTGCTGCGTGCGTGCGTGCGTGCGTGCGTGCGTGCGTGCGTGCGTGCGTGTGTGTGTGTGTGTGTGTGTGTGTGTGTGTGTGTGTGTGTGTGTGTGTGGTGCGTGCGTGCGTGCGTGCGTGCGTGCGTGCGTGCGTGTGTGCGTGCGTGCGTGCGTGCGTGTGTGTGTGTGTGTGTGTGTGTGTGTGTGTGTGTGTGTGTGTGTGTGTGTGTGTGTGTGTGTGTGTCGAGTGTTTTTATTGGCCGGCAGCGGCGTCACACGCGGTACCCGATCGCAGTCATTACCCGCCGACACATCCAGACAACAGCTGGTGGCCAACGCGACCGCAGCTGGGCAGCCGGGGCAGACAACGCACACGTTCAAAGACAGTCCGGCCGCAAAAGGCGCCAAGATGCGTGACTCCATCAAACCGTAATTTGTTGGCCGTCACGATCTGTGTGAGGTGAACCCGCAACAGATGTGGCAGACTGCCGGTGGTGTTTGTTCGGGCAAACACTCAGCCGCTTCTGTCTTGTTATCTAAATGCAAACAAAACTATCAAAGCGCCTCTAGACTGATGCTTTACATCTTTTGGGGGCCCTCTTATCTATAATCGGATATAAGTGTGAGTACAAGTACTGGATAGCTTATACCAACAACATTTTTAATATTTCACACATTCTCTCGCGTGTGTATATTTTTAAGTGTGTTGATGTACTTTTGCACCAAAAGAGATGTTTGTTTAGCATTTGAAATAATTGGATAACAATATAAACGTTGTTGTTCTTGCTGAGTACCTTGAGCGAATTAGTGCGAAAAGGTTTAAACTACCGCAGTTCATATGTAGTGTTTTCCTTGTAGCTTGTGTAACCGAGTTACACAAACTACATGTTCAGTTGTATTCTTTTCTTTTAAGAATCTGAGAGAAGCTCTGATGTGATGTGAATGACTGATGTTAAAGGAACAAGACAGTAGTGGCATGAGTACCCGACATCTGTATTAGTAATTGGTGACGGGATATCAGCTTGTGCTTTTCTAAACATAACATGATACGGTGTATCATCTTCAATTGTGAAAATTTTCAGCAAAGATTGCATAACATTTAATATCTCCGAGATTCTGAAATTCTTGACTCAAGAATGCTTTTCGTTGGTCTTGTTTGTGATTTGCCGGTAGAAGTCATTTACAAAACTTGTCTATGTTACATGAGTTAGGTTTGTTTAACGTATTGCGAAGACGTAACTCCGAGATTGGGCCACATCTTTGTAAAGATTTACGTGTTATCCTAAGCATACATCCCAAGCAGATGTTTTGGGTAGGAGGTCCTTTTGGTAGTAATAAATAATAATTTTTGGGGTTTAACGACGCACCAACTGCTTTGGTCATATGGCGTCGGAGGGGGAAGGGAGAACAAGGCTTGAGCTAGGCCAGGGCGCCAAATTCTGCCTCTGGGTGGGCTCGAAGCCATGGTCCTTTTGGTAAAGAAAATATGTGCATACATCTTTGGACAAAACCCTAAATAGACCATACTGAGCAGCTTGTTCTTGTAGCCATGCAAATTTGCAATTGAATCCAGCCTAAGCTAAAGCGCACATAATCATCAAACACTCTGGCTTGAGAGATGAAGGCGTGAGTGGTGAGCATGCTCACTTTACTAGTCAAGCACGTCGAGTTCGAATCCCTGGGGTTTCCAGAATGCAGGGTACTCATACTCTTTATTAGGATTACTAGCTGAGGAAGAGTTCATCAGGTCATATGGCAAAGGAATTTCGTGCATGTAGCTCAAACACTGTCCCAAGAGTAACCCCTGGGAATGACTGGCGGCCCCTGACCTGAGGCGTGGTTGGAGGCGGGGGTGTTGCCCCTGTCTCCATCCGTCTTGCGGCGGAGGTCCTCCAGGTCGCGCAGGTGGTCGGAGAAGCGCGCCTCCACGTAGGGCCGCTGGCCAAACCCGTAGGCCCGGTATTGGGACTGACCTGCCAGAACACGAGCAAGAAGCATGTTCAGAACAGCGGAAGTGAAGTATGGACGACGTGAAACCACAGCTTTGAAGGCGTAAAAAACCGTAGGGACGATGGGGAATGAACCCAGTGGTAGAGGTATCCATCTCCGTGCTGGGTATCTGAATATTCGTGACTCAATAGATATCAATGCCCATCTAGCTCATCGGCTTGTTTTATCCACGTTTCGAGATCCATAAAAGTCTCAAAAATACTTTATATATAGTTATAGTTAATATAGTTAATAGTATAAATAGTTTTAGACTTTGACTAAAGATAGTTTAATATGCAAAGAGCGTTGTCGCTAGGTCAAGTAAAATCCTTAACACTTATCGTGGATAATTCAAAGACTTCTAAAAATGCAATGATGCTCCCAACCCTTACATAGGCGGATCTATGATTTCCTTTCAGGGGGCACATGGTCGGGGCCGCCATCCGGACCAGGGGGCACCACTTTTAGGCGTCAAAACCGTCAAGTGGGCGCCAAATCCTATTGCGGGGGCGCCCCGATACTCGCATCTTGTGGGGACGAGGGGGCATGAGAAAAATAATTCAGGAGGACGCCATCAACCTTTCAGGGGAGTCGTGACAATTTCAGGGGGCACCAAGGGTCGATTTTGGGGCAAGTAGCATCCATGCCGTCCCCTGAACCCGTTTATAAATCCAATTTCTTTAAGGCACATTGTATATAATCTGGAACCCTTAACAAGGCGATACACAGATATAGTATTCTTCCTTTGAGGTGTAGCAGGCCTGTTCACAGATCAGTACATTCGTTATACAGGTGCTGCCAAGGCTCCAAGAGATGTCGCTGGAGATGATGGTGAACTGAGCCCACCCAGCTCTGCCGGACAGATAGCTCAATACCTGTGAACTCTTCCTGAGGTCAGATAATGAAGGCATGCCACTTCCCATTGACATGTCCAGCTCCAGCTCTTGTGAATCGGTGCAAAGCCAGTTCTTATTCTCCCTCCACTTCACGTGGTTACTGGGGCCTCCCCACAGTGCTCATGGAGAGTCCGTGAGCGATGCAGTAAGAAGAAGAAAGAAGGTCTCTTCCCACACTATTACCGATTAGTGGCATAGTAAATCTATCGCTTCTGAAAACCTGTTCCATCCCGGAAACAAGGCAGCCCTATTTGCCGGCGCCTGATCTGAAACAGTAGCAACGTGGCACTGAAATTGCATGAGCCATGCTTCAGAAATATCCGGATACCGGCGATCGCGTCATGGAAACTCCGCAGGATTCACGCGATGCAAACGCCTGAATTCATATGTCTTGCAACGCGCACGGGGCTTTGTTCTAACTCGCAGCCTTCTCGTGCGCCGCGATTGCTCCTGTGCTTGTACGCGCCAGATTCGCAGCAATCGCGCCGGAATCGCCGCCAGTGGCGTTTCCGGCACTCCAGCACAGATCCAATGTATGTAGAGGTGACAGAGCTGGACGCCAGAATGCGGCCAGATAAGCCCAAGAACCGGTACTGACTACCACACAGTGATTCTCGACCAATCTGTTGGTCAATATTCCGCTGAATAACGGCCCTATAAAGAGTTAGCACATTGTTAAGGCAGCTCTTAAAGAAGATAAAATATCTGGTGTCTGTCCTGGGCCTGGTGTCCGCCGAAATGGCACCCAGTGCTCGGTGCACAGCTGTCTGTGCCGGCGCCCCGTTGCCGGGTTTACCCGTCGCGTCGCGCCGACGCCGCGCCGCTCGTTCTGAGTCAGACTCGCTGGAAGCCATCTCAAGGTCACCCTCGTCATCCTCCCCCAGTGATTGAAGCTCTGACGTCTGTCGCTGATCAAGCGTCTCGAGTGAACCATGTGAAGCTGAATTAGAAGCGTAAGGTTTGGAGGGCACTGTGTTTTAACTACCCTGGCTTTGACATAATTTCACGGACAGGTTTATAAGACGGAATGAAATTTGTATGTATTGCAATCAAACTTATACTCGATGACACCAAACTGCTGAAATATCGGTGGATGGATGCCCCTAAAATATGATATTTCTGACTGCGGCTATTTGGTTGCATAAACTAACATATGATACATTTTTCACTCAAAGACGAAACAAAAAGCGGTTTCGTACTCAGGTGAAAACCCGACACAGAAAAACACAGACACAGAAAAAAACCGACCGTTACAAGAGATATGTACAAATATTTAAGAAGCAAAGTAAAGGGAAAGAGGAGACAATATCATCCACCTTTCTATTTCCGAACATTTGAGGCCTTCAAGAGACCATGAGGTCTTGATAACATCTCCCTAGTTTGGCGATCTCCTGGAAACGTGAATGGATATGGAGAGTGCTGTAGATACGATTTTTAAGATTCGGGTCATGAGCTAAACTTTGGAAAAAATATAATCCGTGTTGAGCAAGACACTGGTTCGCACTTCTGACATACATAACTGCTGTGGCATGGTTTGCGTGCACGTTCGGCTTAACTCTCGTCATCTTGCAAAGGACTGACCTCTTTCCCCGTGACGGATACGGGGATTTATGTCAGAGAAAGGCGCAAAAACTGAGGATGTGATTTGCTGTATTGTGAAAGCCATTTACCACAGCGAGGAAAACTGCCAAATCCTGCGGACAGGCATGCCTTGTCCTTCAAAGTACGACGGGAGTGAAGGAATAGCCTGCTGTGATGATAAGGAAAGCTATCACTTATGAGAGAAATGTCAATATTGATGGATAAAGTCAAACCGCGCAGGCAATTAAGTTTGTACGAACATTATAAGTTTCTTGGTGATTTATTTGTTGTCTTTACCGTATATTCATCGATCACACCAAGAGCACGTGGACAAACACTACGGGTGGCATAAAAACTCACCTTTTGTGTGGAATCAAGGGTATACATATATACCTATTTATGGGTGTCTGAGTATCCCAAATGGAAGTCGAAGTGGATTTAAATAGCGCTTAAACTGTTTTGCTTCATTTTTATTGATCTTAGGCAGTTAAAAGCTCCTGCCGGAAAGCTGAAAGGCACTTCATGTCATACCTTTTACCCTTAGCTTTGGTGGTTACTGAAATTTTCTCAAATTTTGGCAATCCTATCAATTTTTAAAATCCAGGCCCCTGTTTGAAACCCACCTTAAATGGAAGGATTCGCTTTCTTAGCCCTCACTCCGGTGGGGGGTGCTTGAACACTCCCCCTGGGATTTTTTCGGGCGACACCAAAAAACGGCGGCGTAAAGCGTCGTCGTACTTAGGTACACCTTATATTTAATCGATACCGCAACTTTACCAAAAAATTTAAGGTTGGGTCATCTCAGGTCAGGTCACCAGTGCAGGTCAAGTGACCTTACCTCCAAAAATGCTTAAGGTGACATAAGTAAGACAAGAGTGAATCTATCGTATTCAAACCTAAACCACATAATTGGCCCACTGAGTGCTACAAAATATATTCCAGGGTTTTTCATATCGATGACCTAGCGCCAGGTACGGATCATGACCTTTCTATTGGAAACGCATGGGAAAACGGACATTGACCGAAATAAAATGTTCTATGCCGTTTACTGCTTACCGTATGTACGGCCTGGAATACCTTCATGCTCTATACATTGTGGCATCCTAGGATTCTTTATAGGCTCAGGTTGCAAGTTTGGACCTGTCACCTCTGAGAGATCATCTGGGGCTACTTAAGCAGGTTTTCAGACTTCGGTCAATAACTTTTCAGGAAATGATGATAAAACTTTTATTTTGATACCATTACGTTTCGATTGTTATTGAAAATCTATTGATATACCTATTGACTGTGTTAGGTCAGATGGTGACCTTGATCGGATCTTAGGTCAGGTCATTTTATGTTTTGACCTAGTATGGTCATATTATACAGCATTCGACTTGCCGTAACGAGAGGAAGCGAATGTTGCCTAAAAGATTGTTACCCAATTATTTCAGACGCTATAGCCCAGAAACTCTTCTCTAATATGCCACTTGCTTCGACCTTTCATGACCTCAATATTGATCTAAGCCAAAAAGTGACCAATGTAGTTTCTTCATGAACTTTTATGGGCTATCAACTAGTGCGTGCGTTTTCTTTTCGGTATCCTGCATAGGAGCCAAGTTTGAGGGGTGTTTGAACCCCCCCCCACTCTGGCGAAGGTGACACGGAGACCCACCGGGGAGGGGGGTGTTAATTAACAAACCTCGTGCTCCTCATTTCTGACTAGCTGGAACAATATTGAGAAAAGCATGTGTTCATCTAGAAAACGAAATAAGAACGCATGAGAACGGATCAAAACCTTTTTCCAGGGGTGCGAACCCATGATATGGTGGTTTCAAGGAAAACAGCGATCTTACACACCGACAGAAAAATACTAGCATCTGCATTGTTGAAGGATTAAGAATCGAAGATCCTCGAGCTAAAAATACCGGAGCTCTTAAGTTGCGGGCTTCTGTTTCAGCGGAGAGCAAACCAATTATGTTTGATCGCCCGGATTTCCAAGCATTAAACCATATTGGGAACGACAGATGTTCTGAAAATTCAGCAGTGGGAAACCAAACAACACTGACAAGGAAGTAGAATTACCTGTGTGTAGGTAAACTGCTTAGGATTTACAGAATTCCCAGTTCTATTGATTCCTTTCTTAATTGATTTGGCGAGGTTCTCATAAAATCAAGTAGGTATTTTGTTAGCTAGCTATGTAAATTTCATTTTAGATACGAAAAGAACCTTCCATAGGCAACATTGTGTTTGCAGTTGCATTTCTTCTTCAGTATGCTACAATTCATATGTTGCAGTGTCGTCGAGGGCACTGCAACATTTTAGAGCAGCGGACACTAGCCCACCATTGGATGGTGGGGTCCTGACAACTGGTCAAGTATTGATCAAGCCAGACCCATTCTGTCCTGAATTAATGAACTTAGCTCATTTCCTGTAGCTGTAGCTGCTTCCAAAAATCTAGTTTAGCCCCTGTAGAGCTAAACAATACCAAGCGCAGTGAAAGTGGGAATGTTATCCAGAAAATTCACCAGTTACTTCAGGTCCTAGAGCCTAGACTATAATTTCCTTTTTCTACTTCGCCACTAGTCGGAGCAAATGGACAAAAACAGGAAGCCCTTAAAAACCTGCCTTAGTTCTTAGCCCATTATAAATCAGCTTACTTTGTCTACAATTTTCACATGAGTAGCACCCAGTAACCTTTCACTGGCGGGCCCCTCGATAAGAGGGGTGCGTCAGGGTGTGGGTAAATAAGCTCTGAACTGGCTGGTGCTTAGGTGCTGCTCCATCCTCCCTCCCCCCATCAAAAGAGGCTGAGGTTAGGTCGGTAGAGGTTCAGTGGTGCTTTGGAGCTGGAACCAGCAGTTGTGTTAAGTTCTTTTGTTATGATTTTTCGATAGGCATTTTTTATAGAAAATTGTGTCTGTTTGAAAATAGTCGAAGCCTACGTACCCAATCGTGTTTGCATAAATCACATTCGACATCTTATACCTAATATTACAAAATTATTACATTAGTTAAAAATAGCTGGGAAAATACGAAATCCCTATTTACTTCAGCGTGTGCCAATCTTGGTGGAGTACCTTGTATGGTCCAACTGAAGACTCTGCGTCGCGTTTGTCGTCAACAAGGCCGAATCAAACCTCGACCGCTCGACGGGCAGTCGATAATTTCCCCACCATACCAGGTTCGTGGAGGCTCAACAATATCAGGTAAAGGGTGCCGGCACAACCGATGGCAAAATTTTGGAGGCAAATTGATCTTGCCTCATCCAGTGGAGAGCGCTGTGAGGGGTAGCTCATTTTGCCTGCCTAAGCCTTTCACAGATAGAAAAAAGCAGCTCAGTGTACAGAGACACCGTAATTTGCAGACTATTAGCTGATTCCTTTTGAAACTGCTAAAACTCTCACGTCCTGGTCGTATCAGTTCGCGTCACCGAGTCAGGTTAAGTGACGTCACCCAAGAAAATATTTCAATTGGTGGCAGTAAGGGCCTATTCACACTTGGCGAAATCTTCCGACAGGATCTGTCGACCGAAATTACAAATGCACATGACAGAGCCGACGACAAAAAACATATATTAACAGATTCGGCGAAGTGGGGATAGGTTCTAAGAGTTTATTTGAACTATTTGTCTGAGATTCATGCTGTGTAATAAGGTCACCAAACCCAACAACTGGTGGTAACAGGATTGTTACATCGATGACCAGGGATCGTATAAGGATCATGGACTCTCCGTTAGAAACGCACTGATGATTTTTAAGTTCAATAACTTTGAATAAAAGGGCAATAGAGAGTTTATCTTGACGTTATTCTGTTCATCTTATCGCTGGAGCTTCAACTATTTCCATTACGACCGAAGTTGACTTTGACGTGCTCTTAGTCCAGGTTATTTGATTCTGTTCGACGAGGGGATGAACATAATTCTCACCTCTGTTTCCTTGCTTTACTCAGTTAGATGTTGTGGTTGAAAACCTATATTTACCTATATATGTACATTATATTTATATCTACAGGTTGATATTGTGAGACCTCAGACGTAAACTAAAAGAAATAGTGTATAAACGTTTTGGTGACTACGTTAGGTCATCAAGCGCTGCTAAACGGCTTTCACTGCCTATCTTCGTCTTTTCGGTCTTGAGGTGTGGGTCCCCCGTCAGGCGGAGATGGCGCAGACCCTGTCAATGCGCGTGTTAACGTCTGAGCTGCACCAGCGCCGCATGCGACAGCCCTGTTCGGAACACCTCAGCTCTTTTCACCTGTCGTATCAGATCAAGTTGTAGATGAAGTACACTGTCTGACTCTGAAATAATACTTCACTCCGTAACAGGATGCTCTCTAATTTCTTGGTCCAAGCCCCGAGGACTTATCCCAAGTCTGGATTGAACACGGTTGAAATGTAGAAATTAAGCTGTTCAGGAATCAAGCTCTGAAAAACCTTCTGAGGGAGGTATAATTTCCCTTGTTCAGTTATGGCTATCAGATCTTGTCGAAAGTGCAGTTAACACGGTAATTTAAAAGGCAGGCACAGCCAGGTACATGCGCCGGCGATACCAGGGATGCCTTTGTGGAGTCAAATGGTAGGATAGGGCTACAACGGGGGAAAACTGTAAATTCTTTTTGACAATAACTTGCGTTCTTTAAGAACACCAAGTCCAGTTTTGTCACAATACCCCGCTGAATACCTTGCTGAACACGCGCTTGGATTGATTTGGTTTGACGCGAACAAGTCAGGCAGGTATCCAGCAAGGAATTCAGAGTGGTATTGAGGCAACACGGGATTTCGTGTGGTTAAGGAACACAAGCTGCTACAAAAACACTGTAGCTCTATCTTAACCCCTGCCCCCAAAAATTAATCTCCGACATTACCGTCACATTTTGTCCTGACATCTCTGGCATACCAAGGCATAGCCAGGCACATATGCCTTGCTGTGTCGTGCCTTTCAAATTACCGTGTAACAGGGGCGAAGCCAAGGTGGGCGGCAGGGACAGCCGCCCCTCCCTAAGGGCCCGAAGGGCCCTCTGAGGACACGAGCCGCGCTTCGCGCGGCTCGCCCGCACTATGCTCTGTGGCCAAATTTGACATTTTATACCAGACAGGGCCCTCTTAAGTCCTCTTCAGCACTCTATTCTGTAACAAGGAGGGCCCTTTTACCCATCAGGGCCCTTTTGGTGCTGTCGCTGGGGCCCTTTTCCGGGTGCCGCCCCTCCCTGAGCGAAATCCTGGCTACGCCCCTGCCGTGTAAGCTGCACTAAAGTAGTTCCTTTTAGGAAGGTACAGTTAATATCAGCCGGATTCGACAGCCACATGCTCAGGTTTCAGATAGCTTATAAAATAAGTAATTAATATGGCTGCACCTGAAGCCGTCGAGGTTGCCCGGTTATACAGCAGCCTGACAAGCCGTGTGAATGGAATGGCATATAAGAAATGGCAATTTTAAATGTCAAATTTTAAAATTTTAAATGCAAGGATATTTCTTTCAATCTGTAATATTCCAAACAATATCGAAGCGGGGCAGAAAATGAAGGCAAAACATAAGCAGGAAAATGTATGCAGTGACCTGATTTAATTGTACGTGAGCGCTCAATTTAAAAGCAGGTGGTATGCAGTCGCGTGATGGTACAATATGTCTGAAATACAAAACAGTTGAACCGGTGCAGACGATGTGCGATGTTTTCCAGATGAGCGTCGATGCACCGCTGGACACCACGATCTCAGTGCGGACCGCACCAGACCAACCGTTCCAGTATCGGACCTAATACCAAAAACATTTTATAGGACAATATTGCAAATCCCTGTTCTGTAGAACAAGACATCTTCAGATAACAGACACAACGCCATTCCAAAGTTAACACGCACCCCGCTGGGGTCCCTGGCATGACGCACCCCGCTGGGGGGGGCGAATTTCGCCCCTCTCCGTATCTCATTTCCCAGGAAAGCTAAAGAAAAATTACGGACGGTGGTTGAAAGCTCTTGACAAGACAAAGAGAAATTATAAGGAGTATGTTTATTTCAGGTCAATATTGAGGTCAGCATAGGTCAAATAAGGTCCCATAGGCTTACAACAGGGCAGTGTACGTTTCCCCTCTAGATTTTTACTCAGCAGAGCTAGGGAAAATGTTTATGCGTCATTGGATTCCTCTCATTATGGCTAATCGAATGATGTATAATATGACCTTGCTAAGTCAAATTGTGAGAATGACCTGACATCGAGCTAGATCGAGGTCACATGGTGACCTTGTACGCTCATGTTGCATATTAATCGACTACCCGTGACAATATAAGCGCAATGCAATCTAAATGGGAGCTTTATCTCAATTCAGTGATAAGTTATTGGCAAAAAAATCACTGTATGCTCCTGTGACCTGACATCACCTTTGAGAGGTCAGATGGTCAAAAAATCAAGTTTGTGGTCAAGATCGTGGCAAGAATACACCGTTTGAGCATTTTCAGTTTTATCTATCCCGTATTTACTGAGAACGAGCCTTTTCTATTTTTCTCCATATATATAATGGGGCGACCAAAAAATTTACCCCACCTTAGGTCAGCAATATCAAAATTCCGAGATAACAGATTTGTAGACCCTAATAGTCTCATCATATTGTGAAAATTTCAAACTGATTGGTTGGCTGATGCTCCTTAGGCGCCGCTTCAAACTCGTAATTTTAGGTTTTTGAGGTCGGGTCGCTTGGCCTTGGATAGCTCCTTGACCTGATATGACCTGACCTAAACAATTTGGTTAGATTTGTAAAAGTGATAAGGTACTGTGAGTTTCGATGTTCTGCCTCTTCAATTTTCCGTTATCCGGGGAAAACCAGGAGGGGGCGATTTTCGCCCCCTCTCCAGCGGGGCGCGTGTTAAGTAGACAAATCTGAAGTGCGAAATAGATAACTAAGCAAATATTGTGGTCGTGAACTATAGTTCCATTCCAAAACCGGACAAACGTAACAAAGCAGTTTGTTTAATGTGGAAAAGGACATGAGTGGGCAATGGCAGGACTTTTCCGATTGCTTGGTAGGCTATTTTTAACCTGATATTGGAGATGCGTGCACGTCAAGGGAAATCTCTTGTAAAGAAGTTGAAATTGTGAACGAGCACGTGGTGGGCAGGGGACGGATCCCGACAGCCAGTCAGGATAGACCTCCGTGTGACGCATAGCGGGGCAACTCCCATCCTGGCGCCGCTGCCGCTGCTACAGCCAATGACGTCATCACACCGCTGACGTCATCTCCGACCTGGATGCGTCCCAGGTGACGTCACAGCGGGGGAGTGGGGAGGCTCCCAGCCGACTTGTCGGGTCTATCCGAACAATTACAGGGCGGAGAGAAATCGTTTCATGCAGCGAATTTCCGTGCCATTGCACGCCTCTCTCGGACCGGGCAGTGAGCACTGACGGATTATCTCTCCGTAGGAAAGTAGTGAGGCACTCATTGAAGGGGGCATACACATGGCACGCGAAGCTCAGCGACTACGAATTGTTGCACCTTTGTATAGAATATTTCAGCCAAAGCTCAGAGCATTGTCAATCAGTTCCCTGACAACGCCACTGGGTGTACGGCTGTCACAATGTCCTGCAGAGTGCACCCATACCTGTTCCACAAGTTTCACCGTCATGCACGGGGCAACGCTCTGACTAAGTAATACCCACGTAAGTCGGCTGTGATTTGTTGCCGACATGTGCTTGACAATCATTTCCAGCAGAGAAATGTTGCCACCACGATCATGGGATTCCGGGAATTGATGAAGGCCGCCGGCCAGTCATCCTGCCCCTCTCCACGTGCATCCGCTCCCGGCCCTGCTGGCCTGCACCGGAGCTCAGAGAGCAAAGGTACAGTCCACGCAGGGCTTTCACAGGTTTGGACGGCTAGCTGCTTAGCGCCAATACTTGTTGCCGCTTTGAACTCATATACCGACTCTCGAAAGTAATTACGTATCATTCTACTCTAGATTTAGTACAGTGCAGCGCTAAAATAGAATCTGTTTGGCAGGTAGGAGCGCTGAGGTAATAGACATGGCCCTGCAAAAACCACCTACGTCAATGTATTCCAATGATGCTTAGAGTTATGATCTGAAAATACAAATTTAGGTAAAAAGGCATTGCACCTTTCAAATGTATACAATTGAATTTGTAAATACTGCTCAGGTAACAAAACCTGACTTAGATATGAGTGAATATGAGCTCAAAGCACGTTACAACTAACATACATCAAGTAATGAACCTCAAGAGCGCTAGAAATGAAAATTGTAAAAAATTTAAATATAAAAGAGCATCTGCATACAATGGGCTTAATGTCCGTGAAATTTGACAGCGAGTCGGCACGGCTCGGTGGGGTTGCCGATCATGCCTGACAATTGGATGGGTTTGGCCGCGTTCCCGCCACGCCCTCGGCCGCCATGGTCTGGCCCGGTGACAAGTATTGGGTAACAGCAGTCACTCCAACCGGCACAGTCGGCCACAGCCAGCGCGTGACGGTTACGGTTCACACGTACCCCCCCTCCCTCCCTCCCGTCCCCCGTGTTCACAAACTAGCAGCCATGCTCCCCCGGCGCGCGTGCCCTTCTCCGAGGGGCACATTCCAACACACCACACCCTGCAGCAAGAATGGCTACGGAAGCACTGGTGAAAGAAAACAATCACTGTGACTTGGCGCACAAGTGCGTGAGTACTGCTCCGAGAGGTAGTAAAAATGGTACCTTCTAAATGCGATAACTTTAAACAAGATGTGAAAAAGAAGAATTTGTAAAGTGACAGAGAAATAGCACGCACATAGAAAAGGCGACTGAAGCTGAAATTCCCGGAAGAGGTCTGCTCAAAGTCAGGGAAGGGATTCAGCACAGTGCAAGTAGCCGCTGTGAGCGCCATCAATAGCTTCGGTCTGCGGTGGTGCATGCGCCAGCTCGTCTGGAGCAGCGCCCCGCGCTATGACTGCGGTGAGCGCCGCCACAGTTTGATCGATGGTTTCACAAGATCAGCCGGCGTGTCGCCGCCATATGTCTGTCAAGGCTGCCTGTCCGGCCAGGCCCTGCGTTGACGAACCTCGAAAACGCACGCATAGGTGGGAACAACGCGTCGGTACTGACATCACCGGTTTCCCCTGTCTTCAAACTGGAATCGCGGAGTATAACATTCGCGGTCGATTTGGTAGAAGGATGTCGAACACTGCACGAAATCTAACTTGCTTCTCTATAAAATGTAACGATAGGTATGCATCATCTCTACCTAGATAGAGACAGCCACTGGTCCCAATTGGACCAGTTACATCGACAGTTACACACCTCTCTTTGATCATTCCTTGCAATCCTTAGAGCCATTTTGCTACATGTGGTTAGAAAGATCACAACTCTGATGCATTCCGATATCAATGAAAGAGAAACTCTATAAATAATGCATCATGACAAAAACAAATACGTTTTGGAGTGAGTTCATCATCCTTGTACCAAAGACACCATGAGAGGATTTAGTCATGATGTCATTTCCTGTACGGCGTGTCTTTGTTCTGCACTGTCTGCTGCTGACGCGGGGACTGCACGGGGCGCGAGGCCGATAACACCAGAGATCTCGGATCGATACGGCGCCGTACCGTATGCCCCAGTCTTTCTCCGATAACGTGGCAAACTCCAGACGGTTACTTGATGCTGAGATCCGTTGGCAAAAATGAAGTAGAAAATTGCAGTTGTCTGGAATTATAATCAGGTAAAGTTCGTTCGGATTTACTTCACAAAGTATTTTTGGGTCGAAGTTTTCGATCTATGTCGCAGACCTTCGTCGCCGGGTTCAAATTGGACTGTTGACCGAATTCGGTCGTAAGGTCGAATTTGATCCGTTTTGACCCCACTGACAACATTCTGTCATACAGATGGAAAGCTTGGACCCTAAAAACACGGTGTGGAGTAAGCCCAAACAAACTTTATTGAAACATCCGAACTCTACTGTAGGTTCTTCCCTGAATTTTAATGATACGAAGACCAACAGCTTCGTACCGTTATTTCTTTTTGAAAGTTGACGTTATATATACTGAGATAACAAAAATAATATTGCACCTTCTAACGCATGACTGGCTGATCAAAAGAGGACGATAACACAACCTTAGTAAAAAGCCTAGCATATTCCAAGCAGATGATCATACTATTATCTAAAACGTGTTCCAACACGTCTCTGAAAAATCTTTCTGAGTGCAAAAACAGCAATCACGGTAAGGCTCAGAGAACGAAAGAATATATGCCGTCCTTAGTTCTACAGTCTGGACTGATATTGAACATGCTAGAAATATATTGCACTGTCGCAATAACTCCTCAGGAAGAGATTAGCGGAGAAGATACCAGTATAATTGGAAGGAATTGTAATTTGCGGTGGCAAAGCTAAACTTGACAAGCAGACTGTCGATGTTGTCGACGATGGAGTGCAATCGGCGTCCGACCGGTCTTCTGGGCCTTAGCGGGAGACAGGCACGAAAGCAAACGACCTGAAAGCCGGCATGGCCTGCGCACTGAACAGTGCACCGACCCGGTGGTGTTGGGATGTCATGAGAAGGTGCGGTCAGGCCCCAGCTGACGACTTGCCAGTCAACAGGTGCAACCGTCACGCCACCTGCGCGCGCGCTACCACTGCGCCACAGCTAACAGCGTCGGGTAGGAGCAGCCGCCCAGCCTCCGCACCAGGAGAAAACCCATTGTCTGAAGGCGATGCGCCTCGGTTGTTCTTCTGTGCAGGTTCTATCTTGAGCTTAAGTGGTGCCCACAACTCATAAATATTTGAATCTGGTCTTGAAATGAACAAACCAGAGTCCTCTTGAACAGTCGCATCTAATCTCCGCTGGTCATTCGGAGGCTGACCGATCAAAATTAAACAGTTCCAGCAGTGATTTTTAAATTGAAAAATGTGTACAAAGTGCGTATGGATCGAGCTGAAGATGCATCTTTTAGTAAGGTGACATGTGAAACTTGGTACACACTTTTCAGGTACTCACGAGTTTTGCTGCGTGGTTCCCGTGGGCCGTCGACCGTCACCTTCATGCACTTGTTGTAGGATACCACTTGCACCGGAGACGTGGATATGTGGATCGTCAGGTTGAACGCTTTGCCTGAGACAAAACGGACAATTCAGATCAGATGATAACGATCATAGGGCCGAGAAGTTCATAAATCGTTTAGCTTACATTTGCGCCCTTGCCGTTTTAAAAAGTCTATGAATATAAATAAACCCTAAATTACTCCTCTGCTTACATTCTTGAACGCTATGTAGTAGTTTTAGCTTTAGCATGCATTCCAACTTTGTCTGCATGGGTTCTCACATACTTCAAAGAGTTAATGAACAGCGTGTGCATTCTGCATGCTTTAGTGTTTCGTCCCAAACTCAATTGTACATAAAATGGAGGAGCAAACGTTTGGTCTCTGGATCCCTGAAGGAGTTTCCACCATCTTTAAATCACCGTTCTTCTCATATTACAATCATTTGGGCGTGGTGTTGTTGTGTTGAAACGTGTTAGCTTTAACTGAACACACTTTGGCGTTGAGAGATGTGAAAATCTGTTATGCCTGTTAGCTCAGTGGTTTGAGTCTTGCAATCTCTAACACAACGTGTCAGAGGTGTGAGACCACTTTGCGGTCTGGCTAGCAATGAAGTAGTGTGCCTAAAGCCGCATGGTTGGAGCATATGTAGGTTTATGGGTGAAAATCATCATGCCGGTAAGCTTTAAAACGCCAGAGTAAACATTCAATCATATGAAAATGACCTCTTGATGAACATGTACGTATGTATGTATGTATGTACATACCTAAGAGCACGACCTCCAGCCTAGTCATTCACCTGCGCTCCCGACCTTAGAATGAGTATCCGTTTATCTTTTCTAAGCTTAAAGCAGAATTGAATATTAATAGATTATGAGCACATTGAGGGGAGCTGGGTAGGGCTCCAGAGCATAGATAAATCGGATGGACAGAGTTTATCGTGTCGATCGGACACGCCAACTAGAATAAGCCTTTGACAAGAACGTGATAGCAGCGACGCGCCCTTGCATTTCCTTTCCAGGTACGAAGCGGGAGAGTACCACGCTTTTCACAACTTTCGGCCAAGAGATAATATAGAGCTAGTCATTGACCTTTCCTAAACGGTAGGTTATTATTGCTGTTTCATCATCATTTATAGCTACAAGTGACGAGACAAGAGAAATAGAAAATACCGCATAACCAGTTCCCAACATTGTATCCACCCATACAAAAAACGGAAAGTGTTCCTACCATGATGTATGCAAAAAAATTCCCACCTTAATGCGTGTAAAATGCTTGATAATTCCTAGTGAACTGCTGTAAGGGCCACCATAGCAGAAAAGTATTCGGAGGCTAGAGAACGCCCGATCTTCCCATCATAGTTGCGGAAAATCTCAGGGTGCTAGAAGAAGAAATTTCCTCGTCCTGCTCCGTTCCCTCTAGACTGGTCTCCTTAACCGAAGCCGGTTAAGGAGAGAACAATTCCTAATCAGTGGTTAAGGCATCACAATTTAACACCCATATACTACGTGGGCGTTTGGGACAGTCATTTCGTCTCGTTTTAGCTTCCACAAGACCCTTTCCTTTTGGGAAACGTTTCCGATCTGGAGGTAGAAATTAGACTACACTTGGGAAAAAAGTTGTTTGTAATCCGTGGGACTTCCTAGTCCCGCTGGAAGATTTATTTTTCGTGCAACATTTACAATGACTTTCAATATTTCTTTTCACAATATCTGTTGCATTTAACATTCACACACATCCTGCTAATTTGATGCAATCATGGAAGACATCAATGAAACGTACGAAACATAAATTTCCGGAAGCATCTCTGGACGTCAGGTGAGTTAAGTGCAATAGCTGGTTAGAGTTATTTTTCGTTGATTCATGAGCAGACTGCTACCGCAGGCAAGTATATATTCTAAAAACATTATTTTTGAACAAACAGTTTTTAGGAGAGCATACAGAATCACATTGACGGAATACGCGGGGAAAGTAACTGATCTGTGTGGTTGTAGCAACTATACATTGTCAGTCTTGCCAACTCGTATGACAGCTTAATATGTCTCTGTAGCATTCAGTTAACTATAACACAGTGCAATATGCATGGTTATAAGGCTTGTGAAAGTCACACGGGTGGCTGCTACCACCAATAATAAACTTCTTTGCGCATGATCTGCGATCCTCTTAATTAATTCCAGGTATATAGGGCCTTGATCGGAAGTTCGTGCCCTTGGAATGAATACCAACGGTGGCTTTTGTTGAAAAAGACCATTAAGGCGTATTGCAAGCAGCGAGGCGCCCGGTATGATTTTAGTCAACTAATGGATATATATATATATATATCAAATATATATATATATATATATATATATATATATATATATATATATATATATATATATATATATATATCTTTAGTTATTTCAAACGAAATAAAAGATGTAAAACCATTCCTGGATAACATGTGAATATTCTGTCATGTGAGCTTTAAACTGTGAAACCAGACTCGAACACTTTTATTCACACATGCATATTGTAGCTCAGTTCTTTGGAAACTTAACTACTTCATATTTCCTCATATTTTACAAAAGGTAATTTCAACATCTCATCTTTAAGAGAAGGTTAAATCTAGCCTTTTCAGGTTTTTTCGCAGGAAGATAAAGTGTTGGGCTTAAAGACTTTCTATTCCAAACGTAGGCGGACCCAGAGGGAAAAGTGGGCACTTTCCCTATTCCCCCCCCACTTCCCGATCGATCTTTGGCGCCCCCTGGAATGGTTACGGCAGGCGCTGTCTTGAAATGTAAGCCCCTCCCCTCCCCAGGATGCGAATATCGGGCGCTCTCGTGATAGGACAATCCTGGATCCGCCTATGATTCTAGCATAGTAATAATTCACACATAAACATATAGTTGTAGTATATGTGCAGCGTATAAATCGTTTCAATCAAGCATTCCAAGTATGGTAGGACCACGTGAAAAAATAACCACGTATATTTTACATATCCCGGGATAATCTAGCATATACTAATTTATTTAGATGACTTTAGATTGTTCCTCCAGTTTTTTTCATTTCGTCCTGTCGTGTCGTATGCCATATTCTGTATCATGGGGTGGCTATGCTCAAAGGACGATGTTCTATTCCAATAAATTTGATTGGATTTTCTGACGTTATTGATTTGATAACACCACAAAATTGTGGGGATTTGGGTGGCGCAGTCGGTTAGCGCACGCATTTGGGTCGGCTTACGATATGCTGTATGTGCAGGATGTCGTGGGTTCGAGCCCACCCAGAGGCAGGCTTTGGTGCCCAGCTCCACCTCAAGCCTAGCTCATTCCTTTCCCCTCCGACCCCATATGACCTCAGGAAATGGTGCGTCGTTAACTCCCAAAAATTACTTCCACAATATTGTTTAAATAGTCTCCAAGATACATGAAGCTTCTAGAATCCAACTAGGTATTTAGGTATCAGAATAGTCGCCTCTGTTGTTTCCAGCATGTGCAGATGGATGAATCATATCGATGTAAAACAAAATATGGGATGAAATGCAAATAGTCTGCTATGGGAACTTAAGGCTGTGAAGCCAGACACGAACTCTTCTATCTCGTTCCGGAATCCTGGTGAATGTATTTTCTCTCGGTGGCCTGCTCTGCTACCTCATTTAGCAGAGCGTTGCTGGATTCAAAGACGACTGAGGCATACCACTGAGAATCACTTTTGCTCAGTACTCACCCCGTCCACTCCGACCAATGAACCGCAGATCGTTGAACTTTGCCACCTGGTTCCTGAAGAGTGCGACGTTGTTCCTCAGCTCGGCACACGGGTTCTCGTCGTTACCGACTTTCAGCGTGACCGCCGTGCCGTCGGCTACATCGCCCAGGGCAATCACCTTGAACGCCGCCGGCAGCGCCTTGTTGGAGCGCCAGTGGGTCGGCAGGCACGTGCAGACCACTGCAGGCGACCCGGTCCTCACCAAGTCGCCGCCGTGTTCCGCCAGCGCCTGTCGGTGGGAGGTCTCCCTGAGGAAGTCCTCGGTGGCGTCGGTGGACATGTGGGCCGCCTTGTGGCCGGTGATGTCGGCCAGTTGATAGCTGGATGCCTGGATGGGGTC
This sequence comes from Lepas anatifera, assembly GCA_034440635.1. NCBI lineage: Eukaryota > Metazoa > Arthropoda > Thecostraca > Lepadidae > Lepas > Lepas anatifera. The sequence continues at coordinate 121,833 of JAOTON010002065.1, read as the reverse complement.
GCAAGAGGAGTGTAGCGGCGTGTGCTGGTGGTGGGCGGCCGTGTGTAAACTCTCCGTTGTCAGGTGCATCGTTGTGGCGAGAATGGTGGGAGGAGAAACCGCGCCGTTGCAGACGCGCGGCTGTTTCCAGACACTCTCAGCGGCGCTCCGGTCTCACGCAACCGACGACTGATTCGAAGAGCTGTTGCCTCAGACAGTTGAAACGCGGCAACACTGAAAAACACCTAACCTGGTGCCACTTGCTGATGTCACTCACTGAACAGAGCCAATGTAGTCTCTGAGTTCTATTCGAGACTTCCTCCTGATTGCTATCTTGCAGTTTCCGGGACGCCGAACAAGCGACGGGGCAAAATCCCTTGCCGTTTTGCACAAGTCACAGGCTCACTGATAGCACGCGCGGAATAACCCACTACAAGAGAAGTGCACGACTGGAGCGTGTATGTGCTGCCTGGGTGGAGGGCGGAGCGCATGCCTACCCGGCGACGTCCAATCAGCGACTGCGGGTTACCCAATACCCGCCTGCGCCGATGACGGCGCGCTAGCTACGGTGACGCAGTCTTCAGCACGCATGCGCCAGCAGAACGCGCCGTAACGGGTCTAGAACTATATTTGACCCAGAGTGGTGCATTTTCATATCTGCGACTTTTACAGAGGAATATCGCCTATCTAGGCTTAATCAAGATTTGTCTTAAAGTCCGTATAGTTGTGAGTGTTTTTGACTATTGTTCTGGGAAATCAGTGAAAAGTAGCGGTTTACGGCGGAAATCCAACTAAGACCAGATAGGGCTGCTCAATGCCGGAAAAACTAATGGAAGTTTTGTCTGGCCACGACTGGATATATATATATATATATAACATACATACATATATATATATATATATATATATATATATATATATATATATATGGAATGGCCAGCTAAACTTCATTTTAAGTTTTTACATTGCTATTTTTACTAACAGTTTTTAAGCATTGCTAAAATCTGATGTTTCATAGTGCTGAAGCAAAAGAGTGTGATTATTAGTTAATGCGTTTTTGATTGTCCTGTTTCTTGGAGTCATGGATGTAAAATTGTGCAAGTTTACTGTGATTATACATTTGACCACAGACCTTCCTCAGAATTTCCATGAGAGAATAGCTAAATTCACCAATTGTCAGTCATAGTGTGAGCAACGATTTCGAAGAATTGAGGTGGCGGATAGCATATATATATATATATATATATATATATATATATATATATATATATATATATATATATATATATATATATATATATATATATATATATATATATATATGTAGCATATTATATATATATATATAGCATGTGTTATTGCTTACACCCCCTTCAAGGTCAAATAAGGTCAAATTTAAAAAAGGTAAAGTCCATCTAATATGCAAACCAACTAGTTTAGTGTCCATATCATCCAAAGTTACTATTCATAAACCATTCTGCATCATTTACTCCAAGTAAGTTTGCTTCTTCAATTGTTATTACGGACCCCTTTCAAGGTAATTAAGTTCACAGGTCAAAAAAGGTCAAGCCCGTATCGGACGCAAGTCAAATAATTCGGTGTTCATCTCATTTAGAAATACCGAATTGAAACACGCATCTGTAGTCGTTATTCGACACAGAGTTATTACTGAGGTCACGCAAGGTCAAATTAAGGCCATTGAATGTCAAAAACGGTCATAAAAGGTCTAACCTGATAAACGTGAGCCTCGAAGGCTCGAAGAAAATATTCTGGGACAGTTCATGAGCAAATGATGCAAAAGAACGATAAGAATCTGGAGCATTCACGTGAAAACGGGTACAGGCGCCCAAATGACCCCAACATGCCTCCACTCTTGAGGTCATAACTCCGTGACCTTGAAGGGTAGGAACAATTCTTTGCAAGATGTCCGCAATGAATGCGTCAGAATCTATACAACATTTCCAGACTATAACTTAAGGAGCTCGTTTTCAATTATTGAAAAGCCTGAGAGGGGTTGCAACACTCCCCCCTGTACGTGTAAGGGTTAACACCCCCTATGGCGTTGGCGGGAAAGCAATTGGTTGAAAAGTCCATTGCGCCTATCTTAAATTCGGACGTTCCGTCGTCACTGGCATTAACCATACCGTGCGTTACGATGGTACAGCTCCATAGTTGGCACCTAGTGTCATGTTTCGGAAGTAAGAATTAGTATATTTAGTGCGAAAGCCATGTTTTTTATTACTTTACCTAAAAGAGTATTTCCAAAGGTAAAAATGTTTTTACACGAATTTATAAATTTCACTGTACTGCGGGTCAAGGTCACCATTCAAAAACTAGGTCACGAGGTCATGATGTCAAGTTTGCAGAAACATAAAAATCAAAGATAACCAAATTAAAATATGCTAAATGGTGAACAAACATGTAAAATATCGTTACAATCATTAAAAAATGACAGAACTATAGGCTTTCAAACCAATGCCTACATGGTGACTCCCGAAAAACGCCGGAGGCTATATCTGCCATATCAAATTTTCAAATATTTTTTTGGCGCCAGGGTTAGATTCTACACCTTTAAAACCCCCTTGACACCAAATTTTGGAGAGAATCAAAAATAAAATGGTTCTATTTTGCGAAATTTTTGGTCGATTTATGGTGGAATGCCCCAGTTGTATTGTTAGATAAGCAGCCAAAACCACACACAAAAATATTGGTCAAATTTTCTTCTGTTTTCTGATCGAGAAAAACAGTTCTCTCAATCTCAATCTTTTTTGGTAGAGGGGGATTATCATCTTAACAAGCTGTCAGTAGCCGTAGATGTTTTAAATTATTTTGAATCCGATACCCCCTACTCCGCTACTTTTTGGTTATATAAACCGCCATTACTACTCCACTGCCATGTGGAAAGTCCTCAAGTAGCGAATAAGCGGAATAGCTCACTTAAGTAGGGATCCACCCGACTCTGATAGGGGATTTATATTCTGGCTTCACTTTTTTCCTTCTGAGCTCCTGGGGTTTAACGACGCACCGACTGTCGGGGTCATACGGCTTCCTTCTGAGCTCACGGAACCCTGTTGGAAGTAGGGTGCATTGTCTGAAGCTCGATGAAAGTAGTGGCCTTAGGCTATTAAAGGACAAAAATAGAACGAAGTGGGCCAAGAACAGACCAGAGGTTCTAAACATAAAATATAATTCATTACAAACATCAAAAATATATATGAAACTAGCATTTTAGAACTCTCCCCAAAACACACACTCTTGAACGCTTGCAATTGCTCATTGATTAATTTTTCTACAAAATAACAATGAAACATCATCATCATGTAGAGACACTGAAAATTCATTATACAAAATCCTTACAATTAACAATCCACATTTTGTAATATGTTAATGGCCAAATAATAAGACAGCCAACAGAAAATCCACCCCAATTTTTTTCTCCGGGACCTTACGACGCACCAACGCCAGCGTTGTATCGTTGTAAGTGGAAAGTAAATAAACACGCCTGAGGTAGGCAAGGATTCCCCACCCCTGAATGATCCCACGATCCTTCACTCACTGCGAAGGTCACGTGATTGAGTCAAACGCTTTCGATAACCGACTGGCGCCACCCAGGGCCCATTTCAAAATCTAAAGCATCAAAACTTCGCAAGAAATCTGCAGTTATGTAAGGTTAAAAGTTCAAATAATTAATATTTTCCTCCCTTGATTCCTTGCTTATCTCTTTCCGATTAAATGTAATCTCATTTTTATGCTTATACTTTTTTCTATCGTGTTCTGACTGAAGTATTTATCTTTTTCTAAAAACCTTCCCCTTTTGGCGATTTCAGGTCTCATGAGGCTTCTTGTGGAATTAGTTTTGAACGGTAATTTGATAAATTTGTATGCCATTTTTGTCCCATTTCAGTATTTTAACCCTCATCCTACAGAAAATGCGCTTACACTTGCTCTACCGGTGAAGGCTCGATTATACTGCCCCAGCTTTTTTGTAAACTAAGAAACTATAGAAAGGCACAGCAACTTGCATCGTGTTCCTTGTGATCTTAAAACTCCAATGTTTTTTATTTTACCTCAGGTCACAGATACCTACATAAAAAAATGGGATATTACTTTTCCGTAGGTCATTTGGTAGTTTTTAGATCACATATGTGGCCCAGAGATGCTACAATCACGTAAAGTAGTCATGAGGCATTCTTGCGCTAACCTTTAGTAACAGAACATCACGGAAGCATGTTTCACAACAGCAATAACGTTCTGAGCGGGGAATGATATGTCTCAAAATTTAATAAGTAAAAAAATAACCTCCGCAATGTAACCTGATAAGTTATCAGTACCCCAAGAGATTAAACATCTGCAGTATCAATAAAATGGCACCTGAATGTTTCTACACGTAGTACTGCATGCCACATGAAGCTATTTTGGATCACTGGCCTGGGTTCAAAGTTTATTTAAAAGCTAAAAGTTTGTCTCAGGCCTCTAGATATCTCCATCTCGCACTCCTCACTTGACGACGGTCAAGGACCGAAGCGTTGCGTTTGCCTCATTCCACGCTCTTTACCTTTTACCTCTTACCGTGTCTTAGATTTTTTGGGCTTTTTAGGACTTAGGCGTTTTATTTCTGGACTTTGGCATATTTTGCCTTTTAGGCCTGTCTCCGTCCTAGATTTTAGCCCTTTTTTCGTTTTTTTTGCCGACGGGTGGGTTCTTGGGTGGGTTTTAAGTCTTGCAGCGCTTTTACTCAATTCTTATCATCCATTAGGGTCGAAGGTCACTCCCACAACACTCTTTCAAATGTAATACAGATTGCAGTCTGGCTGGTGGTGATTTAATAATGTTGCGAGATTAGACTTTGCTAGGGTTTAACCTCAAAATTTTCACATCAGAAATCAACGAAGTAATTCCTTAACAATTTGGTAAGCGCACCAAGTCCAAAAACAAGTTTTATTTTCCTCATACGACTAGGCTCATTAACATAATGTTACTGATGTCACTTAAGTTCGCCGATGCCACTCGTGCCCGGCCATGTCACATACCTAAAAGGTCACTTGCCACCATGCAAAATGCACTGAAACCTGGAACCTAAACTCAGATCTAGCGCATACCAAATTGCTACTCCTAGATCAAGTGCAACGGGAAAGTCAGCCAAGACCTCGCGCAAGCCTTTGGGAATTACTCATATCTCCATGATCTGACTCGACATAGACTTGATATTTGGCCAAGCTGTGTTAATTTAAATTTGGTGCCCCAATTCCGACCAGCATGGTGCTAAACCTAACGAAAAATCGAATGCCGTAGAGAGAGGCTTATGTTTGTCTGCGGTTCGCTACATCGTGTGGTTTTATTTTGGGAAAAGCTGCCACATGCTGATGTTTAAGCGTAGTCGCCTTATGGTGAACATTGGAATCAGCTAATGTTTCTAGGTATTCGAGGGAAGGGTCTTTAGAGGGAATGATGTAACTTGGTGCAATTTTATACTGGAGAGGTTTTAGGTACGTACGATCCGTATTGAAAATATCACGTTTAACCTGCTGTTGAAAACCTGGCTCAAATGGCTAAAGCCTCTTGTTGTTGTTTGTTGATTCTGTTGAAAAAAATAGCTAATAAATCTGGTTTTTCTCTAGTTTCTCTCTGTCAGAGGCGAACAAGTATCCAACTCGCCGTGACGTCAAATCGGCACACAATCTAGTAACGCTCGTTTCACAATAAACCTGTTTGTTTAGTCCATAAATGAAGTGGAGTACAAATGAAGCAATTTTAGCCAGAAGGGGCTGTCGCTGGGACCCAAAAGGGCATTGGTCAGGTTCTGTTATTTCTTAGATTTAACAAGCTATATTTCACGGTTGAAACTAGTAGATATAGTCTTTGATATGTATTTATATTTTCCAATATTAAAATCATGTTTAGCACACAGGTTTAAGAGAGGTTTAAGCGAGAAACACGTGTCCACTTGGCACGTGATGCGGAGATTGAGCAAGACACCACTTCCAAAGATAAACTAATGTTGCGTGACCATTCGAGGAGGAGGGTTTGATAGAGGGTGAATTTTTACATGTTTTTATCTATGAACGGTAAGTCCTGGGATTAATGAAATTTCGATCAAATTTGGTTTCTCGGTACGTTTTATCACATGTCTATCTCAGTTCAAATCCCACTATGAAGGTGCCACATTTCGTTTGATGGATATAATGGTATGATGATAAAAGACCTCCTCACTGTTTTTTCTATTCTTAGCATTTTTTGCTTTATTTTCAGCTTTTTTTCCTTTTGGACCTCTTTAGGGCCTGAGATCGCTCCCTCTATCAAATTATTTACTTTGTGCATTGTAAGCTGAACAGATAATCTGTAATCGTCCTCTACTGACCACGTGGGGCCCCGGGTCAAAGACCTATATTTATTTGTGGGCCAAATCAAAATTATGGTTCAATTATATTATACAATTTGCCGGTTACTGAGGTGGCTATTATAAATATGATATTTCTTTTCAGCTGTACTTTTTTATAAATTTTGTCCAAGTTGTTTCCAGTACGGTTGCTGGGGTCTGAGTCTCACTAAAGTCATCAAGGGACTTGTCACAGAGACCCCGACCCCACCGCCCTAACGAGCAACTCCCACAATAAAGGGTTGATTAAATCCAAAGTTTAACGTCCCACAAAGCACAGGACGGCCGCCCCGCTTAGGTCAGCCTCTCACCAGTCAGTTGCCAGCCGACCTACGTCGGGTAAACTATTGAGCGCCAGAGCGTCTCAGGGGAACCGATCCCCAATCCTGGACATGCACTGCCACTGCATGCTTCTGAGCAGCGGGCCGGAGCCCAACGCTCTACCAATTGAGCTACCGGGGCGGAAAAATGGCATACTGAAAATAGATATAGAAATGTAAGCAAGCGTCAGACTTCGTCTGTCCAGGCATGTCCAAATTTCGTGAAACTTAATACACTTCTGATTTGGCGATGAGACAACAGACCGACGCATATCAATCCTTCTCCACCCCAACTGCCCAAGGTCTTTAGATGGTATCAGATTTCTTATCTCTGCCCTACAGCTAAAAAAACACGTAATCAAGGAATAGTCTAAATCATCGTTTGTGCAGAATACAGAAAGAGCCATGTAACAACAACCTGATTAGAGCTTAAAAGCCACTCCGAGCTTATAGCTTACCCCATACCTGGCTCAGGTGTAAGCTTTACGTAACTGGCACAGGGGGAGGGCTTAGCCCCTTTCTCCTCCTAACTCTCGAACTACCAAAATGATTTTCTCTCTCCAAAGTAAAATGAACTGGCCTATACAAAATGACACAAAAAATACGATTTTAATTATTCAAAATCACAATTGACATATCTTAGTAGGTCAGCGTAGCATAACATAACATGATATAATAAAAAGGGGCATCTAATACAAAAAAATCGGGCAATACGAATGATAGCTAAAGAATCGTTTTGTATCCATCAAACTATCTATTCATTGAGAAAGATACGTGATTCGGTACCAGAGCAAAATAACGTGATTATTTCACAAGCACTAAGAAAAAATCCCTGAGAAAATTTCATCCCTCATCGCCATTTGTAATCCAAGAAATACCCAATTGGTACAATATTTTGAGGTTTCTCTTGCTTTCAAAATATGCAGAAAATTTGATTTATTGATGCATGGACTGAGAACATGGAACCGATCTATTGGCCCTTTTTCCTAAACTAGATGATGTCCCAATTGCAAAATCGGCTGTAAAGAAATCACTTCGCAGTTTTTTTTAATAAGATACTTTTTTTCAAAAGTAAATTGAAGACCTTTTGAATTTTGTTGTGAATGTGCCTTGCTTCATATTCTCTCTAACTGACCATCTGATCTGATTAAATACCAATATTTCCCTTATTCCCAGCTTTATATTAATAGAAGCTCATTTTGACAGGCATGAAAGTCGTTGCCTATAGGATAAGGAGATATGTAAAAAGAAGGGGGAGGCAAAGCACGCCAGGCCGGGTACAGCTGTAAATAAAGTATTTAATATTGAAAAGTTTCGAGTTCATCTTAAATGGTCTATATCTTTCTGGGTTTTAGTCATGAACGTTAACAGGGTTCGGCGTGATAACTTTCCGACACCGATACCTTCAAGGCATATGTTTTAACAGATGTAGGGAATGTGGGTGCGATATCGATCACGAGGTTCGATGCCCAAATCGTTCATACAAATATTTGCATTTATGTATCGTACCTTTCCGTTTAATCGGTGGCAAGTGTGAATTTTATATTTTTCATTATTTGCTTCACTGATAAATTTATGCTCATTTGTTAATGGTGAAAACTTTATAAAACATAAGCCGACTACCAGGGTTACATGGCGTGGCTAACTCTTTTTGTCTCCGAAGGGATTCCCAGGTATCAAATTACTTCTTACTCTGGGAATTTATTCAGCTTTGGGCCCAGGCCAGTTGTGTTGAAAGCTGGTGTATCAACTAATAAGCCACTGCATCGCTCCTTCCCGCCTGCCATCTTTAAGTTATCGCCAATGCAATGTGGACAGGAGAAGATACCCTCAGTCGTTCAACGTGCATGACCCTTGTTCACACGGTGCTTAAACTCGTGAAGGCGACGATATTACATGTTGCACTAAAGTTTGTGAATAATTGTGTCACCACCTCGTGAAAAATTTTTTCGATGAAACTTCGGCAGACAGGGGTTTTGAAACAGGTATCACCCTCAAGTATACCCATTAGAAGTCCTGCAGGCCTGCAAGACCTGACTAGACAGCTGTCAGTGCATGGACAACCCCGTGAAACCTGCTCGTGCACGACCGCGAGCGGCGCGCCAGCCTACGACAAGTTATGCATTCAGATGCTTATCTCTGTAACGATGACTGGCGGAATTACGCGCGCACCGCTCTGTGTTTTCCTGTCGTTCCAGCGCAGAAGGGAAGCTGATTTGAGTCAGCGGTCTATCACAGTTGACATCACGTCCGAGGTTCCGGGAGTGCCCCTCGCCTGAGTCAGGACGGAGGAGACGTACGAGCCTGATACCGTCTCCTTCCGTGAACGCTCGCACTGGGCGGGTGCCGGGCACCAACGCACACTGAAGGCGAGGGCGTGCCCCCTGGACATTGCAACGAAAACAGCCATAACGAACCAGGGTTAGGGGTAGCTTTAGCCGGATGTTGATGCGCTGTACGGAAATTGTCTGCGTGCCGGGATGTGTTGGAGCATTTCCTAGCGTACTCGACACCGTTCCGTTTCTTGCTTCGCAGTTTCTTTTGCCAGCGGCAGGCTGGGAGTCGGGAAATGTGACCATGGTTTTATATAAAATAAACCCTACTTCTGCCAGGGGCTTTCCTCCTTCCTAAACCTCACAATTTATCTGTCCGATCTTAAAAATTCAAATTAGGATAGATTCATCGCTGAACTCCACTTGCGAAAAAGAAGCTTTCAAAATATCCAAAAATTAGGTAGGGTCTTGCAAAATAACAGTGTTAGATTTGGCATTGGATTCCATGTAACTATTGGCCCTGGTGCTGATTTTGCACAGAACCAGTACGTATTGACAGATAATGAATTTGAAAATGTCACATACATTTCCTACGACCGGCAATTGAATTTTCAGTGAGTGGATGTTGTCAGAATAGGGCGAGACAAAACACATTATTCCTGATCCGGATAGTTTGCAGAAACAAAATATCTAAAAGATGACCCTTCCGCCGGTGAATCTCGGATGACACGCCTTCAATCTTCCTGTACATGACACTGCTGACCATGATATCCCAGAAATATAGACTCTCTGGCAGCCGTGGGAAATGCTATAATTAGTGAAAACAGCCTGAAGTTCGCGCTAACCCCGTAAGACGCTACGGGCCAGGTGTGCAGCCTGCTTCTGGATTGTGGTCGCGGCTGCACCCAACGCTCTTTCCCACGCTATACTCTTTTTCCTAACCATTCGGCCATTTCGAAAGTAGAAACAACGAACAAGTATATGGCATTTGGAACAGGGATTTGGGACATGTCATCGAATCTGGCACCTACATGTCAATCTGATGTAATTGTTTGCAAGAGCACTCTTCTCTGAACTAAGAGGCCTTCTTTTTACGCTTTGACTCTGGGGCTGGAAACCCCTCCAGTTCATCATCCAGTGAATGTGACAGACCTTTGTTATTGAAGCTTAATGTGAACAGGTATCCGAAAAACCAAGGACTTATCCCAAAACATTAACTCAGAAAATATGCACTTTTAGCCGTTTTTTCCCAACCAAATCACGCGACATAATAAAACGAAGATGGTTATGTGGCAAGAGGGCGTCCGAATGGACGCCAGTTGCATATTTCGCTGTTGCGTCCCCTGCCGTCCAGCCAACCCTACCACAGTACAACGGTGGACGCAGCGACAGGGGGCGACCGTCAAATGTTGCCGCTTAAATGGGCGACCAATTTTCAATGCTCCGACAACTGGCAACTTTTTACCGTAAAACGACGGCTCTTTGGCTATTTCATTTTGTAGTGGAATGCGTTGTATCTTTATTCGATAACCAATTTATATAGGTAGGTTCCCCTTGATATCGGTATGAGCGAAGAACTAACAGGGGCGAATAGCTCAACCGTTAAGGCAGTGGACTAGAAATTGATGGGTACCAGGCTAGAACCCTGGACAGCTCGGGTTTTCCGCTTTTTGTTGGTGCTGTTTTGCAGTGTTTTTGAGTGGTATTTACAACATATGTACTATTACGGTTAGGATGATATAGTACATATTGAAAATTCGGAAGTGTGATTTTCCAAATTGTTTTTGTATTAATCCTTTATTACATGCATTGTGTGTGGGTTCAGGAGGAAGCCTTAAAGGATATTGACCTGTTAAATGCGTCTGTCTTCTATATTTGGAATTTGGTTTGTGGCAGGCTGCAAAATTTTCTTCCGCTTTTGAGCTCCCAAGCAGCAGAGTAGTCACAAATTTCCCTGGAAAAAAGAAACCCATTTGTTCTGTATGTAGCATTTCTTCGCACAGAAAATATCACCAAAAAATGTGAAAGCATTCACATTATACTGCATCCATACGCGTAAAATATTCCAGTGTCCTACACCTCCAAAACATGTCGACACTCATTCACTTGCAGTGCTTATGTATGAACATGAGAATCTATCGGGATAAAGGGGATATCGATTTTGCCCCTCTCAGATCAATTTAAGAAATCTAAGAACAATATAGATGTTGAAGCGCATACACCTGCTATCTCTGATCAGATTGCTGGTACGCAGATATTTATTGTCTGAGATTTACCGTGTTTAGCGAAAGCGAAGAATGTTTTGAGACCCATCTGGAGATAACGGTCCTCAGATCAGTATCAAGCAGTTACATTCTATCAGATGATTTACAGAGTCCCAAAGCCCATTATGTACGCTATAAGAGGTTTGTGCGATTCTCATCACCCGTGTCGAGGCTTGGTGCACCCCTCAAGAAGTAGCACACATGGTATTGCGTAACGTACGGCGCTGCTAACTAGACCCGGCTGAGTCCCGACACGGAACCAGTCAGCACCGCGCGGACGATGCTACCGGCTGCCCCCTCCCCTCCCCCCGCCGGGTTTGGGTCACAGCCCTCACATGACTCGCGTGAGGACTAATCACATGGTCTTAATCCCTCTTGGCGGGACCGGACAGCCGAGCCAGTGCAGCTGGAAGGCAGGGCGCCGGGTGCTGCAGATGAAAGCTTGATGGTCAACTCACTTCTTACAGCTTTTTGTGAGTCTCGGACAGAAATATGTTTGTTTTGGTGGGACGATATTTCAGTCGTCCTTAGGTATATGTTTTTTAACTCGCTTGAAAACACTCCGCTTAACGTTTCTGGGAAAGCTTTCCACTGCTATCCGTTTCATGTTTGATAAGAATCAGCGAAGCTAGCCGGCCGTGGCAAGCCATGATATTGGTGCAGATGCATGTAGCCAAAGTGAGGGCCAAGTAATTTCAATTCATTAAAGGGAGTGATATATCGGGAGCATGTTATATCCACAGTATTGTACAGCGTTAGACTTCTATGATATCAGTATGAACGGCGCTGAAGATATAACGGCCCTCAAGCCACGGCCTGAAGCTGTAACATTCAAACTTGAACTCGAACTCTTATCCCAATTAAGTGACGTTTCACTGTACTATGATGCCCTTACTTTACACTCCACTAAAGCTGAGTCCTTCTCTGGTGCATTCGAGTATACTCAGGAGGATAACTTCAGTTTGAAAGTTATTAGGTAAGATATTTATTGATACTATGCAAAAGCGCTTGCAGTGTTAAGCTGAGTATACCTCATTCATCAGCCAGCAAAACGTCCATGCATATTGCACACCATATTCAGTGATGGTTTCGTCTTTTAAATTGGCCCATAATTAAAGTCCTGGGTCTTGGGCTTATCTTGCCATACATGACCCTGGAAAGTCCATCAACATTCATTCTGATTCTACAGATGAATTGCAAGAAATGGGATGATTTAACACAGCTAAGTTTTGGGATTTCCAGAAAGGAGCTGAAGCCTTTACGTAAGGAAGCACTTGCAAAGAACAAAGAGAAAGCTCATCTGCCCTAGCACGTTGGCAGAAGGCTATTTGGAAATAGAAATATAACGATTCCAACTGATGTTGCGGGATTACTCAGTTGGACGTCTGGTACAGTTACAAACAACATTTTGTTATAGAGGGTAGCATGTGCGTAAAACCATTCGTCTGTGTGAATCCAATGAAATACATACGCAGTGGAGACGCAATAATCGCAACTGTGAGAATGTGTGTAAATTCTGATTGACTCCCCATATCCTGGGAAACAGATTAATTGAAGATTTGTTCCAGGAGACTTAAGACTGGTTTAATTACTTTTCAAGCTAGGAATTCGGGAGGTCGGGCTCAGCAAGTCACCATTGCTCATACGTGAGACATGTGTGGGCGAAGGAAAACTCAGATGCAAGGTCCAGCTCACCATTGAAATTAAAAAATAATTTACCACTGAAATATGTATTTGTTTGTTTATCTATTTATTACAGTTGATGAGCAACAGGTTATCGTGCGTCACCCAATTACAGCTCATCTCGTTTATAACACCACACATGCCTAGCTCGTCAGTTGTTTAACATACTTTTTTACTTGGGACTTAAAAGCAGAGGGAGAATCGTGAAAGAGGTCAGATAGAGGCTGGGAGTGAACAAATATGTTTGTGTTTGTCGCGGCTCGGCAAAACAACCCTCGTTTTACTGTCTCTACCCTTGCAAATTGAATGTGCAACAAACTATTTGCCGATGCTCTCGTATTCCTAGTTGGGATGTGTAAGGGGAAACATCCGAGTAGATAGGCGCAGTCAAAATTTCCAGTTAAAATTTTATGGACGAATAGAATATCGTATTGGACCGGTCTACTCGCCAGGCTCGATACCTTGAAGTGAACAAGAAGTTCCAAATAGGACAGATATTCTGAAGGCTGGGAGGAGTGTGCGTGTGAGGCTAACCAAATGAGAAGCTTATGCGGAATTTTGTCTAATCTTTCTAGTTGAGTTTTTAAGGCACCACCCCAAATGACGCATCCATATTCTAAAAGGGACCGAATGTTACCAAAATATGCTGCAAGTATTGGATCGCACTTGAATCGACCGGGGACTCGACTTGCCTGAAAATATCTTATCATATTCCTAACATTTTGTTTGCCTTTCCACTAGTAACATTTATATGATCAACAAAAGTTAATTTTGAGTCAAGCCAGACACTGAGACCCCTTATCGTTGTAACTTTTTCAAGGGGTAAATTTTGAATTTCATACGCTGTCTCCATTGGACACCGTCTTAATGTAATGGTGAAATGTTTGCATTTATTAGGGTTTAGCTGAAGTATCCACTCTTCTGAGCAATTAAAAAGAGCGTTCACAGGTCCTCCTGAAGCTGGTTCGAGTCTTCTGGGGAACAGATTTTGTTAACAATTTTGACGTCATCTGCGAATATTAGACAGTTAGAGTTAATTATCATTGGTAGATTGTTGATAAACAGAGCAAACAGAAGGGGATATAGCAAACTGCCCTCAGGTGTGCCAGAGCGAACAGGTGTCCAATCCGAACATTTACCGTTCACAATAACGCGTTGCTTTCGAATTGTCAAGAAAGATGTTAGCCAATTTAGCGCATCACCAGAAATATTGTAAGAATTGTGCAGTTTGTAAACTAAGAGATTATGATTCACACCCTGAAACTCCGCAGAATAGTCAGTATATATTACATCTGTTTGGTATCCCGAAGAAACTGAGTCCCACGCCATTTTCAAAAGGCAGGTCAAATTGGTTTCACATGAGCGGTGAGGAATGAATCCATGCTGTTTTTCTGTCATAACGGGGCGCACATGGTTCCACAGTGATGTATAGACACACCTTTCCAAGATTTTTTCAAAGATTTGGAGAAGCGCAACTGCGCAGTAGTTTGAGGGTGAATTTTTAGAACTTTTTTTGAAAATGGGAATGATATTGGCCTCCGCCCATCTAGTCGGGAAAATGCCCTGGCCTACTGATTTTCGGAAGAGAAGAGGTAAAGGTACCACAAGTTGTGCAAAACATTCCTTAATAATGCGAGCACTGATATTGCCAGGCCCACATGCCTTATGGACTTTAATACGCGCCCCGATGGGGTCCCTGGCATGACGCGCCCCGCTGGGGGGCGTTTTTCGCCCCCTTCCCCTCCATATCTCATTTCCCATGAAGGCTAAAGAAAAATTACGCGCGGTTTTCGAAAGCTCTTGACAAGACGAAGAGATTTTATACTAAGAATTTTTATGTCAGGTCAATATTGAGGTCAGCATAGGTCAAAGAAGGCTCCATAGGCTTACAACAGAGCAGTGTACGTTTCCCTCTGTATATCTTCCCTCAGGGGAGCTAGAGCAAATCTAAATGCATCATTGGATTCCTCTTATTGCGGCAAATCGAATGAGGTATGATATGACCTTGCTAGGTTAAATAGTCAAAATGACCTGACCTCGACCTAGGTCATGGTCACAGAGTAACCTTGTATGGTCATGCTGCATATCAATCGACTCCCCATGACAATATAAGCACAATGCAAGCAAAATGGGAGCTTTATCTCAACTCAGTGATAAGTTATTGGCAAAACAATCACTATCTGCTCCCGTGACCTGATATGACCTTTGAGATGTCAGATGCTCAAAAATTTAACTTTATGTTCAAGATCGTGGTAAGAATAGACGGTTTGAGGATTTTTGTTTTTTTCTATCCAGTATTTACTGAAAACAAGCCCATTCTATTTTTCCCCATAGACTTATAATGGGGTGACCAAAAAATTGGCCCCACCTTAGGTCAACAATATCACAATTCCGAGATAGCAGATTTGTAGACCCTAATGACCTTATCATATTGTGGAAGTTTCAAACTGATCGGTTTGCTGATGTTCCCTGGGCGCCGCTTCAAACTCGTGATTTTAGGTTTTGAGGTTGGGTTACTTGACCTTGAATAGCTCCTTGACCTGACATGACCTTAACTCAACAATTTGGTCAGATGTTTAAAATTGATCAGGGATAAGATACTGTAAGTTTCGTTGTTCTGCGTCTCTTCGCTTTTGAGCTATCTGGGGAAAACCAGGAGAGGGGCGAATTTCTCCCCCCAGCGGGGGGCGTGTTAACACCCGCACTGGAGGGGGTCTGGCACTAACGCGCACTGGAGGGGGCCTGGTAGGCCCCCTAAGATCTCGGAAACTAAGAGGGTTAGAAAAACGCCACTTGGTAAGTGGATGGGGGCTATGGTGATCTACATGATGACCAATTTTTATTTACCTAGGTCAATATCTTCAAGGGCAAACGAGGTCTTAAAGGTCAATTATTGGCCATGCTGGGGATCGACTGCTCAATGCTGTGATTATGCGGAGAAATGGTGAGAATAAGCTAAAGGCGGACAAGGTTCATAGAGCAGAGGTCTCAAAGAGTTCCCTACAACTTTTGGGTCAAGGTCATTCAAGGTCATTGACCTTTAAGGTCACTATATGTTATACTACTTATAATTTACACTTTGACTAACACTGTAGCCACTGTTTGGCGGGAAATGAGGATTGACCTTTCCCAATTACCTTTTACCTTGACCTTTGACTGATGTATTGGGGTACCCTACCGATGACGTCATAGCATAATATATGTCAGACCGGGTAACGTCATTTGGCCGGACGCACAGTGGTCAGTGACCTTGAAAGTGCAGATATGACCTTGACCTGTGACGTTTGACCTTGACCTTGACTTTCATGTGAAGTGACCTTGACATATAATCCCGCTTATATGACGTTATGACGTCACCAATCGGTCTCCAATGCAAGCTAACTGGTCCGACCGCACGTTTACGGCGATCTCAAAATGCAGGTCTGACTTTGAAAGCCTATAAGTCAAAACATTTCCGACCGATTTTCAAAAAATCTTCACCAATCGACGTGCTATTAAATCCTGTTAAATGTGGCCAAGTATCGTTTTTCGGCTACGGGTGGTTCTCCGGCCACCTCGGAAAAACAGGTGGGGGCCTCCGAGGCCCCCCAGTGCGCGTGTTAAGGTCATCAAGTGCGTTGCGTATGTTCGCCTCACTAATTTCAAAGTCGGACAGCGATGACAAGTCAGGGGCAAGAGGATAGTGGTCCACCGCAGGTGAAGTAAATTTACTGGCGAAAGTTTTGTTCAGCAAATTAGCTCGCTCCAAGTCTCCACTCACTTCTGTATCCCCATCCAAAAGTACTGGAAGCTGACACTCTGATCCCCGAACACACTTCAAAAATGTCCAGAATCGTTTGGGATTCGCTTTAACCGGGATGAATTTAACGAAAATATGCGTTAAAATTAAGTAATAAAACTCTAATTATAAAATTACTCATTTTAGTAGGCAATGGTTAAAAAGTCAAATAGGTAAGATCGGCTATTTTCACTAAATATCAATATTAAAAACATAACTTATTATTAATATTAACTTAAATACATTTATAAAATTCCAGTACTTTTCCTATAACTAAAACCATGTTACAAGGTCACACAATATACAGGTAAAAAGGTCAAAAGACTTCTATATCAAATGAAACAAAAAAAAACATGTGTTTTTTACGCTTACTCAATTAGGTCAAAAGTTATTTCAAAATACTTTTTACTTTGACTATACCTTAAAATAAACAAATATGACTGGGATCGTGAAAGGTGTAAAAACTTGTTTGAGCAGTCTAGTATTTGCAATCATTTTGTCTTTATATATAAATAGCTTTTCCATGCTTTTAATGGAGAGTCCCTCTAGACCTAGAGAAATAAAATATATAACTTTAAGAGGTAAAGGACAAGTTAAATTATCGATTAAATGTAGCTTACAGAGCTCTAAAGGTAAGTAGTATTTGACTGTCTAACTGTACCTAAAAATTTAGGATATGAAAATATAATAGAGCCTAACGTGGCGCCTCGTCGTTTTCTATAAAAACTAGGGGAATGGCTGAGGTTAACACGCGCATTGACGGGGGCGGGTACCCGCCCGCCCCTCGGGTTTTTCGGAGATAGCAGTAAACGGCGGCGCGTAGCGCCGCCGTACCTGGTATACCTTTTCCTTCATCATTTTTACAACTTTTATGAAAATTTTAAGGTTAGGTCATCTCAGGTCAGGTCACCAGTACAGGTCAAGTGACCCGACCTCAAAAAAGTTTAAGATAGCATAATTTGGAGCAGGGTGAACTTATCCGATTGAAACTCATATCACATAATGGCCCCACCGAGTTCTCTAAAACTTGTTCCGGTATTTTTATATCGATGACCTAAGGTCAGGTACGAGGCATGACCTCTCCATTGGAAATACATGGGAAAATGGTTTTTACGGAATAACTCAGTAACGGATGGTGATAGAGCATCTATTTTAGCTGCATTAGACTCGCCTGGGCTTTGCGGTTCTAATGATATGCATTTTATATAATTTGACCCTGACCTGACCTGAGGTCAGGTCAAATCCTTGATTTGATCTAGCAAGGTCAAATTATATATCATTCGATTCGGCTTGCTAAGAGGATTCATACAGTTCAAGTCGTTTTGCTCTATCTTTACTTGTTCAGATGTTATGCCCGAAAAAACTGAATTTACATGTTATCCCTATGACGGGCATGTTTTGACCTCTCGTGACCTTAAATGTGACCTGACAAAAAATGGTTTAAATGTTTTCGATGGAGAAGTGGATGGGCAGCCCAACACCGTTTACCGTTTTTCGCTACCTACCGTGGTTCTCGAGATCTTAGGGGGCGGGTACCCGCCCCCCCCCCACGTCAATGTGAAGGTGGCTCAGACCCCCGTCAATGCGCGTGTTAAAATCACCGATCAAATATCTGCGGCTACCGCCGAAAGAAGGGTATTCACACCTCGAATGTATAGTGATATGCACACTCATGCGTCATACGTGTCATGAATGACCAGACAAAGTGAGCTAGAAAGTACGCACAATAGCTATTATCTGGCGTTTTAAATGTCCTACCCGCTGTTTCAAGCTTGTGTGGCTATTTTCCTTTAGTTCAGATGGTGAATATAAATGATCACAAGACTGAAACACAAATATTCACCGCTGCACGCATATTGAATGAAGGTTTTGGAGCTAATAAAAATTGTTGGGCTTTAACGACGCACCAACTGCCAGGGTCATACGGCGTCGCCAACTCTCACCCTGTTGGAAGGGATTTTGGGGATCAGATCGACTTATTCAGAGGCTCCGCCGAGACTTGAAACCGGGACCGGTGGCTTAGAAGACAAGGGTGCTATCCACTAAGCGACCTCATCCCCGGTTTTAGAGCTAAGCCCAAAAACTTTGGAGATTTATAACACACCAACTGCTGAGTTGACGTGGTGTCGCGACGTGTCGCGAGCTCTCATCCTGTTATGAGGTTATTATGGGGATCGGAAATGCTTATGCAGAATACCTGCTTGAGGATTTGGGCCTGGGTCAGAGGCGTGAAAGTCGAGCACTCTTCCCCCACGCCGCTGCATGCACTGGAGCCCAGCTCCTGAAGATCGGTGAATAACTTCGATTCTAATCAAATCAATTTGTCAAGCAAGGGGAACAGAAAAGGTGTTTCCAGTAGAGGCTGCAGTCATTACATGATGGAAAAACACCAAACTCTGACAAAATGTGAAGTTAACAAAATATATTTGGCAATCATGACTAGAATGCACCTTTTATCGCACCGGTAGAATGACATTGGTGTGTAATTTGTCGGCCTTCCTACAACTTTGGTACCAGGACAGGCTCAAATATTTTGATAACTGACGCAGTTACATTTGTCGTGTTAAGATAAAATGATATGTGTCCTTAGCCAGCTTAGGTGCCGGAAATAGTTAGGCATTTGAAACCTCGAGAATGATTTTACAGCCTAGTACAGACTGCGAGCTGGTGGACATCTTCGAAGAATTAAATGGCCACCTAGTCATATCTCTTTTTTCCTCTTCTCTAGTTTCCCACAATTCATCCAATAAGTGGCTCCCGTGATACCATTGCTGCAAAGCATATTTTGCGCCCAAGAATCTTCGATATTTGCGTTCCTTTCCCTTCTGCTAAGTGCAGTCACGGAACATTTTCACGTGACGCGCCTATGCTCTGACTCAGACCGCAGCAAAGATGTGAGATAAACAGGAAGCAATGGCTATGCAATAACGCAGGAAACGAAGAGCCTGCTGGTATAATGCTGCCATTCTTGTTCAGTAGACCCCAAGAAATCAGCAACATCTTTTTTTGGCATATGTAAGTGCATGCATAAATGCATACATGCGTACATATATAAACATACTTACATAATATTTGAGGATTATCGACGCTTTAACTGCCAGGGTCATATGATGTCACCAACAATTTCCCTGTTGGAATGGTTTCTCGGGAGCCAGGCTTGTTCCTTGCTCAGGGAAGCCACCGGGCCTTGAGCCCGGGTCGGCTGCGTGGAAGCCAGCTGCGCTGGCCACTGCACTATCACATCCCTTACACATGCATACATACATACATGCATGGGTACAAATATCGGAGAACCTGATTTCATTAACGTGTGCGTAATTTTATTTAAGGGAATTCCAGTTTGGTGGAGTCTTATTCGGTTTACATAAGAGATTGTTTTTTTCTTCAAATTTTTGGTCATCGCTCCGCTCCTGGTTCCAGAAAGCTCAACATAGTCCCGGCACGGAAAACGTAGGTCCCCACACAAAACGATGATTTCAAAAGCATGCAATTTACATTTTTTTCGTATTCAACATAAATGGCCTCCAAGACCGTCTAACTTAGACGGTCTGCCTTAAACTCTAAGCGGAAACTTCACATCTGTATGAACCTTTTTAGCTTACCTGAAATTTGACTAAAAACAAAATATTGTTGCTGATAAGATGTTTAATTGCCTGCCTCCTCGAATCCTGGATGCAAAATGGAGCTAATACACTAAGACAAAACACTAGAGCTAATACACTGCGATTACTGATACTGAGATTACTGAACTAGCTGTCTTGCTACACTATGACCAAGACCGTCGAGGTTTTGCTACAGTGCGACCTGGAATTTATGATTTTATCTATTGTATTATGATAATTCTAATGAGCTGCTGAGCCCGAATATATAATCCCAGTGTATTAGCTCTACTTTGCACCCTGGATTCAAAGAAGCAGGCCGTTAAACACCTTAGCAACTTATAATCACGGTCCTCGGCTCAGCACTGCACCATCTATCAAAAAATATTCTCGTATAAGAATCAGATTTTGTAAATTTAACCAGTTAATGACGGAATTAATCAGCCTTCGATCTAATTTCCAACGTGCATTACAGTCTTATTCATTACAATAAGGCTACTATAGTGATTCATAGCTAATTTGGGTAGGCTGAATTCAATAAATAGCCATGAAATCCACTATGCCGTGCTCCCGGCCAATTCCGTCGCCGATTCAACCGGTCCCGGCAATGGACCTTCTGTGACCAGTGCTGGCCACCGGAACCAGAAGAACCTTGTATTTCTTTTCAACTTTCTCAATATCCTGTGTTGGAAAATATAGGAACAAATGCGAAGGTACACATTTTACTTAGCTTTGGGAAAGTACAACATCAATGAAATTATCATTAAAATAAAAATCAGCAAAATATAACGCAAAAAGGCCCGATGCATGAACACGGTGCATGTGCGTGCTTCCTCAAAACTGCCGCGTTGCGGAGGAAGCGTCACGTGCCATTTGACACCTCTAACTCACCGACTTCAGAGATTGTTAGGCGTTACCAGCTCGCAGGCTCTTTCCGTGAAGTTCAGGACTATCTGGCTCAGCACACAAACTGTCTACAGTTTACCGGCCTGGCATCCCCCTCCCATAGGCGGATGCAGAGGGCAGGGGACACCCCACCCGGTCGACCCTCGGGGCCCCCAGAAATTGTCACGGTGCCCCCTGAAAGGTCGATGGTGTCTCCCTGAAATTTAGCTTCCCATCCCCCACCCCCTCAGGATCCAAGTATCTGCACCCCCACGGTAGGATTTGGCGCCTACCTGATAGGTTTGTTGCCCAAAACTGGTGTGCCATGATCTGGATGGTGCCCCGCCCAAACTATGTGCCCCCTTCCCATGCGACCGGCAGCCCTGGATCCCCCTATGCTCGCACCATCAGACCATCCAATTTTCCAGGGTCTCATATTTCCTTAGGGCCAAGTTATCCTTCAATTCACTTAACGCATAGGATAAATCAGGAGACAGAGGCCTGTACGAGCCAGTCGAATGCTCTCACCGATGGCCTTCCTTGAGTCTCTGAGATACGATCCGTCCTAGCGACCTCTGACACAGATGTCCGGAATAGGTGTCGCTACTGTGTGAAGTTCCGTAATGAACGGTCTGCGGACCAGAGTAAGGCCCTATTTACCATACTAGGGTAATAAGTTCTCACGTTAGTTGATTGGGGTGGATCTGCGGTAGATTAAGATGGAAAGGATTCTCCAAACAAGAAACGGGTATGCAAAATGTCTTTCCATTTACCAGCTCCCTATCCTGCTTTAAGTCCTGCTAAGTTTAGATGAAGGATATGAAAACGTCATTTTGCCCTCACTGAAGCTAGTGCGATGTATTGGTATAATTCCACTGTGAATGTCCACACAGTACATTGAGAACAGCTGGTAGTCAGCAGTCAAAGTTATCACACACACAGCGTGCATTTTAACACAAATTTAACCCGAGGACTCTCAGTTATTCTCCAGCAACGACTATCAATTACCACTGTGTGTCAATTATGTGTTCTACTCCGTGCCACCAGTTGGCCCCTCGATTTACGCTGCAGCTAAAGATGCAGTGTTTTGCAACGCTACCTGTAAAAGCTTTGTGGCAATACCGTACCTTTATTTTGTGTTCTACATATTGAAGAAAGGAAGAAGCCGTTGACAAGTATAATACGTACAGGGTGCTTTCGGAATGCTGCAGACTGCTGCACACACATTTATGCTCCATACGTTCTGGTTGTATTAACTTTCCGGCTTTTTATTTCATTATTTATACATTTCTGATCTACTATTTGAAATCAAACACCTTAATCTAAAACCTAAAAACAAAGACGAAAAAGAAACAAGAAAACACGTCAACACCATATTTAACAAAAAGTCCCGTCATGCAACTGACCATACCCTCGGACGACTTCAGCGGCCTCCGCAGCAGCCGCGGCGCTTGTCTTGGTTCAGCATCTGCACCCGTTTGGCGGCCTCTTCGGGGCTCTCCTGCAGCGCCACCGACAGCCGCTGCTGCTGCATGGTCAGCGCTGGGTCGAAGATCACCGCGCTGCCGTTCTGGTACTGCAGCGGCATCGGGCCCGGGTCCTCCTCCTCCTTCTTGCCGAACATCCGCTGGTACATACTCTTCCTTCGACCCCCCGGCACCTGACCTTGGCCATCCGCCATCGGCTGCCCTCCCATGCCCATGCCCATACCCATGCCCATGCCAGGGTCCATGCCACACTGCATCTGGTTCATCATGGGGTTCATCATCTGGCCGGGGTACATCTGTTGCTGCATCATCAACTGCGGGGGTACTTGCACTGTGGCCTGTGGGGAGAGAAACTGTTCAGTTCAAAACGATTGCATGGAAACGACAAGTTTCATATCAGTGTTGAGTGGCAGTCTGAGGCAACTGAAAGGATGTATAAAAACCTTAGAAAAGGATGCTTAGCCGGTTAAGCAGCCTTCCACTTCTCATATAAAAATATAGCTTAAACAGGCACATAATGAAAACCGATAAAATGTTTACGTTTATCGTGTTTCCTAATGATGTCTAGTGCATCAATGAAAAGCACATTCCAGAAGTCTTGTAATTTAGAAACCATGCCAAATTGTATTGGGACAGACAGCAAACAAAACACCACCGCTATCATTTGTTTTCTCCGGGATAGTTAGACGCAAATGCATATGCAAATGTATTATAACGGTACCTGGAATGCTGACATGTTTGCCCGGAAGGCAACTTCTCGAAGTCGTTGGTTTTCGTTCCTTAGAAACTGTACCTCCTGCTGGTCCATGGAGCGAGCACCTCTTTCATTAGCACATCGCTTCTCAACATCAATGATCTGAAACGGGTTAACATACCGTACACCATCAGTTTCAAAATGACGTCCTCACATATCTTGATCTATAGGACCTATATGAAGAACTTTAAACTGGTGTTTAAGGTGCGGTTGCAGGCATCCTGGTGTAATAATGGAGGCGTGTGCCGCTTTAGAGGAGAGAGTGTAACCTGCCAGGGTGTCATTTTTAGCTGAAAACGTTTGTTTTTATATTTTGGGAGAGCAATTTAAATGCGGGCTGAATTTGCATCCGGAAACAGGCAAATAAAATAAGCTGTATGCGTATCCTAACGTATTCTGCTGAAGGCATTGCAGTACATGTTTAGGATGGGGATCTGGACGGGTAGCATGAGGAACATACATGCGCTAGGAAGTCGAGCAGCGGCGTAGCTGACCTGCTGGGCGGCCATCCTGAGTCGGGAGCAGAGCTCGGGCGCCTTGGCCATGTCCTCGTTGAGCGTCTGCAGCAGCTGGCTGATCTGGACGGAGGCCTCCCGCATCATGCCACAGTCGCCGACCGGCAGGTTAGAGAGCTCCAGCTCCAGCCGCTGGATCTGCTCCTTCAGCGCCATGTTCTCCTCGTTCATCTGATCGGTTCGCTCGCGCTCTTCCTGCAGCATGCCCTGGATGTCCTGGCCGGCCGGCAGGGCGCGTGGTTACTCTGATACGTGCTACGGCTGACTACCTCACCTGTGGTCATGTCAGTGTAGTTATGGAGCTGATAAGTGATGCAGCGCTTGTTTTATACGGCCGTTTGGCCGTGTTGCAGTTTGTTCTGCTGGGAAATGGCGTTGGGATGTTGGGTATCAATAATTCACTCTTACCCAATGCTTACACCATGTCATGTTTTTACAGGGTACATCGTGATGATCTGCGACAGTCACAATTCCCAGGTGTTAAATGAATTCTCTGTTCGAAAAATGTGAAACTCGGTTAATTTCTGGACTCAAGAGTCACTTAAGAAGCATTTTTAAAGTGTACCTAAGGAACTAGGTCATAGAGAGCCAAAACGAAAAGGTGTTATAATTGAATCATCGATTATTAGCACCGACCAGTGCCACGCCGATGCACCCGGCGTTACTTAGGGGTCCTGCGCCGGGGGCATGATGATTGCGCGTTTTGGTGTCTGTATCTTTTATGTACCGCTTACTGCAAATATCATGTAGGAAGGTAGAGTGGGTTCATTGAATTGAAAAATCCCTCCTACAAAATGAGTTAAGATTTAACTCTAAAGTTATTCAAATCTGGCTTAAACTTGTTGAAAATATTTTTGTCACGATTAATTGGAGCAAAAAATGGTAGCTGATGAGGGTTTTTTTCATGCATGTTTTTTAAACTGACGCAATAGTTTTCAATGTATGAGAGAACATCTATCAGCATAGGACAGAACAGCAGCGTTGGTACTGCAGAAAAGGTCAAGTTTTAGTAGTCAACGCATTTTTCTCGCAAGCAAGTTATCGTCCAGAAACCTTAGATGTCGCCCTTAGGACTGGAGTTGGCATGATATCGGGAAAATGAATACTATTTATGGAAGGAGATGTCATGGGAAAGGATAGGATGATATTTTTCAGGTTTGTCTTGGCATGGGACGGAACAGGATTATTATTTTCTGAAATTGTCACGGGAAAAAAGGGAACGATATTCGCTGCTCTTTATAGATTTACCAGGATGTAGTGGGACGGGAAATAGGTAAATGGAACGGAATGGTACGGCAGCTAAAAATGTGTCCCGCGCTGAGGTCAACTCAGAACTCAAGTAGTGAAAAAAACAATAATCTGACGGGATTCAGTTATATAATTTTCGAAGGTCCCAGGACTGTGCGAGCCATATGCAGTAAAAACGCATTTGGACTTATTTATTTATTTATTCACTTATTTATATATATATCACCAGAAGGCAGTGCCCACTGACAGCTGAAATCTAGTAGTCAAAACACAATTTATTTAAACAGAAATATTTGTGTGATTAACCATAAAACTTACGTCCTGTTCATTTGCAGTTATGTTTTGCTGTTCCTCCAGATCGGCTATTCTCTCCTGCATTGTGAGCTTCTGCCCGGTAGCCTCCTCCAAATCCTGTTGCACTTGCTGCAAAACCCGGTCTTGACCACCCATAAGCTGAAACCAAATCCACAGAGTTGAAATCTGGATATTCATCAGCTCAACGGGAAAATTCCGTGAACAAGTGCCTAACACTTGCCTTAAGCTCTTAGAGCTATTATATCATGCGAACGAGACCAGTTGAGTAGGATTGTATTAGAAGAGTAACTAATGTGTGTTTCAGTGATGTATGACTCCCCATATACTCGTTTGCTCAAATCTTGTTCCAAATAATTCTCCACTTTCTCACTAACTGTCGCTTTGGGACTCATTGCTGGCTGGAGACAGTCTTCAATAACTCCCCAGTGACTCGTAATACTCATCCAAATATGACACCTAAAGCAAGAAAGTTTACATTATTTCACACTTTGGTCGAACTGGCTCAGAAGTAGAACCACCGCGCCCTCTGAAGGCTGCGGCGGCGGCAGGTTCACTCACCGGTCCGGAGCTCTCGGCCAGGAAGGTGTTGCACCTGCACCTGCAGGAGGTGCTGCGTTCGGTGGACACCCGCCGCGGTGTCACCGCCGGCGTGCACCGCTTCGGCTGCGGTCATAGGAGCAGCTCAGGGTGACGGCCACCCGCCTTTCTCTTTATGATCATATTACACATGGATTAATGAACATCGTACATCGATGAATAAAGATGTTTTGTTTTGTAGCTGACGCTCAAACTTCTTGAGGCTGACTTTTTTGGCACATTGTTTGGCATTGGCTGCCTAAGGTCATCTGGCTACGGCACTTATAACAAACTTGGCTTGTTGAGTTTCCAGTGATGAGGCAAGCACAATAGCATGGATACATTTGCAAAGCAATAGACATTGGGAAAACTAGAGCTTCAGCATGAGGAGGAGGGGC
Organism: Lepas anatifera; assembly: GCA_034440635.1. Classification (NCBI taxonomy): domain Eukaryota; kingdom Metazoa; phylum Arthropoda; class Thecostraca; family Lepadidae; genus Lepas; species Lepas anatifera. Next base: position 95,383 of record JAOTON010002065.1, on the reverse strand, counting down.
ACACCACTTCTGAGGGGTACCCTTGGAGAAAAGGATACTTTTTAAGGTGACAAAAAGAAACTTGTTATATCTTAATCTAGATCGACTTTTCGACATTTGGTGCGATGAAAATTCAGACCAAGCATTGAATGAAAGGATAACATGACTAAAACAGTAAAAGTGATGTTTTTCTTTAAGGGATGTAAGAGATCGTTTCCATGTACAAAATTCTCCCAAAACAATGTTTCACCTTGCAGGGTCGAGACCTGCCAATTCGAGGCCTCTGCAGCTCTCCTGGCGATGACGTCCGCGTGGCTCGACTCCTCTCGGACCTATTTTCCGCCTCCAGCTTCTCCAGCTCACACTGCATCATGTCCAGCTTGTCCTCCAGAGCTTTCTGAAGCACGTGCGTCAGCTTGAATAGAGGGAAGACATTATAATGCCCCCTCGCAATGGTGAATCACCGTGACAAAGCCTTTGCGAGGTAAGTGCATCAATTTTTTCCTCGTATTGAAGGCAATTTTTTCTGAGAAATATGTTTGATCTGCAATTATGGATTTCGGTTCCATGCTGATCCCTGTATTTCCCAACCAGCATATCTGAGAAAACAGTATGTGTCTAAGATTTTATTTTATGACATTCAGAACATTTTACTCACCTTTTCATCCAACATGTCGTCAAGATCCATGCTGTCGCAATCTCTTGGATCACCTCTGCTGACATTAGTGGCAGCTTCCTGAAGATCATGTTCGATTTTATCCAGCTTCCTATGAAGTCGAGCGAACTCACTCATGTTTTTTTCTGTTGAATTTCGTGAGCTGTATTAATTATTCATCCGGGTGTCAAATTATAAGTTTTCCTACTGTATCTCAGTAACAGAATTTAGGATCCATCCAACGGTATAGATTTTAAGATTTACGACAATTTTAAATGGCACCAGTCCAGAGGCCAGTCCGAAAATGATCCTCACAAAGGCTTCAATACACACATTGTGCGCTTGAAATTAGTATTTGTCCCTAACACCTCGTGCTTTACAGCTTACGTGTCTGCCGAAACGACCTGTCTGCGGAACCAAGTCCTATGGCTTGAAAGGAATTTGGCATCTTTATAATACGCAGGGGTAAAGTGTCAAAAGCTGTCCGGCGTGATGCAAAATAGTTTTTGCACAGAAATGAAATCCTTGAAGATTCAGGTCCATGACCCTGCGTTAGGTAACGATCAATTCTGGTGCCCAGGGTTACTGAATGTTGCATTGTACACGCAGCGTGAACGAACAATGGAGTGAACCGACTAGTAATGAAATAAATTTTCTGAACTATGCAGTGGTACCATGTTCGATTTCATACCCTCTACACCTCTGCGAAGACAGCGTTTTACTTAACAGAATCTGGTCCCACTGTCGTGATCATTAGTGATAGAGTCGGGCAGTATCCAGTGGCATAGGTTCCTCCGATCTCCGCTAGATGGCAAGCGTCGCGACGCCCTAAATTTAGCTAAATTTTGAGGGAAAAAACGCCCTCATCCAATAAAGAAAGGAAATAAAACCTAAGCTTCCAACGATTTCGTATGCAATTGGATATCACGTCATACCCAATTTAACTCTGAGCTAGGTGCCGGTCATCGGCCCATTTCAGATTCATACCCTCATGTCAGTATACTTTAACCATTACAAGAAGCGCAGAAATCGGTGACGAATACCAAGAAGAATATATCCGTAGCAGAAGTCTTAGCTACGCGCAATTTCGTACGCAGCGGAAAATGCGCTATCGATTGGTATGTCTTCACGTTCAGTGAATTTTCCCAAAGATCGGCCCATTTTGAAAATGCGAGTATCTTTCTACTCGCACGGAGAGCCCCCACTGGCCTAGGTTTCTAAGAGTATTGATTCTAAGTATTGATCTCGCAATCCATGCGCAGATCACTCGCTATCTATGTGCGGTTATAGCTCTACTCGGAAAAAAGAGTTCTGCTTTGGCTGCATGAGAACTGGTAGGTTTTTTGACAAACTTGGTTCCAAGATGACGAAAACACATCAGATCGGCCCAGTCAATTTTGTTTCAGAAAACATGTTTAAAAGTTCAGAGGCGTTTTCAAATATTTCGTTGCCTGCAGAGAGGAGCCAGCCAGGCTCTCACATTGTCGTAAAAAAATATTTTGATAACATCGCCCATATAGAACAGTAAACCTGGCATTTAATGGTAGTATACATAAACAGTAAATTTGGTGTCAAATCCAGGTATAATGTGATATAAGCATTGGCAAAACAATTTCAAAAATTTTCAGGCAGCAGTAACGAAAACTAAAACTGAGCATAAAGCTTATGAGTTGTTACTGTTGGGATGAGTAGTTTATATAAGTCAGAGTGAAACGATTAAGATTTCCTGGCCGATGTCACTAATGGAGACATCACGTATTTACGTAATCAAAAACCTCACAAACAAATTGACCAAAATGAATGTCAGCGTCCACCTTTGATATTTGGTTTTGAGCTGAGATAAGATTTTGAAGAGCGTGTCGAGAAACCACTATTGACATTTCATTTATCCTTTAATTCTTTGTAGAAAATTTTTGCACGCCTTAAAGTTAAAAATAAATCGGTATATTTTGAAATTTCAGAGCGCGAAGGAATCTATTTCCATCTGGCATCGCATGCTGCGAAATAAATGTTAACAAATGGCAGAGCATCAGCAGCTGCAAGCAGCCAGATGTTCAATTACACACGATGCTTAGGTCAACCCAGGAAAGAAAAGGAAGAGGCAAGATGCTTGTGTTGAGTGATTGAAGGTGGAAAAAATGTGCTTCCTGATCTTCGAGCCTATTTTGTCTATCAATAACCCTTTTCAGAATTTCGACAATAAGGTGTACTCCCTTTGGGTAATTTTGTCTGTTAAGTCTGTCTCAGAGCATGTATAATTACGGATGACGTTTTTTAAGACATTTATAGTATCAATAGCAGCACCCTCGCTCGCAACAGCCGCTTTAAAAAAAATGCAGATGTATCGACAGTCCACTGCACCAAATTGTACACGTGATATGAATACACAAGCCTGTTCACAATATAGCGTTGAAAATCTGTGCAGGTAGCTTCGATATACGGGATATACACAATGTGGAGCACCAGCAGGCAGCCTCGTTTACCGGGGCCCAACCACTTATTTCACAATGTCTTGTGACCTTTTGACGGGACCGACCAGACATTTTACACGTTTCCTAAATTCCGAGACAAAAAAAACATCACCCTTCCAATCATGCTCCGATTGACCTGATGGGGCCATTGGAAAGGCCTCTTAATAAAACACAATCCTGTCCTGAGTTATTGGGCGCATGGCCTGCCGGGGGCGAAATAGATAAACAAACCAAAACAAGATAATGGCAGATAAAGATTCTGAGCGGTGCACTGGCATACGATAGAAAATGATGCACTCTTGAAATTTTTTCCGGCGACATCCATGGGAGGTGACATCTAAAAACTACTCAAAGCTTGCAATGGGCATAATTTGTGTATATACTTGTATCGCTTCGTTTTGAGCGACCATACAGTAATCTAGAAATGTGGTAAATTTATCCATCTAAGGTTTGGCTGTCAACAATTTTCAATGTATTTCCAGTTTGTCATGGCTGATGGCTTAATTCAGTGGTATGCATCTGATCTCCTCGAATAATCGGCAGACTTTAAAAATGATGTATTAAAACGATCCTATAAATAGCAGAACACGTGGAAGTAACTCTACGTAAAGCTGCTAACTGTTCCGTAAGTTCTTCAGCAGGTCTTACAGATAGCAGAAGTTCAAAACAATTTTTGTTAAAAGCAATCACAATTTTCATGACCCCACCATGGACACAATAGCGAGAGGTCCAGTAAATCTTATCCATTATGACCAGAAACACGCCCTAAAATAAAAAAAAACAAAACTTGGTTATGCCACTCGCGAAGCTCTACGATTGTTTCCAGACGGCATCTAAGAAAAGGAAATTATCACCAGAATGGTAGGAGCCAAGAGCCTACGGGACCACCTGTTCTAAAAGTTGCCACATTTTCGAACAGTTCGAAAAAATTAAGCGGATACACATGATATCACATCGGCAAACGAGTAAAAACATTCCGTGCTTTACGTTTTCGATAATCGAGACTAACGTTTGCCTTACGAAACGAGTTTAAATGGAAACATTTAATGAAAAAACAAATAGAACTCGCCTCTCTTTGGGAGGGGAAGATTCGTTGCCATAAACAGCATGTAATACAAACCCAGCCTGGACAGAAATTCTGTGGCCAAGAATTGGAAATTGGACTGCATGCGTCAGGGCTTCGATTATAGACTGCTTTTGTTATCACTCTCACGATAAAATATAAGGCCCACATAACCAAAACACACTATTTAAAAAAAAAACACTACGGCGTAGATCTAGATTGGACAATGCATCTCTGCGAACTTAAGAGATTGAAGCTTGTAAAAGACATATTTCGTATTCGTATTCGTATGTGCTGGACAGTGTTGACACGAGCAGTGTACTGCCCACAAAGAGAAAATGTGGACGCTGCGGCAAATTCAAACCGCACTCGGAGATTAGGTCAGGACAGTCCAGCTTTCCATGATACAGATGCAATAAACAGTAGGTCATACTGACCAAAATTAGACTTTAAACTTCCCTTTGAAATGGACAGGAGTTTTCCATAGGCGGGTCCAGGATCGCCAATCGGGGAGGGGACGCCATCCAGACCAGGGGGCGCCACTTTTGGCCGGGAAAACATCAAGTGGACGCGAAAATCCTGTCGGTGGGCGCACTTGATGGATCGGTGCTTTGCGCAGCGCAATAACATAAATGAGATGACGATGACATTTTACAGGATTAAATTGCAGTCGCCAGGTTTTGGACCACGCCACTAGATATTAATGTCTGCCTGAAAAGCGTCACGTTTTTTCAAATGATATTCGATGGTGCAGTTTAAGGGCAAGCGCTAATTCTCCAATCTTATCTCGTTAACATAAATGCATTCGCTTATCGTTACAGTGGTGTCATACTTGTTTGTATTCTCTCCCGTTACGCTACTTCCTTCACAGCACTTGATTGACGAAATTAACCCTTTTGTTGCAGAAACCAGTCGATGGTTCTCACTAGTGACTCCCGGCCTGATCGAGCATGGGCAGCAGTATATCACCACATGATTCTCTCAGACACAGGCTCACGATAGCAAGATAGGAGAGAGATATTCACATTTCTTGACCCTGATTGAAGATTCCTTGTGTTTGGAATCATGCTGAAAGACTTTCATAAAGTCTGTGAAAGCATACAAAACTACGATTTCATCTTTCGTGTAAATAACATCTAGACGGCATAACGCATATGAACGACTTAATATACCTAAGGTTTCTCCACCAAGAAGTCCAGATCCTCTACTTACTATGATGCCTTGGGCCTGCTTATGAGGTCCGCTGATGTCACTCGCCGGGTGCTCATTACCTATCCGCGTCGAAAATGCAACCATTCATGTTACTAACTTGCCTGACCATTGTCCTACTGACCGTCTGACTTACCTGTTATAACTTACCTGACAGTTGTCACCCACTTTCTTTTTGGCTTGGTGTCTCTTGGAAAAGAGAAAAACTTACAGTGGTTTATACAACTGCGATGAGAACACTTGGGAACAAAAGAAAAAGACATTACGCTGGTTCTGCAAAAAAGAACAAGTTAAAGAAGGCCAGGAGACTGCATCAGTAACTTAAAGAAGCATTAAAAACCGTCTGAGCATAATCGTATATACAAGCATAATCGAGAATAATAGTCACCAGCGATTGTCAGGCGTGTTATACCGACAACCGATAGTTGAATGTAACGTGAGCCGAAAATGAGTGGATCGTATTTATGACCCTGAAATTTGTGTTAAGGTCGGATCAGTCACTGAAATTCGTACTTTCTGTAATTTGCAGTATTTGAATACGACAGTCAAAATCCTCTCCCCGCTTAGACCCTTTGTAGGGTGGCAGACAAGGTAACAACCCCTCCCCCTCCAACACTTGCGTGCTCAGGAATGGTACGGGTAAACTGATCCTGCAAGCTGCCCTGACAAGTGCAAAAGCACGGCCCAAACATGCAAGCCCGTCGGGGTGTGACGTTGAAGGAGAGGATTGGCCTCCCCTATCTGAGATATTCGGTTTGTGAGACGGCAAGAGTAAACCGACCCACGATTTTCTCAGACAGGGGAATTTGTAATTTTGGGGACTGGTATGCACTGAGCCACCCGGACCGACCCTTACCTGCCAGACAATTCAGTTCGATGATGATGGTGTTTTCAGACGCTCAGCCTCCAGGGCTCAGGCGTCAATTCAGTTCGAATGACGCGGCGGGGACCGCCCTGTGCGGGCTTTGACCGCACAGGGTCATGTGCTCGGCCCGCCTCGGGCGCCGGACCGGCCAGCCTCCGCCAATCAGCGGCCGGCTCGTTCACGGCCGCGCCACGTCCATGCATTCACATCAGGGGCGGACGCAGACCCGAGTTTTGGGGAACAAACCCGTGTCTGCCGCTCCTCCTGGGAGGAGGGGGGGGTGGGACGTCCGATTTGGGCGCTCGACATACCTAACATAATATAGCATTATATAGGTTCAGAAGGCACAATTATTTTCTCAGGGGGGCACCAAATTGACTACGAGGGCATCAGATCAGCTCAGTGGGCACATGATCAGCTCCAGGGGCCAAGACCAGCGCTCAGGAGGCACCAGATGAGCTCAAGGGGCACCAGATTAGCTCCGCCCGTACGGTTATTGGCGACGATGAGGCATTATCTGGAAACGGATTGCGTGCCTATACTCTTCCCGGGTGCTTGGAAAGGCGGCAGAACGCCTTAACTGACCAAAAGGCACTTAATTGTCAAACAATAGTTTAAATCGCTAAATGCAGTCTAGTTCCATCTAGGCTCAACGGCGTAGGGCACTAAATTTCGAGCGGCACGGTCCAAAGAGGGTACACCATCTGGCAACCAAAAGGGCACCCCGGTACCGATGGGGGCACGTTCCCCTGTGCTCCCCTGGCTGCGCCCCTGCTTGAAAGACATTTCATAACGAAACTTAACGTCTGTCAGCAGCTTGGCGTGCTCAGTAACGGCACAGGCGGATTTTTGCCTCCAACATTTCAGAGGGCAGAAGTTATCGTGGAGGGGCACCATAAGTGATTGACGGTTGGACTCCAGGTGACTGGATGTTAACAGCTCTGGACAGACACTGACGTGTCGTGTATGCATACTGCTCGGTCGATAGGCTACCACGAGTCCGGGGAAGTCAATTCTCGCTAGATGGGTCTAGGTTGCTTAAATTTCGAAGCATTATATCCGTCATTGCTACTTAACCCTCGCCCCACCGGGGGGCCATCGATGGCCCCCTAAGGTTTTTCCGGAATAGCAGAAAAACGACGAGGCGCAGCACCGTGGTTGAGAGCTCTACCTCTCACTGCATCATTTTCCCATCATCCCTGAAATTTTTTACCACGGGTCACCCAAGGTCAGGTCACCAGACGAGGTCAACCAAGGTCACCTCACTTCACCTTTAGAGCTCTGTAAGAGCTACATTTCAAAGTCGATCGATTTGAAACTTCCTACACTTCATGACCCCTTCAGGGTCTACAAGGTGTATATCCGGGATTTTTCGATTTCGTGCCCTGAGGTCAGGTCACGAGGCGACCTCTCCCATTGGAAAAGCATGGGGAAAAGCTATTTCATGATATAAAAGCCACAAAAATGATTGCAAATAATCAGACTGCTCAGAACAACGTTTTTGGACACCCTTTCACGGATCCCAGGGGTCATATTTGCCCTTTGACTTTTCCAAGGTCATCCAAGGTCACCAGAGGTCAAAAACAGTATTTTGACAATAACTTTTGACCTAATTGAGCTAGAGCAGTGAAACAAACACCATCGTGTTTGTCTTGTCACTGGCTTTCATTTGATATACGGCAAGGTCACTTTTTGACCTTTCGTGACCTCAGGTCATATTAGGTCACGAGGTGACCTCTGGCGGTCAAACCACTGGCGGAAGGTCTTTATGTTCCACATAGCGGAAAAAGTACTGGCAATTTGCTATCAAATGTACTTTACCAGGCCTCAATAGCTCTAATGACATAAGAGTTATGCCCAGTTTGCTTAATCATTGCATATTTGAGTGAAAATAGCCGATCTTGACCTAATTTGATCTCTGGAGGTCAAACCATTGACCTGAGCACTAAATCATGCGAAGTAATTTCTTACTGAATTCACGCGAGCTTTCTATTGCACTTTGCAGATTTGCGCTAACGCCCATATTTTCGGAGTTAGAGGGGGGGCCATCGATGGCCCCCCCGGTGGGGCGAAGGTGGCGCCGGACCCCCGGTGGGGCGCGGGGTTAACAAATGACATCTCAGACCCATAACGAATTCAGCAATACCTGAAAGCCTGAAAATTTTGAAATTGGGATAAGATTTCAAAACCAGAAGTCTATAAATTTTCGTGTTTCTTCACATGACAACTAAATCATGAATGTATACAGCAAGAACTTACTATTTGAGCAGCATAGCAATCCAACCATGGTGCTCCTGCTCCCCAGGGCCTACCTCTGTTCTCCCAGCTGAGTCAAGATGGCTATCGACTGTGCTGCGCATGCGGCTGCGTCGACGGCTCCCGACATCGACCGGATCAGTCGCCGAACGCAGCGCAGCGTCGCGTCGGCCGCGACAGCCGTCGGCGGTGCTGCTGTCGTCGCCGTGCCACCCGAACCCCAGCACCGTGCACTGACCTGGCTGCCCCGGCGCCGCGGAGACCCAATCAAAGGTGAGGCACTGGTGTCGCCGCGTTGAAACGGCATCGGCAAGGTGCAGCTGAGAAGGGGCCTTGGTCCCGGTATCTGAATAGCATTGGTAGAAAGGAAACATTGGGCTTTACGAGCATCAACTGATCAGGTCGTATGGTGTCACCATGCCAACCAGTCTTAGCGCTTTACGACGCACCAAATGGCCAGGTCGTATGGCGCCACCAGCTCTCACCATGTTGGAATGTTATATTGGGGATCGGGAGGGCTTTATTCAGCATTCCCGCCTCAGGGACTTTAACCCAGGACAGCGGCGGGGAAGCCCTGAGTAAAGTATGCTGCGTTTTAACGGAGGTAGTAGCTTAACAGCGCGCCAAATCAGAGGTGCTCTATTCAAAAACTTGAAATGGATCAAAGTCAGAAGTCTATTAGACTCTATTAGACTCCGCCGAGACTTTCCAAACACTGAGAACAGCTGTTCTAAGGGGCTGCAAGTTTTGTCCCAAGGTAATATGCCGGTACTAAGTGAGCTCACGAGGGGTCCAAATGATTTTCCGTTGTGACTCATATGTAAGGTCGGCAGGGATTTCACCACAGAGGCGGTATCCACCTAGTTTTGGTGAAGGGGCTAGACCCCCGGGTTCCTTGGAGGCCCCTGCAGCAATAGTGATGGACCTGAGCCTGAAGACCAAATATTGTCGTGAAAGGACCAAAGATTGTACACGACGCCCTGGTGACGGAACAGGAGACACCCATACCAGCGCGCAGAGCCATGGATCTGCTATTGGAGGCCCGCAACAAGAAAGGTTTTTTTAGGCCGCAAGCCAGGAAAAGAGGTGACCGTACTTTCCAAAGGAAGTCTCAAAGGTACCCCTATGTCTGCCACCTCAGATTACGTAGCTTTATAAGCACACGTAGTAATCCACGCTTGTCGTTGAAATTTGACTTCTAAAGCAGTAAAGCTACGCATAACACGCCAATGTGAGGCATTTGCGATCTCCGGGCTTCCGGCGACCACTCTCAGTCCGTGAGTTTGAATTATCTTATTTTACTCCCGTATTGGAAATTTGTTTTCGAGTAAGGCACCACCACGCCTCTAGCAGATAAAGGTTAGCATGCACTCCACGGGAAGGTGGAAAAAATGGAGCTGACGCACGCCTAGAGTGACGCTTTTGTGCACCTCTCTCCGAGTGGAATTTCGGAAAGTGTGAAAGCCAGGAAAATGCGCCTTTGTGGTATAAATATGAATAGGTTAATATGCATCCAATATAACACTTGTGAAGAGGAAAATTCAGCGGCTTCAGCTGGGTCGTGCTGTAGGGAAGCGCTATGTCCGAATATGGTGGTCTGGGCCTCAAGGGATGGGGTCGCTGTGCCTACACAGTGGTCTCGGGGAATCGATATCGTTGTGCCAGCACGGTGGTCTCAGGGAATGAAGATAACTGTGCGCACACAGTGGTCTCAGGGGATGGGGATCACTATGCGTACACAGTGGTCTCAGGGGATGGGGATCACTATGCGTACACAGTGGTCTCAGGGGATGGGATCACTATGCGTACACAGTGGTCCCAGGGGATGGGGATCACTATGCGTACACAGTGGTCTCAGGGGATGGGGATCACTATGCGTACACAGTGGTCTCAGGGAATCGATATCGTTGTGCGTGCACGGTGGTCTCAGGGAATGGAGATCAATGTGCGTACATGGTGGTTTCAGCCTCAGGGAATGGAGATCGCTGTGCCAACACAATGGTCTCAGGGAATGGAGATCACTGCGCGTACACAGTGATCTCAGGGGATGAGGATCGCTGCCAACAATGCCGAGTCGCGGCACGCACGCCGCAGGTGGCGTTGAAGTGGCTGGCAGCGCGCCCCTGACCGCGCGTCGTCGGCTGAGACGATCTGGGCGGCGTCGCCCGCGACGGTCAGCAATCGGCCGCCGTGACTCCACCGCTGCGCTCGGGGAGGGGAGAAGCTGCGGGATAGTGGCGCTAAGGAGTCGCCGGTCGAATACTGCCGCGAGCGGGACGGTGCAGTGACAGGTCAGCCCTGGGACCCAGCCGGCAGGCAGGGCTCCAGCAGTGCGGACTGCACCCTCAGAAGTGAGCTAGTGTCAACTCTTATTTTGGCTTTAGTAGAATTTATTGTGGTGTGCGCTGGTGGAGGCACTGGCTGTTATTAACTCTGACTTCTTGTTTTTTTTTTTTTTTTTGCTCGAGTCATTGTCGGTTCAGCTTTCGGAGTCTGTGCACTGCTCAAGCTCCATGTGGAGCTCTCCTCAAAGACCCAAGTTAAGCACCTCACAAAGCACGACTTTTCCGACCTGGTCAAGAAGTTTTATCCATCAACTACGGCCTCAGTAAAGGTGTTTGAGAACTCTCTTAGGGTTTTTCAAAGACAGTAAAAAAGCGGCGGCGTGGATCACTGTCATTGGTCAGTTTCGGCTTTCCGGAACGCTACTGTAATCTTGGTCAGCTTAGAGCAGATCACCATACCAATGCAAGGGACTTCACCTCCAAAAATGTTTCAAGTAGCGTCAGTAATGGCATACTTAACCCTACACCACCTGGGGTTAGATTGGACCCCACCCCCTTCGGATTCTTGCAAACGATTCCAAGCCGATTTAAATGAGACGCATGTTGCTTTGCAAGCATCTAGGGTGACCAATCGGACAACTTATGACCAAAAATTGGCATCAGCTTAGATCAGGTCAACGAGCTATGACATCATTTCTAATCTCATGTAGCTTGATTCTGTTCTTCTCAAATGGACTGATAAAACTAGGGTGTAACTCGGCTTTTAGAAGAGCAAGATAAAGTGTTTAAACATCATTCGAAAGTTCTTGAGATCAGGAATTTGCACATTGTTATCTATTTTCAGGTTAGGTTAATGCCAAGGTCAACAGAAGTCACCAAAGGTTAAGCTTTCGATTTCTTGTCTAGAACTCTTAAACGAAACACTAAGCACAGTCTTAAATTTTGTATCGTAGTGACGAGGTTGACTCCAGAATTTAAATGAACTGCCACGTAATGTGGCTTTTTGATCATTTGAATTAAAGGTTATAATGTAGCCTTAAAATGTCATATCGCATATCATTTTGAATTCTCCGGGCAGGGCGAACAGATTGGTGTGTTCATTATCGAATATTTTTATGGAGATTAAGTTTTTCCTGGTACGAATGCTTAGTGTAATGTTTAAACATATTTTGTGAAGGTATAGGGGGCAAGGGATGGAATGGGTCTGTGCTTGGATATTTTGTTTGTATATTAGAATCTGTTCGTCTGTCCTTATTTGTTGTGTTTTAGGAGTGCAATAAGGGAGGCTGGCAGTGATTGCTTTACTGGGGAGTAGGTGTAGGCATGCACATCGAAAGTGGGGGAGACGGGTACTCTCACCTGGAGTTCCAGGGACGGCCCCCAAACCAGTTTGCGGCTAATATCAGGATTTTTGCATTTTCCCCTGTTGATACCGTCATGGATCTGCGTAAATGTTCCCAATATGAGTGTTAATGACGTGCATTACTATGAGTTTTTCCACAGCCTTTTTATTTTTCACCATAAAGGAACCTGAGCCATGTTCACATTTCTCCAGTCCCACCATCAAAATGTCAGGTACTCCTCAATAAAACATAGTAATAACTGTTGGGGTTTAGCGACGCACCAACTACCAAGGTTATAAGGCGTTGCCATTTCTTACCATGTTAGGACAGATTTGATGGATCAGATCGACTTATTCAGGGGCTCCGCCGGGTCTTAAGCCCGGCAATGGTGGCTTAGGAGACTTTGAGTCTATCCACTAAGCCACCCATCTCCCAATATAAAGATGTTTTTCATGCTCCTATGGCAAAGCACTGTGGAAAATCATTAAAAACGTCCAATTTGCGTGTAGCTAGAACACCCATATACAGCACACACGCGTGTAACTCTTCCGCCGTCGCCACCTAAAACATCCAGCAAAGGCGATCCTCTCTAGTGTGCGGCAGTCATCGTCGGTCGCTATGTGTAATGTTTGTCTCCTCCCCCATTATTGCCAGTCCGGAGCACCCCCCCACCCCCCCAGTAAAGTTTCGTAGCGACGCTTCTGGGTGCTTGCTGCTAAGAATAATAAAGTACCTGTTCACTAGGGTGCATCCAACGCTTAGACTATTTAAATCGGCTGCGCTTATCACATTTTGTTGTTATGGATCCAGTTAACCGAGATCTGAAATATTTTGAAGTTTGAAGAAGGGTACCATCTGGCGGCCGAAGTTACACATTTTGACAGGTACGTTGTGTAAGTTCCGAGAGTACATATTCAGCTGGCAGTGAACACGCGAAAAATGTAAGACGTCGGAGAGCAGAATACTTCTGCCAGGGCTAGCTTCCAAAGTCGTTTGCAAGGGGCAGTATTACACAGTTCTCACACTGTAATTACGTTCAATGCACCCTCGTCGCCCGAGGTCCACAGGAGAGGGGTGTTTCCACCAACCTAAGGACGGCGGGCCAACTGACCTCTGCACACCCCATCCTCCCCTCCCCAGCCTTGGACCTGTCCCTGAAACACTTGTTTGGATTTTCAGCCTCAAAGGGTGGATGGACATGGGATATTCACGTGTTGTTGCATGCAGCTTTGGACAATGATGACACTACTCTCCCGCTATCGTCATTCCGTGCATATGGGTAATGGTGTTCTTTGGCAGTCCGGTTTATGCCGGTTCGATCCGCGTCAGCTTGGCTAAGAGCCAGCTGTGCAGCGGAGTGCCGTTGGCGCCGCCCCAGGCCACGCCGCCCGGGGGTGTCGCGTGGCCCCTGGACGCCCCCGGCGCCAAGGTCACACCAGCTATATCAGCTCCCGGGTGGATTTTGATAGGAGTGTGGTCGACATTCTACTGCCGTTTGGTCTTAAAATGTGGTGAATATTTAATGACACATGTCAAACACAAACATGCTGTTGCATATATACTTTTGAGCAGGCTCGTTACATAGGAACGTGCAAATCTATGTATGCTCATTCAACTGCCAAACTTGAATGCTAATACTAAATCCTAAAGAGGAATATACCTGAATAGCAATGTTCTCGCTACTCTGATGATTTTGGGGGTTTAACGAGGCACGGATCGCTAAGATCACACAGTATCGCAAGGGGAAAGGGAGTGAGATAGGTTGAGCTGAGCGTCTCCAAGTGGGCTGGAACCCGCGGCACTCGGCTGAGCCTAGAGAATGTCATAGGCAGAGTGTAGCGCACTCACTAACAAATTACACCGCCCAAGCCCCGATTCGAGCTACTCAAGACAGACGCTTGAACATTTAAATCCAAGGGGTTCAGTGGGGTGTCTTGTTGATTTCACCCACTTAACAATACACTGCAATGTAAAGACAGTGTATGCAAAAACACACTGTCAATACTATCCCCGCACTGATATTGGTCATAACAACCATCACGGCATGAGCTTATGAAAAGCGCTGGATGTGAGCAAAAATGTGATTGTCGCCACCTTGTAACGAAACGCGCCCGTGTCGTTCCAGGGCACAGCAGCCATGGAGAGCGGAGCCCGAGATGAGGTGGTGGCTGTGATCGGGGAGACTGGACGCTGGCAGGTGCGACAGTCGGTGCTCATCTCGCTGGTGGGGGTCATTTGTAGCTGGCACGTGCTCTCCATCGTCTTCCTGGCACCCACCACAGAGCACACGTGCGTGGCCCCGGCGGAGGTGGAGCGTACCGCGGACGGGCGGCCACGCTCTCTGCTGGATGCCACCGTCTCCAAGTGTCACATCTATCTCCGCAACAGCAGCCTGCATCCCGAGGTCAGTGGCCTCGGTGCAATGCCCTCGGCATCTCTAACTGCCCCAAAATGGTAGGCTTTTCAAGAAATTCGAATTTAAATGACACCTTACAGGTTTTCCGCATGAGTTTTATGTTTCAAAAGAGTTTTGGAATGTTGTTTTTCTAAAGTATTTTTTCTGTAGTAGTTCAAAGTTCTACACCACTGTTTAGGATAGATATAACCTAATTCTTATAGAAATTGATAGCCTTAGCCGTGGGTACGTCAGATACACCGATATGAGGTGTACCGGTGAAGTCATCTAGGAAATAATGACTTTGAGAGCAATTTTAAGGCATTTGCAGGCCGAATTCGCAAAAATGAGAAAAGGACTTCTGAAACAACTTTTTGTGACCTTTTGATCTAGCCAATAAAAAATTGTTCGCCTATCTCCCTTTAACCTTTCGATCGACACGCAGTTGCCTGGTTATTCACTCGCTAGCATGGTATTTTCGGCGAGTGGGCGAAACGGGCTTACGACCAATCAGATTACTGCAACCATATGGAAAGTATTCCTTCAGAGTTTGAAATAAGCTAATAAACCCCTTTGCTTTGAACTTTAAGGCTGGCGGAAATTTTATACCGAGAGCTTTGGGTGAAATTAAATATGCAGATAGTGGTTTCTCAATACGCTCTTCAAAACTGTTATCTCAGTTAAAATCCCTTTGTAAAAGTGGGACACTGCCTTTTACCATATGACAAGTCTCGACAGTTCTCGGAACAGGGATATGTCAGTTTGTCGCAACAAAACGGATCAATATTTGTAGGTATCCCCTCAACTCCCACAGGTCATGACAGACTGTCTCACCCGTGCAAAAACAAGACTCAACAGGGCTTAGGTCAGATTTATTTACCATAGCGTGTAAACAAATGCGAACTAACAGTGGACCAGGCTGGCGTGACCGCGCCTTAATCCATGCCAGGCTGTCAGCGACATCTCTGCACCCGGAGACCTGCAGGCCGTGCAGTGCAGCAGCTGGACCTATGACTCCTCCCAGTATGTCAACACCGTCATCACCGAGGTGGGCAGCGATGACACTATGCCACTCTGAATTCGATTACCATAGGATTCAGAGTGGCAAACCTCTGAGAAGATGGCTTGTGCATGAAAGGTTGACTGGTTTGTCGTTCACGAAAGCTTGTACGGGTGCGATGCCATTTTATCAACTGTGAAGAGATGAGTACTATTTATTGCTGTATAATAAGTTATAAATGAGCAAAACTAATACTGTGGAGTCCCAATAATTCAATTATAGTGTGTCTCACAGTCTAATCCTCAGACTCAGAACAAGGGCTAACAATGCCTCCTAAAGCATAATTTGTGATGTCAGAGCAGTAAAAAATCTTGATCTCTAGCGAAATGCATCACCCATTCTGTACATGCAGAGGAAGACCACATCAGCAAGCTACAGCCGTCGGGCGGAGCAATGACCTCTCCGTCCCTGATTTGCAGTGGGATCTGGTGTGTGAGCGTCACTGGCAGCAGATGCTGGTGAAGGGCGCCTACATGGTGGGAATCCTGTTCGGCGTCCTGGCCGGGGGATTTCTTGCAGACAGGTTAGATCTAAGCTAATTCTATAAAGGCCGTACAGCAGACAAGTTCTATTGGACTGTTGATACTATTGTTTTAATACTGCATGCTTGGCCTGATGGGTTGATTTGTTTATGTACGAAATGCACCCTACCTATGTATGATTAATGGGAAATATGTATATTAAGTATAAAGAATAGAAGTATATATAATCCTTCTCCCTAAGCACCTTTACCGCCTCGTGTACTTTTATTGATAATTTGAGAGATAGCCCATTGGATGGTATGAATGAATCATTTAATTCCATACATAGACTTTCTGCTATGATTGAGCTAGCTCACATGGGCAGACCTAGTGTGTACCTCATATATATATAATATATATAATATAATATATATAAAAAGTCGCTGGTTTTTTTGTTGTCCAAGTTGTTGCAAGTTTAATTTTCGGAGTCGGAACCTCACAAAAGTCATCAAGGGGCTGATCCTGGAGACCCTTAACCCACCATAGGAACGAGCAACTCCTGCAATGACGAGTTAATTTAGAAGTCAAAGTTTAAAATCCCACAAAGCACAGGGATAGCCACCCCGCTCAGGTCACCCTCACACCAGTCAGTTACCAGCCGACCTAAGGTGGGTAAAATTGAGCGCAATAGCGTCTCAGAGGAATCGATCACAAGCCTGCACATGCACAGTCAGTGCATGTTCCTGAGCAGTGGACCTGAGCCCAATGCTCTACCAACTAAGCAACCGAGGCGACTGGTAGAGATTTAACTGTGTATTTACTGCAAATACCATACACCGTTACCAAATCTCACTCTTTGAGGAGGAATATCAGTAGTGGTAAGTGTTCCTAGAAAAAAACTGTAGCATCTGGTTGCAAATGTGATATTCTATGCTACCCGAGGTAAGTTGACTGTACAATGTGCAATGCAATATAGTCATCGTGAATTATGAGACGTTATTCGGCCTATCTTCCCGAATCTGAGCCTGATAATTGTGCAAGCGTAATGACTCTTATGTTATTTATAAGGGTATCTGACAACAGCGTCATCGACCAAAATTGAAGTGACTAAATGATTAAATGAAAAATATGAGAGCAAAATTATATATTTTCTGGATGTTCAATTTTGAATGTTATGACAATATTTTCGTGCTTTGAATAATTGATTTTGCCGTGAATTTTAAAGCGAACAGCATTCCTCAGCGACGCAACGGTAGTCACCACGGGCTCTGGTGTTTGGTTCTGGAGCGTCTGTCTGGAACCTCTGAAATCTGACCCCTCCATAATAGCAGCAATAAACAACAGGGAAGATAGCAGCCGTCCGCCCCTTACTGTCTAGTGACGAGGAGCGGGCACATGCTGCGACCGTTTCAAGCAGACCAGTGTTATCTATCAACTGATCCTTCGCAGAATTCCACCGCGAAGAATCCTCCTCTGTACTTTTTTTACCGGAAAACCGGTTTCGAAGTTCTGAATGCCATATTAAGGCATTATATCTGGAGGGCACATATCAATACGGCGAAATGGAAGTATCTCACGTATATTTGATTTATTGATTGATTATTGGGGCTTAAGGGCGCACCAAACTTAGTGGTTATATAGCGCCCACCTTTCACGTATATTTGATTCGAATTCAATCAAAATGCTGGAATCTCTATTCGGGGCATATCCCTTGTTCAAAATTTAATTCAAAGCTTAAAAAAGACGTTGCAGAAAAATTTACACAAGTTTGCACTTAAAAAAAACTGGCTCTTTTCTCCACGGGAGTGTTCTAAAATCAAATATTAGATCATAGCCAAATCTGTGACCTTTATCTGTAAGGCCCGTGCTTCTAAAATGCCCCACCGATGTAGGGCCCATGCTATTAAAATAGCTCACCGATGAAGGGCCCGTGCTACTAAAATAGCCTCCCGACAACACAAAGGTGTCTCTGCCCGCCGCAGCAAAGTGCTGGGATACGAAGAAATTGGAAAAAAGAAGCCAACAGATACAATTACACACAATGATATATCTCCAAAGACTAAGCTGCGTTCTGTCTTCTCTTTCTCGTGTTGGGTAAATCCACAGTAGACGTCAGTCTATCCGCGGAATTTTTATTTCAATGGGTTTCTTATTGCTTACCAACTAATTCCTGTCTGCAAATCTCAACAAAATGTTTATCATAACAAAAGCTAGGACGTTACGTACAAAGGCCCGTGATAGAAAAAGCATACCGAACACACCAAAGGCCTTCAGCACGCAGCAGCTGCATGCCATGTATCGATACACAATTCAGGATAATGGAAGCAATGTCTGTATCGCCATATTTCACATATATACACCCCACAGGTCGGTGTATAAAGTGGCTGGGAATGTGGCCCCTCCTGCACTCGCATAAACAGCTGCAGTTTGTGCGTGATGATATCACCAGCAACATGATGAAGTGCAAATGATTTAGGCTGAGCAAATTTCCGAGAAGTATTTCAGCGCCATGGGCCTGGGCAGGTCAACTAGATATAAACAAACTTGGCAAAAGTACCGCCATGCTCACGTGCGTAAGAGTGTTGACGATTGCGGAATAGCTCTATCCAGCGGGCATAAAGCCCTGGATCAAAACACCGCCATCCCTGGGGAATGCAAAATCTCTTGAAAAATAATAAACGGCAATAAAACCGCATACCTTCCTGTAACATGGTCCTGGTCGAGAGGCGGAAACTGACCAACCAATGTCTTGCTATTTATAAGACTCTGTAACGGTAGGCCTGGGTCACGCTAATGTGACAGGGCACCGCATATTATGTGAGAGCGTCTGCGTTTATTTTTCTGTGCAAAGGCAGGATGATGTCCCGTGCCTTGGCCACTTTCAAGTTGAACTTTGAGCCCGTTAAGTTTATACATTCATGACGCCTTATGGCTGGAGCCATGGTCCAAAGTGTTATTTACAATATTTTTGTCAGCAACGGCAGCGAAGTGATCTATTGAGCCGGTCTCCAAGACCGATGAACGAATCTATTTTCGGATGTGTAGAGCTATAGGTCTACGCATTCATGAATCCTTGAGATTGCATGTTTTGTTAAGGATATAGCGTATTTACTTTTAACGAGTCGTTTTGTAGTCTCCAGTGCTCGAAGAGCGCATTTCTGCGCTTTATTTGAGGCAATTACTCATACAGCGCAAAATGTCTTATCGTCGGCTAACTTATATTTTTCAATGGAACCCTGGTCGATTATATTCACAACTGCTAGTAAGCCAATGATAATTCAGGCAAGGCATTTTGTACCGTGGGAATAAATAACATTTTGTCTCTGATCTATTGTGAAAATATTACTTTTGTGGATTAAATATTCCCTAGGACTTCTAATCAAGGTATATTACATACATCTTACATAATTACAAAAATGTATATATATATATATATATATATATATATTATATATTATATATTATATACTCTTTTCTTACGATTCCACATAAGTATGACGAAACCCAACAAGGCAGCCTGATCCATAAAATACCTACAAGGAATGAACAAGACAATTATAAATTTCAAAGAGCCTGCATTCGTTTTTAGCGCATCGTTGAGTTAGACCATGCTTTGTTGATATTGAAAGCAATCATCCTAGCAAGAACCTTTACGAGGAAAACTATTCAAACAGGAAAATCTGCATAAATCATGGTCCCGAAAAAAACCACGTGACATGGCTGTGAGAAGTAACATGGGTTCATCTATTCCCAACCAAGACTCAAGGGAAGCGTTGAAGTACTTGTGTTACCTGTGTTTGTCGATGGCCTTCAGAGTTGTGGCCCTTTGACTGCTTGAGACATGCGGTGGTCGTAGCCGAAAGCTCTGTGCATAGCACGAGCCCTGCCGTTAGCCGCGGCAGAGCTACCCCGGAGACAGAGTCAAGGTCAAGCCGCACGCGCGTGAGACTCGATAGCTCCTGGTGTCGGATAACCAACACTAAGCACCGTCCCACGCCCGTACTGGGATACTCATTTCGTTCAGAGGATTTCTAGCGCCTTTTGCTGATCTCTTGAAATAAATATAAATGTAAAAGGTATTTATTAACGTTCTAACTATTTTTTGCACAGCCCGAAGTAGTAATTCTTGTCTGCGTGTAGAAAACTTGTCCTGGGGACTACTATTCTATGTGGGATTTTGGCATCACAACTGCTCACTGTTTCACAGCAAAATATTTTCTCTGGTCATTTTACCTAGAATATTAGCTATGTTGTTCGTGCAACTGCACAGTGGCGTAGGAAGAGTGTCGTGCGAAGGGGCTTTGCCTGGCAACCGAACTTTATAAAGCAACTTCACCATCAAGGAATCCAATACCTGGTGTGAAATAGACCCTTCATCGGCTGAGGTTGCCAGTAGCTCGGACCGGAGGAGAGATCGCGGCCCAATGGTTCATGTGACTACGATTCATGGTTGTCTCGTCTGTGGTGCGTCCAGGGTGTCAATGCCAGGAGTGGCGCAGGCCTAAAGCCTGTTCAACCATAAGGAGTACTTTTTATCATGGCGAATAGCGATGACACCAAGCAAGCACATGTCAGTATGTTCTTTTTATGCCTGAGGACAACCCCTGAAATGCACTTTGTCCTGTGCTCATCAATTTTCCTGTAACAAAAAGGATTAAAATCATGTTTTAACTAAGTAATTTTGCCAGTAACTGCGGGTAGCCCTCGTACGAGTATATTGACAATAACTGCGGGTAGCCTGCGTATTTTGAGAGTAGCAGCCAGCAGCCCGCGTAAGTGTTTCCTTTCTATCGTCAGTCACGCGGTGTAAGCGACATTGGCAGTAGCATTGCATTGCAAGCGTTGCTCTCGGTGGCAGTGGTTCCTATTCGGGCCATGTTCGTATCCCACCGTGGCCTTCGCCGGCGGCAGGTACGGTCGTCGGCCGTCGCTGCTGGTCTTCCTGCTGCTGGACCTGGTGGCCTCGCTGGCCTGCGCCGGCGCCAACCACGCCTGGGTCTTCATCGTCGCCCGCTTCTTCGTGGCCTTCTTTGACATCGCCGCATACACCACAAGCTTCGTGCTGGGTAAGGTGTAAGGGACGAACTGGTCCTGGGCGTTACTGGTCCTAGGTTACATTATCCGAAAATAAGCAAAGTATGCAAGAGAATGTGAGAATATGTGATGTTTTTACTTTTTCTACGCGTCTTGCATTCTAGATAGAATTTGGAGTGAAACTTCAGCGGTAAGCCTCTACACATATCTCCATGCAGAGAGTATGTTGCTCGATAGCGGGTCTGGGCGGCGCAGTCGCCCGGCAAGGCCCGTGGCAGTATGTATGTGCAGGTGTCGTGGGTTCGAGAGTCTACCCACGGACGGGATTTGTTGCACTGCCCCACCTCAAGCGTAGCTTATTACTCTTCTCCACTCGCCGATACCATATCACTCTGGAATAGAGATACTTATTCCATGATATGACCTTAGCAGTTGGTGCTTCGTGAAGCCCCGAAAATTATTGTTGTCGCCCGGCAAGCATGTAACTAGCATCGACAAGAACGCTGCGGGTTTTTGGGCTAAGGAAATAGTCAACTTACGAAATAAAGCTTTAGAGTTCGTCTATTGATTCCATTATTTTCAATGTCAGTCTCTGGATACGTGCACTGGCGGCGAAACTGGGAGGAGGCAGCGAGCACGGTACCCCCCTTAAATAAGACGTTTAACACTAACCCTATGGCGTTGACTGGAAAGAAACGTGTTGAAAATCCCATAGCGCCCCCCCTTAAATTCAGACGTTTCGCCGTTATGTATGCCGTCATGTATGTATGTATGCTCTACATTAATGCCTTTTTAGAGCCACGTTCCCCCGCTGAGCTCGCATCCCCTGTTGTCAGCCATGGAGCTGTTCGGAGACAAATGGCGGGCACTGATGGGCACAGTGTTCGTAATCCCGCTCTCCATCGGCTTCATGATCCTGGGCGGCCTGGCCTACCTGGTGCGCCACTGGCGCTGGCTTCAGCTGGCCACCTCCTTACCTGGCGCCGGCTTTATCGTCTTCTACTGGTGAGCCTGTGTATTATTTCACAATGAGGGATAGCTACTTCTTTGCTGATATTTTATCAGGTGGAAAATGAGGTAGCTTGGTATTAATCTGAGGTTTGCATGTGAACTATTCTCGATAGACTCGATGGTATAGCAATTCTTGGGTGATTCAATTAAAAAAGATGTAACCTTACAGGGAAATGTAAACCTATTCAAAATAAATTATGTCTTATTATTGTGCCCTGACACAGAATGGCGGATCCAGGACTTCATTTCGGGGAGGGGGCTAGGGGGCTCGAACTTCCCCTGCTATTGCCTCTTAACAGTTTCCGACTATGCATCTACTATAAGCTCTCTGACTTTTCGGGGCTTGAGCCCCCCCCCAGCACCGTCTTGTATCCGCCACTGCTACATGAGATTGAGCAGTGATGACTTACCCCTCTCCTTGCTGGCCAACTGCGAACACGGTCTAGCAGATTATCGTGAAAGCACTCTGGAGAGGCAACAAAATATTTTGAAATAACTAAGGCATGCTTATACAAATTTTAAGCGATACGGGTTGACCGATTCTGGAAGGACAGGAAACACTACCGTTATTTCCCTGCAAACTCCGATGGTGTTTCACTTTATCCGTGGGGATAAGGACCTGGGATCATCCTTCCTGAACGGCGTGACAGTGTTTCCGAACGCGAATACTAGCAGCCAACCAATCACAGCGCTCCGACAAGAACAGCGTCGGTGAGAGCAGATGTGAATCGAGTAGTGGTTGTTCGGACGGTGTGGTTAGCCGATCCCAAAATTTTACCTGTAAGCACTACTAAATGGGACTACCGAAGATTCGTATGCTTGGCTAGAGCTATATTTCCGATCCAGGGGTCCTGGATGGGCTAACGCTGACACGGCAATACAAACCCTATACAAACCCTAACCCTAACCCTGGGAAACCCAAGCCCTAGGGGGCCCTAGCCTCCCCCTCTCCCCGGCTCGCCACTCATGAGTTTATCTGTAGAAAACCATGGCAACCTAGTGATGCCTTTTCTCCCGTTCTGCACCACGTCGCTGGCTCGGTACGGAGAGATTGGCTCTGCGGTGTGTTGCTGATTACAGCTGCTTCCGCACAGGCTTGTGCCCGAGTCGCCACGTTGGCTTCTGTCCAAGGGTCGGGTCGCCGAGGCCAACGGAATATTGGAGACAATCTGCAAATACAACGGGACTGTACCTACCGAGAAACTCACTGTCAGGCAGGTCTGTGCTCTAATTCGTCATGTTCACTGTCCCTGCAGAGCATTCAAGCGTGTTCAAAAATGAGCAGCACAAGCATTTTTTCAATAACGTAATACTTTTCATACAAGCCAAAAAACATGTGATGGGAGCTGGCTGTGGTTAAGTACCTGGCTTATATTCGTGACCCATGCTCATTAAATCAGTTTTGCCATCACGCTTAGGAATGGAGCGTCGGCTTTATAAAGGCGTAATAAGTGAGCAGTGTGACCTTAGCAGCCCCATCTCCTTTCCATAAATACTCACTCTGTCTAGCTTTGATCGTGTCCGGTGTGGGGGTGCTTCAGGGGGAAGGGTCGGAGTTGAGAGAGATGTATGCATTGTTGTGCTTCCGCCGGTTATCTAAATATATCAAATAAAAACAGAAGCCTTTCGAGCGGATGGATTAATAGCACATTTTCATGTAAAAGCGATGTTTTTGCGCCGTAAGCGCACTTCGCAATATATACCTGAACAAGGTGAATACACAACTCCAAAAATGACACAGAACACACGATGAATGTCCAAGCTTTCAGGTGATCTGCTATATCTAACACCTTGTCTTATCCCAGCTACCTCAAATCCCCCGCCTCTTCTTCAGCTGTCTTCTGTTGAGAAGCCGCCTAAGGAGAGCATGCTTCGCCTGCTGCGAAACCCGCGGGCGTGCGCCACGCTGGCAGTCCTGGTCTTCTGCTGGTTCGTCAACAGCTTCGTCTTCTACGGCATTGTGCTTCAGACAGGAGTCATTGGCGGAAACATTTTCCTCAACGCTACACTGGGAGGTTGGTCACGAGTGCGGATCCCATTACACAGACCTTTTCACTCATTATTTTTCCGGAGTCAATTACACACTCTTGTTTTCGTTGTTTCAAAGTCATGTTATGGTATATATTCGATCAAAAGGAATAAGCTCGACAAAAATAGCCATCGATGGATTGTCAGTTTTACTGGCGCAACATGACCATGGCGACTACTTATACCTTAAGGCATAGGACATAGGACAAAACTGAATCAATGCGCGTTGTACTAGGAGCCAATGGTGCACTTGCCATGTTTTGTTATCTTGTCTCATGATAGGCTTTTGACAATGTCTTACTGCTTTCTGGTCTATATAAACGTTATTTAATTACGTTCTCGGTGCACCCTACCAATCATGGCAGAAAAAATGTATATATACAGACTGCAATTTAATCGGAATGCTGTCTCCCTCGAGCCCATATTATCCCTCTCGTAAAATGCATCCTCAGAAAAAACGTAGCGCGGCTCTGTGCTGTCGCTACCACCACAATAACCGTCCACCGCCCCAGGTCTGGTGGAGATACCTTCGGTACTGATGTGCACCTACGCCGTGTACCGCGTGGGACGGCGCGCTCCCATTAGTCTCAACATGATCGGCGCTGGTGTCGCCTGCCTGCTCACACTCGCCTGCAATAGAGGTCAGCACTGAGCAGCGATGGTACAATAGAGGTCAGCACTGGGTAGCGACGGTATAATAAAGGCCAGCACTGAACTGCAACGGTATAATAAAGGTCAGCACTGAGCAGTGACGCGGTGTCGCCGAGGACAGGATTGTTTGGTTGTAAACAAAGTTGCTGGGGATTTAATAAATGCCATCAGAGGCTCAAGAACTTCCAGAATCTTGGTGAGCATGAAAGAGAGTGAAGTTTAAGTAAAAATAAGATAAAGACGATTTGGAAGGAAAAATTGTTTGATTGTTGTTTTTAGTTGCCGGGCGGCAGCTGCAAGGACTCACATTTGCGACAACCAATAAACACAGAATGAAATCATCCACGCTGAAGAAGTTCAACAGCTTGTGCAGATGCTGTTTCTAGCATAGCCGCACGGAATGACTTTGGTACTAGCTGATGGCAGTTGGCTAAGACGCATGGGTGCTGGAACTAGGGAGGCACCGGGCCACCATGCCCCCCCTCCTCAACTGATGACATTTAACACTAACCCTACGGCGCTGACTTGACAGAAATGGGTTGAAAAGTCCACGGTGTCCCCTCCACCCGCTTAAACCATGACCCTGTGCCACTACTGCTAAGACGTGCACTAGCAGGTAGTAGCAAGTGACAATGACGCAACTTGCCGGTGACTCTTCTTTAACCCCCTCTTGAGCGTAGGTGACAGGTGATTACGTGTGTGACTAAACGCTTGTGTCTGTCACTCATGACAGGTGACTACGCGTGTGAATGTCAGGTATTGTGTATGCTGCTGATAATAATTGACTACGTATGCGACGAACGGTGGCACCTGGCACTAGTGACAGATTACTACGTGTGTGACCCGCCAGTGACCTGTGTGGCGTCGGTGACAGATTACTACGTGTGTGATCCGCCAGTGACCTGTGCAGGGGCGTAGCCAAGGGGGGCGGCTGTCCCTGCCGCCCCCCCTGAGGGCCCGAAGGGCCCCCTTAGGACACGAGCCGCGCAAAGCGCGGCTCGCCCGCACTATGCTCTGTGGCCAAATTTGGCATTTTATACCAGACAAGGCCCTCTTAAGCCCTCTTCAGCACTCTATTCTGTAAAAAGAAGGGCCTTTTTACCCATCAGGGCCCTTTTGGCGCTGTCGCAGGGGCCCTTTTCAGGGCGCCGCCCCTCCCTGAGCGAAATCCTGGCTACGCCCCTGGACCTGTGTGGCGTCGATGACAGGTGACTACGTGTGTGACCTGCCAGTGACCTGTGTGGCGTCGGTGACAGGTGACTACGTGTGTGACCTGCCAGTGACCTGTGTGGCGTCGGTGACAGGCGACTACGTGTGTGACCTGCCAGTGACCTGTGTGACGTCGGTGACAGGCGACTACGTGTGTGACCTGCCAGTGACCAGTGTGGCGTCGGTGACAGGTGACTACGTGTGTGACCTGCCAGTGACCAGTGTGGCGTCGGTGACAGGTGACTACGTGTGTGTGACCTGCCAGTGACCTGTGTGGCGTCGATGACGTGCGACTACGTGTGTGACCTGCCAGTGACCTGCGTGACATCGGTGACAGGCGACTACGTGTGTGACCTGCCAGTGACCTTTGTGGCTTCGGTGACAGGCGACTACGTGTGTGACCTGCCAGTGACCTGTGGGCGTCGATGACAGGCGACTACGTGTGTGACCTGACAGTGGGCTGTGTGGCGTTGGTGACGGGCGACTACGTGTGTGACCTGCATGTGGCGTCGAAGACAGGTGACTACGTGTGTGACCTTCCAGTGATCTGTGTGGCGTTGGTGACAGGCGACTACGTGTGTGTACCTCCAGTGACCTGTGTAGCGTTGGTGACGGGCGACTACGTGTGTGACCTGTGAGGCGTCGGTGACAGGCGAATACGTGTGTGACCTGCCAGAGACTTTGTGGCTTCGGTGACAGGCGACTACGTGTGTGACCTGTGAGGCGTCGGTGACAGGCGACTACGTGTGTGACCTGGGTGTGGCGTTGGTGACGGGCGACTACGTGTGTGACCTGTGAGGCGTCAGTGACAGATGACTACGTGTGTGGCCTTCCAGTGACCTGTGTGGCGTTGGTGACAGGCGACTACGTGTGTGACCTGTGTAGCGTTGGTGACGGGCGACTACGTGTGTGACCTGTGAGGCGTTGGTGACGGGCGACTACGTGTGTGACCTGTGAGGCGTCAGTGACAGATGACTACGTGTGTGGCCTTCCAGTGACCTGTGTGGCGTTGGTGACAGGCGACTACGTGTGTGACCTGTGTAGCGTTGGTGACGGGCGACTACGTGTGTGACCTGTGAGGCGTCGGTGACAGGCGAATACGTGTGTGACCTGTGAGGCGTCGGTGACAGGCGACTACCCGCACGACTGGCCGATGGTGTGTCTGGCGCTGATGGGCCGCTTCTGCATCACCGGGTCCTTCACCACCATCTACATCTACACGGCGGAGCTGTTCCCCACCTCCGTTCGCAACAGCTGCCTGGCCTGCTGCTCGGCCGGCTCTCGCCTCGGCGGCATTCTGGCACCCTACCTGGAGCTGCTGGTGAGTGGAGCTGCTGCTGCTGCTGAGCTGGAGCTGCTGGTCCGTGCAATATCCGAGGCGTCCTTGATTTCTCTGAAAAATGTACAATAAATTCAATATTTTGATTTTTAAAATGCTCCTCTAGAAAAAGAAATAAATATCTTCCTGTGGATGATATCATGATCTGGCAACCACTACCATATCCAATACGCTTCAAGGGCTTCGATTGGCTGATGCTCACCGTGACGTCAGCATATGTCGTCACATCAACAGCCATGACAACCGTGGCCTGCTGCTAAGGGTACATGAGGAATACATTTGAGGTAGGTTTTAGCTTTTATCTACGGAAATCTCGAGTTCCAAGACAAATGATATATGGAGTACCGGGCTTTCCGACTTGCTTTACAACTTGGCTATCGCAGTTAAAATCAAGTTATGAAGGTGCCACATTCCCTTTAAGAAATATTACATCAAGAGTGTCCAGAAACTTTTTGCTCCGTACTCCTGCAGAAAGAACAGGAGCACGTTGATTTTTTCACTGGCCTTTCTTTTCTCATACCAAGATATCCACCATCTCAGTGGCTGCTAAGAAGCCAAAACAGCTGTTGTGTACTCTTATCTCCTACTCTTACCCGCCCTTACCCTATACCATTCCAAAAGTGTTAGTTGGCGCCGCCATATAACCTCAGCCAGGGAGCATGGAAAATTCCAAGGCCTGTCTCATAGGCAGATCCAGGTGGAAGGGGGCAAGGGGGCACGTGCCCCCCGATCGACCCTCGGCGCCCCCTGAAATGGTCACGGCGCCCCCCTGAAATGTCGCTTCTCACCCCTTCTCCCCCGGACTGCGAAAATCGGCGCCCACGCCCACCTGATAGGTTTCGCTGGTCAAAAGTGGCGTCCCCTGGACCGGATGGCGCCCTCTCCCGGGAAGGTGTCCCCCCGATCGGCAATCCTGGATCCGCCTATGGCCTGTCTGCCGCCTGATAGAGTGCAAATTATAAAAACGTAAGATATGCTGATATTGTACCCTGGTACGTTTCTGCGTTTTCATTTTTCCTCTCCCGTTAGCTCTGCGTTCTCTTTAAAAGACACCTTTCATTTCGGAAACTAAATTTCGAAACTAAGGCGTGCATTGCCATGACAAAATTTTCTGGCCCCTGATTCTCCGCAGTTTTTCATCATCATGTGCTCTGACTGCCGACCCATCCCGCCTCAGTTTAGCTAGTTGACAAGCTTGGTTAATCATTCCGTCCAACCAGTTTTTCATCACCTTCAGCTAGACGTGAATAATACTCACTGCTCGGCCACACGTGTTTTGGCTACCGTTTCCAATTACGAGAATTGTGCCATCTTTTCCAGCCAGCAACCCGCCACATATGTCTTCTTCGCTTCGCTTCTTTAACCAGTTGGCTCAGTGTAGCTATAAAGTTTGTGACCTCAACGTCAGGTGACGACCTCTTGCGTCACGACCACCGAGGGATTGTGCACGTGCTGTTGATAGCGGAGCACCTCCATTGGCTGCTGACAGCGGAGTGTCTCCATGTGCTGTTGACAGCGGAGCGCCGGCCACCCGGCGGCGCCTGTGCTGCTGTTCGGAGGTACGGCCATCAGCTCTGGGCTCAGCATCTTCCTGCTGAGGGAGACGGCGAGGCGGCCGCTGCCGGAGGTTGTCGCCGACATGAGCCCCTCCACTGCCCGACGCCAGCACTCCAGGTCAAACATATGTGGTAGTCGTGAAACTTATATTTTCCTATTACAACTAATCGGTGATTTCGAACTTGAGAAATATTTACGTACTGAAAAGTTTTTTTAACATCCATATAAGACTGACCTGATATTTACTTGTTCGCTTTTATTCACTTAATGGCAGTATGTCTTGTCTGAAAGAGGGAGAGGAGCTCCATCTCTTATCTGGATCACTGATTCTGTCTTATTCTTTCTTATTCTCTCTTATATTTTCGTATTTTCTCTACATGTCTTGATTCTGCAATTATCTAAAAGCCGTTGGATTTATGCTTTGATCCACTATGAACTTTATATTTTGAACGTTATTAATTTCTTTGCCGCGACTCTTATTTGACTTAGAAGAGCGCTCTCCTCATATGGTCATTTTAAGGCTGTTTTTGTAATATTCATGAATTATGCATATTGACAGTAAAAAGTATACTAAGATAGGAGTGCGACTGGTCATATATTGTTGTTGATATTGCCATGTTAAAGCGGTGTTCTTGGCTTGATGGAAAAGTAGAATTCACGAAAATGGCATGGGTACCTACCTACTCTGACAAAAATGCAAGCATGCATTCCTTTTGAGATATTTTTGCATTGCTGGTTTTCGTTCTGAGATTGTTATTCCATATCTCTGCGGTCCTGTACCCTCCCTTTGTTGGTAATCAATGATCATAAAAGTTTGAGAAATAAAATCTTGGAACAAAACTAGCTTATCGAGGCATGCATTCACCACACGCAGCAAAATCGACCCATTCCATGTAAAAACCACCTTGCACCTAGAGTTGAGTCCAAACCTTTATGTTTTGACAGACGCAATACCGAGCTTTCAATGGAAGGGCTTCCTGAGGACACGGAATGACAGTAAGAAGGTCTGGCAGTCACCCATCTCTTGATCCGCGAGTGCGAAGACAGAATGTGAGGTCAGGGGATGTGTGTGTTTTTATTTCTGATTGTGCCTATACAAGTAGCTCATCAGGCATAGAATAATAGCCACCCCATGGCGGTTTTGACGTACCCGACTTCCCAAGCAGTTGAGTGGTGAATGTATGGTTCGAACTGAGTGCTGCGGAGCATGTCTGAAATTTTAGCAATAAGGTGGAACGGAGAGTGTCAGTCACTCGTCTGGGCTACTTGTATCCAATTGGTGGCCGATTGGGGGGACAGTACAGCAGCTGGTACGCTATCTGTTTTGTGCCGAGTCGTCCTGCCTTTCTGTCAACTGATTCAACCACATTTCAAAGAACAATTTAAAACTAAGATTGTTTCGTTTTGGGAACTGTTAAGACTGTGACGTATCAAGAAATTATCCGAGCAGGATCTAGGTAATTCGTAGTACCAATTTATGTTAGCCTGGTGATAGTGCTATGGGACAGCGAGCGGTGTTAAAACATTTAGAGCTGGGTAGAAGGGCACTCAGAGCGCAAGGACCGTGGAGAACACATGCGCCGGGAGAGGCCTAGTGCCAGATGGTACTACAGCCCCCAGTAAGGCATCTGTGAGGCGAGAGGTGGCCATGGAGCCTTTCTCTAAATATAGCTTTGAGTTAGCTGTAAGCTCTAACTTTGCTTGTCTAGAAACAGATAAGTTCAATATGCCGTATATTTATAGGTACTGGATTTTGAAGGTTTGTGCTTTCGTTGTGCAACATTGTGCGCAAGATTTGTGCAAGGTTGTGTCGCATAGCTCGGCGGCATACTATGTGTGCAGGATTGACCATGTGACTTCTGATGACGACACTGCTGGACAGAGCTGGATTTCCTGCTCTTCGGTGGCTCAAAAGAAGTTTTTACTTAAATAAACCGTTGAAAGAATCATTCATTTTCTGAGTCAACCGTGTGAGATCGGCTAACGAACATCATTAATGCCGTTCCTCCCAAGAGGGCATTGGCCTTCCTCGCCTCAGCTCTAGAGGGCAAGTGCAGTTTGCTTGCTGGGAAAGTTGAATCAGCCTTTTATCGGTTTATTTCTCACAGAAAAAGGAACATCAACGATCGAGAAGTGGTGCTATATTATAAATAAAAAATATTTGGGCCATAAAGAGTTTATTAGCTTGACGTGTTCGGGTCTTCGGTTGACATTGGGTATGGTCTTCACGGGTGGACAATCTTTGTCAAAGTTAGGGAAAGACGCTTTCGTCCCAGCTATGGGGGAACTTCAAGGTAAGAGAAGGAATTTTCCGGATCAAATTGCCCTGCATGATCCAATTTACCTACGTACTCTATTTATTCTTAAGGTATTGTTCCTATTTCTCGTGTCTGGGAAGTACTAAAACTGCTTCCAATCCCCTTGTGTGCAGATAGAAATCAGATTCACCGACCAGGTGTTGAGGAAAATCGTTTTAAAGGGAATGTGGCACCTTTATAACGTGATTTTAGCTGAGATAGCCAAGTTGTAAACCATGCCGGAAACCCCAGTACTCAACATTTCATTTACCTTGGAACTCGAAATTTCCGTAGAGAAAAACTAAAAACCTAGCTGAAATGTACCCAAGGAGCCAGCCGCAGTTGTCAGCTGCTGGATTGACGACATTTCGACGTCATGGGGAGAAGTCAGCCTATTGAAGCCCTTTGAATATGGTAGTGGTTGCCGGATCATGACATCATAGCCCTGTTCCAGCTGTCAGCACAGTTTTGTCAGCAGGACCTCTAGCCTCTCCTCCAGAAAAGTAACATCAGCGCCATAATCGACTCTTGTTTGTGCTAAGCAAAGGGAACTTAAACCTTTATACCATTAAAAATATTAAGCTGCCACTTCGTGCACTTACGGTTTTTCATCAGCACAAACAGCAGGCCGTCAGCCCGTAAAACCTCTAGAACTAGTTCCCGGGGAGAGGCTACAGTCCTGTGACGTAGGCGCAACGTGGCCCGCTGATTGGTGCTGACAAAACTGTGCTGACAGCTAGAACAGAGCTCATGTTCAGGTAGAGGTTTATTTCTTGCCCTAGAGGAGTATTTTAAATATCAAAATATTAAGCTTGCTGTACTTTGTCAGTACGATTGTGGGCATTTCCATGATTTTCGGGTAAAAATACTCCCAAATACACTACATTCCAGAATTCGACTAAGGTGCCACAATCCCTTTAAAGGGAATGTGGTACCTTCACAACGTGATTTTAACTGAGATAGCCAAGTAGTAAAGCAAATCGGAAAACCCGGAAAACCCAAGTAAGGTGCCACATTCCCTTTAAAGGGACTGTGGCACCCTGGTCGAATCCCGGAGTTTAGTGCAATTAGGCGTACTTAAGCCGAAAATAATGAAACCACTCATGATTTCTCTGAAAAATATACAATAAGCTCAATATTTTGATTTTTAAAATACTCCTCAAGAAAAAGAAATAAATATCAGCCTGTGGATGATGTCACGATCTGGCAACCACTACCATACTTGAAACGCTTCAAGGGCTTCGATTGGCTGATGCTCACCATGACGTCACCATATGTCGTCACACCAGCAGCTCACAACAATGGCCGCCCGGCGACGGGCTGATGAGGGGGTTGGAGTCAGGTAGGTTTCAGCTTTTTTCTACGGAAATCTCGAGTTCCAAGACAAATGACATATGGAGTAACGGGTTTTCCGACTTGCTTTACAACTTGGCTATCTCAGTTAAAATCATGGTATGAAGGTGTCACATTCCCTTTAAGACGAGTTACAATACTCTGCGTAAAGCACACAGGAGATGTTCAGAACCAATAACTGGCATGGAGAGAGCGGCGGGACGGAGTTAGAGAGTCGGAGGGCGTGCTCTGGCGCCGCGGTCTGCGGCGGTACGGGGCCTGATTATCCGACTATGTATGGTGATTGGTACCTGGCTGGGCGACTCCCACGTGCTGCACCAGAGCCAATCGGCTCTGGTGCCGGTTCGGACGGCCAGTCTGACCAGTTACGGACGCCTCCATGTCAACTAACGCTCCAAACACGTACTCAGCGGTGGCGTGGCGCATCACAATGCTTTTAGAGTTGCTAGTAAAAAATTTAAGGAGTTGGCGAGGAATGCTGATTTTGCTTTATTCCACAACGAATAAACGTCTCTGCTGTTCAGTCAGACACAGGGTTGCGTCTTCAGAGATAGGCTTTACAAAAAAACTCTACGCTTAGACAGTGTAATTTTCAGCAACAAAAATTGTCAGACTTACTTAATCAATTTTGCTAGCCCGTATCCTCATTCACGTCTATCATATTGAAAAAAACTTTCTAGTTTTTGTTAAATCTCATTGGTTTATATCAACTTATAAAGCCATGACCATGATTTTTTTACTTTGGATTTAATCCATTTTCTAACATCTCTCAGCAGTGCTGGACATCACTGGATTAAAATCAACTATTCCGCGATGTCGCAATTGGGAAGTACTAAGAACCGATAGTGGAATATTTTTAAACTTGAATTGATTCCGCAATTGTAATCACGATTGCGGATTTTTTTAACATAGCCCGCGATTTTTAACACGCGCATTGACGGAGGGCGGGTATCCGCCCCCTCGGGTTTTTCGGAGATAGCAGTAAAACGGCGGCGCGTAGCTCCGCTGTACCTGACATACCTTTTCCCTCATCATCTTTACAACTTCTGTGAAAATTGTAAGGTTAGGTCATCTCAGGTCAGGTCACCAGTACAGGTCAAATGACGTGACCTAAAAAAAGTTTAAAATAGCATAAGTCGGAGCAGGGTGAACTTATCCAATTGAAACTCATATCACATAATGGGCCCACCGAGTTCTCTAAAACATGTTCCGGTATTTTTTATATCGATGACCTAGGGTCAGATAAGAGGCATGACCTCTCCATTGGAAATACATGGGAAAAATGGTTTTTACTGTATAACTCAGTAACAGATAGTGATAGAGCGTTTATTTTAGCTGCATTAGACTTGCCTTGGCTTTGCGGTTCCAATGATATGCATTTTATATAATTTGACCCTGACCTGACCTCAAGTCAGGTCAAATCATTGATTTGACCTAGCAAGGTCAAATTATATATCATTTGATTCGGCTTGCTGCGAATATTCATATAGTTCAAGTCGTTTTGCTCTATATTTACTTGTTCAGATGTAATGGCCGAAAACTTAATTTGCATGTTATCCCTATTACAGCATGTTTTGACCTCTCGTGACCTTACATGTGACCTGACAAAAAATGGTTTAAATATTTTCGATGGAGAAGTGGATGGGCTACCCAACGCCGTTTACCGTTTTTCGGTACCTACCGTGGTTCTCGAGATCTTAGGGGGCGGGTACCCGCCCCCTCGTCAAAGCGAAGGTGGCTTAGACCCCCGTCAATGCGCGTGTTAACCTGCGATTCAAAATTATAGACCAAGTCTGAAATGAAGAAATATGTGCCTCACCTTTTCCCCTGACCTATTGTTTAGATTAAATGTTAATGAGCTCAAGAGTGAAGATTTATAAAATGTAATGTTTTACTTAAGGAGAGTGTCCCAGTTTTATCACGGGTTTTGAACTGGGATAACACTTTTGTAGAGCGTGCTGTGAAACCACTATTGGCATACTTAATTTAACACGCGCCCCGCTGGGGTCCCTTGCATGACGCGCCCCGCTGGGGGCGTTTTTCGTCCCTTCGTATCTCGTTCCCCACGAAAGCTAAATGAAAATTACTGCCGGCGTCCGAAAGCTCTTGACAAGACGAAGAGAATTTATAAGTAGCATTTTTATGTCAGGTCAATATTGAGGTCAGCATAGGTCAAAGAATGCTCCATAGGTTTACAACAGAGCAGTGTACGTTTCCGTCTCTAGATCTGCCCTCGGGGGAGCTAGAGCAAATATTTATGCGTCATTGGATTCCCCTCATCGTGGCCAATCGAATGATGTATAATTTGACCTTGCTAGGTTAAATAGTCAAAATGACCTGACCTCGACCTAGGTCAAGGTCACAGAG
Organism: Lepas anatifera; assembly: GCA_034440635.1. Classification (NCBI taxonomy): domain Eukaryota; kingdom Metazoa; phylum Arthropoda; class Thecostraca; family Lepadidae; genus Lepas; species Lepas anatifera. Next base: position 60,495 of record JAOTON010002065.1, on the reverse strand, counting down.
TGACCTGGTATGGTCATGTTGCATATTAACCCCGCGCCACCTTCGACTCCCTGTGACCATATATACACTTAATGCCCAAGCAAAATGGGCTTTAGCGCAAATCTGCAAAGTGCAATAGAAAGCTCGCGTGAATTCAGTAAGAAATTACTTCGCATGTTTTAGTGCTCAGGTCAATGGTTTGACCTCCAGAGGTCAAATTAGGTCAAGATCGGCTATTTTCACTCAAATATGCAATGATTAAGCAAACTGGGCATAACTCTTATGTCATTAGAGCTATTGAGGCCTGGTAAAGTACATTTGATAGCAAATTGCCAGTACTTTTTCCGCTATGCGGAACGTAAAGACCTCCCGCAAGTGGTTTGACCGCCAGAGGTCACCTCGTGACCTAATATGACCTGAGGTCACAAAAGGTCAGAAAGTAACCTTGCCGTATATCAAATGAAAGCCAGTGACAAGACAAACACGATGGTGTTTGTTTCACCGCTTTAGCTCAATTAGGTCAAAAGTTATTGTCCAAATACTGTTTTTGACCTCTGGTGACCTTGGATGACCTTGGAAAAGTCAAAGGGCAAATATGACCCCTGGGATCCGTGAAAGGGTGTCCAAAAACGTTGTTCTGAGCAGTCTGAGTATTTGCAATCATTTTTGTGGCTTTTATATCATGAAATAGCTTTTCCCCATGCTTTGTCAATGGGAGAGGTCGCCTCGTGACCTGACCTCAGGGCACGAAATCGAAAAATCCCGGATATACACCTTGTAGACCCTGGAGGGGTCATGAAGTGTAGGAAGTTTCAAATCGATCGACTTTGAAATGTAGCTCTTACAGAGCTCTAAAGGTGAAGTGAGGTGACCTTGGTTGACCTCGTCTGGTGACCTGACCTTGGGTGACCCGGGGTAAAAATTTCAGGGATGATGGGAAAATGATGCAGTGAGAGGTAGAGCCCTCAACCGCGGTGCTGCGCCTCGTCGTTTTTCTGCTATCCCGGAAAAACCTTAGGGGGCCATCGATGGCCCCCGGTGGGGCGAGGGTTAATCGACTCCCTGTGACAATATATACACAATGCAAGCAAAATGGGAGCTTTATCTCAATTCAGTGAGAAGTTATTGATTAGCAAAACAATCCCTCTCTGCTCCTGTGACCTGATATGACCTTTGAGAGGTCAGATGCTCAAAAACTCCATTTTTTGGTCAAGATAGTGGTAAGAATAGACAGTTTGAGGATTACTGAGTTATTCAGTAAAAATCATTTTCCCATAACATGTATGTATGTATAAACATACATACATACATACTCATGTGATTCCAGTCATTTTTGTGCAATATTTATTTGGCTTGGACAAATTTCTGGTGTCACACGCAAAAATTTTCGCGATACTAGATAAATTATTTTGAGACAACTTCATCTATTTGAAAATAATCCATTCCGGTATCCCATTTTTGGAACTTTACATCACTGTGGCGATTCTCTTGGAGGTTTACAGGATGATTCACATAATAATAATTGTTGGGGTTTAACGACGCACCAACTGCCAGGGTCATACGGCGTTGCCAACTCTCACCCTGTTGGAAGGGATTTTGGGGATCAGATCGACTTATTCAGAGGCTCCGCCGGGACTTGAACCCGGGACCGGTGACTTAGAAGACAAGGGTGCTATCCACTAAGCCACCTCATCCCCAGGATGATTCACATATCTAATACACAGAGGGACACCACTGGAAAGTCTGAACGTGGTGAATACAATTTCAGACCATGCATGGCTGACTGACACTGACAAGTGGGCCGTGTCGCCGAAAACCGGCGAGTATGGGCATGATTGGTGAGGTTTTGGACGTGTCTGGACGATTGGCAATATACAGACGTCCAGACCTGCGCTGTCACCAGATTGGCCAGGCAGATCTACAGCCAGGTGGCATGACATGCAGTGCAGGTAATGCCTGGGGACGTCACAGAAGACAGCCGGGCGGGCTCTGGGTCGTCTGATACGCAGCTCAGCAGTGCCGGCGCCTGACACAATTCAGCAGCGTTTCAAACACTGGTCAGCATGACTTCTTCAGTCTCAATCTACAGGATGTGATTGAGAAAACGATGTTTTTAATTGATCATTGTAAATCTACAAATATGTTTTGTAGTGAGAATCATTTATCAATCGACAGCAAATTTTGAGACATTTACAATTAAGCATATTTTGATGGATAAGTATTTTTCTGCCTCAAAGTAGTCTTAGACATTAATTGAAAAATACGGTCGCTATTTATTCATCGGAAGTTTCTGCACAATCGCTTCAGAGCGATTGAGATTGAAACGGTAGCTGATTGGTGTTGAATGGGATGGGTCATTGCTCGAGCGCTAATGAGTGGTCCACGACGTAGAGAACGGCTATGAACGGTATTAAATCGCTATTAAGCCCTTCACGGTCGGTGCTTGAACTGCGTTGGTACCTCGCTGTAGTGTTACGATTGTAAACAGAGCGTCATTGGAACGGAATAATCCAAAGAGACGGCCGTTCTTGCAGCGACTGGTTGATAGTAAAGCTAGAAAACTTCCATCCAAATTCAAGACTAGCACACAAAAATAAGGCATCAAATAAGCCAACTCAAACCGGCCTTAACTCTGTCAACTTTGAAAAGCCTGCTATACGCTTTATTACAATTATCAACCTCTTCTCTTGATGCAAACAGTAGCCTTTATTAGCTTTTGTCCAGCTCGAGGCGCTGCTCAAATCCAGGGGCACATACATTCCCGCGACCAAATCTTAACTGGATGAGAAAATTCACTCGTGCAGGGCCTCATATTTTGAATGTGCAACTGCGCACCATGTATGTACCCTGGAATCCACTATCCCTGTCCGACGTGAAGCCTATTGAACTGTCCGAAGTCACTGTCCGAAGCCCTTGATGCCAATTGAATATGATAGTAGTTGCCTGATCATGACGTCATCCACAGGCAGAGGTTTATTGTTCACCCTAGAGCAACATTCTAAAAATCAAAATTTTGAACCCATTGTACATTTTTCAGAGAAATCATGGCGGTTTTCATGATTTTTCGGCTAAAAAAATCTTATTACACTAAATTCCTGGATTCGACCAAAGTGCCACATTCCCCTTTAACACAGCTTCGCGTGCCGAGGGTGGGGCGGCACGGCTTGTAGGAGTAGGGGAGGAGAAGTGTGGGAATAGCACGTTCAGAAAGAAGTAGAGACTATCTAATAACTATTTTGCCATCCCTCGGACACTGATTTGTCCAGTATAAGACAATTGGGCTATAAGTGCCTAATTAATTATTTTGATCATCATTCGGTCTCCTTAAATCGCCAGCTAGGATTAATAGGCGTGAAACTACAAAATAGCCTGATCCTTCAGAACGATAGACTGTGCTAGACTGTGTATAAGACAGTTCGAAAAATTCACAAAAATAGACAGGCAGTTAGACCTACTTAATAGATACTTATTAGCAGGGCATGTTTTAAGGAAAAATCAGTGGGGGGGCATTTCTTGTGCTGGCCATTAAAGTGTCTTCAGAAGATCAAGACCCCATGTTGAGGGGATTTAATAAAACTTGGTCGAGTTAGTGTTAAGAAAATGTTTTTCAATTTTTGTGTTATTCCATGTCTAGAGATTATAGATGCTGCCCAGGGCTGCCCGTTTTTTTCGGCGGATAAGGTCAAACCGTGTCAGAAAAAGGGCCAAAGAGGGGCAAAATTGTATTTCCACTAAAATAGCTAAATAAACACCACATAAGTCAGATTTGAGGCTAAAACGACCCCTAGCGGTAGTCATAAACCCACAGTAAAAGCAACTTATATCACTGTTTAAAACTTATTGTTGACAGTTTGATATTGACTTGACGCAATATTTTAGCACACTACCCATCTAACAGGAAGCCAGGAGGTGCCCTTCCAACCCCGCGTGGCCATCGAATGATTTTATCTACATAACCAGAACATTTTTGGGATCATCAATCACCCCCTCCCCCTTTTTTGACCAACAATTTCCTGATCTCAGTCAAAATGGAATTAAACCGAAAATTTGTATAACCAGCCGCTGCGGAAGGCAACGAGGAGCCCAAATTAAAAAAGTTGTTGGTACTAACTTGGAAAGTTTGCTGACAGCATCAGGTTGAAGTTTGGCTGGCCCCTAACTTTTTTGCTGGTGGCGACGCCTATGTATGCTACCACCACAAAATTAAATAAAAAGGCTAAGCACTTCATACCGGCACACCAGCAACCAGTCTGACGCACTTTGACTACACCGTGTCCCGTCTGATTCACGAACGAGCTCTAAGCGCTGACAACTGACTGCGTATGAAATGAGAGCATCATGCAATGTCACGGTACTGGCTGGGATGCGGGCTCCCGGTCGGATAGAACAGGGTGTTTGATTGGTTGTAGGCCTACGTTCATCTCCAGCGTTGTGATTACTTGATGCTGAGGCTGTTTTGTTAGGATTTCCCGTAACTACGCGCTTTGTTTCGTCTTCTCACGATGGAGTTGACAGCCACGGGTGGAAGATGTTTCACACAATTTTTGTGTATTGCTAATTTGGGACCAGAAATAGAACGACGTTATAATTATCGGATAGTGTTCTGTCTTATTTTCGTTAGGTGAGTCTGCATTTGGTCGATTTTATGTCATCTGTCTATTTCACTGGGGGCCAATTTCCGGGCAGTGGGGGGGGCATTTCGACCGACTGGGGGAAAATGGCCCCCAGTTAACATTTAAAAAATGGCCTGTTTATTAGACTGTCTTTACGCTGATGAAGCGGCTTTGCTCTGTAAATGATGAGTTTCAAGACAAATGAAGTATGTAACCAGGGTTTTGTGCAAGCTCTACGATATGCTTGACGATAGGTCAGTTCTAAGCCCACAAGGGTACAATATTCGCTTTAGAATTAGAAATGGACTCAAAGCAGCCCAACTTCGGACCGCTTGCATTTCCTCATTTTTTCACCATTTGGCAAAAGAATCTCCAAAAATGTTGCTAAAATGAATCAATGTATAGGAAACGAGCGGCTTTAAAATATTAACCATTTTTCCTGGGTCACCGCTTAGCTGGTAGAATTTTGGACTCCAGATTGTTACACAGAATTCATGTAGGTACACTGGTTAGCGGAGAAACTAGGCTGGTTTTCGGGTTTGGGCAGCATGTTAGACAAATCCAAAAAATGGTAGACATTGGAGGGCTTTGAGGTTAAATTATCTGCTTGATACCCTCACCCCTCCTGGTATTGATAATGGCACTAGCTGGCAGTGCAGGAAAGCATTTTGATTGGTTGCCATGAGACGCCTTGACGCCGATGTTTATTCGTTGATCTTGTTATCACGCTCAGTTCCAGGGACCTCAGCCTGGAATCAGCAATGCGTAGATTGCAGGAAAGCCTCCTTTCAAGAAAACCTTATTGGCCATTCGAGCCCCTGGCGAGAATTTTTAACATGCGCAGTGAAGAGGGGTCTGGCGTCAACGCCCGAACTCTACAGCTTGTACGGGCATGGTCGCATCCACGGGTGTCAAGCTCTGGAGGAGGGTCAAGGGATTGTTGTCAGTTATATTCTTCATCTTTGTATCATCTTTTGATTCCTATAAAACTTCACAGCTTTTCCTTGCTTTTACTTATACTTATTTATTTATTTACCCTACAAACCTTAGAACCTTTACAACCTTTTTTGCAACCCTACTTATTTACGTAATTATTTACTTATACTTGCCTTTTTCGCTTTTCCAAATAATGACCAGCCTTATTTTTCAACGAGAAGCAATTGGTGCACTTGCTTGAAAAAGGTAAAACAGAGCTTGGGATACACAATTTTTCCATTTCGGTGACAATTTGAAGAAGCTCCCGAAATTGAAGAGAGCATTGCCCAAAATTCATTGCTGGCAAATGCTCTAAGAGGAATTGAAATGTAGGACATCGTATGAAGGATCACGTTATGTAAGTGGCTCTGTACATTTTTCCCGCGGACAGTTGTCACGGGCGGAAAGAACACCCGAGGGCAATAGAGATGACCCGGCATTGATAGGGTCCCTCAGCTTCATTCTGCAGACGCGCGATGGCTTACCTAGTCCAGGTTAGCGCTTCGCTGAACAAGATTGGTCGTTGAATAATTCCAGAGTTGCAGCAACTCCGCCAACCGGCAACCCGGGACCAATCTGTTTTCGTTGGCGTATAATGCATACAGACCAGTCCACTGTGTCCGCCGGGATTTTTCGCTGGAAACGGCTTTGATATATGTGGAGAGAGCTTGGCAGTGATATGGTAGTTTTGATTGCAGTTGATCATTATAGGAGAGAATGGCCTAATTGCACCATGCTGCCTAATTGTAAATGTAGAAAAATGAGGATAGAAGAAATAATACAAATAAGAAGATCAAGCTTCACGCAGATTAAGAAAATGCAGAACGATTGGCTCCACTCGCGTGTGTTTTCATAGTTCTCGTATACACTCTTAGTTTGTGCGGATATAACGCAGATTCAGCCTGATTACCTCGTACCGTTTCCGTTAAGACATCCAAGTGTAAATCTAGCTGAAGGTATGCGAGCGCAGAATCCTTTCCTTGGTCAGATCATGCCACTCAGCAGAAATTTCCTTGATCACTCCGCTGCATCATTTCTCATTGTCCTTTCATCATATTGGAACCAAATGTAAACCAACATAAACAACCAAAGGTCCCAGAGAAGCTAAACGGATGGTTGCACATGGAGTGTTTTTGACGGCTGATGTGAAACAATATGGTAACTGACGATCTTTCTGACCTTTGTCCACCTGTTTGGCCTTGTTTGTCGTTTGATGAGCTTTGGTTGCCTCAATGGAGGGCTTCACTTTTGACGTGCATGTTATTTTTGCGGGTAATTTCTTACACAATGAATACGCGTAAAATTTACGATTAAGTCAACTTTTCTGTCAGCCCACGGACGCCTTTGATACGAGCGTGTTCATTAAAAAACGAACTCACAGCGGTTGTCATCCGCTGTGAAACCCACAGCAAGTTGTCGTCAAAATACTGTTTTTGACCCCTGGTGACCTGTGATAACCTAAGACAGGTCAAAGGCAAATATTGCCCCAGGTTTCAATGAAAAAGAGGCCAAGAATTCTGTGCTGAGAAATTTGAGCATTTGCCATCATTTTTGTAACTTTTAGATCATTAGAGAGCTTTTCCCATGATTTGTCCATGGGATAGACCACCTCAGGTCTCCCAAATCGAAATATGGGAGAAGTCACTAAAATCGAAAAAAATCCTGGATGTGCATTTTGTAGACTCCGGGGCGGTCATCAAGTGTAGAAAGTTTAAAGTCGATCGGCTGAGAAATATAGCTATGGTAAGTCTTAAAAGTTGAAGTGAGGTGACCTTGTCTGAGCTAGCCTGGTACCTTGTTTGAACTAGTTTGTTGGACCTTGTTTGAGCTAGCTAGTAGTGTGACCCGGGGTAAAACATTTCAGGGATGGTGGAAAAATGATGGGGTGAGAGGTAGACACTTCAAGCGCGTTGCTGCGCACCATCGTTTTTCTGCTATCTGTAAAACCTTAGGGGGCCATCGATGGCCCCCGGTGGGCGAGGGTTAATAAGCTAAGTCTTGCAGCCAAGGTACGCTGTAGGATTTCGATAATGTTTCCGTCTTCAGCTAAAGCCCAACCACCTAGCACGAGCGGGAAGAGTGCTAAACTATTCTGCGTACAATTTTCACCGGCACTGAGCGATTCAGCGCTAGCCTTCCATCAGTCAGACTCTGCCTGACACAACCTATTTCCGCTAGGTGAAGGTTGGACGGCAGTGCGCGCGTGCCGTAAGAGCGCCGACCTGATCCTCCCGCCTCCGCGTCCGTCCGCCTGGTTGGATATGGCAGCCATCTGGCAGGGCGCGTCGTTAGCTCAGCGCCGACTCAAGCCGGCGAACTCGGCGGCAGGGGCATTTGCGACGGTCTGCAATTGGATTGGCGCGATCTGACAGTGGAAGCCGGCTTGCGCGTCGTGTTTGTCTTCCCAATAATTGGATAGCGGCCATCATGATTCTAGAGGCGGATGGGATCTGACCACCGAACTGAAGTTCCTGAAGGCTTCCGTAGGCTGGAAAGTTGGTAAGCCTCCTCAAAGCATCGAGATACCGAGTAAGTCTTGCTGTGTACGCTTTTCTTCTTGAATGGAATAGATAGTTTTGGCACAATGCTAAAAGAACAAATTATGAACGAAACATAGCTCTGAAAATCAGGAAACCACATTTTGTTTCCACCTCCAATCGCTCAAAACAAAGATACCGCCTCTTGTCTTGCTACGCTGGTTGACCCAAGCACGACATGTAATCACGAATCTGGCGGCTTGCGGTATATAAGGTTGCATGGCCATTTGTTAGCATCCATCACGTGACATGTGCTGCCAGATGGAAAGGGATTTCACCATGATTTGAAATAAGATAGTAAGCCGTCTACTTTGAACTTTAAAGCTTGTGGAAATGCTATACGGAGAGCTTTGGGTGAGACTAAGTATGCCAATAGTGGCTTCTTGACACGCTCTACAAAACTGCTGCCTATATCAGTTAAAAACCCACGCTAAAAGCGGGACATTGCCTTTTACCTGGCTCACTAGCAGCTAATTGTAAAGCTCATTTCCTCTGGTGGGTTGATTCGACATTCATTTAGATCAGAAGTCTCGGAAACTACTGGCTTTAGAAATTATGGAAGTGTTTTTTTATTAATCACTGCTGCGTAGGCTTATTCCGTTTTTCAGTTATGACGCGTTTTTGGAAAAACACAGCCAGGTATTCTAAGATATAAGATAATGCCCATGGGAAACATACTCTGCCGAAACGGTTTACTGTTTCTGACTGTATATTTGTTCCTAAAAGTTAGCAGGGCATGTTGTGCCCAGAAAAACGCTACCGACTAAGATAATCCATCGAATTTGCTCAGTTTTTTTTTAAGATTCAAATTCGCCAACAATCATAACCGTTGGTAAGCACAAGCGCCATTATTTTGTATTGGCACACAATTTTGAGAGCCAAAAGCCATGACAGCATATTTTGATTTGTTAGTTTTAGTCTAGTCCACCGCAGTCCAATGGCATAAAACATCAGATATGACCTTAAAAATCTACCGCACATCAATGGCATAAAACATCAGATATGACCCTAAAAACCTACCGCAGACCAATGGCATAAGGCATCGTATATAATTTTAAAATTCACCGCTGACCAATCGCACAAGACACCGGATATAGCCTTAAAATGTATCGCAGTCCAATGCACAGTGGGAACTTTTCCACTTCTAGCCTGAATTTGTTCCTAACGACAGAATCCACGAGTGAATTCTATCAATTTTGCTGGGAATCAGTTGACTAGTGATAAAGTAACAACATTTCACACTGCATTCAAATTTGGACTTAACACGCACAGAGGAGGGGGTCCTAAAGTGCCCCCAAAATCAATTTCCAAATTAGCCCTAATAAATAAAACGGGTCTCAACAATGCAACAATGACTTGTTGTTACAATATATGACTATCGTTTCTAATTTCATAGCTTAACACTGAAATCTATGTTCCAATTAACACGCGCAGTGGAGATGGGTCTGTTGTCAAAGCACAGTTGAGGGGGTCCTAAAGTGCCCTCTGATGTCTCAGAAACCAAGAGGGTTAGAAAAACGCCCGTTGGGGTGTGCATGGCGTCAATAGTGATCAACATTATGACCAGGTTTTATTGACCTTTGAATATCTTTAAGCTCAAACGAGTTCGATAAGATCAAATATGGGGCCTACTAGGGTACCTATTGGGAAATGCCGTGATTATGTGGGAAATAGCCGGTAGTACACCAAAAGCGGATTAAATTAATATAGGAAAGGCAACACAATATTTTTTTTTATAATTCTGAGGCCAAGGTCATTCAAGGTCAATGACCTATGGCCTAACAATATGCCATGCCATATTCACAATAATGTACAATTTAACCGGCACTACGGCAGCCTTTTTGGCGGGAATATATTATTTGACCTTGAAAAAGACTTCTGATCTTGAGCTGTGGCATTGAGCTTGACTATTGCCTATTGAAAGACAGTTTAAAGACCTCTTATCTTACCTTAACTATGAAATCATAGAAAAACATTCATACTGAATAATGCCATCTGACCGGAATACTGGGGTCAATGACCTTAACCTGTGACATTTGACTTTTACCTTCACGTGGGTTGACCTTGACGTATAACCTGATCATATGACGTTATGACGCCATCACTTGGTCTGCAGTGCAGGTGAACTGGTGCGACTGCGCGATTGTGACGGTCTCAAAATGTAGGTCTGACTGTGAAAGCTGTAAGTCGAAAAATTACGAACCGATTTTCAAAATTCCCTCACCAATGGACGCGCTCATAAACTCTCTCAAATGCAGTCGAGTAGCAATTTTCGGTAGAGAACCGTTCTCTGGACAGGGGCGCTTTAAGATCCCCTCCACTGCACGTGTGAAAATGTTATCATTATATTGTTTATTTTTGCTGGAAGAACTACTAAAGCCATCTCCGGTAAAAGCCGATAGAGTATCACACAAGTTATGGTGTGGTGCCGCACGTAATCGTATTCAATAGATTTGATCGGGAACATTTTGTCGGGGGCGGCATCCGGACCACGAGGTTGCCAATTTTCTGCGTGGAAAACCATCAGATGGAAACCAAAAATTATCAGGCGCGCCAAATTCTGTCGTAGGTGTCTATACACCCCCTCCTGCCTCCATAGTCGCATCTTGGGGGATCGGGATGAGAAGTAACATTTTAAGGGGTGGTATCGAACTTTTAAGGGGCGACGAAGTTTAATCGAAGGGGGAGTAACCCCACTTGCCCCCATTGAATCCGCCTATGGTGACACCACCTACCTACATCTAACTATCGCTAAAAAGTCCATAAATCCACAACCTCAGTGGCCTCTCTGTCATTGTGCCTGCATGGGCGCCGCGCCGGCCAGGCGCATTGTGGTAAAAATACAAACGTTTCTCCAAGAGTCGCAAAAAGTCGCAGGAATTTTTTGGGTTCGTACCTAAAATTGTCTGCCGTGTCCTAATTTATATATTTCCGTGCGCCAATCGACGTCACTAGTAGTTAAAACCTTACACATTTCTTGGAGGCCCGAAATTGAAAATGGTTAGAAACAAGGTCTAATACATTCTTATATAATTTTATTCCTACGACATTGTTTGCTAATCTGACAGTTATTTTGGACATAAAAGGGGTCAAGCTTTCTAAAAATACAGAATTTGGTAAACATTCAACCATATTGGACACCCCACTTGCGTTTGTATCTTGCCATCATTTTCTGGCATTGAAACAGGTGACACTGTATGTCCAACTTTCTCCTACTTTAGATACATTTTTCAACCACTTTTAGAAAAAGGAGACAAAATTTTTCTTCACCATCGTAAGAGTTAGACAATTTCCGACCAACTAAGAGCATATTTTGCCCAAAAATCGAATCTTTAACTTTTGATTGAATTCAGGCTACTAGTGGAAAAGTTCCTGCTGTGCAATGGTATAAGACGTCTGATATGACCTTAACATGCGCATTGACGGGGGCGGGTACCCGCCCCCCCTCGGGTTTTTCGCAGATAGCAGAAAAACGGCGGCGCGTAGCGCCGCCGTACTTGGTATACCTTTTCCCTCATCATTTTTACAACTTCTGTGAAAATTTTAAGGCTAAGTCATCTCAGGTCAGGTCACCATTACAGGTCAAGTGACCCGACCTCAAAAAAAGTTTAAGATAGCATAAGTCGGAGCAGGGTGAACTTATCCGATTGAAACTCATATCACATAATGGCCCCACCGAGTTCTCTAAAATATGTTCCGGTATTTTTGATATCGATGACCTAAGGTCAGGTACGACGCATGACCTCTCCATTGGAAATACATGGGAAAAATGGTTTTTACGGAATAACTCAGTAACAGATGGTGATAGAGCATTTATTTTAGCTGCATTAGACTCGCCTGGGCTTTGCAGTTCTAATGATATGCATTTTATATAATTTGACCCTGACCTGACCTCAGGTCAGGTCAAATCCTTGATTTGACCTAGCAAGGTCAAATTATATATCATTCGATTAGGCTTGCTAAGAGGATTCATATTGTTTAAGTCGTTTTGCTCTATCTTTACTTGTTCAGATTTAATGGCCGAAAAACTGAATTTACATGTTATCCCTATGACGGGCATGTTTTGACCTCTCGTGACCTTAAATGTGACCTGACAAAAAAATGGTTCAAATGTTTTCGATGGAGAAGTGGATGGGCAGCCCAACGCCGTTTACCGTTTTTCGCTACCTACCGTGGTTCTCGAGATCTTAGGGGGGCGGGTACCCGCCCCCCCGTCAATGCGAAGGTGGCTCAGACCCCCGTCAATGCGCGTGTTAAGATCTACCGCCGACATACGACAGTAAAAGTATGTAAGACTTGAAACATTACAGAGAAAGAGGACCTTTCAGTATAAATCAGTGTGGTTTTGCAGAAGATAAAAACATGTTTGAAAATACAACGCACTGGCTGGCCAAAGAGCTGCCTGGTATAAACTGCATGCTCTATCATGGAAAAGCATAGGTAGGAAGGGTTACTTCTGACTTTGTTAGATTGAAAAAGCAGTGAATCAACTGATTCTACCTGGTGCATAAATCTGGTGTGATGGTGTTATTTTCTTGAATTTGTTGTTTCAATTATAAATAATAGAGTTAAATCCCTTTCCATATCGATTACGTTCCGTAACGAGTTGGTTCGAATCGCATGTATAGGTGAATGGGTCCTAAAACCCAAAAGCAATTGGTATGTAACCCTCTCAGGAGCGAATCCAGGGGAAGGGTACCGTCTCCTTAACACGTGCATTGACGAGGAGGTGGGTACCCGCTCCCCTCGGGTTTTTCGGAGACGGCATAAAAACGGCGGCGCGTAGCGCTGCCGTACTTGGTATACCTTTTCTCTCATCATTTATCAATTTTTTCTTCAAAATTTTTACTTCAGGTCATCTCAGGTCAGGTCACCATGACAGGTCAAGTGACCTGACCCCAAAAAAAGTTTAAGATAGCATAAGTCAGAACAGGGTGAAATTTTCCGGTGGAAACTCATAGCGCATAATGAGCCCACCAAGTTGTCTAAAAAATATTCCGGTATTTTTTATATCGATTACCTAAGGTCAGGTACGAACCATGACCTCTCCATTGGAAATACATGGGAAAAATGGTTTTAACTGAATAACTTAGTAACAGATGGTGATAGCTCATTTATTTTAGCTGCATTAGATATGCCTTGTCTCTGCGGTTCTAATGATAAGCATTTTATCTAATTTTACCTTGACCTGACCTCAGGTCAGGTCAAATTCTTGATTTGACCTAGCAAGGTCATATTATATATATACATATATACATATATATATATATATACATATATATATATATATATATATATATATATATATATATATATATATATATATATATATGTGTGTGTGTGTGTGTGTGTGTGTGTGGGTATTATTCGATTCTGCGTGCTGCGAGGATTCATATAGTTTAAGTTGTTTGCAATAACCGAAAACCTTCATTTACATGTTATTCCTATGACGGCATGTTTTGACCTCTAGTGACCTTAAATGTGACCTGACAAAAAATGGTTCAAATATTTTCGATGGAAAAGTGGATGGGCTACCCTAAGCCGTTATCATTTTTCGCTACCTATGGTGGTTCCCGAGATCTTAGGGGGGGGTGGGTACCCGCCACCCCCCGTCAAAGCGAAGGTGGCACAGACCCCGTCAATGCGCGTGTTAAATACTCACTGGTCCATAGGACAGGCATTTCGTAAAATGGGACAGGAATTTCGGTAAAATAGTTGATTTCTCCCCCCCTTCATCTGGAGGACAGGTAAAGCAATTATTTATCGAATCACAGCCCATGTTTTGCGCCGAGACGAGAATGTGATGTGGTCCTGCCATAAACGGATTTAAAGTGAGATAGTCGTGTGTTAGAGCATGCCAAGAAACCACCTGATCGATATTGTCACTGTCCCAGAACTCACCGTTTGCGGAAAAGGATAAAAACTCACCGCCTATTGACCTCTTCCTCCCAGGTGGTCACGTGATTTGAGGTTGCACGGTCATAGAGGGAAGATCCCAAAAAATTGTCTCTAAAAGTTTGAGGCCCTGGTCACTCAAAGGTCACTGACCTCTGACGAAACAATATGACATATTTCCGATAAAGTAAAATTATAACTGGCCCCTTTAGCAGTTTTTAATCCAACTCAGAGTTTGGCTTAAAACTTTAAACTTGATCAGTGACCTTGCCCATGAATTTGATTAGCCTTAACTATGAAGTGATAGTATAACATGCGCCATGCTGAATAATGTCATCAATATTGGCTTAATAATGTCATTATCATTGGTCAAAGACCTTGTCTTATGACCTTTGGCCTTGACCTTGACTTGCACGTGGGTTGACCTTGATATATAATCACAATGATATGACGTTATTACGTCACCACTTGGTCTACAGTGCAGGCAAAATGGTGCGACCGCGCGATTTCGACGCTCTCAGAATAAAGGTATGACTTTGAAAGCCTATAAGCAACAAAACCATCGACCAATTTTCAAAATCATGTCATGAATCGATGCGTTCATGAGTTTTCTCAAATCTAAACAAGTAGCGTATTCTGGCAGAGAACGGTTCTCCGTCCACATTAGACTGATGGGTAGAGGGCACTTTAGGACCCCTCTACTGCACGTATTAAGGAGCAAATCGATCGCCCCCTCCCCTGGGATTCGTCTCTGATCTCCCTTCCACACACATATGTAGTTTCCATTTGGCTGAAGCATACTGGGTTCCACTCCGATACTCAATGTTTTGATTGAGATTCAGAGCGACCCGAGAAAGCACTAGGCTCCCATTTCCCAGCACAATGAATTGGCTGACTGACTTCGGCAAACTTGTGCAGCTGCCTTGGGTTGGAACTAGTCACGTTATGATTGAATGTGTTGTGTCGTTTCCGAGCGGTGCGAGCGTGGCCCGCCAGTGAGAGCGTGCGTCGGCGCTGCTGCAGCTTCCCGGCAGCTTCCCTCGGAGGCACGCGCCAATGCTGTGGGATGGCGGCACAGTCGGCCCGCGAGCACGGCGCGTGATGGGGCGGTGCGTCCGGAGAGGGCCACGTGACGCAAGCACGTTAGACCGAGCTATTCACGTGTTTAGGTAAGCTGTGGCTGGAGCACTAGAGGGAGTGAAAACAGCCTTGGTGTGTTTCCAAAGTCAGGTGCCGTGATATGATATTATATTCCAGTGTCCACAGACACACATGTCGTGCTTTCCTCCGAGTGTATCTAGTCGTGCTTTCCTCCAAGTATATTTAGTCGTACTTTCCTCCAACTGTACTAAGTCGTACTTTCCTCCAAGTGTATTTAGTCGTAACTTCCTCCAAGTGTGTTTAGCTGTACTACTTTCCTCCAGGTATTGATGTCAGTGACCTTATCGGGGAACGGGATCCAGAACTCACTACGTGGCAGCCTAGGGTTATCCGACGTCCTGTTGTTTCTGCGATTGGGGCTTGATCCTGTGATGACAGATCTCTCTTCAGTATTTTGCACGAACATGACTAAGGTTTTACGGTAATTTTTCAAGTATTTTCCCTGTGGTGGAGATATGTAGCACCACTTTGACGTGGCAAAGCTGGGCCTAGATTCTGAATTACATAAATTATGTTTGGTAGTCGAACAGAGGAATTTGAACAGATATTTACTGTGATTTGGGAGATTTGCCATCACAGTCGTGCATAACTATTGTTTTTTTAGGTGCCCGGTAAATCAAGCAGAAGGCCATTATCCTATTTCTTCGAAAAATGTATGAAAAACGAGTACAGGATGAAAAATCAGCTCACTTCACTTGTGCATCATCAGGAGTTTATGCATTAATGCCTACATTTTTAATCCACATAGAACTGAAGCATAATTTGCAGCTCATATCCCTTTTTCCTAATTGGTTTTAATATGTCTTCAGCAGAAACGGGAAAGTACTATAATTTTTTTTTAAAGGAAATATATTGGTTTGAGGAACAATACTCTTTTCCACCCTCATTTACTCAGCTTGTGCCTGACGAAGCATCTTTTTCAGGTGTCGGTCAGGTCCCTGTTTTTTCAGCATCAACATTCAGGTTCCAAAGTCAAGACTCCAACTTGAAAGATAGTCTTAACATTCCTCACGACATTAACACTAAGTAACTAAACAAGCAAGGTAGAGAATGAAGACGGAATACATGGTGGAATAATGCGTGTGTGAGTGAGTGGATGCCTGTCCGTATTGATGTGTGTGTGTGTGTGTGTGTGTGTGTGTGTGTGTGTGTGTGTGTGTGTGTGTGTGTGTGTGTGTGTGTGTGTGTGTGTGTGTGTTTGTGTGCTTGTGCTTGTTATTGTATTAGAAAAGTGGGATGTGTATGTGTGTGAGTGGGCAGAGGAAGAAAGGTGCTAAAGGTTATAGCTGTGATCCTATTTGAATGTTTCATCGCCTTAGGCTTGCGTCTGGGCTTCGTTATTTCTCGACGAACTTCTGCTCCCGTCCCCTTATTTTAGACAGATACTTTTCAATTACAAGGTACTCTTTGAGGCTCGGCTGCAAGTCAACGCAGTTCAGTCGTTGGTGGTATTCTCGGTTTTTTCTCAAATATCTGACGATGGAACTCTTCATTCTTGTTCAGCGGCAATCAGACTTCCTTTAATTTAGTCATTCATTTTGATAGACAGCTTCTGGAATGGACATGCGGCGCGTACCTCCTGCATGTATCAGCCCCATAAATAATAATCAGGGGCAAACAGTACAATAACACCCAAAAATCACCCCCTGAGGAGCAAAAGGTGACATCATGTGAGCGAGATTTGAAGGGCGAGATTCGGGCGAGGGCAAGGGCGAGATTTGAGCCCCCAGCGCCACACTCTAGATACTATTATGCTGTCACCGGCATGGTCGGCGGACATCGGCCAACAACCAGTAGTGTCGGTGTAGGCCACTTTTATCCCCAAGAGCCTTTTATCCGCTCGGTGGTTTCTCATTGGTCTACCGTAACTGGAACCTGGTGCTTGGTAACGTTACCGAAACTTTGGACACTTCTTTGCTTACTGATTGCTTGTTGGTCAGGGCGTTACCGGAATGCAACCAGGAAATAGCGTGCCGCCAGGAAATAGTAGGTGGCGTAACTTTCACATTAGCTGTGATTTCTTCTTTAATAAGAGCCAAGTATCAGTTGAAACAGTGGTTCAAAAGCATTGGTGACTTTGATCTTTGATGAACTGAACTGAAGTCATTGTTTGAACAAACAAGTTTCCGTATGTTTTCCCGTATGGTCTACTGTAGACGGTTTCCACTTTCCTATGCCAGATCCGTAACTGAAAATGACAGCTCTTCGATTCAACCATTAATCCTTTCTTGCTTTTGTCAGTTCTAATGCCTTTGAATACAGCTTTGAAATAGCTGTTTTTGCGCCGGCATCAGTGCCAGCGCCAGTTGTCCCATATACCAGAACTAAGGGGCGGGTCCAGGGGGAGGGGACAATCTGGCCATGCCTCTCAAGCAAAATCAAGGGAGGCCAAACCCTCCTTTGCCCCTCCCTTTCCCTCTCCAAAGTAATATAGTGTTACATGATTGATAAATTGCGAGGATGTGTCCGTCAGTAAAAACATATTCAAGGGTTTTTTCACCAGGAATCCATGTGAAAAATTGGCTCACTGTAACAGTTTAATTTTGGCAGACGCCACCCCTATGGTTTGAAGTTTTTTTTCTCGCTGACAATGGTTTGCACCCCTCCCCTCCCCTCCTCCCACACCGATCGACTGGATCCACCTCCGCCAGAACCTTGACCATCTCCAGCTTGCTGCTGCCAGAACAAATGTTTGCTTTTGAACCATTGTACAACCTCTGGTCGCTATGTTATCTTCATGCTCAGAGATCAGCAAATCTGTGAGCATAGAAACAGTATATTTAAAAAAACAGTGATTTTTCAAGTGTTCTCTAGTTATCCTGCGCCCAGATATTCAAACCCTGCAATACTGGGTGGCATCAGCACAAAATATATGTGTCTGAAGGCGGACTCCACCAAATTATTTACTAAAAAAAATCATGATTTCGAATATGATTTACTTATTCAAATCGACGCTAGGAAGTTCCTATGATGTATTGCACCATAGACATTGCCTCGTACCATACGAAAAAAACCATACGGCCGTCGATCCCTCCTTGGTGTCGAATCCTGGCTACGCCACAGAGAGTATGTAACAAACCTGCGATTTTCTTGTGCTCTGTCCATATTCGGCGAGTCTAAATTCTCTCGGGAAATCTCTTGCGAGGATGGGAAAGGCCGAAAGTTTTGATGCAGCACCAGCTGAAAATAACACCGAGCGCAAAGCCACACATTCTTTTACTGTTAACATTGCACAGTTCTTTAGACGAAGCTTCAAAATAGATGCCCTCCCTCTCCACCCCCCTCCACCCAATCACACATACACACCCACTCACACACACACACCTTCTTGTTCTAGTGGTGACACCCATGATGGCAAGCAAACAACATCGGCGAGAGGAAGAGGGTGCAACTCTGCGTTCTCGCACAAATCCGTATTCACCCGTCAGGGCAGAGATACCGTGGGCTGAGTTGCCACGGAGTCGGCGTGTCGGACCATATCACATCAGTTATGTACCCAGGGGTGATGAAGCCAGAGCCTCCGAGAGGCAGCAGCTCTGTGGACGAGATTACCTGCTCAGGTAGTGATCCCATGGGAGCTTCTGATGCCGGGCTGCGAATCTGTGCAGCCACTGGCCTTTTGCCATTAAAAATGGCGTCTGTACGTTTCCCCGTAGACTTTTAGAGCCGCAGTCTCCGGTCTGAGCTGATATTTAGCATTACGGCACGGTAATTCTGGATGCGGTATTGTTGAGGGATCCGTGGGAGACATTTCTCAGCAGCCATAATGGAGGCCATCTCTGCTCCTTCCCGACCATTTAATGTGGTCAAGGCTATCTGTGCACACCTCATGCAACGAGCATTGTCCCATGGGCTTTCCAGACACATTTTGGCCACTGTAATTGACATGAAAATGTGTTCAGCTATTGTTTGACTCATTACTATCACTTTCTCCACTCATTAGAAATCAAATAATCACTCCCCTGCCAGCTGAGGCATGAGGTCTACCTTTTTTCTAAAAGTTACCCTGCTCGATTAAAAGGCAACCGGGCAATAATATTTTACAATAATATGTTATATGTGAATAATATGTTAAAATATATAAGGGCACAAGTGGCAATAAATATTACAGGCTTATTGCAAACCCAGTCGATCAATATCCAGACGCATGAAAACTTATTCATCGATCAGCTAAGCAGGCCCCAGAGCTGGCGTGTTAGTTAAATTGACGAGGCTTGAGAAGAGCGCAGATGATGAAAGACGAGATTTAAAACATGATTTACCTCTTTGTGTAAAATCATTCTACTTCATAATGCAAGTGGTGATGCGTCCATTATTCAGTAGCTCATAAAGTGGTGTTTTGGAAAGCAACGCATGCAATTGTCAATTTCTGTCTAACATTCTGTGCTTATTGCTTCCAGAGAGTTTCACGCCACTTCAAGAGCAGCCCAGCAAGTGTGGCGATGTTTTGCAGTTTCTGCTTCAGTGCTGTCTGTATTTTGGGTAAGTAGGCTCCCTTAAGTGGAAATACACAACCCCTTCGAATATTTGAGATGCTGCTTGTTCTTGCTCGTGCGCAAAGAAACCCAAGAAACAAGGAAAACGCTGAATGGTGAGGATGATAATAATTTTGGGGGCTTATGGTCGCAGCGGATGCAACAACAGCCAAGCTGATGTGGCGCTGTCGGCTCTTCTCCTCTTGGAAGGGTTTCTCAGGAGCCAGATTGCTCCTTACGCAGGAGGTGCACCGGGCCTTGAACTCGGGTCGGCCACGTGGAAAGCGAGCTCGGTGCCACCGAGTAGCAATTAGTGATTAAGCGATTAAAGTAACCTAACATCCCAAACGAATGTTGGCCTTCGCTTACGTGTTTATCAATCTGTTCCAATCTAAACTCAAGGGGGAATTCTGACCCACGGCCGGGCAGGACTAGGTCCCGTTTTTGCTCCTTTCCAGCTCCAGGCTGGTGCAATGCCCCTAGTGAGGATTAACTCCTTTGCAATGACGCTGCTTGCTCAGTTGGGTAATTGCTTCCCCGGGGAGCAATTGCAGGTTACTTGCGGACGGATTCTATCCAAGGGCTCAAGGCTGATTAATGACGGCTAAACCAGGTTTATTTGTTTCACTGGTAAGCGACAGTGCTTTATTATTGCATGAGTGTCTGATAGGAGACTTCATCATTTGTGTTGTGTCCTCAAAAGCATGTTCCTTGCTGTTTAGTATGCTCCCTTTTCATTTTGAGCCTGTTTTGTAACTTTTTAGCTAGCTTTATTGAAACTTTTTCATACCCCAAAGTTATGCTTAAAAATATGTTATCCCCGAAGGCTTATCATCATCTCCTGACGAATATTTCGCTAGCTAAAACAGTGAACTGTTTAACAGCTCACACGCTATTTGACTTCAGATATTTCAAGACGAAAGGAAACATTTTGTTCAGGTTGAAATTAAGTAAAGCTCTTTGTGTCAGGGATGTGATGAAAATGTTAAATTAAGTTTTTTTTTACACACACACACACACACACACACACAAAAAAAAAAACACACACACAACACACACACACACATACATACAAGTATGGTTAAAACACAAGACAGGAGAAACGTCCGCATTCAAGTCCAGCGGCAGGCGCCGAACGATACTCCTGAGATCAAATATGAACACAGGCAGAGTAAAAGAAAGGCCTCAGAAGAGTGACAATGGGAGAGTGCCGGGAAGAAGGTAAAGGAAGTGTCGAGAGAGATGTGGTACCGATGAGACTGTGAGACGGTGAATGAGACGCGATGCCGTGTCGGGCTGTGAGCCTCGAGAAAACCAGTCCCTAGCTTCCTTGATATCTACATTCAGCTCTGCATGTAAGTGTTTTCATAGGGTCTGTGACAAATATCAGAGGCCAGAATACTGAATTTAAACATATAGAAAGGAAATACTGAACATCGAACGCTGACATAAAATATTCTGATCTGAAACATGAAAATATTGAATGTAAATATTGCAAACAATATGGCATAGTCATGACAATAGCTATGATGGAGACATCGAAGTAAAAAATAGTGGATATAAGTATTTAGAAAACAATTTCAAACAAAACGCCATTAATCATTAAGCATATTTCTGTTTTGTTTTGCTATCGGTGTGACTATGCATACTGTGGTGTATTGGCCGATTTTGTGGGTGCAGAGGGGAGGCTGCATTTGAGGGGAAACTGTGCTGCAGTTGTCGACCACTAACCGCAGCCAAAAATGGGGAAAAGGAAAACTAAACTGAGTCAAAAGATTTTGATATTACATCAAATAAAATAATCAAATTCAAATGTTGATCTAATGATGTCTCAGAATCGAACATCTGCTGCATGTATGTGGTCATTTGCTCTTATCTGAATTAGCTCTGTGGGGGATCAGGCAGCCTGCACGTGCCACGACACGGAGAGGTGGATAGTGCGCCGCCCCCTCCCCGCGTCTGCCGCGATCGAAACTGTAACGAGATGCATGGGCACTAGTCCGCAGAGATGCGCTGAGAGCCCGCCGCCCGTCGCCGAGAGCCCACAAGTGGGTTCCGGCAGCCCGCGTCGACTGGAGAGCCCACCTAACGAGCAGCGCCGTTCCCGGCCGCCCGACGCCCTTCGTCGAAGACGACGTTTTTACTGCAACCGCCAGCGGCCGCTCAGCGGAGACGGCGGCGACCGGTCGGCCGTCAGATTTTACTGCGATCGTGACATAACTCTGCGGCCGCCTCCAGTCGGGCGGAGAGCGATTTCGAAGCGGACTTGGCATAAGATAGCCGATTGTGTGACGAGGGTAGGCGCTCAGCTGGACACTGGGGGAAAGTGTCTCCATCATAACGATGGTTCGAACCGTCTCAGGCATAAGGTTGTTGAAAAGCCTAGCGTGTGCAAAAAGATCTAGAATGATTTAAGACACGGGAAGTGTTACTTTGCTGGCGAGGTGTGTGCCAGGAAATAAAAATACCGGGAGACTGAAAAGTGTCAAGCAAAACTGAATGTCTATAGAACGAAGAGGCATAAGAGGAGAGTATGAGTGAAAGTCTGAGTTAAAGCTATGGCCCCCTCATACATAAACAGCCCAGCATGATGAAAATCCTTGATATTCTTACTCTATTTTACACATTTATTATATATACGTATATTGTTTTATATTTCATTCCTTGTACCTTGGATATTATACATTTATGGTTTATATTTTCGAGGTCCGGACAGTCCGCTAATCTAGTCTGCTATCCGGCTGTTCCGCTAATTGCAGACTCTAAATGGTAACGGATTGGTGATAGCGACTTCTGAAATCAAACAGTAGTAGGGTAGCGGGAAGCGGACTAAAAAGATTTACACCTCTGCCGCAACCGACAGCCTGATTAGAACTCCTGTTCAGAGGACTGACACTTCCTCTCCCCCAAAATCACTTGGAATGGAGAGTGCGAGGGACTTTTGCGGAAAATAAAAGGAGATTGAATAAACTTTGTTGGTGTGATTTTGTTTGCATATCTCAGAATAAAACATATTATTCTGCTTTAAGGGCCCGTACATAAATCCTAACGCATAGAAGGAAGGGTAGGGGAATCAGCGTCAGCGTTACCGAAAGTTACAGGTAAAGGATGGAGGCTGGTCGCGACCGTGACGTAACGATCGCAACTTTGGGAAATGTGAAGGTAAACTGGAAAAATGGCGAGTTGAGCTAGGACTGCATGGGCGTTGTAGTAGGAAGACGGGGGAACGTGTCTCCCCGCTTCCAATCAGCAGTGCCTAATTTCAACCATATCGAGGAGTGGTTCAAATGTTTTTGGGATCAAATTTGTCGGGGCGGTGTGGGAAAGGACTACTGGACGTCCCGTGGGGGCCACCCGGGCCACAAATGAATTACTTTGCACAACTTTTTTAAATGAAGATTTCTTTAGATTTTTAGATGGACGCCAATTCTCTCTATTGTTGGGTTAGTTGGTCCCTATTGTTATAGTATTTGTTGGGAGTGGCCCTAATAAAATGAAATAAAATAAATTCCAAGACAATTCCCTGCCAAACAGATTGTCTGGGACTGTCCACAGATGACACCGCCCTAAATACGGCGGAATGATGTGGATGCTGAAATTTTGTTTCGTGCAGACCTCTAGTCTCTTCTCTTCTTCTATTTGTGTTCAGTCCGGCGCGCGTCCGCAGCCGGTTTACGTCCAGAATGCATCTCTTTCTGATGCGACATGGTGCCAATAAACGTCTCAGGTACCGATGGCGTTCTAGAGAACTGGGCCACGTCCGCACAAGGGTAGGGACAGGCTTGGAACAACACGACACAAATGTGGAAATTAGGTGACCAGAAGCAGGAGCTTCGTTGCCAGAAAAGAGAAGCCAGACCGCTAGCAAAACCTGACTAAAATGATATCCATAAGCGGTTTCAAGAGACAGGTATCCCCCAATCGACCTACCCAGTGCCAGTCACACTACCTACTGGCGCTGCCCTGGAACCACCCAGTGCACTCTGATGCCTTACCATACAAAACCTTACTAAGCCCAATGGCGGAAATATCCCTTCCTTCTTTTCAAGGGGTTCTCGATCCGACGTTATGCAGTCCCTGGCGGCAGCTCCGCCTGAGCGTTAGGAAGCGTTACATGGGAGAAGGGGAGTAAAAAAATAACAAAAATATGCGTTACCTAATTTATCAAGAGCCCCAAAGATGCAAATAATTATAACTTTACATTAAAATGTATTTATAAAAAGCGATTGTTTTGTTAGGGGAGGGATGACACTTTAGCAGCGCTCCGTAATAAAGTGATAGCGGAGAAGCGGAGCAGCGGGTAGCGGTTTCGCGATTCTGAAAAGAGAAGCGCCAGCAGTGGTAGCGGCTGCAAGTAGCCAAGGTAGCAGAAGTGGTGGTGGAGGTTTAAACAATTTGGTTGCAGCTTCCATCTCCAATCTTTTCACGCCGATACGTTGGTTTGCGGAAGATATCGCCATCGCAATGGCGGGATTTTCTGTTACCTGCGTTCACACGATAAAACGATTTTTTAGGATGGTCGACTCACATGCCACAACCTCTGGTCATGAATGCTGGAAGATCGGGGAAAAACTTTATTCCAAAATTGTTTCCCGCCTTGATTTTTCATACGCACCTGACAAGCCATGTTAGCCGTTGATGTCGCCGCACAACCACACTTTCAAATAGAATATTAGCACCAGTCGTACTATTTTTGGTGACGTAACCGCTAGTTCTATCCCTTGAAATTTACATTGAGGCAGAGGAGGCAAAACAATGGGATATTCAATGCCCATTTTCCTCCTAATTAGAGAGGCTTACGCTCTGTTGTATGTATGCATGTACAACATACCTAAACCTTAGCGACAGCCTCGCCAAAGTGTAGAGCTTGGAAAGCTGAGAGCCCTGACAAATGATGGGCTTGTTCAGGGGCGGACGTAGGAACACAGTTTGGGGGGCCAACTCGGGAGATCTCGTAAAAACATAGTCTTCTTTAAGGTAATCGGCCAAAATTTTGCCATTTGAGGGGCATGGCCACTCGTCCCCCCCTCTGCGTCTGCCAGTGGGCTTGTTGGTTTGAGGTTCCAAAAGCTTCTTTTCTATGGGAGCTTCACTGTCTAAAGACCATTCCAGCAGAGGTCCTATAACTGGAACCCTCCTTAATGCCCTGCTCGGGACCCACCAGAGTGGGAAGTCTGCGAAATGGAGCTTTGGTTAACTGCAAGCTCTGACAAATTTTTAGCTGGTGTGAGCACTATTGCGTCATTCGCAACTGATATGTTGTTAAAACTGAAAATTAATAGTTTCTAAGCTGGAAGATATCAGCATGAGGCCTGGAAGCTGGGCCTCCTAACTAGGAGCCCGCCAGCTTCCTGAGTAGAGGCTATCCCGGGAGAAAGAACCTCCTGTCCGGATTCCATGGCTCGTTTCAGGCTGAGTAGTTTCCTGGATGATGGAGTTTCCGCCGGCTGGTAACCCAGAAAGGGAACCAGAGAAGAAGCGTGTTGTCAACGTGGGCCCTCCTGGCTCCCGGTTGCAGCTTTATTGGTTATGAGTGTATGTACCTGTTTGAGCCATGAGGGTAGGTCAAGTGGACCTTTTGCTTGCTGTGATCTCTTAGGCTGTTGTCTGTTAACCACATCCCTGTGTATCTTACTGGCTGCAGCCGATTTGTCCTTGAAGGCCTGCTGAACAGGGGGCCTTGTTGGCTTAAATCGCGCTCTTATCGGGGGTAAGCCCCTCCTTAGGTGTATAAAACATGGCTCGAGACCGTGGTAGAAGTACTTTGCATAGCAGATGAGGTAGTACGTAATGCACATATTTTGAAACAAAGACAGTGGCAGCGGACCACCGAGCTGTGACCTATTTCCGGAAGCACGTAAAGAAAATTTTCAGTTTTTAGGTTTTTGCTGCGTTCCTACTCGCCTAACTTGGATAAAGACCTAATGTGGCCTCAGGTGAGCCTCGGTGACCTCCGCTGACCTGTTTTCATCTCAACACGCGCATGCATGGGCTTCGAAAGTGGAGGACGCGTCCACTAACCCCAACTTGCAAGCCAGGGGGATGTGTCCCCAAAATTTTGGTCTTAAACTTGGCATCATAGTAATGAGCATTACTCAAGAATTCGAATATGTAGCATGATCTTGAAGGTCATTATTTGCCCTGGACCTAAGGTCAAGGTCATGGCGCATATGATTGGGATCCCTGAGTCAAGACGAACACATCAATGTTTTTTGTTTTGTTCTAGGTCTAATAGTACCCGAGCTAGTATCATAGGGGGTCTGATCGGACTCCCCCTCCCCCGGCACTGGTGTATACGAAAAGAGCCCAGGCGGTGGCGGGTTAAGAAACTACATGCATACCTTGCCACCCATGGTCCTACGTCAGTAATCTCGTCACAGTACCATCCCCCAGCCGCCGCGCACTGGGACCTTACCCCACTGACTGCGGCACACCTTCACATCACATAACATCCACATCGCCTGATAACTTCCAGCCTAAAGCGAGGAAATGCCTCGAGGGTGTTTGACTGGCTGCCTTAACAAGCCTTTCATAAAAGACCTTGTTAGGACTCAGGCACCCTGGCTACAACTGCGGCATTTGTGATCTCTCCCGGTTGGCTTTAAAATAGTCAGAAGAGTCTCGATTTCCAAATCTGCTGGTTCAGCTCGACCATTGAATGGTGCATCGACAAGAGCTTTCAACAACTGACCTGCAGTTTTGTCTTCTTTCTGATTTCGGACCTAACGCAGTAAGTTTGCACGTGCAGATTTTACGCACTGACCCATATTCGTAAAAGAAGACCCGTATTAGTAAATTTGCCTGCCTCTGCAATGATCTCTAGAAATGGGTACTCCGTTGTCATACTTTTCGTAGCAATCGGTTCAGTAGGTGTGAAGAAATCGCGATCATTTTTTATGACTTACAAATATAGGTACAACACCGAGCCTGAATGGTTCCCCTCGGGGTCTGTACTCGCTTGTTTGTTATTGCTGCCAAGTTCAATCCGTCTGAAAACTTAAAAAGAAGTTTTAAGTACGTCTTTTGCTCAAATGGCTTGAATGTATGTACGGCAAACCTCCGAGCAGAGCATATATATATATATATATATATATATATATATATATATATATATATATATATATATATATATATATATATAATACTTCTCTACATGTTTCAATACCACATGTTTAGAAGTGTAAGAGACCCAGTACCAGTCTCGGGAACATAGGCAGATCCAGGAGGTCTGAAGGCACGTGCTGTCCTAACCCGATCGGCCTTGAGCTCCCTTTGAAATGACCTCAGCGCTTCCCTGAAACGTTATTGGCGCTTCCTGTGTAATGATTGCTCCTTCCAGCTTACATCTCAAGTGTCATTTTCACGTTTGGTCTGAACGCCAGCGTTGTGCCCGCGCATGTTTCTTTCCTTAGATCGCTTAGCTGTGATGATGAGCCACGTTCAATATCGGCGGGCCGCGACCAGCATACACTATAAGGTGTAAATGTTACCTTCCAGTGCAATTTACGACCATTTCCGCGGGTAGGTAATTAGGAGGTCATCTCAGGCAGGCGTGCCATAAAACGTCATGGAACCTAAAATATGTTGTGAAGCATACACTCTGTACGTACTGGTGTAAGACGAGAACATTGACTGATGTACTATTGTAGGTCCACCATCATTGATCCATGATTCGTTTGCCTGAACAGAACCACCAAGCCCCACCCCTGGGGGGACTTCCCTGACTCTAATACCCGCGGGGCACATTTAGAACTCTGATTCGGGCACAGACTGGATCGGTGTTGTTTCGGCCTTGCACTGTTTTCCTGGTGTGTGCTGTTTTGTGTTCATAGAGACAGCACGGGTATGAATTTAAAATATCCGATCCAAATTCGCTCTAATACAACATCGATTAGTGAACCGAAAAATGAATGGCTCACGGTGGAGACGCAGACTATGAGACATAGGAAATCGGTACCGTCCTAAGAGAAGAGGAAAGCGAAAACATGACGCAAGGAGAGATCTCCAAAGGGCAGCCTTTACACAGGTGATGACACGCATAAAGCGTTGAAAGGACTTGGCGGCGAGGAGAACCAAAGCACGGCACGCGCAGAGGGTGAAAGCGGCAAACTTGTACCAACCGACACTTAAATGTTACACCTGAAACACAGCCTCTTCCCTAAGATGCGAGTATCGGCGCGTTGGCGGTGAGAACTGACACCCTCTGACAGGTTCCGCCATTCAAAAGTGACACCCTTCTGAGCCCCTGACATGATGCCCCCTCCCCCCCCAACCGCAAATCCTGGATCCACTCGTGCTGGGACGTCGTCAGGCCAACCGCCTAGCACAAAGGGCACAAGTGTGAGCTCCGAAAACAGCTACGAAATCCTATGTGTTACAATCAATTTAAATGGATACATTGAGAAAGTTTGTATTTTTCCGTGCTTGAGTTGTCTGCAAAAATTTTCTAACAACACTGAAGAGGCAGTATGCTCTCTAGTATTTCTTTTGAGGGTCAGCTGTCTTTGTGACTGCATATACAAAAAAATAAATATATATATATATATATATATATATAGTTTATTTTTAGTTTATTTTGTTTGAACATGAACAAGAATACCTAAACATCGTGTGTTTCCAGTCTCTATAGATTGTTCTGCTGTGGCTTCTGCGTGCCTGTGAGTGTGATGTGTTGTGTTTCATTTCGTTGATTGTTCTCTTTTCCTGTTGTAGGGAGTGTCTGTTCTCTCACGGGTGTAAATGAGCGGTTGACTGTTCATAACAAAACTTAAGTCAGCGAACGAAGAAATAGTCAAGTATAATGCAGCTATAAGCTTAAAACTTGGTCAATTTCGGGACACCCTAAAGACCCATGCCGGTGGAAAGTTAAAACTCCATTCCTGTTCTTGATCTGCTGAAAGAAAAGTGTCTTCATTGTCTTGTGCCCGTTCGTTTCTCCACAGCCGCCGCATATGCAGAACAGTGGGACGGCCCCGTGCTGCACCGCCAGCCGCCCCTGGTGGTGACCTTCAGTAACAGCTCTGGGGCGGAGGTCACGTGTCCGGTGACCGGCCGTCCGCCGGTGCGTGTGACCTGGCAGGACCGGTATGGAGTCACTCTCACCAACGTGCCCGGGCTCAGGCAAGTGAATGGTGGAGGTCGACAGCCCTGGCTCTCCCGGATTAACACCGCCGGAAACTTGGCAACTGTTCTCGGGAAGCTAAGTCCCTGGTGTTTTTAATTGTCCTGTGCGGAAATGATGCAGTCGTGGTTGTGAGGGACAGATTAAGCAAAAATCATGTGAATGAGATGGAGATGCCGCGTCAGCTCATTTTCCATGTTTCTTCTGCGTTTGAACAATCTCGTCGGTAGCCTTGGCCCATCATCGACCGTCGATCGGTAATAGACCTTCGGTCCTCGATACCGACCCTTCGCCAATACGTTGACGTAGATTCGCGCAGAGAACGGGTGAAAAATGCGAAAAACCTGGGTGGAATACAAAAGTGGAGGGGAACGTCCCCCTGATTTGGGAGTTGGGGGACATCCCCCTCCCCTGCCCTGCTTTCGACGCCCATGGACATCACTCGTCACAGGCCGCTGCTCTTTGACCTTATCTATGGCGGCAAATACGGCTCTACAATGTGTATAAATGTGTTCAAATATCGAAGCAAATAGAAGCAGGATCAAAGTTTCAATACTATGTAACAATAAAAAGTATGTAACTCGATTTACGCCGTTTTGCTTTCATTTCCTGTGGCAATTAATGGTGAGGCTACGGGCAGCTTCATTACGCTCTATTTACGTCCCAAGCATGGAAACGCACTTATGAACGCGCGTCGCTAGGAGTCTGCCTTCTGGACTCTCGGTAACATGAGTCGATAAGTCTTCTCCCGCTGCCGGTACGAAAATAGAGCGTAATGAAGCTGCTCATGTAACCGCAGTACATAACAGGAAATAAGTCGGTGGGAAACCTTAGACCTTATCCACTTCTATCCAAGGAACTATGTTGTACTTCCATTTTGATGCGAGCTAGATAGTTATTGAGTTTTGCTTGCATAGTGTTTAAAGGGAATGTGGCACCTTTATAACGTGATTTTAACTGAAATAGCCAAGTTGTAAAGCATGCCGGAAACCCGGTACTCGATATATCATTTGTTTTGAAACTCAAAAGTTTCGTGGAAAAAAACTAAAAACTTACCTGAAATGTACCCCACATGTACCCCAGCCAGGCGGCCACAGTTGTCAGCTATTGGTGTGACGACAGCGCTGATGTCACGGTGAGTAATCAAACAATTGAAGCCCTTGAAGCCAATTGAATATGGTAGTAGTTGCCAGATCATGACGTTATCCACAGGCAAAGGCTTATTTATCACTCTAGAGGAGCACTTTAAGTATCAAAATATTGAGCTCATTGTACCTTTTTCAGAGAAATCATAGAATCGTCCATGATTTCTCTGAAAAATTTACAATAAGCTCAATATTTTTATTTTTAAAATGCGCCTCTAAGGAAAAAATTATCTGCCAGTGGATGATGTCATAATCTGGCAACCACTACCATATTCCATATGCTTCAAGGGCTTCGATTGGCTGATACTTGCCGTGACGTCAGCATATGTCATCACACCAACAGCCTGACAACTGTGGCCTGCTGCTTGAGGTATGTATGTACATGAGTGGTACATTTCAGGTAGTTTTTAACTGTTCTCTGCGGAAATTTTGAGTTTCAAGACAAATAGTACCGGGTTTTCGGCATGCTTTATAACTTGGCTATCTCAGTTAAAATCACGTTATAAAGGTGCCACATTCCCTTTAATACAGACGAAGAAGCTAAAGTTCCTACGGAAAAAACGAATGGCAGAACGTGTCATCATTACGCAGGGTAGACTCAGCGTTTGATTTATAGATAGATTATTGGAGATCTATGGAGGAAACCTGCAATCTTTCTAAGCCACTCAGCGCACACGTTCGAGCTGCGCGCTATCATCTTGTATCTGGTTTAGCCCTAACTAGAAAATGTCATGTTTTTCCTTAAAAACATATATTTGTTTGCTTTTCGCTTTAAATTTGTACTCATCGGCAGCTAAAGATTTTGTAAACCCACTCTCCCTTAATTGTGCCTGTCTCTTACGAGCACTTCCGCACGGAGATAGAGTCAGATGGAAGCATATTCGGGTGTAAATCCAAAGCAGCTATCCTGTGATTAATATATTGCTCAACCATGAGCCCTTTATCCCGAAAAAGCAGCGTCCATGTTTCCTAAGATAACTACGGAGGGCGATAGATTCACATTATTTCTGTTGTCATCTGGAAGATTATTTACGGTGCTTGATTAGGTATTCACCCCGAGAGCACTCATGATAACGCTGCCTACCAAAAGCTTTGGAAAATGACATATTGGAACGCACAGTGGAGAGACTTTAGTTTTCTTAAGTCAACTGGTGCACAACTTTTTAAGATAAACCAGGAGCAGCATCGAAGCGTAGGCACAAGCTTGAAGTGCTGACAAAACTTCTTAAATATCTGGCTTGCAATAATCATACATGTCTCAGCTTATAGTCCAGTCAAGTTAGCATTTTTATAATGGGAACATGTCATAAAATTCGGACCCCGCCATAAGATACACCATTGTGTTTGCAATTGATAGGGGCGTAACATATCCAAAATCCGCAAAAATTTACCGAGCGGATATTTTATAACAGGGGTGCAGAGTCCACGTGCCAGAGAAAAACCAGAAAGCTCAAAGTATAACGTTGTGGTGTGTCGAGCCTGCAACATCGTCCCAATGGCTATAATTTTTGGGAAGCAGGTACAAATGATGCTGGCCAATTCAAACAACATTAGCTGGCCGGTGGCCTACCCTCGGTTTGCACGTGCTGCACGTGCAAAGTCAAAATGTTGCAATTTTGTCCTTATTTGCAGTGCTTCCGTTAGCTCTCTTGTCGATGTTTACTGTCGGATTACTGTTTTTGTTTGTCATTTCATTACGCAACATGTGCTAAAGAGACACACAAAAAATTAGGTTTCTAGCTGTAACGGTTTGCTGCTGACAAGCGTAACTGATGAGACATGTCGGGATCCTTCATTTCGGGAATACTGCATGCTACAAGAGATTTTGGGCCAGCCAAAGCCGTAGAAATATGCATGGGATGTAAGACGGGATACACATTTCAAAACAGGATAGCATTGGACGGGATGAGATATGTTTTCCAGCTTTAAGTCCGAACTGGGTCGGTTTTTAACAATACTTTCCAGCTATAACGAAATGTAATGGGACGAAACTTCCTTTTAGGGTCATATTCTAGGACAGTATAATGTCCGCCAATATATTGGCGGAACGGACTAACTGGATGAAATAATTTGGATGCTAAAATTTGGCGTATGCTGACATTGCAAGTATATAAAAGTTCATGTTTTATTCGCTATAAGTGATGGAGCTTTGCTTTCCCGCAGGGTTCTCATCGTGACTCACGTTGTTTCATGGACTCTTCTTGAATGTGTTACTCATGAGCAGGGGTGGAGATCTCTTTTCAAACCAGGGGAGGGGGTCCCGGTCTGGTCGGGGCCGCATGGGAGTGGATGTCTTTCGTAGGAAAATGAATGCACTAAAATTCGGTCAATGCCTATAAATACCATATGAAACCGTATGATGGTAGGATTTTTCACGAGCCGGATCATGACCTTCCCGGGAGGTAAAACCGACATGCACATTTCAACACACTTTGAGCATTTATTCAGATTTTTCCAGAAACTTAAAATGAGATACGGTTCTAAACCTATGCCGTTGACTTGGTCTTTGAAAGGATAGTGCTTATAATGTACCGCGTGCTTTTTAATCTAGTTCTCTAGTTTAATCTATTTCGGATTAAACATTTTCAAGGTTTAATTGGCCTCAAAATGGGTGTTGCATGCGAAATCCATAAAGTGAAGGATCCCGACATGTCCTAGCAAATAAGCTCTTCAGCAGAAAACCGTTACAGTTAGAGACCTAATTTTTTGTGTGTCTCTTTAACACATATTGCATAATGACATGACAAACAAAAACAGTAATCCGACAATAAACATCGATAAGAGAACTAATGGAAGCAATGTAAATAAGGACAAAACTGCAAAATTTTGACTTTGCACGTGCATCACGTGGAAGCCGAGGGTAGGCCACCGGCCGGCTAAGGTTGTTTAAATTGACCAGTATCATGTGTACCTTCTTCCCAAAAATTATAGCCATTGGGACGATATTGCAGGCTCAACACATCACAACGTTATACTTTGAATCATCTGGTTTTTCTCTGGCACGTGGACTTTGCACCTCTGTTATGTAATATCCACTCGGTAGATTTTTGCGGATTTTGGATATGTTACGCCCCTATCAATTGCGAACATAACTATGTATATTATAGGGGGGCTAGAATTTTATGACATGTAAATGCTAACTTGACTGGACTATTACAAAACTTCGAAATACCCAATTTCTTTGTGTGTGATTTATTTGGTTTCGCTCAATTTTTTATTTACACTTCGCTGTCACTTCTGTAGGGGACGTGTCCTGTTTAATCCAACTCCTTCTACATTTCTGGTAGCTTTTTCATATCCGCAAATATTCCTTAGTATGAACTTTTTGGTGAAATGTTCGCCCATCCCCTCACTTATACTAGCGTGGTGACATACGTGACCATTCAAATGAATGTATAATCATGTAATATTTGAAAATCCCCCAGAATTGATGGCTTTTAATGTGGTAGTGAGATGGCTTATACTAATTATCCTGTTCAGCACAGTGCAGTCGTTTAACCGTCATTCTCTCCTCCGTAAATATTTTCTTTCTGACTGTTTCTGCAAGCAGGGAAGAGCTGGGCAGTAATATCGGGTTAGAGCTCTGTTTTCCTTTAGTAAAAGCTTTACAATCGACGTGGACGCGCGACGAATTTAAGCGCCACCGGACCAGCATTGTCGAGAGTTCCAACACCCAAAGGCTTTCACCCTCCTAAAATGCTCTGATATTGTTTGGCACTAGAAAAGGACGCGGTGAGAATACTGTTGCTGCATTCTGCCTAACCTTTCCCCGGCTACTGCGAACAAGTGGCGACCTATAAGTGTGTGCAGTGGAGGGGGCAGCTCCTCTCTACTCTGGCTTGGCTTCCAGAAAAACTCAAGCAGAGTACTTAACACCATTCTAAAAATTTTGATTAGTTTGTAAGGGCCACTGGAGCCAGTAGAATCCCAAAGGAATACAACAAAATCACACGCTTCTCACTCATGCATTTCGGCTATAAAGTTTGATTACCGAAGGGTTTATCGCAGCATGCGCTCTGATATTACTTCCATGATCATCATGGCGCTCACACCGCTCCAAACTTCATGATTTATGCAACATAAATAATTAGTATGTTGTGTTGAAACTGCCAACTGCCAACGCCAGTTGGCGGTGGGGGCCTCTTGATAAATTAGCTTCATGCTTACCATTTAACTTTAAGTGAGAGTACAAACATTTTGACATTGGAATAATTTTTCATTCAGAAAGGTTGAGTCAGCTAAAGCACCAGTATAGACCCAGTGGGCCAGAAGTGTCACTACCGACAATAAGTAAGGGCCAGTGGGAAAGATTATGAACAGTGAATCTTAAACCTCCTGCCGACAAGAAACTTCCCTCTGTAGAAAAATATTCGTCAGACCTTGGCCCTTACTGCCTTTCCACAGCCTTTTCCACAGCTTTTTCTGTAGCCTTCAGGCTACAGAAAGTTCCTGTTTGTTTCAATCTGGCTGTAATCACGACATGCTTCGCTGAAAATGGGGGCAGACCCCCTGGACCCCTTTCCAGAGCGTCTGTAGTGACCCAAGATAAACATGAATGGTATCAAAGCACGAAGGCGTGACGCAATTTTCGATGCATAACCTCCAAGTCCGCGTTACTAACATGCCTCAATTATGACTTCTATTGACATGCTTTTAAAGTGAATTAAGTGCCAGAGCATGTTAAACAGAATAGGTATGCTGTCTTTGCGTGGGATTTGAGCTACTTTGACAGCCTGGTGGAAAATGCAAAAACTCGTGGCTTCATATTTCCTTAGTCTAATACCTCATCGTATACGGAAATACTAACATTTTAAGAACAGGGATTTGCGTACCCTGCTGTCCAAACCCTGGCCAACCAACCTACGCATACTGTCACTTATCGGATGTAGAGGGGAGTGAACGACAGAGTTATGTAAAAAAGAAACACTCTTTTCTCGGCGGACGGTAGAGTTGGGAGGTTTTCGCCGCACCGACTGCTGCGGCCATACGTCACTGTCTCCCCGCTGGCTTCTCGGCAAACAATGAGTGTTGGGACAATTTATACATAACACTAAGGCTTATATAAGCTTTACCTTGCCCATTTGTCGCTTCAAGTTCGCAGATGCATCGAATTCCCTCAAATAGTAATACAAAGAAAGGACGCAGAGCGGCCAGCCATTGACAGAACAGCCGACACGTGGGCCTCTGAGAGGCCCTCGTGCACTCTGTCTCGGCGGGCACGGCCTCACTCTCCGATACCGCTCCGCTGCAGACGGGTGGCGGCGAACGGCAGCCTGCTGTACCTGCCGTTCTCGGCGGCGGCCTACCGTCGGGACGTGCACGCGGCGGGCGTGCGCTGCCGTGCTGAGAACGCCGCCGGCGCCGTGCTCAGTCGGCACGCCAGCATCCGAGCCGGTGAGCGCCCCCCCAGCGGGTCGGAGCGCTCCTCTCTGCCGGTGATGTAACCACAAATGTGCTTGCTTTTCTGCACGATAAATGGTGTGTGCATTGTAAGTATAGTCTGTTGTATAAGTGTTGTTCCTACCCTCGGGTATTGAGCGGAGCAGTCTAGCAATTTTGAGACCTTAGGCTTATAACATATATTGTTTTAACTGCATTCTAGTGTATTTTTTCTATAAATGCTCACCAATCTGTGTTCAACCAACAAGTCGACTGCTGAGACTGGGACTAATAGATCTCCCCTTCATTATAGATTTAAGCAAAGATAATACTACGTGCTCTTTTGAGTTTTCTTCAACCGTGATAATAAAGCAGGAACAATGCCCAATAATGTGTACTGATGTTTTTCTCTCGTATAGGGTAGTGCCACTGGTGCAGACTTGTCAGTGATTCGAAAATTATGAATGGAAGTGATTGGTGACTCCCTGTCTCAGTTGGATGGGTTAAAATTAAGTGGTTCAGCTTTTATGGTTATCTGGGTTTGTTGACCCAATCGACCGCGATGTGTCATTGAGCCAGATTCTGCAAAGCCTGATCTGAATCAAGTGTGACAGAAAAAATGTGTGGTCCCGGAAGCTAATTGCTTGAATCTAAAAACTTTAATCTAAGAAACGCGAATAAGTTTATTGGCAGACTAAACTAAAGTAAAGCTGTCACTATCACTCATTTCTCAGTTCTGCAATATAGCCATGCATACAGAATTCTCCCCAGCATCCCTATTTCACACTGAATCAACAATAGTTCCGCCTTTTAGTCCCAAAATAAGTGACTACATTCGCAATCTTTCCCCTTTGACACATTAAAAACATAGCTATTTGGTATCCGGGATAAAGGGTCGCTGAACATCCTCCCCACATCATCATTGCTGGCTTTACTGCTTTATGATATTCTTTCCAGCCTCAAATCTAGAATAGTGCGCGCATAACATTTGATTGGCAACGTTCTATGAAAAACATTCGAAAATCAGTTGAGAATTGTATTTCCGTCCAAAGAACAGCCGGGAAAAACCCTGACATCCCTGCGAACAACTTTCATTGTTCTCAAGTTTGGAATCAGTTCCCATAAGCCTGAAGTTACTATGTACGGGACGTTGAAGTGTCTGCCTTGGCTCACTAACTTTAGCGTTAGAAACTCCTGTTGGCTCTGTCCAATCTGCTCCAGTGGTCGGCCAGCCATATTCGCAAATTGCTTTTGCATTAGAGCCATAAATTTCTGCTCAAACCAGGCTTTGTCGGGAGGGAAGTTCACTAAACTACACGACCGCAAATAGAGAGAAGCGGGACTCGAACCGCTTGCAGCGGGGATATTCCACTCGAGTAAAAGCCGTGAGGACGCTCGCTCTGCCTCAAGCTGGCTTGTGCTTTGTGTCTCTGGCATACTGCATACTGAACAGGGTGAAAACGTACCAGAACAGCGCCTTGTCTGACACATTGCTTAAACGGTAAAGTACCGTATATTACCAAGCATGCATTGTCCTTGGACACGATATCATGAGCTCACTTCTAGTTTTATATCTCCATAAAGTGATCTTTCTTTCAAAGATATTGATTACTTATGTATGTGCGCAGTTATGTATGTATTCATATAAACAGATATTTTCACACATTTTGGACTCTTCTTAGGACCTTGCCATTAAAATGTCAAAACTCACTGTCGCTGTCACCGCTCCTTATCAATACAAATAACAAAAAATAGCATTCACAGAAACACATGAAAATCCTAAAATTAAAAGAATAAGCACGCGTAAAGAATAACACGGGTATCACGCGCTGTAGCCATAATTCACATTGCAACACGCTCCTCGTAGTTTTCTTTTTAACATATCGTAACTGATTTCCTCAGGATATCCATTGGACATACCTACATGACTTATGAAACAGCTGAGATTCACGAGGCATGACATTTCGTCTGCCATGGTTGTTTCGTTGCCTTATCAATGCCAAATGATCAGTCTTATTTCCCCTTCTTGTTGATCTGTATTGAAATACAAGGACAGAGTAGGTGACTTGAGCTCACCGGAATTAATTAGTCTTATCCTTTGTAAATCAAAATAATCAAAGTTCTCCCAGTTTTTGGGCCATTTTGAGATATTTAACCAAACTTGGAAGATGATCAAATTTAATTCTGTCCGATATATAACCTGTGCAGCGAAATTGGATGTTGATTTTTTGTGATTGATTATAATTGAATTGGCCCCTGACAAGGTAGCTGTGTGCCTCGTTATGGTTCTGCCTCGGCACGTTTAGAAAACAACAGCAGCGTGCAGCAGTGGTGGACTGACCTGACATAACGCGTGCAATCAATGCAGAAATATAAAGTAGAACAAATCTTAAATCAAGTTAAGTTTTGTTGAGAATATACAATTCTCAGGGAGGGGATTGACTATAAATGGCTGAAACTAACCAAACAGCATTGATATAAAGGTGCAAAAACTCTCCCATGCTCATTTCAAGCAGTCTTGACATTAGGTGTATAAAATTGTATATGGTTCAAAGTGAAGTCGCCTGCGCTGTCCCTAATGCAGGTTGATGTTCGACTGATTTGTCTCCAAAATACGATCAAATTTTCCTGTCAGGAGAGTCTGGGAAAGCTAAAGAAAAAAGAAGAATAAATTCAAAAATTGAAGAGTCAAAAGGCTGGAGCATCACTGCTGTATATTTCTGAATTGATTGCACACGTTATGTCAGGTCAGCCCAGCACTGCTGCATGTTGCTGTTGTTTTCTAAATGTGCCAAGGCAGAACCATAACGAGGCACGCATAATTTATCGATGACCATTTTGCACCACGGTTTTTTATCCATTACTCTGCTTATTAGGCGG
Organism: Lepas anatifera; assembly: GCA_034440635.1. NCBI lineage: Eukaryota > Metazoa > Arthropoda > Thecostraca > Lepadidae > Lepas > Lepas anatifera. The sequence continues at coordinate 22,335 of JAOTON010002065.1, read as the reverse complement.
GCAGGCCGGCCTTTCCATTCCCATGCGATCCGCCTACTATGATTTCATAGGAAATGAAGAAAGCTGATGTTAATATTTAATCATATGATTCGCATCATTCCCTTCTCCGTGTTTCTTTATAGTTTTCCTGCCTCCAAATGAAACTAAATTGATAGTAACTCCCCGTGTTTGCCTCGAAAAAAGCAAGTGAACTATTAAGATTCAACTAGACCACGAATACTTAGTTGGAATATCAAGTGTTAGCGTATTTAAGGGTATAACATTTGCACAATACACACACCAAAGCTTAGCTTTGCTCGGTTTCCAGTCTTCTCGTGAATCTTTTTCAATGGGCTGAAGCAATCCGAACGCTTCAATCGGGACCAGAGCCTCGATGCTCGCAGCAGGGGTTCCAGATGACGACCCTCTCTACGGCCAGCTCAGAGGCCAGATAGCCGCCGGTTGTGCGGCGAAACTGTGTGGATAGCGCTCCAAGCACAATGCGCGGCTGGAAAAGCTCCGTTATAGTGGAGCCTGGACTTAACTTTCGAAATCGTGAGGTCCTAATGTGTCCATGGAATTTTCCGTCTGCGACACGTTTTCAGAATTTACTCACGGAGCGTGAAAATACTTGTGTCTTCAACACTATAGGCACGCGTTATGGTATGCGTGCTGCTTTCAACGCTTAATTGCCACCTTAATTTCATGTGTAAATTGTCATGGAGATTGTCAAATTGTGACAATTTACACACAGAATTAATGCAAAATCAAGTCTCGAAAGCAGCATGCATACCATAACGCACACGCACCCGAAAATATGCAATCTAAATGCATCATCACAGTAGTATCTGACTTGGACAAGTAACAGTACAAAACAGAGGTGCTCATTACGTATTTGCGAATGAAGTGAAGTCAAGGTTGACGAATTATAGCTTGGTTGAAAATTGTTGCTATGTGAGTGATTTATTTAGTGCACGCAAGGGCTCTGCAGCAAAAACCTATCGAGCAAAACAATATTCACTCATGGCTTTATATTTATTTGTTACATATCGGGTATGAAAGTCAAATTGCAACAATATACAAAGACAAAGTAAATAAAACGAATTTTATTCCTTGCTTAGTAGAATCTACCAGCGTTTTAGTAGTTTCAATCGAATCTAGTGGGACCGCTGACGTCACGCTCACGGAATTTTGACCAACCCTATATATTTAGGAACCGTGCACGCACCATAATATTGCTGGAATCACAAGTATTCTCACGGTCCGTGAAAGCATTCTGAGCAAAAGCGCCGCAGATGCTCAATATATATATATATATATATATATATATATATATATATATATATATATAATTCTCAGGGAGGGGAGTGACTGTAAATCTAATATTATATATATATATATATATATATAATATATTAGATTTTTTGGTTATATATATATTATATATGATGTATATATATATGGCTACGGTTTACGGTTCTGCCCTGTGTGCGTATCTGTATCAGGTTTACGGTTCTGCCTTGTGTGCCTATCTGTATCAGGTTTACGGTTCTGCCTTGTGTGCGTATCTTTATCAGGTTTATGGTTCTGCCCCATGTGCGTATCTGTGTTAGGTTTACGGTTCTCCCCTGTGTGCGTATCTGTATCAAGTTTACGGTTCTGCGCTATGTGCGTATCTGTATCAGGTTTACGGTTCTGCCTTGTGTGCGTATCTGTATCATGTTTATGGTTCTGCCCTATGTGCGTATCTGTATCAAGTTTATGGATCTGCCCTATGTGCGTATCTGTATCAGGTTTATGGTCCTGCCCATATATATATATATATATATATATATATATATATATATATATATATATATATATATATATATATATATATATATATATATATATATATACATATACATATACATTTACATATACATTTACATATGTATATATATATATATGTATATATATATATATATATATATGTATATATATATATATATATATATATATATATATATATATATATATATATATGTATATATATATATATATATATATATATATATATATATGTGTGTGTGTGTGTGGGTATGTATGTATGTATACTCCCTACTTAATCATTTATTACTTTAGCATTGTTATTTTTGCAATACATCGACGAAAGGAATCTAGTTGTATTTGTGTGCTTGCTTATCTGCATCAACAAAAAACTCACTTCTTCATTATTTTTCCATTCATATCAAGTCAATTAAGACCCTGATAACATGTAATGTCTCTCGGGGCGTCCATGACCCCTGCCGAGTGCCAAACAGTTGATGTTTCCTGGTCCTTCCCGTTGAACAGCTCGCTCGCTCGTTCGTCTGTCGGGTGATATCACCATGAAATCGAATATGTATGCCGATGGTAGCTGGTCGCTCCAGCCGCGTGCGGCTGTCGTTTTTTCGACTTAACTGCCTCCGGTTAATGGTTCTGCCCTATGTGCGTATCTGTATCAGGTTTATGGTTCTGCCCTATGTGCGTATCTGTATCAGGTTTATGGTTCTACCCCATGTGCGTATCTGTATCAAGTTTATGGTTCTGCCCTATGTGCGTATATATATCAGGTTTATGGTTCTGCCCTGTGTGCGTATCTGTATCAGGTTTACCGTTCTGCCCTATGTGCGTATCTGTACCAGGTTTATGGTTCTGCCCTATGTGCGTATCTGTATCAGGTTTATGGTTCTACCCTGTGTGCGTATCTGTATCAGGTTTATGGTTCTGCCCTATGTGCCTATCTGTATCAGGTTTATGGTTCTGCCCCATATGCGTATCTGTATCAGGTTTACGGTTCTGCCCTATGTGCGTATCTGTATCAGGTTTATGGTTCTGCCCTATGTGCGTATCTGTATCAGGTTTATGGTTCTGCCCTATGTGCGTATTTGTATCAGGTTTATGGTTCTGCCCTATGTGCGTATCTGTATCAGGTTTATGGTTCTGCCCTGTGTGCCTATCTGTATCAGGTTTATGGTTCTGCCCTATGTGCCTATCTGTATCAGGTTTATGGTTCTACCCCATGTGCGTATCTGTATCAGGTTTATGGTTCTGCCCTATGTGCGTATCTGTATCAGGTTTATGGTTCTGCCCTCTGTGCGTATCTGTATCAGGTTTATGGTTCTGCCCTGTGTGCGTATCTGTATCAGGTTTATGGTTCTGCCCCATGTGCGTATCTGTATCAGGTTTATGGTTCTGCCCCATATGCCTATCTGTACCGGTGCCTCGCTTAGCGACTGTGGGTTTGCCTGGTCTCTGGTGTCTTGTGCAGTTGTTCTGAATGATGTGAGAACTAAAAATGCACTCCATGGCTTCTACTGACTCTCAGTAATATTCTCTTGTCCATTCGTGTTTTTATACCAAGGCAGTCAAAGAAGAGTGTTCATCTAGCAAGCATTGTGTGTTAGCCTTCATCTCATCGGTAAGAAACTGCGAGCATCATCCCTCTCTCCTAGTTTTACTGCAGCATGGTCCCTCTCCCCCCAGTTGTGTTGCAGCCCTACCAAGTGACTGTTGATGACATCGAGGTTTCTAGCGGTGAGATGGCCGTATTCTACTGCGTCATAAGCATGTTCGCAATCGAACACGCAGCTGTGCAGAGTTGGCAGATTGGCGATCATAAAATCAGCCACAAGACTCAGGGAAGGTAAGAGCTCTCTCTCTCTCTCTCTCTCTCTCTCTCTCTCTCTCTCTCCTCTCTCTCTCTCTCTTTCTGGCTCTTTTTAGTGTTGTTTGCCGCTCTAGTACGATGTAGTTATGCATTGCCACTTGAATGAGCATTATTTCCTTAAAAGGAAATGTTGCATCTCTAAAATGGGAGAAAGCCAAAAGATAAGAGCATATCTTATAGCCCACTTGCTTAGACTCTCATTCGTCCTAGACCTCATGTTTGCAGATAAAAAGGATGTGTTGAAAGCGTAATCTGCCCCCCACCAGCCCCCTCAGGCTCCAGAATCACTCACTGCCAGGGTGCCGTAGGGGAAGGGTAGGAGAAGCGTGACAGTAGGGCGTTCAAAAATGAATAAGCTCATGCAATAGGTACTGTAGCTCCGTAAATGGTAAGTTCTGAAAGAAACTAGATATGAAAGCAGGGGTTTTCGGTGACTTCTACGTGACTGATAACTAAGTCCATATCTCATGAACGTGCTATGTTCTATTTAATCTTGCTGAACCCCATAGCAAATCGAGTATGTCCGCGAATCGGGAATAAGCGATTTGATGGAAAATGATGGGAAAATGTTGTATAACATATCAAATAATGTGAATCACTAAATGATGTAAACAAAGCTGAATCATACTTATTTAGTTCAACCAACGCCTTAGATGGCATGTATACCTTGCTTATGTTGGAATTGAGTGGGTTTTCAGACCTAACCTTTCGTAACGTCTTGGATCCTGTTCTATCAAGACTGCTAAGCCCCTGCTAATTTTGCCGTGGGCCATTAATTTTAGTTATTGCCATCCAATCTGGTTACAGAAACATCCAATTCTGTGATGAGTTATAACCACTCGATAAAACTCGACCATAGCCTGATGGTGCTTGTCATATCGCCCTCTGTTCGTGATGACCGGAGAATTATTACAACGGAATAAATATAGGTTGTGATTTTTCAACGTCGTGGTACAGACAACAGACAGTGGTAGGTTCTAGGACCCACCCAAGCAGGCGAGAGTAAATTGTGGGTTCTTGGAGCAGAGGCCAACGCAGTGAAACTGAGTAACTAGAACAGCTTATTGTACTCATCACAAGTTGTAATTACTTAGTCCTAATTAGGTTGTCAGCTTGATAAGCTTGCAATCTTCAGTACTGACGTATTTGTGCCTTTTGATGTGTCGAGTTGAAATATTTGTAGAAGCGATAGTGCTATTTCCTTTGGTAATGGCGCCTAGTCTGCCAGCCAGCTTTCAATCAACAAGGGCAGTGGAACAAAGATGTGGAACAAGGCAGTGATCCCATGTGTGTTCGAACAAAGCAGCTGAGATCGCACTCTGGCAGGCTTTCTGGTTGGTCCACAGACTAACCCTCATTAAGTTATCGGCCTCGTAGATCATACAGGAAAGATGATACTTGGCTGCACTGTTGGTTGCGCTGAACTACTCCCATGGTATAGCTAAGGTTGCGACTACAGCTGCTTATGTAGGAATTGGTCGCTAAATTATTAGTACAATTGTCCATAAATAAAATATTTGCTTTCCTTGGATCTTCTTAGTTTAAATGACGACAGTTTTGTACGCATTTATTACAAGTGAACGTTTCTGAGAAGTGTTATCTGAATAGAAACTATATCTCGGCTATATAGATTACCTTTATAAGATAGATGTGCTTGGACTGTTGTCACATTTTAATTGGGAACAAGTCGGGAGACAAGAAAACGTCGAATATCAATTTTGGATGGCTGCCCTGGGCACTAAAAAAGAAACACATGGCCGGTAGTTTTCTATATTATTTTGCATGGCACGTGCAATGTACCTACGTAGGTATATTTATTGCATAAATTTCGCTAGCTGTTTGGGACTTCATTCCATATTGAATAATACAAAGCTAAGGCAAGAAAATATTTGTGCATTTGCCTAAAAGTTTCATTTATAGCCTAAACCGGTTTTGATCGCTGGCCATTGCGCAGATTTTTCTGCTTTTTAGTGTTCGGGAGTAAAGCACCACAAACTCACAATGTTAAACTCGAAAATTGATTTCTCTTCAAACTGCAACTCGAGAACCGAGCCTCTCGCACCTTAATGTAAGTCTCTCGCGCCTCTCGCGAGTCTCTCGCACCATTAATGTACAAAATTTTCCTGATGAGGCATTACTAAAGGTATAACACTTTTAAAGTCGTTTGTGCCGCATCGCTTTTCTCGTTTCGTTGTCATGCTGCAATGAATGCATTATTGAACACCTCAAGAAATGTTTTTTTTTAGTTTGCCTTGGTTACCATTAGGGGGTGGGGCGGTATGTTTCACTTACAAATTTATGTAGCCAAATCATCACTTATTTTTTAAATGATAGCTGTCATATCAACTCGTCCAGGTTCAATTATTTCCAACTCCGATTATTATTTAATGTGATTATCATTATTACCATTGAGGGATAGATTGGTCAATTCAGCTTTGGTTTCTGATCCTTTTCTGTACCGTTACCACTTTGAGCCACCGTTTCTGAATAGAAGTTGTCATTGATGGCTGTCAGAGAAAGTTGACCATCAATCTTACTGACATTTTCAGGGTCGCTTAAGTCATTTTATTTTCTGATTTTGATTCATGTACCTATTTGTTTTGACGTAATATGGCAAACATATTTATCTGTTTGACCTACTTTAACAGTCTGCAAATGACAAGGGGTCGAGTTATTTCAAAATCAATTCAGTTCAAGACATTTCAAGTTCAGTTCAAATCAGGTAAAGACGTATATCTACTGTATTTTCTGAGGAAAACAGTTTTTGCTTTATCTCTCATGGTGTCAACAAACATGCCAGCATGTTGAGAATCGAACCATGCTTTAGTTTTAATGTCCTTATAGATCTTGATAATGCACGACACCTTACGATACACCAAGTGCGACTGTTGCTGCACACCGTTACCAACTCTCACGCGTTTGGGCATGAAAAGCGCGTGATTTGAGCTCAGAGCCTCAGAAATGATATCAACTTTTTGCCACAAAAGCGCTTTAATCCCTTCACGGCTCTTGATGTGAAAGTTCTTTCACACACGCCAGACGCCTGGCTGATTCCTTGATCCAGCTGCAGGATCCAATCGGCTGCCGCTGATGGTCACCAGGAGCCGACTGCCAGACGCTCCACAAGTCGAGAGGCTTCTTCCTCTTCTCTAGAAAACGCGGTTGTTGGGGAAACCAATAATGTGCGCCAGATGAGCTGTTTTGTAGCTGCTTTGAGACAGATGATGTGTCGAGATCGCCATCGGCATCCTCCTGAAAGGCCAATAGCAATGTAATAGGCAGCTTCCATCGATAAATTGGATAGTAGTAAAACACTGTGCTTGTTTTTCGAAGCAACGTAATATCGAGATGATGATGATTATTATTATTATTAGAGTTGTAGGGCACAGCAGCTACAGAGGCTATATGTGCCCGCATATCGAGATGATGAGTGATTTTTTCTATGATTTCGGCACTGCAAAGTCGGTAATTGGACTATTTCTGAAAGGCCTGTTCTGAATACCTTTTCGTTTTCTTCTTTTGTTTCGAGTACGGTGGCTTTCGTATTCAATGCCCCTGGTCTGTTAACAAGCTGGATATTAACTAGACGCATTTGAATAGCCAAGTGGCTTAAACAAACATCGAAATATAATTAGGATAGGACCGATTGGTTTTCTGGAAAGTAATATCAATGCAACCAGATCTTGGATGAGTTATGTGAAACTTAGTTGCAGTTTTTTGTCTAAGTTAGCACGCGCCCCGCTGGGATCCCTTGCATGACGCGCCCCGCTGGGGGGCGTTTTTTGCCCCCTCCGTATCTCGTTCCCCACGAAAGCTAAAGGAAAATTACGGCCGGTGTTCGAAAGCTCTTGACAAGACAAAGATAATTTATGAGTAGCATTTTTGTGTCAGGTCAATATTGAGGTCAGCATAGGTCCAAGAATGATCCATAGGCTTTACAACAGAGCAGTGTACGTTTCCCTCTCTAGATCTGCCCTCAAGGGAGCTAGATCAAATATTTGTGCATCATTGGATTCCTCTCATTGCGGCAAATCGAATGATGTATAATATGACCTTGCTAGGTCAAATAGTCAAAATGACCTGACCTCGAGCTAGGTCAGGGTCACAGAGTGACCTGGTATAGTCATGTTGCATATCAATCGACTCCCCGTGACAATATAAACACAATGCAAGCAAAATGGGAGGTTTATCTCAATTAAGTGAGAAGTTATTGACAAAACAATCACTCTATGCTCCGTGACCTGATATGACCTTTGAGAGGTCAGATACTCAAAACTCAACTTTATGGTCAAGATCGCTGTAAGAATAGACGGTTTGAGGATTTTCAGCCTTATCTATCCAGTATTTACTGAAAACAAGTCCATTCTATTTTTCACCATAGACTTATAATGGGGTGACAAAAAATTGACGCCACCTTAGGTCACCAATATTGAAATTCCGAGATAGCAGATTTGTAGACCCTAATGACCTTGCCATATTGTGGAGGTTTCAAACTGATCAGTTTGCTAATGCTCCCTGGGCGCTGCTTCAAACTCGTAATTTTGGGTTTTGAGGTCGGTTCACTTGACCCTGAATAGCTTCTTGACCTGAGATGACCTTAACTCGAAAATTTGGTCAGATGTGTAAAATTCATCAGGAATAAGGTACCGTAAGTTTCTTTGTTCTGCATCTCTTCGCTTTTAAGCTATCTGGGAAAAACCAGGAGGGGGCGAATTTCGCCCCCCAGCGGGGTGCGTGTTAACATTGTTTTTGGAAGCATTGCCAACTGGAAAACAATTTGTTCCTTTTGAAACCTATTAAATGCCATATGTCTAAGAGCATTGAGATTGGTGTATGACTTTTCCTGGCATATCCTTATCGTAGCCGTTCTTTGGGAAGGCTAGCTACTTCGTAGGCGGCACCGGTGCGTCGGCTGCGGCCTCCTCGCCGTTCTCGGAGGCACTAAATCTGGGCGTAACGAGACGACGGCGTGATCCAATCTGGCCATCATATGATGATCTGGGCGACGTCCAACCCAATCGCAGCTGCGCGGATCACCCCTGACGCCAGCTTCATGATGCTATCAAACAGAGGCGTGCCGAGCGGGCCACCGGTCCACGCCATGTCTCCTTTCCGGCACGGAAATGTGACAATGACTTAGGCTCTGCTGATGTCAACAAACACCGGCGATGTATTTAATCTGCTTTACACTGAGACTGTTACCAGTCTCAGCTCTGTTTGTGGTGGAAATTTATTCTGACTTTCTCACGATGTAGAGTTCCAAAAACTATCCGGCGACGTTTCTGGGCGCTAATTGGATTCGGAAGATGTGGCAGCCTGCCGGCGACACTGGCCAGACCCCGGTGCTGTGGCCACGTCTGTGGTGGTGGGCTGATGGGCCACTGATGACCCAGCCATGTCCGGACGTGAGGGGGGACACAATGAGCAGGGAACTGAGTCCCGGCCAATAGGGGCCGGCGCACGTGTGAGCGCCAGCCAGTGCGACCAGCAGGCTCGAGCCAACGGGAGGGAATGTGGCTCAATTATATTTAGGGCAGATAAGGAAAGGGCTGGAGTCTTCGGATCCTGGCAGCAAGTCGATGTATACCGCAGCCACACTGGCGTCATTTTGATTTGTTGCAAATTCTACCATCTGAGTGCCTGCCTGTGACGTCTCTTACTATCCTATGCAAACGCTGACGAATCCAGACGTTCAAATATCCTTTTCCACAATTTTTGGCCCATTTTGCCTCTTCCAAACCGGTGTAGATCTGCCACTGGATATAAAACATCAAAATAGATAGGAAAAAATATGTTCGTCCAAATAAATAACCAACGGACGCATTAATATCTGGTGCATTTCTCGTCATCTGAAGGCCGCTAGTCACCCACAATATGGTCAGGCTGAGTCAGGAAATGGCATCGGAGCATACCGGGAATGGTCTGACGATGGGGATGCTTTAGCGAATCTGATACTTGAAACAGTGTTGCCGAGTCTCCGACGCAATGCATGGCACGCTATATATAATTCTTTCAAATCGGGTATTTGCGGGGTCATTATTGCTGAAATTACAAACCAGCTTTATAGTTACAGCTGGCTATTCAGTGAACGAGCTGCAATCCATTGCCCGGTGATATGCTGCATCATTTTTATGGTGTAGTATGGCTTATTTTGGATGATTTTAATGACATGGACCTGAAGTATATAAAAATGTTTAATCAAAATAATGGCTTAATATAGTTGTCACTTTCCCAATGATAAAGAAATCCACGCGAAGCCCTAGAAGAGGAAAAAAGGTGAAAGCGTATTTTAACTGATTCAAATGGAGAGGGAGAGCAATATATCTTATCAAATTTAGATTATGGTGTAAGATTTGTAGAGCATACGGACAAGTCTTGGTTCCATGTTTATGGGGCGCGGTAGTGGAGTGGTCAGCGTAGCTGGCTTCCACGCGGCCGACCCGGGTTCAAGGCCCGGTGGCTTCCCTGAACAAGGAGCAAGCTGGCTCCCGAGAAACCCTTCCAACAGGGAAAGAGTTGGCGACGCCGTATGACCCTGGCAGTTGGTGCGTCGATAAGCCCCAATAATTATTATTATTATTATGGTTCCATGTTTCATTTGCCCCACAGCCCATCGTATGCGGAGAAACAAGCATTTATTGAGCCGAGATCAGCCTCTGCCGTGACCTCTGCCGTGACCCTCCCCTCCCCATCATCGCCTCGGGGCTGGGGGGGGCCGGCGGATGCACTGGTGGGGCTGGTGCTGGACCTCGCCCTCCTGCAAATGCTGAGTCTAGACAAACAGAGCGACTAACTAGAATTTCTAGCACCCACGGGGCACAATAGCACCAGCAGTCGAGCCGCTTCAAACGAGCTCGGATATCTATACTTAGATCGGATACGAGATGTGTACTCATGGTGTGTAAGGTTTTAGTGATTTCGGTAATGGAGGTGGTCAGGGGTGTTTTTTGTCGCTAATGGTGCTAATGCCAGAAACTGACGAATGTAATTATGCATAATAGCCTGTACATGCCGGTTCACTGGAGCATTCCGATAGCTAGTGTATTAAAATCATAGCTTTCCGTTAAAAAGGTATATTCAAACTGATTATATTATAGGCCTCTTTCCTATTTCCATTCTGTCTTTCACTGTGAGAAGTGTCCAATCCGGTTTATTGTCCTATAAACAAGAGTAATTTCTAGATAAAGTATTAGCACTCAAGATCAGATAGGAGATAATGTCCCTACCATACAGAAACGTCACCGTTGGCTATTCCGTTTGAGGCTGCCCTGCCCCAGTCGATTACCGATTCGGATTCACGATTGTTCTGCTTCTCGGGAATCGATTGCATCGGTTGTCTCGCTGCTTGATACCTCCAGCTTACTGCAAGCGAAATGCGTGATTGTGGAGGGGTCTCTCCTGATGTCTGTGGGACTGTTCAAGGGAGCGATGGGAACGATACCGCCAGAGCAGCGGAGGCTCGGAGCCGTGATAGTCTAGTGGTTAGGACCTCGCGTTGTGGCCGCGATAACCCCGGTTCGAATCCGGGTCACGGCAGTCGCTGTTTTGATTTTAGGTATCCAAGCAGTGGAGGCGAATATGAATGGAGGATGGTCCTTACTACCGAAGAGACCTTGAACTTGAAAAACTTCGTGTTAAATATAGAGACAGGGTGTATGGACGTCATCGTTAGTGATTTTGCTTCTGCTCTATGTGATTTGTTTAAAATATCTAGGAATACTAGACTTGTTAATGAAATACACAAATTGCAAAAAAACTGCAGATAGAAGTCAGCCGTAAAATTGGCAGAAGCTCCTGGCGCAAATTTGATCGCACCCAATAATACATAATTATTGCGCGTAATGGGTATGGGAAATAGGATGATAATTACGGGACGGAATGGGACAGGACCTGGGACTAGATAATTTTGTGTTAATCTCACAGCGACAAGCGAAACGGAACAGGATTCCCCATAACACGGTATCTAGCGTCATATATTCAAATATCGCGGACGCATGCATAATGCATGCACATCATAGATAACAGAAAACCATTATAACGTATCTGACAGTAAAATGTCATCTATGTGTAAATACATTACACACTGATAAAGATAGCGCTTCCAGGACCAGACTGACCATGCTGGAGACTTGGCAGAGCTACTGACTCGCACCAAGCTCCTGAGGACCACCGCCGTGAAATCGAAATCAGATCCGTAAATTCTTTATGATTCATATATAACCACTGATTTAATAACGCACTGATTTGATAACCACGGTTGGAACACTGACTAGTGGCACTAAATGATCTGCAGTCGAATAATTACCCCGTGGCACCATAGATTTAAGCCGGTGGTGGATTGCATCTAGTGTCGCACCGTCTGACGGAGTGGCGCGGCTGACGTTGGCAGGACCGTCTGACGGAGTGACGCGGCTGACGTTCGCAGGTACCGGATGTGGCAGGACCGTCTGACGGAGTGACGCAGCTGACGTTGGTAGGTACCGGATGCGGCAGGACCGTCTGACGGAGTGACGCGGCTGACGTTGGTAGGTACCGGATGCGGCAGGATCGTCTGACGGAGTGACGCGGCTGACGTTGGTAGGTACCGGATGCGGCAGGACCGTCTGACGGAGTGACGCGGCTGACGTTGGCAGGACCATCTGACGGAGTGACGCGGCTGACGTTGGTAGGTACCGGATGTGGCAGGACCGTCTGACGGAGTGACGCGGCTGACGTTGGTAGGTACCGGATGTGGCAGGACCGTCTGACGGAGTGACGCGGCTGACGTGTAGGTACGGACGGCAGGACCGTCTGACGGAGTGACGCGGCTGACGTTGGTAGGTACCGGATGTGGCAGGACCGTCTGACGGTGTGACGCGGCTGACGTCGGCAGGTACCGTCTGACGGAGTGACGCCGCTGACCTTGGTAGGTACCGGATGTGGCAGGACCGTCTGACGCAGTGACGCGGCTGACGTTGGCAGGACCGTCTGACGGAGTGACGCAGCTGACGTTCGCAGGTACCGGATGTGGCAGGCACCGTCTGACGGAGTGACGCGACTGACGTTGGCAGGACCGTCTTACGGAGTGACGCGGCTGACGTTGGCAGGTACCGGATGTGGCAGGACCGTCTTCTGATTCACGAGACCACCCTGCGAGATGACGGCCTGAAGGCGCGCTGCCAGGTCACCAGCCAGCTCTCATCCGAGGTCAAACGCAGCCGCACCGCCACCCTGCGCGTCGAAGGTGCGTGAACGCTGAAGATGATAGGACATAGTGATGTTCGCGCGATAGAGCCCGACGACATGGTTTTGTCGAGCTTCGTAAGGAGACTATATTTTACATTGTTATTCCAACAGAACTTTCGATCTTCGGGTTATAGAGACCTCATTTTGGATGTTTCCAAGAGAGTCTTCACTGGCCAAAGAGTGGGGGGAGAAGAGGAGTTTGCCTGTGAAACTTGAACGCCTCGTTGACGGAAAACTATAGGAAGGTGTAAGATAAAAGAATGTATTTCCTTTCCTCATTACCGTCTGCTATGAATCCTGATATAGACTTTAAAGTTTTCTCTTTTTGTTCAAAATAAATGGTCAAATAAATATAAGAGAATGAATATTACCGTTCTCATGTCATCGCAATTTTGATACCTTTTTCTCATGGCTTTATATGGGTCAATTTCGTTGCCAGTGTGGTTACCTACCCATCTCTAACTTAGCTGTGAAATAACGCGAGTGAGTAAGGATAAATTATTTGCCACTAATTTGTATCGTCTGTCACTAAAGTTAAATTGGTACTTAAAATCAGTCAATGCAGCATTGCATATTATGGATCGTTTTTTTTAACGTGGCGATAAGAGCGTGGAAATACTTTTTGTGCTGGTAAGTGCAATTCTTGATCTCTGTAAATTCTCCGTGATTGGCTACCTAAGTTCTGGTCATTGAACCTCATTTGGCTACCCACGAGCGTGGGCGAGTTGGCGAGATTCTTGACCTCTGTTCTGGTCCATCTTTCCCCATGGGGTGACCATGTTACCCCATTAGGTGGGGCGAAATGGACTTTTGCTACTTTTTCCTAAACTTTATGCTCATTTTGATATGATAATGACAGACACATATCTGTTTGCACACTGGTAGACAAATGTCTGAGGTATCTCTACAACCAAAATAGGAACGAAACGAGCTGATGAAGTCATCGAAAACTCACACCATCGTTAAGGTGTCCATGACTCCCCACTTTCCCCTAAATTTGGTCTTACATATGATATTTAGATCGGACAGCAGCCTTGGGGACATGTGCATCGCCACCGGGGGGCCTGGAGGGCTGGGGCCCCCCACTCTTGGAAGGCGGGGGACTACCCCCACTTCTGGCCGGAAATACCGTCAAGAAACCCGAATTTAAGCCGACGTGGGCGTTTCGGTTTCAGGATTTCACCACTGCCCCCCCTACTTTTTCTCTGCCTCCCCATTCGAAAATTCGTGGCGATGCCCTTGCTTGGGGCTTCCCGACGCACCGACTTTTAAAGTTATAAGGCATCGTCAACCCTCACCCTTTTGGGGGAGCATGATAGGGATCGGAATAGCTTATGCAGAATACCCCACGGGGATTTGAACCCGGGTCAGGGGCGTGGAAGTCAAACGCTTTCCCCACGTCACTGCAACCCCAGATATATTTCGGGTTGAGGTACCATTACCGAAACAATATCATGCGATACCTCATATAAGCATTGTTATTCGTTTATACTTGCACATCTGCTGTAGCACATAATCATAACATCTAAAGTACATACACCGATATATAAATTGCCAACCTCGCAGCCCCTCCTTGTCTAAATGCAATAAGGAATAAGCACACCACATAACTTTAAACATGTCTAAGCACACAAATATGATTACATAGGAAGTATCATTGGAGGGTCCAGAGTTCATACACCCAATAAAGCCAACTTTATCTAAAGGGGAAACTTCCTGCAATGAATGGTCCAACGGTGTAAGGCGTTGTTTGAGTTGCTACAAGCTTGAAATCGAAGTTTCTAATTAAATGTATCTAGGTTCCTGACGATAAGGTAATACTCGGCATATCTCTTCGAATCCGCTGAGATAGGAAATTTAGAAAACTCAACGCTTATATATTCGGGCTTCAGAATCTGTTCAATCTTGCTGCATTCTTCAGAATCTGCTGAATCTTGCATATTCCTGCTTAAGAGTCTAGATGATAATCGGTGGTAATAAATATCATCAGTTGATAACAAAGCATAACCTCGAATTGACCGACCTCAAATCTCGGCCAAGTACCATCTTTTCTTCTTATAATGATTACGCTCTTTGCTGCAGTTATATATATTTTATATGACGATTGCGTCATATCAAAATATATGTCAGATCGGGTAACACGATTTGACCGGAAGCACTGAAGTCAATGACCTTGAAAGTTCTGATATGACCTTGACCTGTGACCTTTCACCTTGACCTTAATGTGAGGTGACCGAGACATATAATCCTGTTCAGATGGCGTTTTGACGTCCCCACTCGGTCTCCAACACAAGCAAACTGGTTCAACCGCGCACTTGTGGGGATCTCAAAATGCAGGTCTGACTTTGAAAGCCTTTAAATAAAATGATTTTTTTCTACCGGTTTTCAGTTTTTACTAATCGACGTTACATTAAATTCTCTCCAATGTGGCCTGGTATCATTTTTCGGCTACCAGTGGTTCCGCGGACATCTTTGAAAAATAGATGGGGTTTCCGAGACCCCCTCCACTACGTGTGTTACCTTTTGGCCCGATAGGGGGTGTTTGAACACCCACTCGGGTTGTTCCGGTGGCACCAAAAACGGCGTCACAAATCGCCGCCGTTCTTGGTACACCTTATTCTACATGAATCCTGCAAGTTTTCCCAAAATTTTAAGGTCAGGTTATCTCAGGTCAGGTCATCAGTGCAGGTCATGTGACCTCACCTCCAAAAACGTTAATGGTAGCATAAGTAAGAACAAGGTCAGTCTATCCAATGGAAACTCATACAGCGTGTTGTGGGAATGACTTAGGACCCTAAAACGATGATAAAACAGAAGACAGTTAAAGCGCTAAAAGACTTGAAAGTCACCTGGCACTCCTCGCCTGACGACAGCCAAGGACCGAAACATTGCGTTTACCTCATGACATGTTTATTTCTTTATATTTACCTTGTCTTAGCCTTTTTGGCTTTTTAGGGTTTAGCCGTTTTAGTTTCTGGACTTTGGATGTTTTGGCTGCTTCTGTCCTATGATTTCAGATTTTAGCTTGTTTGCTCTTTTTCGCCGACGGGTGGGCTTAAAGTATTTTAGAGCTTTATTGTCTTCTATTTAATCATCTTTTTAGGGTCCTTAGCCATTCCCACAACACCCTGCGATTTGAGGCACCCTATCTACAGCAGGGCTTCAGAGAACTTATGGAACTCATACCACATAATGGTCTCACCAAGTGCTAAAAATATACTCCGGTACTTCTTATATCGATGACCTAGGGTCAGATACAGACCATGGGCTCTCCATTGGAAATGCATGGGGAAAACAGGAATGGGGCTGTATTTGTGTACATTCAGCTAAGAATACCTTCATATTCTCAAAATCGTAGTATCTTGGGCCCCTTTCCAGGTTTTTGCTGCAATTTTTTACCTGTGACCTCTTAGAGGTAATCTGGGCTACTTAAGCAGGCTTTCAGACTCGGGTCAATAACTTTGCAGGAATAACAATAAAGCATTTGTTTTGATACCATTACATTTTGACTGTTATTACAAGTCGATTGATATGTACGCTAACTATGCTAGATCAGATAGTGACCTTGATCTAACCTCAGGTTAGGTCATTTTATGTTTTTGACCTAGTACAGTCATGTAACACATAATTGAATCCGCCGTAGCGGGAGGAGGCGAATTGTGCCTAATAATCGCTTCTAACTGAACTCTATCAGACGTTAGCGCCCAGAAACTCCTCTCTACAATGTTAACTTCTTTGACCTGTAATGACCTCAATGTTGATCTGAACAACAAAGTGACTGATATAGTTCGTGATGAATTTGTAGGAGCTATCCAGCAGCGTGGCTCGGAGGCCCACCGGGCGCAGATTTAAGAGTGGTTCGTCGAAATTTATTAAAATTGATATCACTGGATAGACAATGCAACAGGTCACATAAAATGAAACATTTGAGCGTAAGTTAGGTTTTGACCTCGTGGGTATAATAATAATTGTTGAGGTTTAACGACGCACCAACTGCCAGGGTCATACTGCGTCGCCAACTCTCACCCTGTTGGAAGGGATTTTGGGGATCAGATCGACTTATTCAGAGGCTCCGCCGGGATTTGAACCCGGACCGGTGGCTTAGAAGATAAGGGTGCTATCCACTAAGCCACCTCATCCCCGACCTCGTGGGTATGTGAAATATTCTTTAAGTTATTCTTTTAAATACTTTTAATTTTTGCGGTGTGTATAAGGGTACGCTAAGCAGGGTAAGAGCTAACCAGCTCAGCGTATACACTAGCCAGTGATTGGTGAATTTTTTTGTAACTCAGACTTAGCAACAGGTCACAGATGTCATCACCCAGGGTAAAACGCTCATTTGAAGTACCTTTCGTTTCGGATACTCAACCACATGGCTGATGCGGAGGTCAAATTAAAGCTGATCGCTTAGTTACTCAATAATATTTACCATTATTTGTGCCTCGGATCGGAAATGACCCTTGCAACCTGACTCAATGACCCAGCTTGACATTAAATTTCAGTAAAAAGACAAGTACGCAAATACGTACATCGTTACGGATTTCATTTGGTGGCTTGACAGTTGATGGCGCTTCGGATATGTTGGGTGCAATACTTGAAGTCATACCGACCTTGCGTGATAATTATGTACTATCTTATTTAATATCGCAGAGTGTTGTGGGAATGACCTAGGACCTAAAAAGATGATACAGATGACAGTAAAAGCGCTAAAAGACTGGCAGCCTAAAACCCCAAAGTCCAGAAACTAAAACGTCTAAACCTAAAAGCCCAAAAGGCTACGTCAAGGTAAAGATAAGAAGAAAAAAGGCGTGGGATGAGGTAAATACAACGTTTCGGTCTTGGACCGTCGTCAGGCGAGGGGAAAGATGGAGGTGGCTAGAGGCCTGAGGTAACCTTTTTTCCAAATACCGAGTGACTGGAGGCCTAAGGTAAACTTTTGGTCGAAACAAGTGTCGGCAGTCCCAATACCCTCTTGCCGAAGGTGAAATGGAACAGTGTGTATGGTGTGTTATGTCTGAGCATGCGTCTGAAAAATGTCCCCGTATGTCGAATTTACCGCAAGAGTGGCCAGGAAGATGTTTGCGTGTTGAGGAGTAGGTCTGTAGCGCCGAATGAGGAAATGATTCTGCGATTTTTCTGTTTAATGGCCATCACTGGCGTATTTTAGAATTTTGATGCTCAAGTTGTCTGCTGTCAGCTCATCATTCGGATGCATGGTTAATCTGTGTTGGCCGAAAGGTGTTTCCTGCCTCTTATTTCTAGCCTCACCTAAGTGTTCATTAAATCTTAAGTTAAGGCCCTCTGGCTCTCACCGATATAAAATGACCTGCCTGGTTCGCAAAGCTATACAATCTATCCTATAAATTACATTTTTGGCATGACATTTCCCATTGGGATACCTGCATGACAGGCGTGGGAAATGTCATGCCAAAAATGTACAATTTATAGGATAGATTGTAAGCTTCTGCGAACCAGGCAGGTCATTTTATATCGGTGAGAGCCAGAGGGCCAGTTAGACTAAGATTTAATGAACACTTAGGTGATGCTAGAAATGTAAGAGGCAGGAAACACCTTTCGGCCAACACAGGATTAACCATGCATCCGAATGATGAGCTGACAGCAGACAACTTGGAGCATCAAATTCCAAAAATACGCCAGTGATGTGGCTCAAACAGAAAAATCGCAGAATCATCCCTCATTCGGCGCTACAGACCTACTCTCAACACGCAAACATCTTCCTGGCCACTCTTGCGGTAAATCGGACATACGGGGACATTTTTTCAGACGCATGCTCAGGACATAACACACCATACACACTGTTCCATTCACCTTCGGCAAGAGGGATTGGGACTGCCGACACTTTGTTTCGACCAAAAGTTTACCTTAGGCCTCCAGTCACTCGGTATTTGGAAAAAGGTTACCTCAGGCCTCAGCCACCTCCATCTTTCACTCTCGCCTGACGACGGTCCAAGACCGAAACGTTGTATTTACTCTCATCCCACAGCTTTTTCTTCTTATCTTTACCTTGACGTAGCCTTTTGGGCTTTTTAGGGTTTAGACGTTTTAGTTTCTGGACTTTGGGGTTTTAGGCTGCCAGTCTTTAGCCTCTTACTGTCATCTGTATCATCTTTTAGGGTCCTAGGTCATTCCCACAACACTCTGCGGTTTATAGCACCCTATCTTCAGGAGGCCTTCCGAGAACTTCTTATTTAATATGTGCCATGTTCTGCGTGATTTGGTCACAGCTACGCTATTTCTTTTTAGTCTTGCAACGCACGCCGTATGGTTATCTCAAATTTCAACTTATAAACAGGAAATTATTTACCACCAAGGCAGTAGTTACATGCTGCTCTAACACTACTGATAACTGGAACAGCTGTAGTCGAGGAAATCATGACACGCGAAAACAACGTGTCAACGGCCTCCGTTTCTCTTTATGGCCCCTGGGTGCTTGCAGGCCGCGGCGAGCCCCCACCGCGCAGTTCCGGTGGTGTTCGCACTGTGGCTTCATCGTCTGTTGCGATGGAAAGATGGGTTTTTCACGTGCTGTTTCTCCTCCCCCTTCTCGTGAATCAGGGGGACGTCCCCACAAAACAAATCGGACCTTAGACTTAATTCGTTTGCTTTCTCTCCCTGTTACACTGCATGAATCATTCCACATAAATGTGTTGGTGAAATGCATCGTCGTTAGTGCTTCATAAGAAGCTATAATTCTCAGAATCTGCTTAGCAGCCCTTCCGTCATCGCCAATCCCAGATACGCCCCCCCCAGTAAAAGTTAGAAGGCGACGCCCGTGGCTTTGACTCAACCAGACACAATATTTCTGTACATGTCTCGAAAACAGCCCCGACGTGGCGCCAGAAAAATAAGTGAAATGGTGGCACGGTGATTTTCAGAAAACTTATCACTTTTTTGGTACAAGATTCAACGCAGAGTTTTGGTTTGGACAACCGTCAGTGCACCCTAAGCACCCGTTCATTCTTTACACTCGTAAGAACCTCCAAAGCTTTTGCTTTACTTGATTTTCTCTGCACAATACAAGCAGCAGTCGCAACATTTCCGTCTATACCAATTCCACACATCAGAAACTCTTATCTGGGCATCCAAAACTATCTAGTATTACTTCTCAGATGGTTGCGTCGGACAGAATGAAAACCGGTGCAATGTTTTCATATTTCACCATCAACCGGGTTATAGGACATTATGCTTGAGTGCTACTCTTTCCACCACTTCACATTAAAAAAGGCAAAATCATGGTATCAGTGGCTCTGTGAAGTGTTTGTCGTGCACCGCGTGTGGCCTTAAACAGCAGTGAATGTGAACAAATATTTGGTATTGATTTTTGGCCCACCGCACAAATGGGCCCCTCAGGGCTAACGGGATTAAGTTTTTTGTGACGAATGCTGCTAAAGCCACTGCAGCCAAGAAGCTAGAAAAAAACGATTCCAAGCTAATCAGAATGGTAAAAGGCACTAAACATCTCACCACATCGTTTTGCTGGACATACCAACAGCTGCTGCGTACCCTACGTCATCCTCTGACGAGCACTGTGTTCGGAACAATCTGTTTTGTCACCGACAAATCTCATGTCAGGTGCAATCATTTTGGCCCTTTATCAGCTCGTCTCCGCCGCCGTGTCCCCCCGGGCCGGTCAGCCTTCCAGTGAAGCTGCTGGTGCTGTCCGGCGGACGCGTTAGCCCCATTGTTGCGAGGGAAGGGGTGCGCTGTACCGGGGTTCTCAGGCTCTGAGCGAGTCAGAGCCGCTGTTACCATGACAACCGGGCCACCCGACGCTGATGGCGGCACCGGTTGAAATCCGTCGCCCCTGCCGTGGCGTGTATGCCGAATTAGAAATGGCCCGTGAGGACCCCGCCCTTCCGACTGTGCTGAAGTGAAGCGTCGCCAGTGTGTGCACCCCCCTCTGTCCCCGCTGTGTTTTCCCGGCCAGGTAACGGCACCGCTTCCGCCACATGTTTGCCTCGGCTCCCGGTGGATACCGCAGTACAGCCACGGGGCCGCGGGAGGAATGTGGTCAGGACCTGGCCGGAACTCCAGCAACAATGGGGCGGCAGACAGAGTGCCGTCAGAGCTGGGTGACGGATGTGACGGCGGCGGCAGCGGAGCGAGCACCCGCCCATTGTTGCGGCCTGGGTGGGGGGCATCCAACCCTTCGACATTAGCAATCGACTTTGGAATGCTGTGCTTTGTTGGGGTAGCTGGTCTGTGGGCCCGCCAGCGCTGAAACTGATTGTGCGTGTGTCAGCAAGATGTATGTGTGACCGACCGGCCGGCGACGAGCCGGAAGGCTATTGTCAGGTTTGGGGAGATGTTGCCGGAGGGCAAGGAGAGGTCCTCTGTGAGGCATGCCCCGGCAGCATCCAAGCCTGCTCTGAGCCTGCTGGTGCCCGCTGGTTCTCTCTCTCCGACCGCTCGGCGTGGGTACGCATTTTTTAGAGACGACCAGCGGGCAGACAGCAGCTCATGCGCTCAGAGGGCAACACACTCAGAACACCGTGAAAGTGAGCTATACAGTGTAGTGACAGAAGGAGCGCGGAAACCTCCGAAAAGAACGGAGCCAGCACCACCGAGGGATACCAGTTAGACATCCATCAGCCTCTTCACACCTGTACGCCAAATTCTCGACACCTCAGCCGGTGGTCAGGTTTGGCGAAACCAGTGCTCTCGCCCCCTCGCCCAGGGATTAAGCAGCCGGCGGTTGGAATTTCCCAGGTTTGTGTCTTTGGTGCCGCGGCGCGGCTTGGGGAAATTAAGCTTCCGCCTCTTCGGCCGTGGTTAGTCACCGCGTGAGCGGGTACCTTTTCAACAATCTCCAGCTGAGCTGCTATCAGCGGCTTTGGAACCAAATTTGCTGGTACTAGCCTCATCTGGGGTATTATGTCCGGTGGCTGCTAGGCTAGCAGCAAATCCAATCGCCTGGAGTCCTTTCCACCTCAAACCATACATCTGTGGGCTTCCTGTTATTCCTCCCCCAGTGCTGCTGCATTTGTGGCTCTGGTAGCCCCTGTCACTTTTCTCCCAGTGCTGCTGCATTTGCGCACTGGGGCATCCTATCATTCCTCCCTCCAGTGCTGCTGCATTCGTGGCGCTAGTAACCCTCTCGCGTTTCTCCCAGTGCTGCTGCATTTGACACTGGGTATCCTTTTATCCGGACCCTAGTGCTACTACGTTTATGCGCACTGGGTTTTTCACCATCCTTGCTCGCGCTGTGCCTGCGTGTATGGCGTGAGCCTTTCATGAACCCGAGTTATAGTTCGGAAAGAGGCCGAGCTCATTTTTCCCGCCGCGCTGTTGGTCAGACTGGTCTTCAAAGTGTCGTGTGTGCCGTCCTAGAACACAAATACAGTCCACTCGCACCCGAAAACAGACGGTCACCGACACTGTTTTTGGTAACAAGGGTTTTGACGTCTGATATCGTATCA